>JALGQJ010000006.1:2412500-3612500 GCA_023055345.1 Quercus wislizeni | reverse complement strand
AGTCAAAGTCTTTGAATGATTTTGAGAAATGATAATACTATGAGATACATTTACAAAAAAATCTGGTTTCAAACATAAGGACATGGGCCAATATTTTATTTTTGATAGGTAAGGACATGGGCCAATATGCCTTTCAGTGACTAATAACATGATAATGCATAAATAACAAATTATGCAAGATATAACATATAACCTGCCCATGAGTGCGAGAAAGCATTGGAATGTGAGCATGATCCTTCGCCGTGTTACATATTGCCTCAATCAATTCATCCATGACAGGAAATATGGCTGCGTGCATTGCTTCTTTCAACATCAATGCATGGGCAAGATTGTTGATGTCTTCAGATGTGCAAGCAAAATGAAAAAATTCAAGCACCTACAATGAGAAAGAGTATGGTCAGGTAATCCTAAAACATCAAGATAAAACCTATAAACACCAATGATTTCATTAGAAAGAAGTGAGTCCCAACCTCAGCAATCTCCGGATGTGATTGGCATTTCTGTTTCAAGAAGTATTCCACTGCTTTTACGTCATGATTTGTCACTCTCTCAATATTTTTAATTTCCAAAGCATCATTCATGCTAAAGTCATCAATTACTCCTTGCAAATATGACTGAGCTTCTTCGCTAAAGCTTGGAACCTCTGTGACTTGAGGAATTTGTGAAAGCTTTAGCAACCATTTAATCTGATAGACAGTATCTAAATTAGGGACACTTTTAAAATGTAAAAGAATCTCACAAAAAACAAACTAATAATAATGAAGATGATTGGCAGACTATGAGATTTGTACATAGATATTAACAAACCAAACTTCAAAGATTATAAATTTATTAACTTTGTGACAGGGAATAAAACTGTAGGTCTTCTATATGATTGCTTGTAATTCTTTAAATACTTTGCATTCATAGTCTTGAACACGAATATATATATATATACATATATCAACCCAAATTTCCATCAACCTGGTACATCATTTCCCAAAAGACTTGTCTTTCCACTCCATTGGTGACCCATATAATTTCTTGTTAGTTGAAAAAAACAAGAATATTCAAATAGATTTTGATAACCAATAATATGATAGATGGCATCCATAAGAGTTTTATATTAGAAAAGCACCTCGACTAAGACCCGGAAATAGATTAAGCCGTATTCGCTCATATAAGGAGCCAAGTCCTTAACTTTACTCCAATAACGACCATCCAATGGTGACAAAGCTGTTAAACTTGAAAGCTCAAATTCATTCCCAGGCATCTTCTTCACCTGAAACAACAAATTCAACCAAAAACCCCAAATATAAAAAGATACAAATAAGATTTAGTCACTAATTATGTAATTATCAAATTAAATAAAATCGAATGAAATTATTTTAAAAAATAAGGGGGAGAGAGAGAGAGAGAGAGAGATGAACCGTGGGCGTGGAGGTATTGGTGTCTTTAAGAGTGGCTTTAAAAGTGCAATATCTGCGAGAAATTGAGGAGGAAATTTGAAACGAAGCATTTGAAGGAAGATGAAGATTCAAGCTTGGGAGGTCAATCTGCGATTGAGATTTTTTCGGATTGGGAATGAGACACAAAAAGTGATTGCTGTTGAGAACCCTAGAAGAAGCTGCTCCAAATTCCATTGCAGGCACAGATGGTTGTTAGGATCGAGATTCTACACAGGAATGGTGAGAGGGTGCCGTGGAGCCAATTGAGGATCGGAAGATTCTACTTTCTATTAAAAAGTATGAAGGAAAAAAAAAACCAGTAATCATAATTCATAATATATGTTAAACAATCATTGGAAAAAAAGAGTAAATTTTGACACAAATTACTTATAAAAGGAAATAATAATTAACAACTAAGTACCAAATTACAAACACATGAACAAATGACAAATACGAAATATCAAAGTTCAAAGTTACATGTTCCAAGTTCTACCACCACAAACATACTCAAAGTTAAAAGTTCAAAAAAGTTACAAGTTCCAAGTTCTAACACCACAAACATAGATAATGTCCCAAACAAACAATGCAATTCAAGTATTCACAACCCATAAAGCTACAGAACTTAGGAGCACAGCTATGCAACAAAATGCCACTCAGCCCCTTTGAAACTACTAGTTTTGCTTCTCAAGTTCTACCACCGCAAACTTAGACAAATTTCAAAGTTCAAAAAAGTTACAAGTTCCAAGTTCTAACACCACAAACATAGATAATGACCCAAATAAACAAAGCAATTCAAGTATTAAACCCATAAAGCTACAGAACTTAGGAGCACAGCTAAGCAACAAAATGCAACTCAGCCCCTTTGAACTACTAGTTTTGCTTCTCAAAAAGCCATTTTTATTTTCTGTCACAAACAGTTCTTTTTTTTATTTTGTTTGGGGGGTGGGGGGGGGGGGGGTTCAAATTTCCATCAGAAACCCCAACTGGTGTTTTTAACCAAAAAAAAAACCCAAAGAAATTAACAAACCACATAAATTAATTGCTACAGCTGATTACGCCTGAGCTCATATATCAATTCTTTAAAGCAGAAACTTCTTATATGATAAAATTACTCTAAAAGTGAACATACCCAACAAAAATCATAACCCAAAAACCCAACAACAACAACAAAAACTAAACAAACCCAGGGTCGGCCCTTCCCTTAGGCGAGTTAGGCAATTGCCTAAGGCCCCCAAGTCCCAAAATTTTAGAAAAGAACCGGGAAGTAGAGGGATAAAAAAATTTTAGTTTCAAATGAATTACAAAAATAATCTGGCACATCCTTCTAACCAAAAAAACAAAAAATTTGGTAAATCCTATTAAACATTGGTTCTAAACAAAATCATTGACGAAAAATCAAGCAGATAAACTACAAATCCGGTCTAAGAGATTAACCACAAAACAATCACAAATCAAAACCCTAAAAATTTTACCTTTCTCTCTAGTCTCTGCTGTCCGCCTCTCTCTAGTCTCCAGTCTCCACTGTTCAGTCTGTCCTCAGCCTCTCTCTGAGTCTCTGCTCTCCGCCTCTCTCAAGTCTCAACTGCTCACCTCACCTCAGGAATCAGGTATAAAATTATAAATATTTGGGCCATTTTATTTGTTAACAACTTAAGATAACTTTGTTTATTTGGGCCCTCCCTGGACTGGGCGTTAAGTTTGGGCCTTCAAGTTTTTTTTAAAAGCCTGCATTTTTTTTTTTTTTTTTTTGGTTATAGATAGGATATGTTTTGTGTTTTTTTTTTTTTTTTTTTTTTTTTTGGGTGGGTCTTATTAATAAGTCTTGTGTCAGTGTTATGGCTGTGCTTAAATTTTTGTTATGCTTGTACTTAATTTTTTTTAAATTTATGCAGGTTGAGATTGCTAAAAACTTGTTATTATTCGGTGAAACTACAACAATATTTTTTATATAAATCAGATTCTATTTCTCATTTGCTCTACACTTGAAAGTTATTTTTTATTTTAGTCTTTATAAATATATTATTTGATTAGAAATATCTACTAGAAAATATGCACCTGGATATGAAAAACTTAAAAAGAAAAAAATTTAATTGAGTCTCAAAAAGGATCAATGGATAAATTTGTTATTAGTAATAAACAAAATATAACACAAAATTTAGTCCATATTTTGAAAAATGCATTCCATTTTGGTCCCTACTGTCACCTCAATAACGGAAACGGATTGTTGTGTTGGCACACTAAATAATTACGTAGTCAATAAAATAATAATAATAAATTTTAATTAACATTTAAATAATGCCACGTCAGCATTTTAAATATTAAAAAAAGCCACGTCAAAAAACAATTAAAACAAAATTCTAAACTAATGATTTTTAAAATAAAATCAAAGAAAATAATTAAAATAAAATTTTATTTTCCTTCCATTATTTCCTTCAGAAGAACATATTCATGTATGTTTTTTGTGTTCTTCCCAGAACATGACTATTCATATTCATGTTCTTAGCAAATTAATTCTTAGTTTCTTTTCATTTCTCTATCTTTCTTGTACTTTCTCTAAAGCCAAACACATCAAAACTCTGATCAATAACAGTTGAGAAAATTAACATTTAACTAAGCATTTCTTGGCAACGTCAATCTCAAGATCTGAACATTTTTCTCTCCTAATTGGTAATCCAAAAAATCCCTTTTTCACAAACCCAACAAATTCTCATTCATAAACCCAAAAGACTCCCTTTCACAACCCTAGAATATCCCTTCCGAACACACAAAACAAACAGTCTTTTCACAAACCCAAATTATCCATTCTCAACACATACGACAAATGAGTTTTTCAAATTTGTCAAAAATTCAAAACAAATAGAACAAACCCAAGATCAGCTTCAGATCCTCTTCAAATTCAATTCCAAGATAGAGAGAGTGAGATGAGAAAGTGAGGAGGAGAGGAAAACTGATCCACCACACTCGACCAAAAAACTAACCCACCACTTGTGAACCTTGCCGATCCCACCACCTATAACACATTCTTCCTCCTCACGAAGTGAAACTGCAGGGCCGACTTGTGGAACCCATTAACTATGAGGATCTTACCAAGTTGTGGTGGTGGCGGTGAACAAAGGAGATGAACGGTGGGAGCTTTGGCCAAGGTGTATTGAGAGAGATAGAGAGAGAGAGAGAGAGAGACATTGCTAGTGGTGGTATTGATGGTGGAGATGAGCGACCATGGGAGCTACTGAGCTAGGGTGAAGAGATGTTGGAGAGTAAGAGGGAGGAAGTTTGAGATTAGAGGTCATATGAGATTAGAGAGAAAGTTGCAAGAAAATTTGTTCATATTTTTAAAATTGAAAAATGTAAAAAGAAAATGGTTTTGATTTTAAATGCTGGCATGGATTTTTTTAATGTTAATTAAAATTTATTATTATTATTTTATTAGTCATGTCATTATTTAGTGTGCCAACACAGCAATCCGTTTGTCACGTAGGATATTTCCGTCACTAAGATGATAGTAGGGACCAAAACGGAACGCGTTTTTCAAAATAGGGATTAAAAGCGATAAAAATAAAAAGTAGGGACCAAAGTGGAAATGGGGTGAATGTAGGGATGAAAATAGTATTTCTGTTTTTTTTTTTGAGAAAAAAGCTCTTTAGAATTCTCATTAAGTTTTCTATGAAAAGTTTATTTATTTATTTTTATGTTTTTTTCAATAAAGAGTTTTAAATCTATGGCATGTTCTTTATCATCATACTAAGACATTATTTGGTTTTTGCAGTAACATGATTTAGTCTTTAAAGGTTTCATTACTATCTTCTCCATCCTTGTCGTGGTTGACCTCAATTTCCAATCATATGATTTCAATGCTATATCGGTGTTCATTTTTTGGAGTGACTCTCATGACATGGATTTTTTTAATGTTAATTAAAAATATATATTTATTAGCCACGTCATCATTTAGTGTGCCAATACAGCAATCCGTTTGCCATGTAGGGTATTTTCATTACTGAGATGACAGTAGAGACCAAAACGGAACGAGTTTTTCAAAATAGGGACTAAAAGCAGTAAAAATTAAAAGTAGGGACTAAAGTGGAAATATGATGAATGTAGGGATGAAAATAGTATTTCCGCCTTTTTTTTTTTTTTTTTTTTTCAATAAAGAGTTTTAAATCTATGGCATGTTCTTTATCATCATACTAAGACATTATTTGGTTTTTGTGGTAACATGATTTAGTCTTTAAAGGTTTATTTACTATCTTCTCCATCCTTGTCATGGTTGATCTCAATTTCCAATCATATGATTTCAATGCTATATCAGTGTTCATTTTTTGGAGTACTCTCATGAGTCATGACACTTTTAGTCATATTAGTAGTTCTAAATGCATAATATTAATGAACAAATTTGTAAACCTCAAATTGATATGAAAGAAAAATTATGATGCTAAACCCAAAAAAAAGCCTCATTGCATATGTGAAGCATGTGTATTGAGACTAGTGTTTTTATTTATTGAGAAAAAAACTCTTTAGAATTCTCATTGAGTTTTATATGAAAAGTTGACTTTTTTTTTTTTCAATAAAGAGTTTCAAATCTATGACATGCTCTTTATCATTATACTAAGACACTTTTTGATTTTTCTGGTAAAATGATGTAGTCATTAAAGGTTTCTTCACTATCTTCTCCATCCTTGTCATGGTTGATCTCAATTTCCAATCATGTCATAGATTTTTGAAAGAACATCCACAATTATTAATTAATCTACCTATTTACTTAGTTATATATCCATAAAATTAGAGTTTAAAAGGTATTGAGGGTCTTTGGATTTTGATTTATTTCCCTCTTTATTTACTGCCAATCAGGTTGGGTTTAGCGATGTTTCATGAAATTATAAAAAATAGGCTTGGGCCAACATGGCCCTGAAGAGAAGAGAGCCCACGTTGACATATCTTCACAGGTTTTGATTTTGATTTTGATTTTTCATATTATTGACAAAAAACTCTTTAGAATTCTAATTGAGTTTTATATGAAAAGATGATTTTTTTTCTTCTTTTTTTCAATAAAGAGTTTCAAATTTATGGCATACTTTTTATCATCATACCAAGACACTATTTGATTTTTGCGGTAACATGATGTAGTCTTTAAAGGTTTCTTTTCTATCTTCTCCCTCCTCGTCATGGTTGGTCTCGATTTCGAATTGTATTGTAGATTTTTGAAAGAACATCCACAAGTATTAATTAATCTACCTATGCTTTCCTTAGTTATATATCTGCACATAAGTTTAGAAGGTATTGAGGGTTTTTGTCTTTTGATTTATTTCCCTCTTTATTTATTGCCAATCGGGTTGGGTTTAGCAGTGTTTCATGAAATTATGAAAAATAGGCTTGGGCCAACATGGCCCTAAAAATAAGAGAGCCCATGTTGTCATATCTTCATAGGTTTTGATTTGATTTTGATTTTAATTTTATTTATTGAAAGAAAATCTTTAGAATTCTCATTGAGTTTTATATGAAAAGTTGAATTTTTTTTTTTCCCTTTTTTTCAATAAAGTGTTTCAAATCTATGACATATTCTTTATTATCATACCAAGACATTATTTGGTTTTTGTGATAACATGATGTAGTCTTTAAAGGTTTCTTTACTATTTTCTCCCTCCTCGTCATGGTTGATCTCAATTTCGAATCATATCGTAGATTTTTGAAAGAACATCCACAAGTATTAATTAATCTACCTATGCTTTCCTCAGTTATATATCTATACAATTAGAGTTTAGAAGGCATTGAGGTTTGTAAAAAATACGTTTGATGCCTTTTTTTTGATAATCACGTTTGATGCATTAGAATATCATATCATATTATTTACTATATAATAAATTTTAAGTTTAAAAGCCGTGATGCACCAAGTGGCTGGGCTTATAAGCTTAAGTCGTGGTTGCATCTAGGGATGGCAATGGGGTGGGGCGGGTTTGAAGGATGAGGCCTTTGCCCCCGTCCCGCATGGTTTTGTCTTGCCTCATTTCCACCTCGCCTCGCATGACGGGGGAAATTTTCTTACCCCATCCTCACCCCTTAGGGCCCCACAAAGCCCCACCCCACCCTGTAAAACTCTACTTCTTGTTAATTTGCCCACAACTATTACAATGTTTTTTCTAATAAAACCTGTTTCGTTAGTAAAAATATACTTGAAATTACAAATAAAATTATCTCATCAAAACAAACCAATTTTTAGCAAAAATTGAATAATATTATCAAAGTGTTTAACAAGACAATATTACAACAAAAATAAAAATCTCATAATACAAAATCAACGATTCAATAGTATATAAATTTGTTTCTAATAAAGACAAAAGAAAATGTTAAAATTGTTGCCTTATTTCCAACATTGTTAGAGAAAAAAAAAGAGGCAAAGAGCCATGATGGGTAGAATAAAATAAGATGATGATATGTTTGTTTAATATTATGGTTTTAGGATATGAAAAATTTACAATTTAACTCTTATCAATGCGGGGCAAGGCGGGAATGGGGTGGGGTTGGTCCAAAATGTCTAAACTCATCCCTGCCCGCCCTATGGTGCAGGGCTAAAATCTTGCCCCATCCTTCTCGCATCACCTTTACGGGGTGAAGAAAACCCACGCAAAGCGAAGAGGAGAGGGGCAGGTCAAGTGGGGCAAGACAAAATTGCCATCCCCTTGCACCAAGTGGTTACTCTCACTAATTAGTAAATTAATTTTATATTATTTGTTAGGATATATTTCCTCAAATTAAGGGATAATATTTAATGTAAGGACTTGAAAAACTGGCGGCCCAAGCCCACTTAGAATAGTGGCTAGATTAGTTTAACTGTGGTCCAAAACAATAAATTTGTAAGAGAGGGAAGCAAACAACAAGAGGGAGGCTCCGCTCGAGGATGAAAATAAAGAAGAAAAAGAAGAAATGTAATTCAATGGATGAGCTCGTATCTCAATACAAGCTAGCCCAAGGAGGCCACAATTATACAAGAAATGTTAATGTTCACTCTCCTCTCTCAGTGTTCTTCTTGTTTCTTTTCTATATCTTGATATTTGTGTCTGGATCATTTTCTCTGTAAATCCTCTTTTTCTTATATACTTCTCACTCTCTCACATCTCAACCTTTCATTTTTACCTAACCAATCTCCCCTCATGACACTTGTCTCTTTTTACATCCGAAGAAGGTGGTAAAAGGAATTTGCTTAGCTGTGACTTACATTGTTTAGGTTACTTCCTTGTTAATGCAGCTGATAAAACTGTTGCCCACCATTTAATGCAGAGGCAACAGGTTATTCCAAAATGGAAACTTCCCCTGTAGTCACTGATTCTCTTTCTTTAAATCCTTCTTCCCACTTGGAATGCCTCAGAGTCTTTTGACTCACCCCTTCCTCTCCTCGAGCGACCTTCCTCCTCAGGCCCATGGCATCACCACACCAATACTACAACTCTTTAACTTTATCCTTGGTCCTTAGGCACCCACATTTAACAAAAGTTTAATTCAAGATAAAATTTTATCATTTAAATTTTAAAAAATTTAAATTCTATTCAAACTAAAAGTCTATTATAAAAAAATCCTAAACTTTAATCCCAAACAACAACCCATGCTTTATTTCTTAAAAAAAAAAAAGAACCCATGTTTTCTTTCTATAAAAAACAAAACTCATGTATTTGACTTCTACTCCAACTAAAAGTCTATTATCAATATTTTAAGAACAACTAATTAATAAATTAATTTTATATTATTTGTAATGATATAATTTCTCAAATTAATGGATAGTATTTAGAAATTGTTTAATTTAAATAAAAATGATCATTTAAACTTCAACAAATTTATATTTTATTAAAATTAAAAGTTTACTATCAAAAATTCTAAACTAAATCCTAGGCAACAACTCAAGTTTTCTTTCTATAAAAAAAAAAAAAAAAAAAAACAACTTATTGACTTCTACTCCAACTAAAAGTCTATTATCAATATTTTAAGAACAACTAATTATTAAATTAATTTATATTATTTTTTATAACATATTTCCTCAAATTAAGGAGTAATATTTAACGACCGTTTAATTTAAATAAAACTAAAAGTGTATCATTAAAATATTCTAAGCTTAAATACCACACAACTCACGTTTTTGTTTTTGTTTTGTTTTTTCCTAAGTTGCATCTTATTAAATTACTAATATTTTATTAGGATATTAAACTACAGTACAGTAAAAAATGCGGGGCTTGTCAGGAGCAATTTTGTTTGGCTCTTTCAAGTATACATCCTCCTACATTTTTTGGATTTAAGTTTCTCAATGATCTCAATATTAGCATAAGAACATTTTAGTCAATTCTCCCAAGATTGAGTGATTATTTGCGTGTGTATTAAGACCTTTAGTAAATTTAAGAGCTTTTTCATCATATCTCTCTTTTGAAACAGTTAAGAGGTAGGTTTGTTTAAATACCGCTTATTTTATTGAAAACTAAAAATATTATAGCAAAATAATTTTTAAATGTGTGAATAGTATCATGGGACCCATTTTTAATGAAAGTTTTGTTAAAAAAAAGATTTGTGGGTCCTGTGAATAGTGTATAGGACCCATTGGAAAAGCATTGCTGCCACAAAAACACACTTCTGAAAAAAAAAAAGAAGAAGAAGAAGAAGAGGTTTGTGGGTCCCATTGATGTGCATGAAATATATAAAATAAAGTACTCACATATCTACATATTTAGTCTTACTTTTATGTTATTTTGTAACTGATTATATAATATCTTTGTGTTGCAGGTAACAAGGACTTTACATGCAAAGTGGGGCTAGACCAATTGAATCAAGCCAACTTACATCTAGCCAGGCATGAATTTAAGAGAAACCCAACCCAGTTAAATCCAAGTCCAATTCGGATTAGGATTCCAGCCTGCACATTAGTTAGTATTTTTGGCATAACTTTCGACTTAGAAGTCCGATTGAGATGATTCAAGTTGGGCTGGAAATTTAACTTAAAGAGCTACAACTTTGTAGTTTACCAAAAGTCCGAATTATGATTCTAAATGGGCCAAAATAGTCGGTTAAGTAAAGCCTAAAAATCTGGGATTTTCTCTAAACGGGAATTCAACTTGTAATAGGATTCTTTTACCTATTTAAAGGCTCTTTAGGGCAAAATTCAAGGAGGCTAGTGCTAGGGCTGAGGGCTGAATGCATAGAGAGCTGCGGCTACCTCTTCCATGACAGTTAATTTTATTTTATTTGTCTAGTTTAATGTTTAGTATTTTATTTTTGTGTTTTTTTTTAATTACTATGAGTAGCTAAATTTATAATTAGGGTTGAGGATGAAACCTTGTTAAGGATTATCAGTAATATTTATGTGATTTGATTTTTCCCACAATAGTTGTTCTTTAATGATTTAAATTATTCTTACTTTATATCAATTAACTAAGATGAGATTCTAGATATGAGTTCAATCATGTTTTTCTCATGATTTAGGATTTGTCTTAATTAATTGAATGCTTGGTTTATTAATTCTTGATTATAAAATTGGATATTGCTTGTGATTTGTCTGTCAATGGATACAATTTATGATTTGATTTTTAGAATTAGATATATCTTGTGATTTGTTTGGTTACAGATACAATTGATGATTTGATTTTATACTTAAGAAGTGAAGAAGAGCATGCTTTATATTTTTAAACATAAGTTTTAATAATGATATTTTCCATGATAGCAAGATTGATTTCTAGATTATCATGAAGTGAGTTGGGAAAAATTAATGATCATAAATATATGTTGATATGACTTACAAGGTGGATTCCAAAACCTTAATTCCTTTCCCTTGATTGTTTACATTTTTTTATTGCTTTATATCTTTTACTTAGTTTAACTATTTGCTTAGTTTATTTAATCTCAACAAACCAATTTTTATTAAACTAGATTATGATTAATTTGGTTAAGATTTAATTAATTTTCCTACGTTCATTCAAGTCTCTGTGAGTTCGACCTCGTTTTTGTCAAACTATACTTCGGTACGGTTCGTACACTTGCGAGTAATTTAAAATTTCACAACAAGTAACAGTGCACGAGACCCACTGGAAAAGCATTGCTCCCACAGAAATGTGCTTCTCAAAAAAAGAAAGAAAGAAGAAAACGCAAATACATGCAATTTCGGCAGTATCCAAACGGATACGTAGTATCCTGCATCGGCTTGAAATCCACTCAATCAGAGTCATTTTAATTCTAGTTTTCTTGTTAGAGTAGTATAGGCAAATTTTTACAAGGGAAAAAAGAAAATAATTGTTTTTTTTTAAATAAATTATAGCCAACAAATGAATCATTTCTAGTTTAATTTAATTTTTTTGCAAATTTGGATATTTATTAAAATTTCAATCATACTTATTAAATATTTTAAGAGAAATTGAATGAAATTTGGGAAAAAAAAAGGTGTGATGATAATATAATAAAATAAATAATAGCATTGAATACTTGTTTTTTTTTTTTTTTTTCCCCAAGACCTCTCATTCCAAACATGAGAAAGACTACACTTTCTCTACCCTTACCAAAAAATTCATGGTTCCCTCCATGCTCTTTATTGGTGGAATATCAACTATACAGGTAAACAACTAAACATCGTCCCCACTAAAGGGATGAGGATGAAATTGATGTGTGGCTATCGCAAAGAGGAGGCCTACAAATGGTCTAGGTGACAATTGATATGACCACCCTATACCATTGGTGAAGTTTGATTGCTATCTCTCCCTTTTTGTTGGGTTTGAGTGGCTTAGTGGAGAAGATATGAAGAGAATGAAATGTCATTTATAAAAGTGGTTATAAAGAAGTTGTTTTAACTTCCAATGTGTATTTACAAAAATGGTTGGTTAAAAGAATAAAAAGTTCTTCTTCAACTTATGGGTGTCAAGTTGGAAGTCATTTAGGCTGCAACAACACTTCACATGATCTCACCTCAACATATTATTTTTATTTATGCATTTATTACAACATGTTATTTGAACTATTATAAAAGATCTTAGGGTAGGTTTGGTTAGATGAAAGGGGAGGGAAGAGAAGAGAAAAGAGTAAGGGAGGTAAAAGGAAAAAGAAAGGGAAAATAAATACTTATTTTATGTGTGTTTGGATGAATAAGGGAAGAGAAAGGAGGGAAGGAATAAAAAAATTATTTTCTATTTTATCATTGTAAATTATATATTAATAATTAATTATGAGGATATTAAAGTAATTTCACAAAAAATCAAAACTATTGAAAGGTATAATAAGAGTAATTTTACGGATTTGGAGGGAAATTTAAAAAAGAAAAAATTGATTAGTGTTTGATGGTTGTTTATGAGAGCTATCATCAGGAGCATAAGCTATACACCAAAAACTGATTAGTGTCTTGGTCTGATGATAAAAAGTTATCATTAAGAGCAGATGCCATAAGTTGAAACTCTCTCTCAAAAAAGAAAAAAAAATTGGTAGGCATAACTTGTAAGCCCAAAAGAAACAAATTTTCTCCACATTTCTTTTCTCTCTCCTCTTTCCTTCTAATCAAACAAAAGAAAATGATTCCATATTTCCATTCTCTTAGCATCGGTCCTCTTCCTTCTAACTAAACAAAAGAAAACTTAGGAATCTAACATCTAAAAACTGTTAGGAATCAACATTTAGCAACTGGAAAAATTCCATAAATAATTTCATTTATCAATTTATTCACAAATCATGCATCTAACAGACAGACAGAAGCTAGACAACAAATTAATGATGGTGAACTACCCTCATAATTGTTTAGTCATCAAGTTACATATTTATTAAATTAAGCTTGATTAGGTTAATATTAAATAAATTAATATAATTAATATTTAAATATAAAAGTCCTCATTTGAAAGTTAAAATTATTGTCTTAAGCCTTAAACTATGGGTGCGTTTGGGAAGCGTGTTTTGCGCTTCCCAGATGCATGTTTGCGTCTTAGAATTGTTTTTTTTTTTTTCCCAATCCGTAACTTTTTGACTTTTCTCCCGTGAACAGTGTTTTCGTGTACTGTTTATGGGTCCCGCAAACTACACTTTTTAACAACTTTTTCATTAAAAATTGGTCACACGGTACTATATACACATTTAAAAATTATTTTGCTACAGTATTTTTCAGTTTTCAGTTTCAGTTTTCAGCCATATCCAAACGGATCCTATATATCGAGCCAGCCGTGGCCGCACAACCCATGTACTCCCTTCTCTCATGGGAAAATTACTCTTAACTTTGATTCATGTGTGTGTTTTCATTTCCCATCTAATTTCTTTTTGACCCTAGATTCCTTATTCGGTTATATAACTTCAATGTTTAGGAGCCTACGTTAATGATAATTTTGAACTCGCATTGAATTGAAGGTCACGAGAGTACATTCCAACTTACAAGAGAGTTGATTATAGTTTATTTCAATATCCAATTCAAAAAAAGTTTATTTCAATTTCTTTTATACTAATCTTTTTTTTAGTTATAGTTTTTTTTTTTTTTTTTGAAAAGAGATCATTCATTCATATAATCATAATAACAAAACATCCTAAATCAAGGCCTCCACAACCGGAGGAGGAGAATCCTCCATCCAATATACGTCATTATCTAAAGAATTCCTAACATGTTAAGCAAGAGCATGTGCAACCTTATTCCCACCCCTCCTAGTAATGCTAATTATAGCCCACTCTAAACAATGAACCAAGTGACGAATGTCATCCACCACATAGCCTAGCAGAGAACAATTAATCCGTGACGATGAAATGGCTTGCATAACATTTACATTATCTCCCTCTATTTTTTAGTTATACAAAAAATAACTGCTTCTTTATCTTTATTATGGTTTTGGTTTTTCATGTAAATTTTTTTTTTTTTTTTTTAAGTCGTTATACTATCTTTTGTAATTCATGCATGATACAACTGCCTTGGAAAACGAAAAAGAAATTCATTGAAAAGCAATTTCCAGGCATTATTTATATTTGGGCCGAAATCAGCCCTGCACAAATCGAATGGAAAATGTTGGTCGGTTTCTCAGAATTATTTTTATCAGCTTATTATGCAAGAGTATGACTCCTTGAAAAATGTGATATTTTAAATTGCTGTATATATATTATTTAGACAAAATTTTACTCCAAACTAATTTGGATCTCCTTCAACCTATTAGGTAGCAACAAATAACACAGAGAGAGAAAAAAAAAACAAGAAAACTATAAATATTTGTCTGTTCATCAAAAAGAGAAGAAGAAAAAGTAGCAACATATAAAACTATTATTAATCATTTTTGAACAAGTCACAGGGAAGGACCCACAGGGGGGCCAAGGGGGCCCAGGTCCTCCGGCCCAAAGAAAAAAAAGGAAAAAAATTGGGCCCCCTAGCCCAAATATATATATTTTTAATGATTATATATATATATATATATATATATATATATATATATATATATTTATTTAATTTCTAGAATTGTGATTCACTCTTCTAAAAACTTAGATTCCCTCTCTTTTAATTAGTCTATCCCAACCTAACTCAACTAGCAACTACCAAACTAAAAAACTTAACAAAAACAAAATTTTAAAATAAAAAATAAAAAATAAAAAATCTCAGTCAGCCCATCATTAGAGTATTAGCATTAGGTGTTCTAAAGAAAAAGTAGCAACATATAAAGCTATTATTAATCATTTTTGAACAAGTCACAGGGAAGGACCCACAGGGGGGCCAGGGGGCCCAGGTCCTCCGGCCCAAAGAAAAAAAGGAAAAAAAATTGGCCCCCCTAGCCCAAATATATATTTTTTAATGATTATATATATTTTTAAATTTCTAGAATTGTGATTCACTCTTCTAAAAACTTAGATTCCCTCTCTTTTAATTAATCTATCTCAACCTAGCCCAATTAGCAACTACCCAACTCAAAAACTTAACAAAAACAAAATTTTGAAATAAAAAATAAAAAAATAAAAAATCTCAGTCAGCCCATTATTAGAGTACTAGTATTAGGTGTTCTAAATGGTAAATATTTTACTCCCTTCGTCCTACTTTTTTTGTCCTCTATTCCATTTTGAGATGTCCCAAAATATTGTCCCGTTTCTAAAAATAAAAGTCATTAATTTACTAATGTTCTTATTATACCTCTAATAATTTACTAATTCAATTTTTTGATAAATTTTTTTAAGGGTAGTCTTGAAAACTTATACATTTTTAAAAGGTAGACAAGACAATAAATGATGTCCCTTAAAAAAATTGACTTTTCAAACAGGACAGAAAAAGTGGGATGGAGGGAGTAGTATTTAAAACACCATATACCAAAACACTATTGTACGAGACATTTTAAATGCTATATTAAAGTAGTAAAAGTAAGTTTTGGTTTGTGAATATATATATTTGCAACAATTGACACTTTTAAGAAACAATATTATTTTATATTTTTTTATTTGTTGGTAAATGATTGTATCTTAATGTATTAAGAAACAATGCTTTTGTGTACTGATTTTGGTTGATAGTTTATTAGTACTATATGGATACTTATTTGGATTTTTTTTCTTTTTATACTTCTGCCCCTAGCTTGAAATCCTAGATCCGCCTCTTGTTACATGTATCATTAAATAGGTGGAATCAGGCAAAAAGCACACCTGTATAATTTTTATAAAAATAAAAAAAACATATAAATAGTTCTATCCGCAAGTAAAAAACTAAAAATGGCAATACGTATGCAGGACTGAATACATGCCATTAGGCACAAGCTTACAAAAAGTGGGCTCACTACCATATCTCTTTTAAAGACCACATAAATCTGAGCGATGCTAATTAACCTTACCCCCATACCACCATATCAGCTATCTATTCAGCATCTGCCACGTGGCGGAACGCAGTTAACGGCTTATCTCCTATCTCAAACTGTGACACACCATTCCTAGTTTCCATGCCCAAAGACAATGCAATAGCAGACTGAAAAATATACTCCAAGCAAGTGGCACTCAAGGAAGCATAGTTCTTTCACGTACTAACTTTGTTATAGTTTGAAACACATTTTGCATTTTCTAGTTTTATAGGCATGGAGACTGGCATAGCATGTTACACGCGTGGGGCATTCTTGCCTAGTGTTACTTCTCAGCATTCAACTGGTCCAGTATCTCCACCATCCATTTCTCCATCTTTCAGCTCAAGGGTATGGAAAATTTGAGTTCTAATACTACATATATGCATGAATTCATGAAAGCCATTCTATGTTATACTTTGTTTTGAATGAGATATAGTTGCACGTGTAATATGACAGACATATAGTACTATTTTAGTGAACATATATTGTAGCAAATCTGTAAAAGGGTGTGTGATATGCAAGACAGAGTCTGAAATCGAGCTCACTATTTGGGGAATCGTTGAGAGTGGTATCAAAATCATCTCTAAGAGTCTTGAAGGCAAAGAACTCTTCACTTGTAACAAGATGTGAAATTGGTGACAGCTTGGTGAGTACATGGAAACTAGTTAAAATCTTGTTATGGAGAGGGGGCATAGGGAGCATAGATAATTATGATTTGAATGATTTTGTGCTTGTAGGAAGAGTTCCTTAAAAAGGCAACCCCAGATAAGGGACTAATCAGGTTGATGACGTGTATGGGAGAGGCAATAAGGACCATTTCTTTCAAAGTGAAGACAGCTTCTTGTGGAGGAACAGCATGTGTGAATTCCTTTGGAGATGAGCAGCTTGCTGTGGATATGGTTGCAGACAAGCTTCTTTTTGAGGTTAGACTTAATTCCCCCAATTAATGTTTTGTAACTTGTCCTTTTATGTTACTTTAATCTTGTTTGGTTTGTGTCAATAAAAACTTTTAAGAGGAATGATAGCTTGAAGGTGTCAAAATTGGTATTTAATATAGAAAATCTATGTTTCTCAAAAGGGATTAAATTCTGTAAGGACATGGTGTAAAAATCCATATTTTATTCTTTTAATACTAATATGCCATATCATCTTATCACATATTTAAGAATAAACATAACCACACTCAATCAATTCTAATACCCATATATAAATCTAACCAAATTGAGAGTTTATTGAGATGTTATTAGAAGTGGTAGGATGTATTGAATTTTAAGTAAAATGTTGATGTGAAAATCTCTTATTTGATAGTGTAAAACATGGGTTTTACACGCCGTCCTTACTGAATTTGAACTCTTCTCAAAACTCAATTCCATCAAATGTAATGATGACATTTAAGGTGGTTTATATGGTTATCTCTGATGTAGGGAATAAAATTATACTTAAGATGTAGGCTTAGAGCCCTGTACATGCTTATTTGAATGAAGCTTTTATTTAAAACAAAAAAATGTAACATCTTTAACCTTTCCAGCTACCTATTTGTTTATGAGCAATCCTACTGTGAACTCTATTTGATGCAATTAAACCGTGACATAATCTGAAAATTGCACAAGACATTACACATCATGGTCGACTAGAAGTCGTTTTCTGCCAAATTCACTTCTGATTCCTGAATTAAATCTGAATTTCTTGAGCATCTATAAAGCTTACATATCTCACTTGTGATTTTTAGGCCTTGAATTACTCACACTTCTGCAAATATGCTTGTTCTGAAGAAGTTCCTGAACTCCAAGACATGGGAGGCCCGGTTGAAGGTCTGCGATTCTTAACACTAGTGTAAAATTCAAATGTTGATATTAGCAATTAACAAGATATATGAAAATATAACTTATGAGGTTTCACAACATGAACAGGAGGATTCAGTGTTGCTTTTGATCCACTTGATGGATCCAGTATTGTGGACACAAATTTCACAGTAGGCACCATCTTTGGGGTGTGGCCTGGAGATAAGTTAACTGGGGTGACAGGAAGAGATCAAGTTGCTGCAGCCATGGGAATTTATGGTCCCCGGACTACATATGTTCTAGCTCTTAAAGATATCCCTGGAACCCATGAGTTTCTTCTGCTTGATGAAGGTTTTCTTTTCAACTATATGATAAAATTCAAAGGCCTTAATGGAAGAAGTCTTGCTCTTTTCTTATTCACCTCTTTTATGATGGCGGAGAAAAGTTCCTCCAATTCATTAAAATGATTATCCAAGTGCATTTTAATCTCATGACATCTCAGTAAGTTACATGGCCATCAAATATGTCATGTGATTAAAAGCACACATGGATGATCATTTAAATTGTCACATAATGTGTTGGAGAAGATTTCTCCATAATTAATTTGGATGAAAACTTTTTCTATCTATAAACCATGTTCTTTTAAATGATTTTAAAGGGTTCTCTCCTTCTCAAGCAATGAAATGGTTTCCATTCAGATGAAAGTATCACCCCTTCCCTATTTCTCCCTCTCTTCACATAGTGAATTATGTCAGGAAAATGGCAGCATGTGAAGGACACAACAGAAATTAATGAAGGAAAGCTATTCTCTCCTGGAAATTTGAGAGCCACTTTTGACAACCCTGACTACAAGAAGGTCTTATTAATTGCTTAACTTCACAATTATATTATACATATATATTTTGAGAATCGTGTTATGGCAGAAGACTCAATAGCTTTTTGTTGTATCACCCCACAGCTGGTCAACTATTATGTAAATGAGAAATACACATTGAGATACACTGGAGGAATGGTGCCGGATGTTAACCAGGTGTGCCCTTTGCTTTCATACATCCCGTTGCCATGTTTGAATGTTTTAAGTGACTCTCAATTCGAATTGCCTGCAATGAGACATATGATAAATGTGTTCAAGCACTCTAAATTTCTCCATTATTTCTCTCTCTGCAGATTATTGTAAAAGAAAAAGGTATCTTCACTAATGTGACCTCCCCAACTTCCAAAGCCAAGCTAAGACTATTATTTGAGGTAGCTCCTTTGGGACTCTTGATTGAGAAAGCTGGAGGTTACAGCAGTGATGGCAAACAGTCTATACTAGACAAGGTGATCAATAATCTAGATGAAAGAACTCAAGTTGCTTATGGATCCAAGAATGAGATTATCCGATTTGAGAAAACACTGTATGGATCCTCCAGGCTTGAGGCTGGGGTGCCTGTTGGAGCTGCTGCCTAATTGAAATAATATATATTTTTTGTTTGGAACAAAATTTAAGCTCTTTCATAGAAATGTTTGTATGATGGTGAATAGAAGGTTGTATCCTTGTGAGAAAACAATAAGTCAGCAGAAAATTATTGCTCATTTACCAAACATGTATTTTCTTCAAATTGTGCTTTTGAAGTAAAAATTAGGTTCAAAGACCAGTACTGACTAGTGAAATGTTGTACTGTAAATAAAGCTTTGTTTGGATAGCTTATTTTTTGTCAACTTATTTTACTATTCAGCTTATTTTTGCTACTATTCATGGGTCCCACTGCACTTTTTGATACTTTTCATGGGTTTCACTATACTATTTCAGTTAACTTTTACCTTTATCTAAAGTAGTTTCAGTAAAAAGTTTTCAGTTTCAACAAAATAAATGGTTACCAAACAGGCCCTAAGTGTACCTCCTTGCAATCATCTTCAATGACAAATAGGTTTATCTATAATACACAAAGATAAAGGTCTTAAGGAAACAAATTTCTGTAATAAATATCTGTGAAAGGCATTGGTCCATACCAGGGCTGAGATAGCAATCTGTTTGGAATTTCAAATTGAACTACTGTAATGCCAACATCAAGCAGCTTTTACGTTTCTTTACATATGGTACTTCTTAGGGTCTGTTTGGGATCCACTTATTTTGCTGAAACTGAAAACTTTTTGTTGAAAGTACTGTAAACAAAAGTAAAAGTTAGTTCAAATAGTATAATGGGACTCATGAATAGTACCAAAAAATGCAGTAGGGTCTATGAATAGTAGCAAAAATAAGCTAAATAGTAAAATAAGCTGGCAAATTTCATCCATGCCAAACGCACACTTTTTGACGGTTTCTAATTAAATGAACTGTTCAATTACAAGGAGCATCCAAATCTGGCCTAAGTTAATACAGAGTTGTCATGGATTTTATCTTCTTGTAACTGTCTCATATGATGTGCCTATTTATCAGGAATGTTTCTTTGAGTACTTGTCTAACACCATACAAAAATTTCAAAAAGATCTGTTTGGAACAAATAGAGATTATTTTTCACTGCATTTTCCAAGACAAAATGGGTATTTGATAGTTAAAAATATATATATATATATATATATATATATATATATATATATATATATATATATATAAATATAGAAAACAACCCATTATTCTTATTTAAATATTGTAAATCACGAACATAAGCCTTGAAGTTATCCCCAAAAAGCTCCTACTTTCTGTCTTCTAGGAACATACAAAGCCGTACATTGCTTAATTGATTCCTTGACAGCTTATTGTGTCATCTCCCTGCTGATGTCTTCTTATAAGCAACCATCTAGTGCATAGTGCAATATATGGATGGATTTATGAGTACCAACTACCAACACTATTCTTGGATTGTTTGTGAGGGAGGGCACTCTATTGAATTACATTTAGATACAATCAACAACAGAACCAGACACAGATAAGCATGGTATGTAATCAAAAGTTATGTGTGCATTTATTTTGGTAATTGAATATTATATATATACATACACACATATCTATATATATATATATATATATTTGTTTTTGTTTACAAGCAACAGAACTAAACACATATAAGTATGGTATGTAACCAAGTTTTCTACCTGGAGAGATTGGGTTATGGCATTGAGCCACAAGGCTCTTGATGCTATCTATTTGTAAGTTATGTAGGTATATTCTTGATCTATTTATCATAAAAATATAGCATTTCAAAATTTCTCAAAGTTTGTAGTTGTCATAGAATCATGAGTGTTTACCAGTACAAAGATGTTCATTGCATCTACCTCAGCAGAATTTAAAAATGAACTACCAAATAAGAAAGATAATCCAAACTGCTGGCAAGGAAATTGGTTCTGAGTTTAATCAACAAATTGTGAGTTTCAAATTTTCACTTTGTTGCAGGAATTGGAAATGGGAAATGGAGTGGATCAGTTGGTGGCATTGTAGGTGCACCCATTGACAAAGTGTGGACCATGGTTTCTCAAACTAAAAAGCTACCTGAATGGATGCAAATGGTTGAACAATGCACTGACTTAGTTGGGGAAGAAGGCATGCCAGGCTATGTTAGGCTGGTGTCTGGTTTCATGTTCCCTCAGCAGGATGGAGAAAGGTCATGGATCAAGGAGAGGCTGGTCTCCATGGACTCATCATCACATAGTTATGTTTATAGAATGGAAGCAAGCAATATTGGCTTAGATGGGTCTCTAAATTCATTAAAACTTGTAGATTATGGTGATGATTCAACATTGGTTAATGGTCTTTTGAGATAAACCCTATAGAAGGCGCATGTAAGGACAGCATTATTGATTATCTAGGATTTCGGTATAAATCTAGCATTAACAGAATTGAGAGTGCTATTGAAGCAGCATTCAAACAAGGTTGAGAAGTGCGATTTGTGTGGCCATCTCACCTATGTAATGAATTCCACATGTACATGTGTATGTTGTGGAAAAATGTCAACTTCACAAATGTTTTGTCACCTGATGGAAACATTGGAATTACATCTTGTTATTTTGTATCAGGTTCTTCAAGAAATGTCTAGGCAATTCAAACCTAATCAGTCGGAGGGAGTTCTAGAAGAGAGGAATTCCAAATCAATATCAGTAAGTGACAATATATCCATTTTCACCAAACAAGAGAAATACAGCTGATATTGTTCTTTAAAAGAAATTTTTTTTTTTTTTTTTGAGAAACAAACACATACACACACAAAAGAAAAAAAAAGTGTTAAACTAAGTTTGCTTACAAAAGTTTAAAATGTAACAGACGCCAGCTTCAGGAACTATGCCACTAATTCAGGGGAAAGCCAGTTGATCTATTTGATGAAGATTGTCTAGAACTTCTATACATGTGTATGTAAAGATCACCCTAAAATCTCCTCATATAATCCAACCATCATCATCCTCTTAATTTAAAATGTATCAATTTCACGGTTTAGATTAAATATTATAAATATAGATTTTTATTTTTTATTTATTTATTTATTTTTTGAAATAAACAGTTTTTCTCATTTTTAGATGTTTGGCCTATGCGAAGATATTTTCCTCATTTTCGACTGAAATTATTTTACATTTGAAAAAAAGTGACAATTTTTTAACATTCATTATCTAATGGGCTTTTAATTATTATTATTTTTTAATTCAAAAACTGGGCTTTTAATTAGGGGATGATTTGTTTAATATTTAGTTAAAACAGAATTTTCTGCTCCTACATACTCTTTGTCCTTGGCAACAACATTGATGGTTTCTACGAATTTGACAATTCATTCAGAAATGAAAAATGATATGTCTACAACATTTCTACAATATTTTTATAACAAATCCTAAGTAGCAGGTGGTTACTAGTTGTTATTGTTAGGGCAAAAAAGTAATCTTAGTGTTAGTTTCAAATTTGAACCAATAACAACTAACCACTTGTGATTTATTGTAAAAATGTTATTGACGTAACATTTCTCTTAAGAAATGGGCTTTTAATTAGGGGCTGCTTTATTAAATATGTTTTCAGATTATGAACTGTACTATTTCACTTCAAAACCAATTGGTGATGAGAAAGACTTACTCAAATCTTTTATGAGTTTTGACATCACACCATGCAAGCCTTTTTTAGAGTGGTTGTAGGGAGTCAAATTGTGGTTCTCCCAACAATCCCTCCCTTGCAATGACACTCCTGTAACTCAAACCTATAACCTTGACTATGATATCATTTGTCGAACCATGAGCTGTACCATTTTACTTCAAAACCAATTGGTGATGAGGAAGACACACTCAAATATTCTATGGGTTTCGACATCACACCAGGCGGACCTGTTTTTAGAGTAGTTGTAGGGAGTCAAATTGTGGTCCCCCAACATATGTAGTCAATACTGACTACGAAAATTGCTCAATTGTCCTAATTTAATTATTAACTGGGTCACAATTTAATTTGATATTGAGTGGTGAAAAAGTCATGACCTCATTTAGGATGATACATCTTTAAGCAAATGACAATTAACTAGTTTTAGGCATTAAGGTTGGGCAACGTGTGTACAATGAAAACTTGATTAAATTGGACATTACATTTTAAGATAATTAAAATAGAGATCTTAATGTGTAAACTTTTTAATAAAATATATATACAATCACTTATGATTTCATGCATTTAGTTGAAACTTAAAATCAAGCTTAGAGCATGGAGTCAGATGATAGCTATAGGTACATATGGTTTTTTATCCACACTATTTTTTTTTTTGGAGACTTTCAACAGAAAAAAATCCACTGTACACCTTTTCTATAGTTACCGTTTGGTATATTTGGACTTTGCAATTTGCATGTTCTTAGTCTTCTTCTTTTTATCTTTCCCTCTTTGACTTTTTCTTTTTGTTTTTATGACTGGCGGCTAGTAAAACTCTTGCAAGTAATTGATGAAATTAACAGAAGCAGAATTAGATAAATGTGGGTTTTGATTTATTTGTTTATTTATTTTTGTAGGTGAGGCTTTGCTCTAGTACAACCACATTAGGAAAGGCATGTTTGTGAAAATAAAAAAGGAATGAAAGATACAAAAAATCATAGTGAAAAAGATGTGGGATTTTAAATTTTGTGGAGAGTTGAGCTGTTACTACAAGCTGCATCTAACATCTTTTTAAGCTTTTTGTCTAGCAAATCAGGCCATTCCAGTTCATGACCTGAAAACCATTGCTCAACTATAAAATTTAATTTCTCTGAAAAAGATTTCAAACACTTATGGACAAGCATGAATTACGCCCACCACCCCCACCATCATCTCCTATACTAGTATACTCTTCTGGAAGAGTATTAGCTCCCAATACTTATCCATATGTGGCCAGGCATATTCATCTAAGGCCTAATATATATGACAAAATAGACCTTTGCTTATTTTCCTTTTTGGTTGGGTTATTGGGGTTGCTGGATTTAATTTATGGCCATAAAAGTTGTTGAAATATATACACACATACATGATGAGAATTTATAGGATTGGCTGATTCAAATCTTGAAAAAGAATAATTAACTTGGATATTTTGTACACAAGCAAGGGATTATTTGATGTAGAGCAAGTATCATTGGAATTTAGAGCTCATTTGGTAAGAGATTTCTGGTAACGTTGTTTAAGTTTTGTGGAAATACGTGTGAGTGAGAAAGTGTGTGAAAATACGTATTATGGTGTTTAAATAACAGTTTTCATTATTTAAATACAATTACCAAATGGGGCCTTAGTTATTTTATTTTATTATATTATTTTGGTGTTTTAGCAAAGTTGTAGGAAATTTAAGGTTTATTTTGTCATTTTATTTTCAGAGAAGCCTGTCAAAACTTATAACCCTAAAGAGGCTTTGATAAGTATGTGTTGTTATAGATTGATTTTGTCATACTGGAATAAATTAATTTTCTGAGAATTCCTCAAATTTATGATGGATTCTAGATCCTCATGGAGCTTATAACATAAGTCTAAATCTTACTAAACACACAAAAGTAAGATGCGAATTAAGATACTACTCCCCTCCCCCTTGTGTTATTCCCCTTTTGTGTTCTTAGTCGATGGGAATGTATCGTAATAGGCTATGAACTGCTACTACTGATGACTTCGTTTCTTAGTTTTTAATATAAATCGTGGTTTACCACCAAAAAAAAATTAAGATACTAAAATGAATGCCTAATAATAAAAAGGTGTCCTTTATATGAAAAAAGTATAAAAATATGATTTTGAAGGCTCTTTCTCAGAGAGAGAGAGAGAGAGAGAGAGAGAGAGAGTTGTGTTGTGTTGTGTGGTTGAAAGGTATGTCTCAACTCTAATAAAGGTTTCAGTCAATTGAAAACGGCAACAAGAGCTTATTAGCTTCACATATGCAAATGGACAGACTACTTTGTGTAACATGAAAGAAATTTGGGTAGAATTCATGGCTGGCACTCTTCATTCACCTACCAATCTAAAACGACATGACATCAAAGAATATTTACCACTTTATAAGTTGAAGGTGGTTAGTCGTACCACATTAAGTCAGAATTAAAGGTCTTCTAGAGAGAGAGAAAGAGAAAGAGAGGAACATGGCTGCTTGGTTTCGGGCATTGTTACTGGGAGCTTTTTTATTTCCAGCATTGGTTGAGTCCTTGGTTCGTCACTACAAGTTCAGTGTAAGTGCATTTTCTAACATATACTTTGTTGCATTTTCTTGCAGCACACATAAAAAGTTAGGAATGCCATGCAATATATAACGTAAGAAAGCTTGCAATGCCATGCCATGCCATCATTATTGCCTGTGATGGATGGAAATTGCTTTGCTCGTTGCCATTGCAGATTGCTGGGTGAAAACCAACGACCCAGACATTATTATTCTGGGCCATATTCAATTTACATTGTTAAGTTTGGTTTTATATAGTACAATTTTATGCTATATTAATCACAACTTAAGAAACGTGCATTTTTTTACATATAAAATAACCAAAATTTAAAAAGAAAAAAGAAAAGAAGGAATGAGTAGGATAAAATATTTTTATAAAGTGGCATAAAGTGTTTTATAATGAGGGTGGATGCAATCACCATACAAATTAGAAAGAAAAGATCAGAAGAAAAAAAAAAGGGAGGAGAGGTTAAATTACTAATTTGGTCCTTCAAGCCTTCAACTATTAATTGTGTCAAGTTACTCCTCTAACTTTTAGAATTGTGTCAATTTTATCATTAGATATCTTTCATCTCTTTAAATTTTAACTTTTTTTTTTTTTTTTGAGAAGCTTTAAATTTTAACTAAGTTAACTAATGTGATCAAATGAGAATCATGAGATATATACATGTTAAAAGGTTATTATAGGAAGTGTAAAATTTTCAAAAATTAATCAGATCAATTTTAACTATAAATTTTGTTAAAATTAAATTGACAGGAGGCTCAAGAATAAAATAGATTTGATTTTGAAAATTGAGAGATTAAAGTGTCTATTTTGAGAGACCACATTGACCTTAGAACTTTGTATATCATGACATGATTAAGGGCTAAATGAAATGGCTTGTATAATGTATTTAACTTAACTACAGAAGTGCACTTATAGTCTTATACTTTGCAATCGATTTTGTTAGTCCATCATCATCAATGACTTTAGCAATTTGGGCATGGCTAAGAATAAATGAAAAGCATGTAAAAAAAAAAAAATAGTAATATTAACATTTTCCTTCCTTAAGCATTCAGACCAAAAAAAGAAAAAGAAAAAGAAAAAGAGGGGGTTATTGGTAGTTTTAAAATTTTTTTTAATCTTATTGGTAATTTATTATATATATGGATTGTGAAATTAATTAAAGCCTGTTTATTTGAAACAAAAGAACCCATGGTATGGAATGCGAAATTACAATACTTTTCAAATTAAAAATCTTTGTTGCACTTTTTTATACTCCATTAACTGTAGCCTACCACAAGGTTTTTATTTTATTTTCATGGATTTTTATTCTTATATTTATATGTAACATGAAAGGTGTAGCTCTTATTTCACTTTTGCCTGAAAATCACTTTGACCTTTATATTTTTATAATACTCCTTTTTAGATT
Organism: Quercus wislizeni; assembly: GCA_023055345.1. Lineage (NCBI taxonomy): Eukaryota > Viridiplantae > Streptophyta > Magnoliopsida > Fagales > Fagaceae > Quercus > Quercus wislizeni. The sequence goes on along the minus strand of JALGQJ010000006.1, from coordinate 3,585,523 downwards.
TTAAGATAGAAAAGAACACTACATATAACAATTAAAATTCCATTTTTCTCTTTGGTCAAATAAAAACTAATAATCAAAATTATATTCTTCAAACAGAAATTTCATCACTTTATACATACGTAAAGCTCTAACACTGTGTACTTTATGTAGGTGGTCTCGAAGAACTTTACAAAACTATGTGCAACAAAATCCATTGTCACTGTCGATGGGCAATTCCCTGGGCCAACTCTGTATGCAAGGGAAGATGATACCGTGATAGTAAGGGTCACCAACCATGTTACAGACAACGTCACAATCCACTGGTGAGAACAATTCTGCCTCCATTTTCAACGGAGAATATTGGAATTTAGTGGGAATAAGGCTATCTCACATTTAGTCCACTAATCACCAAAAATAAGTCCAGGGACATAAAAATTTTCACACTTATTGAGATAACATGACATGTCACTAACTAGATCATATGAAAGTAACGTTGTTTCGATCATAACTTGACATGGCAGCAGTTGTGAAAAAGATTGTAAATTTTTCTGTCCCTGTATCTTAGCTCATCACCAAAATGCACATAAGCCTATTAAAATTTGTATAGGTGACTAATTGCAGCTATACACTATTACTTGAAATGGCAGGCACGGTGTAAGGCAGTTTCTAACTGGTTGGTCAGATGGGCCTGCATATATCACACAATGCCCTATACAGCCAGGGCAGAGCTATATTTACAACTTCACACTCACTGGCCAAAGAGGCACACTTCTTTGGCATGCACATATCTCCTGGCTAAGGGCCACAATACATGGTGCTATTGTTATCTTGCCCAAGAGAGGGATTCCTTACCCATTTCCCAAGCCTGATAAGGAAAAAATCATCATTCTAGGTGAGCTAAAATGTTTATTTGGATTGTTTTGATAAGGTTTTTTTAGTACTTGTAAATTGTAATTCTAGACTAATTGTTTTGATAAGGTTTTTTTTAGTAAAATGTAGCTATTAATGTGATTTTTTCTTCGAATTGTAGCCGAATGGTGGAAAGCGGACGTTGAAGCTGTGATCAATCAAGCTACCCAATCTGGTCTTCCACCAAATGTATCAGATACACACACCGTTAATGGTCGTCCAGGACCCGTTCCTGGTTGCTCTTCTCAGGGTACTGACATGGGGTATACATTATCTTGTTATGTCTTTAGAGTTAAAAATCCCATCTTAATTCATATGTTTTCTTTTTACTAAAAATATATTGCACCCTTTTGATTCGTTTTTCAAAAGAACAAGCAGAAAAGGCTGGTTGTGTTTCACTAAGAAACACAACCCTTGAAACAAATTCGAAAAACAATTTGCTAAGGACTAAGAGTCATGTAATTCAATGACATTATTTAGTTCTCTCTATGAAGAGAACCTGAGTTCAAATTTCAAACCCCCCATTAGGGCTGGTTGAAGCTATAGGCCACTTAGGCGGTGGCCTAAGGCTCCCACTGATAAAGAGGCCCCCAAATAGTAATAATATATTATATAATATCCCATAAAAAAATTGTATAGTTTGAAACAAAATTGTCTTAATCTTGAATGTTTTCTCACACATGAAACTTATTCCGATATTGATGGCTTAGATTTATTTTTAGAACTAAAAGTTTTAAAAGAAGTTTTGCAAATAAATGAAAACTCTCCAATTAATGTACTAAATTATATAAAGATGCTAGAATCTTTTCCAAATGCATGTATTGCTTTCAGAATATTACTAACTATACTTGTTATAGTTGCTTCCACAGAAAGAAGTTTTTTAAAATTAAAATTAATAAAATCCTATTTAAGATCAACTATATCACAAGAAAGATTAAGTGAATTAGCCATATTATCAATTAAAAATGAAATGTTAGCAGAACATGAATGCACAAATTTAATTAGTAATTTTGTCTCTCAAAAAGCAAGAAAAATAAATTTTAATTGAAAAAAATATATGAATTTATAATTAAATATAATAAAATGTCTCATTTAAAGCTTTCACCTAGTGTCCCAAATTCATTGAGCCGGCCCTGCCCCCCATCCCCACTTACTGTAAGCAGAAGTATGAAAAACAATCTGTTAAATGCAGACAATCATTGGAAAATTTTCAAGTAAGTCTAGTGTAGCATATCCTCAATAAACTTTTAAGCTTTAATGTACAAAGATAATAGCATACATATTACCAGCATATATGGCTTACCATTAATTGTTTACAATTAATCTTACGACCTTTTTTTTTTTTTTTTTTTTCCCTTTGGGTGAAATTTAATCCTTTCTTGGCATGGTCCTTTAATCTTCCTTTCTACAGGTGCAGGTTACACTTTACATGTTGAAAGTGGTAAGACCTATTTACTACGAATCATCAATGCTGCAGTGAATGACGAGCTCTTCTTCAAAATTGCTGGTCACAATCTAACAATTGTTGAAGTTGATGCCTCCTATGTCAAGCCCTTCCAAATTGACACAATATTCATCAGTCCTGGCCAAACCACAAATGCCCTTCTAACTGCTAATCAGGGTATTGGCAAGTACATAATAACACTCTCACCTTTCATGGATGCACCTGTTGGCCTTGACAACTTGACCAATTATGCCACATTGCGCTACAAAGGCACCCCTACTAATCCCCCAACCATCTTAACCAGTGTTCCTGCTCAAAATGCTACTCCAGTAACATATTCTTTCATTGACTCACTTCGAAGCCTTAATTCGCCACAATACCCCACAAAAGTCCCATTAACCATAGACCATTCTCTCTTTTTCACCATGGGGGTTGGTGTTAACCCATGTGACACATGTGTCAATGGAAGCAAGCTTGTGGGAGATATTAATAATGTTAGCTTTGTGATGCCATCAATAGGTCTCCTTCAAGCATATCACTATGACATATCAGGAGTTTACACAGTTGATTTTCCAGCAAACCCCCCAATACCTTTTAACTATACTGGTAACTCACCATCTAATCTCCAGACCAATAATGGCACAAGACTATATATGTTGTCATTCAATTCAACAGTCCAGATTGTGCTTCAAGACACTGCTGTAATAGCACCAGAGAACCATCCAACCCATTTGCATGGGTTTAATTTCTTTGTGGTTGGGAAGGGATTAGGGAATTTTGATAAAAATAAGGATCCACAGAAGTTCAATCTTGTTGATCCCGTTGAGAGGAACACAGTTGCAGTACCAACTGGTGGATGGGTAGTAATCAGATTCAAGGCAGATAATCCAGGTAATTAAACTTACAGCCTCATCCAGCTTTTTCTTTGGAAATTAATTTGAAATGCTTTTACATTTCTTTGGAATCACCGTTGATGCTGACTCCCAAAAGATTGGACTATGTTTTAGAAATTAATAGTGCCATGCAATCTGCAAAGAAGTGGCATAACCAAGAACAAATTTTCTCTCCTTGAGCTTCTTCTTTTCCTGTAAAATTTAGATAATTATTGACTAGGCTACTGAACAACTACATGCGACAAACTAAAAGTCATAACTTCTTTGAAGTTTTTCAAACAAATTATTCTTAGGAAAATGTTAAAGTTACTATCAATTTTACTACAAAATACTTACAAACTAACTTGCCAATGAATATAATTAATGCCCACTTCAATGAATAGCGTTCCTCTTATCCTTAACAATTATTATGTATCCAAAACTTGATCCAATATTCTACATTGGTATCTGCAGGTGTTTGGCTCTTGCATTGCCATTTGGAAGTACACACAACGTGGGGACTAAAGATGGCATTCATAGTAGAAAATGGGAAGGGCCCAAATGAGACTCTACCACCACCTCCAAGTGACCTTCCCAAGTGCTAGAATACTCAAGTTTTTACATCAATGCTTGAGACTTGACATCGGAAGAGAGGGCCAAGTAAATGTATAAATCAGCCAAAGACGCACAAAAACTTTGACATAACCAATAAAAACCAAAGAAATGGCTGGGTTGTTTTCGGGAGGGGAAAGAGAGGAACCGCCCAAAGAGAGTGAATAAGAATATGCAAGTTATAGTCATGCTGTACAATTTCAGTTTCCTTTTTTGTTTTTACTCTTTTCCTTGTGGTTTGTAATTAATTAATTACACTTTTGAGTGCATAGAGTGATTAATCTCATGTTTTGTTTGGTACATAAATTAATTCCATGTTTAAATTTCAAACTTTCGAATATTTATTATTTGCTGTATGGAGCAGAAATTTTTTGTTGCTATATCAATAAATCTAACAATTGCATACCCTTGACGTAATAGTTATTCCACAAATACAAAGTTCTTGTTAAGTGGGGGTGGGGGTAAGGGCTGAGGTCAAGGGCGACTTGATGCATTTGGGGGCCTAAGGTGAAAATCGATCATCTTGTTTTAGATACAAAATTACTACTAATTAACATGAACTGCGTAAATTTTTTTTTTAAGAAATTTTATAGACAGAAAAAATTTGACAAAATTTTTCATACTTGTTGATGATGTAGATTGATAGTAGTAAGTAAAATAGTGGTGTTAGTGGTAGATTTAGACGAAAACTAGTAAAAGTTTGTCAACTAAACTCTTATTATTATTCTTATTTTTTTTAGAAGTGCAACATTCACAATATTTTTTACAACAAATTCTAGGTTTTAAGTTGCTTTTTGTTTTCTATTTGTAAAAATCACTATAATTATTTTTTTGCCATCAATTGCAGGTTGTAACAACTTGCTACTTAGCATTAGTTGTAAAAGTGTTATGAAAAATATTGTGGATGTTGCATTTTTCTCTATTTTTTATTTGTTTTTCATCTGGTGAAAAAAATACTCCCTCCGTCCCTTTATTCCATTTTGAAATGTCCCAAAATATTGTCCTGTTTCTAAAAATAAAAGTCATTAATTTACTAATGTTCCTATTATACCCCTATTAATTTACTAATTCAATTTTTTGATAAATTTTTTTAATGATAGTTTTGGAAACTTATAAATTTTTAAAAGGTAGACAAGACAATAAATGATATTCCCTTAAAAAGTTTGACTTTTCAAAAAGGACAAAAAAAGTGGGGCAGAGATAGTATTATTTTATTTGTTGATTATAAATAACCCTATTGGTTAAAATTTGGGGGCCTTTTTTTTTTACTTGAGGCCTTAGGCAACCGCATCTCTTACTCCACCATTTAGCTAGTCTTGGCTGAGGTTTAACTTTCCAAGAAGAAGTTTCATACACACATATAAACTTAGATTAGGTTATAGTGGAATTTCTATATTGGCAAAAAAAAAAAAAAACCAAAACTTATATAATAATATAATTAATAAGCAAGAAAAAAAAATTTATGGAAGGTGCACGAGGTGCAACAAACATTATTCAGCATTAACAAAATAAAAAAAAAAATACACATAATAACTTTTTAATACATTTCAAGATCAATCATTTACCATTTGTCAAAATGAAAATTTCCCTTTTTTTTATATCACAAACATTATCTATAACTAGTCGCGGATCCCGCGTGTTGCACATGATAATATTTTTAAGATGGTCTCATTAAATTTATTTTTGAAGTTTGGACTAATTAAATAAATAGTAATGTATTTCAAAATCATATTTTCATTTGTTATAGTGACAATCACAAATGTAATATATAATTTTTGTTATACCAAAATGAAAACAATACAATTTTTCTCATGAATTCAAAAAGGTTGAAAATATATTAATTTTTTAATAAAAATTATTTTTAGCATTTTATGTATCATTAAAAACTAACTAAAATTTGGAAATGATTTTTTAGTTTTAAAAAAACTTTTTCAAACCCAATTGTAAAGACGCACTTTGGTTCCTAAGCCCAAAAGGTGGAAATGATCTAGACCTAAAGAGCACAATACAATGAATTTGTAGAGAGTGGATTCGAAAACTAGGCTCTAATGAGTTGGGTAACAATTATAATGAATCCAAATCACAACAAAGCAAAGATAGATAGGATTTATCTAAAGAAATTCGTCCTCAGCATAATCCGAGGAGATCAATTCTTGTATATATTCCTTAAATTTGGTTACAAGCACAGTTCTTGTTGTTGCCGTGTTTTTCTCTCAATTTTCGATCCCTTTCCTTCAGGGTGTTCTTTCTCTTTTATACTCTCTTCTTATTTCATCTTCACCCTCCACGTGAAGACCAGGTTATTGGTGTTGATCCTTGTTCCATCAGCACCTTCCTGAAGTCTTTGGGAGTAGCTGTAAGGCTGAAAATCATTGTTTAAGTATCAATTCCTCATTAATGCGGCCAGAGAGTTAGCTATAGAGTATTCAATGCGGTGGTAGCAGCTTTCTCTTAGATATTTCATAGTTCCCCTTTGTCCTGTACCTTCATGATGTGTATCCTTATCAATAGAACTTCCTAGAATGTTGCCCTGGATGGCAGACCACACATTCGGACCTCTGCTTTGCTCCTCGGATCACCTTCTTGGACTCTTATGACCAAACTCCCTTCTTCATTCACTAACGTGGACTTCCATGACAGCATTTAACCGTCCTCGGACTAATAGGCATCCCCGGACTGGGCCCCCAGCCCAATATATACTATTGGGCCTATCATCCCTACACCAATTTTTTCTACTGTACAATCAAAAACAATGAGATACATATCAAAAAAATTTATAAAATTCAACAAAACTACAATTCAAATAAAAAAGAAAGGGAAAAAAAAAACCCACAACAAAGTCAAACTCTTTCTCCCGAATATGTAAAAAATTTCAAATGTGATGTGATCAAACCAAATATTTAATGCATAATCAAATTCAAAATTTTTACCCTATTATACATGTGGGTGCATTTTTTGCTTCAAGAAAACTCATGTACTCCTTGGCAATTTTTGCTTGTCCCACATTGGAAAGATACATTTCCTCAAGGTAAAAAGAGGAAAGGTATCTTTCCAATGTGAGACAAGCAAAAATTGTCAAGGAGTATATGAGTTTCCTTGAAGCAAAAAATGCACCAACAATACATAATGAGTGTAATCAAGCCAAATATTGTGTCAATATTGTTATAATATAATCTAACATCTAATCCAACATTCGAAAAATGAATAGATAACTAAATAATTTTAAACTCAAAATTGAATTTGTTTTCTTAAAAATCTCAACAAATACACTAATGAAATAAGGAAGAAAAGCAATACAAAATATTCATAAATGCTTAAAAATAATTACTCACACATCTAAAAACATCATATAATAAAGATATAACAATTTGGTGCTAATTTGTTAAACAATATATTTACAAACAATGAAAAAAAACTGCACAAAGTCCATATTCTTCAACTGCACTGACTGTTCTTCATCATATTATCCAAAATCCTGCTATTTTCCAAATAAACTAAAACCTAACAATAACATAAAATATGGACATATTATAATATAATTTTCCCCTAAATATGGTCAACAACATTAAAAGTATTTAGTGTTGCAAATAATGTGGTAAAAAATACTTGTATCAAGGAACACATATGAGTTAGTCAATAATAAGATAATGGGTACAAACTTCATAAAAAAATCCAACAAAAAATGAAGAGAGAGAGAGAGAGAGAGAGAGAGAGAGAGAGAGAGAGAGAGAGAGAACCATTTTGTGTGGAAAAATAAAATATGCATAAAATGAGAGCTTTACAAATTTATAGTAAGAGGATGAGAATAAGAAGAGACAAAATAAAAGGAAGATGAATGAGCAAAATTATATGTAAATTTAAAACTGTTTAAGATGAATATGCATAGACAATACTCATAACATTAAAAATTTAAGTATATAAATATGTAAAGTTAAAACCGCCGAAGATGAATTTGTAAAGCTAATGTATTTATATATTTAATAATGTCAAAAAAATTAAAAGTAAAAAATAAATAAATAATGATGTGGCAATGACGTGGAGGATGAGGTGGCTTAACAAGAGTGTAGCAATAATAAATGCTACGCTTTTAGATATATATAAATTGATTTTATAATAAATTTCACAACAACTCCCTTTCAATGCACATAATCAAATAGTTCATTATAATAATCATCTTCATTTTATGACAATATTTATGGCTAAATATGCTCATTTCCTTGCAATCTAAACTAGAAGAGTTGTGGGTTCCAGTTAACTTAACTGGTAAAATCTCTAATGGTTAAATAAGAGATTTGGGGTTCTACACCAAAAACTTATTGGTGTTTTGGTCTGATAATAAATAGCTATTATAAAAAACGGGTGTCATAGGTTGAAATTCTCTCAAAAAAATAAACTAGAAGAGTAAGCATAAGTACAACCTCTCTATAAACAAATTGATAGACTATTATTTTTAGGTTTTAAATAGCCATTAGCAAATTTCATAAATATTTGATATGTAAAATTTTGCTGATAAAACTTGTTTACAAACAAATAATATTAAATTTTTTCTATGTTGCGTGCCTTTGAAAAATGATTTCATAATGACAAGTAAAGCATCTCATCCATCTTCTCTAAATTTTTTGATAAACACTTTAGTGGATGAAACTGGATGAATGACTGCCTTCACATGCTTTTCAGTAAGTCGGTAACTTTATGAAGAAAGTTAAAATAATTTCCTATATTCAGAAAAGCACAATTTTTTCTATCCTTAACCTTCTTCTAATTCGTCAACAAGTAAATGCATTATATCTATGAATTCCAAAGAGGATTTTAAAAAGAAATGATGATAAAAAAAAGTTTACATCTTTATTGGGCAAATATTCATTCCATGAATATCATAGAGCATGAATGATGAACCACGAAAGGTTGATAGTCATATTTATTATCTCATTCTATATCTAAGATTCTTCTAACTAAAAACTAGTTCGTGTTACTGCTGCCAAATAAAAAAGAGAAAGTCTTAGATTCTTAGGACCCAAATTTTGTCACCACCATGATATGTGCCTTTGTGAGTGGTGTAAAAAAAGTTATGATTCCATGTAAAAGTGATAGCTCACCAATCATAGTTAGCATTTGCAAATTTCATCAAATTGTGTTAAATAGTGTAGTCCTTAAAAGATTAAAAAAATAAAAATAAGAACACTCAAACAAAATATGGAGCAAAACAATCTTGTAGTACTCAAACCCCAAAATGTAAAATGTTAACATTAAATCTCATAAACTAAATAATTAAATGGTCATGCCATTCACAGATTCATGTGACTATATTATTTTTTGGGCTACATTCCAATTTAGTAGGTTAGGGGCTGTTTGGTTTTATTTTATTTTTTTGACATCACTCATCACTTAAAATACCCAAATTTCCCAAACCCCATTTGGCACCTTAACTCATCATCCATTTTTCAACTTCAAAAGTTGTAGCTGGGTTTCACCAAAAATAAAATAAAAATAAAAATAATCAGTCCATTTGTCAAACATTACAGCTGGATATGTGGGTTTAATTATGAAAATGCTATTGAAAACTAAGTTTTGAGAACTGAAAACACCTAAAATGTGTTTTCAGTTTCCATAACTCTTTACTCAAAAATCAGAGAATTGAGTGATGGAAACAAAAACTGGAAACAAATCCAAACAGAGTTTTATTTCATGGGGCCCACATATTTTGAGTTATGAGTAATGGAAACAGAGGTATGAGTTATAGAAACAGCAAATCCAAACAGCCTTTTAGTTACTTATTTTTCAGTTAAGAGGGTCAAATATAAATATTTATATCCTAACTATCATATTTTATATATTAAATATAAGGTTGTGTTTTTTTTAAAGAGTTTCAACTTATGGCGTCCGCTCTTGATGATAGCTCTTTATTATTAGACCAAGACACCAATCAGTTTTTGGTATAGGTAGAGAATTGAATTCCAAATCTTTTATATAACCATAAAAAATTTTATCAATTGAATTAACTGGAACCAACAAATATAATATTGTGTTTTTTACACATTTTTACTACGGTATCGGTTAGCACCAGCTTTTTTTTACATTTTTTGGTCCTCTTTTTTAACTTTTGCTTTTTACAGCTTTATACTATATTTTACACATATTTACAACTTTTTGAATGAAAAGTACATTCTTAACCACCACCACACCCGTGCTGGTCAACATTTGCCTTAAATATGTACTATTAAAAAAATTTAAAAATTCCAGGGGGCCGTCTCCTTGGTCTAACTTCAAGCATAGCTCTGTGCCTTTGTCTCTGCCACTGAGCTACAGGCACACTTGTCCTGTGTTCAGAATTGCCATGACAAAAGTAGGTGAATTGAAGATATAACCCGTCAGAAATTTTTTTTTAATATATATAATTGTTTACCTATGTCAATGGTTGAATAAATCTTTTGATTAAATGATTTTTTTTTTTTTCTTGTTTATGAATAGAATTGTCATTCCCTGGGCCCTGTTTGTGGTTTGAGATCGGGTGCAATGGTTAAGATCAATTGCTCCACGGAGTTACACAACTTCTTTCACAATTTTTTTTTTTTTTAACTTTTACTTCTTTTTAATATTTTTTTATTTAATGGTTGAGATTGAAAGTTACTTTTTGTAACTTTCAATCTCAACCATTCATTTGCTATTGCACTGGATCCTAATCCCCTGTTTGTAATAGGCAGATGGCTGCAGCCCCAGGCCTTATACTTAATAAATTTTTGTATAACTCCAAAAAAAAAAAAAAAAAAAAGAACTGAATATGGGACATAGGGTCTGTTTGGATTGAGCTTATTGTTACTAAAACTGAAAACTGAAAACTGAAAGTACTGTAGCAAAATAATTTTTAAATGTGTGAATAGTACCGTGAGACCCATTTTTAATATTTTTTAATACGTGAACAGTGATAAACAGTGCATAAACAGTAACCCCATGTGAGGTTACTGTTCACAAGTAGAGAAAAAAAAAAAGAAAAGAAGGAAAACGTGGAAAGGAAAATGTAGCATTAATCTCAATCCAAACACTCACATACTATATGATGGAGAGGGAGAGTGGTCCTAAATGATATAGACTTACTTTCATATGGTTTGATTGCTCTTTTTTTTATATTAGAAAATCAATTTTAAACGATGATTTATCATCCTAATAGCCTGTTTGGATTAAGAAGAGAAGAAAGGAGACTGAAGAAAAGTATAGTAGAGTTAGTCAAAAATAGACTAATTTACCAATTTATTTAGTTCAACCAACCATACAAAACCTGTTTGCAAAAAGTTTAGGTTATGTTTGGTAACCGTTTTTGTTTTCTATTTTTAAAAACTTGTTTTTAGGAATATAAAGAAAAAATAATTTTCTTGTATTTTTGAAATAAAAAACATGTTTGGTTAGTTGAAATTAAAAAGATAGTTTTTTGAAGAAAAAAATAGAAAATACTAAAATATGTTGTAACTAGGATTTAAAATTTAATGTTAACTCATTAAATAAGAAGGATTAATTAAATTAAATGCATTTTTTCATTGACTTTTGAAAATTAGAAACTGAAAACAGCATTTTGCATGTTTTCAGTTTCCTTCACAAATTGAATTTTGAAAACAATTTTTGTTTTCTGCCCATTTTGAGTTGCCAAACAAGTTTTTCAGTCTTAAAAATAGAAAATTGTTTTTGAAAACAGAAAATAAGGGGAAAAAACAGTTACCAAACATATCCTTAGATTTTTTCCCTCCGAGTGATAAACTGCTCAAGTTCCACATTAATTACCAAAACTAAAAAGTTCTACATTTAATCCCATGATTTTAAAACAAAACGCATCTATGTTTGATCATTATCTTTTGGACTTACACAATACTTCAAAACTTTACATTTTGCTTGAAAATGGTTTCACACCAACCTACCAAAGCAACTTTTCTATTGAAGGAGAAATGGAGGTGAACATGGGTTCAAATCCCTTTCCCCATTTAATGTATGTAAAAAAACAAGAAAAAAAGAAAAGAACTTTTAGGGTGTGTTTGTTTGGAGGTAAAATAGGATGGATAAAAAATTTTGGAGAGAAAATGAGAATTTTTTTTTTTTTTTAAGAGTGTGTTTGGTTGGATAGGGAGAAAGGAAAATAAATTGTAGGGTTCAGGTGTTTTCTCTTCGAACCTACCAAAAAGTTTTCTCCCTAAAATTGGGAAAAAATTAAAGGGAGAAAATGAGATTGCTTAATGGACAAAAATGCCCATGTGCAAATTCGTCAAGTTCCTTTCTTATTAATTCTCAAAAAAAAAAAAAAATTTCCTTTTTTTTTTTATGCTTTCCTAGTCACGGTGCCTCTTCCCTTTTTTTCTCCCTGGACATTGTCTTTTTTCTTATTAATTTCTTGGGTTGTGGGAGTGATAGTAGTAGTAGTAGTTGTTGTTGTTGTTATTGTTGTTGTTAGTTTTTTTTTTTTTTTTTTTTTAACTAGACATGATTTTTATTTTTTATTAAATTGGGTGATTGATTTTTTTTTTTTGGTTGTTTGTCACATTTTTGTTTTAATTGGCCATTATTTTTTAACAAGGGTATATGAGTAAATTTATACAAACTTACTTTTTTTATCCCTCCACTTTTCCACTCTCAATCAAACAAAAATGAGAGAAATTAAAATATTTTATATCCTCCTATTTTTCCATCCTTCCACTATTTTCTATCTTCTCACTTGTTCACCTCTCTAACCAAACGAACTCTAATGTTGGGTTGCAGGGCCGACCCTAGGCCTAGGCCATTTAGGCCATGGCCTAAGGCCCCCTGACATAAAAAGGCCCCCAAATATGGGGCGGTAAGTTTTTTTTTTTTGAATTAAAGAAAAAGTTTGAGTTAGGTGTATATTTTTTCCCAATCTTAAGAAGACCTAAAATATTAGAGTTATGCTAATATATTTCAAGTTTTATTACATAGGTCTTACAAATTGATATGTCACCATTGAAATCATTTATTCTTTTGTTAAAGTATCACTTCATTGCCACATTAGTTTGTAAGCTTTTTGTAGTAAAATTTGTAATATGTTTAGCATTTTCTCCACGCAAAAAAAAAAAAAAAATAATAATAATAGAAATATAACACAGTCACCATTATGTGTATAAAAAATACTAAAGCTAATACAAATTTTAGGAAAAAAAATTTACAAACTGATGTGACAGGAATATGATCGATGTTAAATAATATAATAAAAAGAATGTTTGAATAAATTTTCTTTTATTGGTGATATGTCAGTTTGTAAAACCTATATAATAATTATCATTAGCTCACTTTGGGTGAATTAGTTATATTAATAAGTAAGAATTAATAATAGATTTGAAATTAAATAAAAATAAATAAATATTATTTAAATGATATTTAAATGTAAAAAAGCCCTTATAAAATTCTCGTATTAGGCCTCAAACAATCTTGGGCTGGCTCTGTTGGGTTGTTACTACTCAATTGAATAAGGGAGACAAATATGAAATAATTTGTAAAGAGTCATGTAACTCAATGACATTATTTAGTTCTTTCAATAGGAAGAACATAAATTCAAAACCTCCACCCCCACTTATTGTAAGCAAAAATTTGAGAAAACAATATGTTAAATGCAATCAATTGTTGGATGTTTTTTCAATAAATCTACTTCAGCATATCCCCATTCCCTAAAAGAATTTTTTAACTTTAATGTAAAAAGATAATAGCAAAATTGTTAGAGTTGGCTCATATTTGTATTTGGGTCATTGGTCAAAGGGTTATTTTGAAAATTTGCATCAAGCAGGATTATGCAATATAAATATTGTTGTGACCCTAATTTTTTATGTAGTACGCAAACTGTAGAACCTTGTAAATTCTTTGTATTGATTTCTCTCTTCTCTCATCTTTGATCTTGCTTAACCGATTTTTCATAACAAAAATACATTACCAGCACATATGACATTATGACTTACCAATTTATTGATTACACTTAATCCTGCCACTTTTTTTGTTTTTTCTTGGGTGAAATTTAATCCTTTCTTGGCGATTTGGCATCTTATATGCCCCATATAACAAGAAACTAAAAGGTTGACATGGTTTTTGCCTTTGCCTTTCTACAAGTGCAGGTTACACTTAATAAGTTGAAAGCGGCAAGACCTATAAATTTACTACGCATATTTTATCATGCAGCAGTAAATGAAGGGCTCTTCTTCAAAATTGCTGGTCAGAATCTAACAATTAATGAAGTTGATGCCTCCTACATATGTCAAGCCCTTTCAAACTAACACAGTATTAAACTATTAATCGGTCCTGGCCAAACCACAAATGCCTCTTCTAACTACAAATCGGGGTATTGGCAAGTACATAATAACACTCTCTCCTTTCATTTATGCACCTATAGGCTTTGACAACATGACCAATTATGCCCCATTGCGTTACAAAGGCACCCCTACTGATCCTCCAACCATCTTAACCAGTGTTCCTGCTCAAAATGCTACTCCAGTAAAAGTCCCATTAAACATAGACCATTCTCTTTTATTCACTGTAGGTGTTGGGGTTAACCCATGTGCTACATGTGTAAATGGAAGCCAACTTGTGGTAGATATTAATAATGTTATAAGCTTTGTGCTACCAACAACAGCTCTCCTTCAAGCACATTACTTTAACATACCAGGAGTTTTCACAGATGATTTTCCAGGAAATCCTCCAATACCTTTTAATTATACTGGTAACCCTCCAACTAATATCCAGACCATGAATGGCACAAGACTATATAAACTGCCATACAATGCAACAGTCCAGATTGTGCTCCAAGGCACTGCTGTAATAGCACCAGAGAACCATCCAAGCCACTAGCATGGTTATAATTTCTTTGTGGTTGGGAAGGGATTAGGGAACATTGATTCAAGCAAGGACCCCCAGAGGTTTAATCTTGTTGATCCTGTTGAAAGGAACACAGTTGCAGTGCCAACTGCTGGACGGATTGCAATCAGATTCAAGGCAGATAACCCAGGTAAAACATTTGGATTAGCTGATTTGCTTTCGTACAGATTTTTAATGTTTCACTTTTTTTAGATACAATTGTCCGATTTTCAGCAAATTCAACCAAAAGCTAATCCAAACGGACCCTGATTGTCTTTTTCTTGATAACGAGGTTACACCTTCTAGTATGTCTTGTCATGGAAAAAAAACAAAAAACTTTAGGAAGTACATTCAATTTTCTTTAAAGTCACTATTGATGCTGACTCCTGAAAGGAGTGGCCTTGTTTTTAGTTAGAAGCTAACTAGGGCCATGCAAAAAGATGTGGCATAACCAAGCACAATGTTTCTCAATTTCTTGAGCTTCTTTCTTTTCACTGATTAGGCTACTGAACAACCTTCTGTGACAGACTAGAAACCATAATTTCTTGAAGTTTTTTCAAATTAGACTTAACAATTATTTGTGTACCCAAAATCTGATTCAGTATTCTACTTTGATGTCTTTGGTTGTTGCATTGCCATTTGGAAGTACACACAACGTGGGGACTTAAGATGGCATTTCTAGTAGAAAATGGGGAGGGGCCAAATGAGTCTCTACCACCACCTCCAAGTGACCTTCCCAAGTGCTAGAATGTCATATCCAATCAGTTTTTACATCAATGCTTGAGACTAGACATCAGAAGAGAGGGCCTGCCCTAGTAAGACAGCTAAAGATGCACAAAAAAAACTTTGACATAACCAATAAACAACAAAGAAGCGGTCATTGTTTATACTTTTCTACGATGGGAAAGAGAGCTACCCTTCCAAAGGGTGTGTGAATAAGAAAATGGGCAAAAAGTTAGTCATATCCTGTACAATTTCAATTTTTGTCTTTTGTTTTTTTACTCGTCATTGTGGGTTGGAATTTCTACTTTTTAAGTGCATATAAGAGTGTATGTAATTGGTAGAATTTAGAAGAATCTGAGTGGTGATTAATCTCATGTTTAGATTTTACACTTTTGAACATTTATTATTTGCTTCATGTATGGAACAGAAAGTTTTTGTTTTGTTTTTGCTAATGTAAAAAACCTTAACTTAATAGTGTAATTGAGAAAGAAAAGAAATTACGAGATAGTTGCAAAAAGACAAAATAAGTTAAAGAAGCGCGCCAGGTAGGGGTCGAACCTACGACTTTCTGCTTAGGAAACAGACGCTCTATCCACTGAGCTACAGGCGCAGATGTTTTGTACCCGTGAAGTTAGATTTAAAAAACACTAAATCTTAGGTCACATTCAGCATAGCTACGACAAAATATTCTGACAATGACAATGATAGGTGAATTGAGCATATAAGTTAACCCTGTCATACTAAAACAGAACAGTTTGATTTGGCTTAAAATCGATTTCACAATGACATACCAAAACCCGTTTCTATTGGATTGTTACTACTCAATTGATTGAGGGAATCAAACTCAAACAATTGGCTACACAGCTCATTTTCAATTTTTGTTTTATTAGATCAAGTTAATTAAGCCCAATTCTTCTAAAAAAAAGTTAATTAAACCTAATTAAATTTAAGATTAGTTCCATAAAACCCAATTTACGAGTAATTCATTATTTACCTCACTCCTATATTGACTTAGTAAAATTAGAATTGCACTTGTTAACATGCCCGGCCTTTGAAGGATAGAAACATGTATGGGTAGGTATTTTTCGAAAATGTCAAAAAAGTCAAGGCTCTTTGAATCCTAAATGTCTTTGTTATACACAATGAGGTGCCAACTAGTTAAGTTTTAAGATTCTTAAAAATTTTATGTTTTACATGTCAAGTGCACCTGAAGCTAATCTTTAGATTATGACATCCAATTTTTCTTTTTCCTTTTTTAATTTTTTTTAAATCATTAGACTAGTGAAAGGTTAAAGTTCATTATCATACTAGAAATTTTAAATTTTATGTACTATCTAATATTTATATTTTGAGTTATTTTCTTTGTTCTTTTATTTGTATTAAAAAAAAAGGAAAAAAAATGTTCTAAATTTTGTTTTTATTATTTATTTTAATATTAAACAATAGTATGAATCATAACAAATTTAACTAACCAAACAAAATCCGAGTATGGTCACAAGAATAATAGCTAGTATTCAATAATCCACATCTAATAAGCTCAAATCCCACCACTGCACACCCTTAATATGATGGTCACTCCATAAGTATAAATACTTATGGGATGTGGGGGGTAAAGATCGAGGTTCAAGTCTCCAGGAGAGAGTTTCATATACATATACCCTTTTTTTTTTTTTTTTTGAGAATCAAGACCTTGAACTTTTATTAAATAAAATCAGCCGTAGTCGGCAAAAATTACATGAGTAAGGTGTGGAGGAACATCCTCCATCCACACTGAAAAACCTCTAACATGTCTAGCATGTTTAGTTAGGTTGTGTGCTACAGTGTTGCCAATTCAACCCACATGCAAGTACTTGATGCTCAAATATCGATCATTCAACTTGACTTATATGCCACGTCTATGTAACTATGCACTTGACCGGGAAAAAAAAAAAATAGTAATAATAAAAATAATGTTTACTTCACTTTCACTTTAATTGGGAGGGGTCCAAAAAGTTGATACCCGATCTCCTTAAGATTTTTTTATTAAAGATACAAACCAAGACAACCCTTTGATGCATAAACTACAGAACCTTGGTTGATCAACCATAAACTAATCATCAATACTCTTATCTAAAAAATGAGCTGTAATTCAAAATTAAATTAAAATCAAACCAAATTTTATGAAATGTCTAAATTCATTTATTACCCTATATATTATGACTCAGGCTTAATCCTTTTACATTAACTTTTTCTCACATTCTTCAAAATATGGGCTGGCATCATAAAATAAGACACATACTTTGAAAGAGCCTCTACAATCTTTTTTATTATACTCTTATTATTAAGGGTCTGTTTGGTTAGAGAGGTGGAAAAGTGGAAAGATAAAAAGTGGTGGGAGGATAAAAAAGTGGGAGGATAGAAAAGTGGAAAAGTGGAGGGATAGAAAAAGTGAGTTTCTATAAATTTACTCATACACTCTTGTTAAAAAATAATGGTCAATTAATACAAAAAAAGTGACAAACAACCCCCCCCAAAAAAAGCAATCACCCAATTTATTAAAAAATAAAAATCATGTCTAGTTAAAAAAAAGGGCAAAGTCCCAACAAAAAAAAAAAAAAAAAAAATACAAAAAGAGGCAACGTGCCCACCCAAGAAATCAAAAAATGAAAAAAACAAAAACAAAAAAGCAACATCCAAGAAAAAAAAAAAAAAAAAGAACTGGACATGGGCATTTTTGTCCATTAAGCAGTCTCATTTTCTTTCTTCAGTTTTTTTCTCTATTTTTGTGAGAAAATTTTTTGGTAGGTCCGAGGAGAAAAAACTTGGACCCCACCATTTATTTTCCTTCTTCTCCATCAAACCAAACACACTCAAAAAAACTTTTCATTTCCATTTTCTCTCCAAAGTTTTCCATCCACCATATTTCACCTCCAAACAAACACACTCAAGTTTCACATCAATTTACTCTTTCCTTTTCCTATCACTGATAGTATTTTTGCACAAAAGTGAATCATTTCTACAGCATCTTATTTTATATGGTGAAATCTATTAAAAATAAATAAATAAACAATTTATATGATAGAAACAATAATTCCCTCAATTTGTTTTTTTGTTTTAATTTCTAATGTAGAAGACTCTTGAAGCCAACAAATTATATACCCAGTTGTCCACTCTTTTTCAAGGAATGTAAAAAATAATTGTACACTTTGATTAGCTAAAATAATTAAATAATTGTAAAATTCATTTAGGCTATATATATTTATATTCTTAATTATGTATATTCATAATAACTTTGGTTCTTTTTATTTTCTTCTTCTTAATGATACGTATATTATAATTGAACACAAGATGAATGTTATAAGGTCATAAAGAATAGTTAGAAACTATTTCAAAATAAAAGTATATAGTTTCCGCCTATTGCAAGGAACATCAACTAGTTATGTTAATAATAAATAAATAAAAGGTGTTACGTCACAATATATTTACAACAAATCATGAGTGGTTAATTATTATTGGTTCAAATTTGAATTTAACACTGAAATTACTTTTTTAACCCAACAATAACAACCAGTAATAATCTGCCACTTAGGATTTATTCTAAAAATATTGTAAAATTGTTATAGACATATCATTTTTCATAAAAAAAAAAAAAAAAAAAAAAGGAAAATCTGAGAAATTTCAAAATCCATTGACCCTTTTATATATATATATATATATATATTATTTATTTTGGAAGGAAAAAAATCCATGTTCAAACACTCTATAATATACAATAAGATGGAGCCAATAGGCCCTAGACCCCTAGTGCTACAATCCAATCTCAACTTGCCACATTTCAAGCAACCTTTTTCTGTGGACGATTCTTCTCTCCTTTAAACTCACACTCATCCACAACACTACTAACCGAGTAATCTCAACTGGTTCTGATTCATTTCTTTGATACTCGCTTGCTCACAGGCCCTTTTTCAATTTTCCTATTGTATATAGATTTACCTCTCTCTTTCTCTTTTCTTCTCCTCAAAGAAACGAAGCAACAACAAAAAAATAGTTTCCCGCTTCTTTTTTACTATTTTCTTCCCTGATTCTTCAGAATCGTTCTCTTTTCTCAACTGGGTGATGCTTTTTTATCCAACTTCTAATTCTATTACCACTATCTTGCTCTTGGGTTCTTCATATTTTACTTACTCTCTTTTTCTTGGTTCTGCTAGAGATTCTTTCACTTGGTGGGCTAAGAAAGTGGCAATCTTGATTAGCATAAAACTTGTCACTTTTGAGCTTCATTTCTTCAAAGGTTTCAACTTTCAACCTCTTTGCTTCAAATTCAAAAATTCCATCTTTGGGTTTTGGTTATTCTCTCTCTCTCTCTCTCTTTCTGTAGAGGGACTTAGTTTAGTTACACCATAGCAAACAAAATCAGATCTCTCATGCTTTTCCAAGATTCCCTTCGATTCTTAAAAGGTGGGAGCTTTTTAAGATTCTTCAATTGATGCTATTAAGAAAAAGGAGATTCTTGATTCCCAAGTAAAAGCTTCTGTATTCAATGCCTTTTTAAATCATTGTAAGATCGCATTCTCTCTGCCTTCTGAGTCTCTGTTTGTTTCTTATACTTTAAAAAGAAGCTTGATTTCAATGCTTCTCATATTGACTCATCCAGCTCTTGTTGTATATTAGTTAGTAGTAGTAGTAGTAGTAGTAGTGCTAGTAGAGTAGTGATTATGGAAACTATTTATCCAGCTTCGTTTATGTCAAGCTCCAGTTGGCTTATGAGCACTGAATGGACTAAAGAAGAGAACAAGGCCTTTGAGAGTGCTCTTGCTATGTTTGATCAGGAATCGCCTGACCGATGGGTACATATAGCCCAAATGATCCCAGGGAAGACCGTGTGGGATGTGATGAAGAAATATGAGGAGTTGATAGATGATGTTAGGGATATAGAAGAAGGGCGGGTTCCGATTCCGGTTTACCTTGCCTCTTCTTTCACTCTAGAGTTGGTGGATAATCGAAACTTTGATGCCTACAGAAAAAGGTCTTCAAGAGCTGGGGGTCCTGATCAGGAAAGGAAGAAAGGGGTACCTTGGACAGAAGAAGAGCACAGGTGATTTCCTTTCAGTATTCTGTTTCTGATAGTGAGAAATGCATACTATTTCCAGTACTCTTCTATTCAGTTAGTGAGAAAACTAAGGAAAACGAAACTATTAACTTGATGGTTTTAACAATTTCTGCTTTTTCAAAACTTTGTTGATCTTTGAGATTCTGTTTCTAGTGAAAACAAAGGAAAAGAAACTATCAAATTGGTCGTCTTACACTTTAAGTTGTTGAATTATGATATAGCCACATGGTTGTGAATGATTGTTTTTGAGTTTCTTTTCTCCTTGTCATGTGTTTGAGTTAATGAGGATACTGAGGTTGCAACTTTACTCTTCTTCAATTTTCAACTGGTTATTTATTGACCAAATAAAATTTTCCACTATGCCACATTGTTACTTTAGCCATATTTCTAATTTGGCTGCTAAATGTTCATGAAATGGCAATTTGGAGTTTGAAAACCCAGATGTGTACTTCAAAAATTTCAAACTCATTGTAAATATTTCGTAATAGAGATGAACCGCCCAAGAACTCTCAAGCCTGTTAGTGTTTTCAATTTCTTGTACATCCCTATTTTGTATGGTCTGCAGTTAAAACTCTCTTGAATGTCATGCTATTATTGTTGACATGGGTTGTTTGGGTAATAAATTACAGGCGGTTTCTGATGGGGCTTCTAAAATACGGTAAAGGGGACTGGAGAAATATCTCCCGGAACTATGTAATCTCTAAGACTCCAACTCAAGTGGCAAGTCATGCTCAGAAGTACTTTATTAGGCAACATTCTGGAGGTAAAGATAAGAGGAGGCCAAGCATCCATGACATCACAACTGTCAATCTCACAGACACTACATCAGAAGATAATAAGCCTCCCTCATATGATCAATCTTCTGTATTTCAACCACAGCAAAAGCCCACCAGCACACCAAGAATGTCACTTGATTGGAATCAACCTAATGATGAAGCAGTCATGGTTTTCGGCGCCACCCACGGAAACCATTTAATGTCATCTCCATATGAGTTTGGCTCCAATGACTTTAAAGTGCAAGGGCACAATCTGTATGGCAGTGCTCATTATGGAGCTCTTATCAAACCGCACAACTCAGTGTTTCAATTCCAACCCTCAAGACATCAAATACATGGATAAGGCAGCTGCTTTTAACATAGAGAATTAAAATGCCAAGTCTGATAATGTTCAGTATAACTTCAACATCAGTGCTTATGTCAAGGTTTTGAGTGTGATTACTTAGATGAGGGCTTGAGTTACATTGATTTTGAACATTACCGAAAATGAAATTGCGTAATGCTTCAAAACTCAATCATTGAACTGTGAAAATTAAATGAAAGGGTCTTCAATTTCTCTGTATATTTTTAATTCTCTGTTTGGAATCCTTCCCTGTGGATGTTTGACTGATGAGTCCGCCTTACATACTAAGTTACTAACATTAGTCATAGGAGGATGGATTTAGTCATTAAACGCAACTCCATTAATGAGGTTCGCTAAGGTGAATATACATATTAACTTGTATTTGGTTTTTAGGCAAATCATTTGTCTAGGGAGTTTATGCTGCTTAGCTAATTTAACCCTTCTTCATTGACCACTTTAAGACAGATCAAACCTTAAATATGATGGCAGTCCAATTCTTCAAACACATGATTTTAGGCCACAAATTTAAAAAATTCTGGATTTCATGGAGCAATAATGAATAATTGCCTGTGAGGTTCTAAGAATCTGTGTCTCTATTCAAGGTGTAATCCATGTATGCATCATGCTTTAACATGTTGCTGTATTTTAAGGTGGTAATCCATGTATACATTACATTATGCTTTCACATGTGTAATAGTTTGTGACAGCTGCAAAGTAGCAGCCATGTCATTGGATGATGTGGCCAAACTGGCTGAGTCACTTGTCACTCTTTCTAATATTCCACGGTATCTGATTGCATACTTTTTCTCTTGGTACGCTTTTCTTTCGGCCAGTCTAAGCTTTATGGTTTAATATGGCCAAGTTGACTGAGCTTCATCACCATCACTTAGTCGAAGCTGAGTTTGCATTCCACTTAGTTAGGCATCCCATGCTTCAATCCGCCGTAGAATATTGGAAGATCCACGTAAGAATGCCAATGTGGTTTTGCATTTTTTTGTAATCGTCTTTTCTTGGAACCAATCCAATTCTGCCTTGTATTTGATATTTCTGTTTCCGCCAACCCAGTTGTCGATGGTGGCTAAGACTGTTGCATCAGCATATTTGCTCCCTTTAATAGTCTTTCGAAGCATCATGCTTCGTAGTGATTCTTTATTTTACTTGTAAATCAAAAAAGGGGGTTAAAGGGGTTGTAGTTGTGTCACATTTTTGTGCACGTTGTAACCCTGTTCATATGAATGGAGTATCTAGCTATGAAATGAGGTCTTGACTCAACTTTGCCTCTGTCTATGTTTAGTGTCATATATCTTTTGTTTATAGTTAGTGCCAGCTCTTAAAAAAAAGAAAAAAAAAAAGAAAAGAAAAGAGGTTGTGGTAGATTGATAAAAATTTAGTCACTCTATTATAAATAAATCCACTACAGATACATGTTGAAATGTCTCCAATTAATAATGGAAGATAATAGAATGGAAGAAAAGAATGCACATGACCGACTCTGACTAACCTACTGAGGATCCATATCCGACTTCAAAATTTTGGAACTATGTTTTGGTTGTTTGATATTGAAGTAGATTAACTTCAAAATTTCCCTTTTTTGGTTTGGTATAATAGCTTTGATAGATAATGCAACATTTGGTGCTAGGAAGTGAAGACAAGCATTGGAGTCTTACTATTCTTTCCATACATAACAGATCCTTTTAGCTTTTTAGTACTAGTGAGTTGATTATACCTTGGTCAATTTATAAGTTGATAATATACCAAGAGAATACTACAGTTACCTAAGGAATGTTCTCATCACAAGTAAGTGGCAAAAAGAAAAATCAGTTGGATATGACAAGAAAGGAACAATGAATACTACAGTGATCTAAATTCCCTGAAAAACATAATTGTTTTCACTTTTTCATCTAAATTACCTACCCCACCACCAAAAAAAAAAAAAAAAAAAGATACTATTAAGGTACTATTGGTACATTTTAATATTAAAATAAATAAAAGTAACAAATGGATATTTGTCAATAATACATCTGCTGGATAAATGAGAAAAAGGAAAAGAAAATAAGTTTTATGGGTTAATGAGGATTTATTGGGTTAATAAAAAAACCAATTTCCACATTAAAAAGAAAATAGAGTAAGTATTAATATATACTTATGATATTATTGGGCTTAAATGTCTTATCCATAAAATGGGCCTAACCCACAGGCATGGGAGATACGAAGAGGTAGAGGTAAAATTTCTGCACATCAATCCAATCTTGTATTGATCAAATTATAAATTTGTTGTAATTTCTTTGATTATCACCATCATGTCCTTCATTGGGCCCTCACGAAATGGGTGATGATGGATCACCATCTCAAAAAGTAGGCATTCCACAAATGTCAAAATGAAATAAACAAATCATGTTTCCCAATATGCTGTTACTGTGTTTGTTTTCTTTTAGTTGCCATTGTGGGTTCTACTACCACCGAAATTGCTGCTTGCTACTATTATGAAAAAGCTTAGTGCCCACCTAAGTCACTTTGCATATATGAATTTCTAAGCCACACATTGGGCATTAAAATTTCCAAGCCAACTTGGTTATTCATGTCAACATTTATATATATATATATATATATATATATATATATATTTTTTTTTTTCTGGCTAATGACATAATTATCAACTTGGTATAATTCTTTAAGAAGAAAAGCATTCTGGCCACTTTATCCTAATTTTTATGAAAGCTTATTTTGAAGAGGTTAAATGGTACCCTTTTAGCCCTCTTTACTTATTTTAAAGTTTCCTCTAAATCTTCCTTTAACAATGTTTTGTTTGTTCTGCAAAATCCTTTTAAAGAACCATGCAAAGGCCATGTTCAGTCACAAACTTCCACTATAGATAAAGTTATATTCAAGGCCATCTTCATTGGCCCACATGGATCTAAGGATAACCTTCAAGGAAGCCTTTTATCATTTGAAATAATGGATAGAACTTTGGATAATTATAACCAAGTTATTAATATGTTTACAGCCCTCAAATTTTGTTAGATATTCAAGTGAAAGTAAGTGCCTATGTGAATAAACAAAGCTGTATCATGTTGCTGAGAAAGTCAAATCAAATGATACAACATAACATCCCTACTATTACTATAGGCAAAGTCATGCCGATTAGTGCTCCATACTGTGCTATATAGCGAAGTGTGGTTGGACTTCAAGGTGAAAAGGACCTGAGAAGGAAAAAAATACTATATAACATACTGTGCAGATGATAATTTTCCTAAAAGGAAGTCTGCATTACTGTATTGGCCTTTTGCACCCATAATTAGACATCACAAAATGATGAAAGGAAGTTTAGATGAAGAATAAGGACAAAACCAATGAGTCAGTTATCTTGGGTACTTGTTATATTTATGTTTGAAATTGACTTCATTGCAATGGAGTCGTCCACTAAAGCAATTTCACTTCTAAATTGAAAATAAAAAGTTCAATGATGTTTCTTATTTTTCTCTGTTTAATGATTGAAGTATTGAATTTACATTTGTGTCTATACTTAGTGTTTACGTATTTTGTTCATAGTTGGTCCCATGTCTAGCAAAAAAAGAGAAGGTTGTAGCAACATTCACTATAGATATATGGGAGTGGGTAACCTTGACTAGCCTGTTGATCCATAATCGATCCAAAAATTTTAGGATTAAAGCTTGGAGGTATTGAAATTTTTATATTTAGCCCATTTTAGTTTTTGTTACTGTCCAATAAATTCGAAATTCTAATACTGCTGATGACCATTTTAAGCATGCTTCTTAAACAGCAAGTTCACTTTTGAAACCTCCCCCTTCTCAATAGCTTCACATTTGCTTTGCCAAAAGCATAGGTTAGTGATTTCATAAGGCTCCAAAAACATCACCTTCTTGAGGATGCATACCCAATTAAGGAAAACAAAAAAGACATTGCAAACATAAATTTTCCATAAACTTTTCATTAATGGTTGAGTAATTGAGTTGTCACGCTGTGTTTGTTCCACTCTAAAGCATCTGGCACAAGAAATTTACAATTAAGAAGCTGCCACATCATTGAGCGGACCAATTAACTCAATTTGTAAAAAATTTTGCCATCAAATAAGAGATTTGGAGATCAAACCCACCTGCACAAAAAATAAATTGGTATCTTGATTTGATGATAAAGAGCAATCATCATAAAGCAGACAACCTAAATTGAAAATCTATTGTATCTGAAAAAATAAAGCTACCATGTCAAATTTATTTATTTTTGTTTCCCTTTACATTACATCACAATTCATAGTTGTATTATTGCCTTCAGTGATGAATTTTTGTGATTGGAGGCAATATTATTTTACTTGGATTCATCACTGACACCATTTTTATTATGTACCAATCATTTTAATTTATGTCAGTAATTACGAAAAATGTTTTGTTTATAGGCTTATTCTTCAATTATTTATACTTTTTTTTTTCTCACAACTGATCCTACCCTGCCCTTAACCATGGCAACATGGCACATGGGAAGTGTAACCCACCTTTTAACTTTGCACCAATACTGCACATGGGAAGTGTAAATCATTGAAATCTTTTCTAAAATGATTAGGTGGTTTAGTACCACTCAAAAGTCTTGATTGTTTCAAAAATGCTCAACATATTTCTCATTCTTTGTCAAATCACTTCCACAACAAGAATCCCATAAGAAATCACATTTTCAAAGGGTCAAAACATTTTCAAGACTAGTTTTGAAACAATTTAAAATGCAATATTTACACTGACTAACTTAATAAGTTTGTATAAACCTTATAATTACACTTTGGAGCTTAAAGGAAATAAAGAATCATGCCCTTTTGAAAAAAGGTCATTGAGAGCAATCCATGGATTCATGGAATTCATCATAAGGTACAAATATGAGATCGGCTTTTTCACGTCCTTTACTCCCAGGCAACCATGCAGCAACACGTGTCCATCTTCTATAGGAGACTTGGTTTTGCAGACAAAGGTTTCCTAGTACTTGCTTATTACAATCATGGTAATGTGGGAATTCTCTGTTGGCTACCACTACCAAGTTGATAAAATCCAAGCCCTTTGTTGTAACCTTTTGCTTTCAGCAAATGTTTGAAAATATAAGATCGAGGTTATAAAGACTAGAATTAAGCTTCAATAGGCCCGAATATTTGAAACTTTCAAAGGCCATACTGAGGAAACAAAAGAAGAAAAACATACGTAGACGCATCAAATTTTGGGTTGAAGTAGGCTCATATTTGTTTCTCAGTGAACTAGCCCAAAGGCCTTATGGGGGAGAGAGTATACATAAACATTGTTGTAACTTGTAATCTAGAAAGCACGGAAATGGATACGGATATGATACAATAACATGAGCAATTTTATAAAAATTATTACATAAAATGGCCGATATGACACCGGTATAACACAAATATAACACCTTAAATAAAGTGTTCGTACTTCCTAACTTGTAACCTTAACCTCCCATATAGTGGATTGATAGCTGCTTGTTCTCATGGTTGTTGGCACACTATTGAACCACGAAATCTTATTTTTCCCTTCTTTAATCTTGCTTAAACAGAGTTTTCACAACATTTAGAAAATTAATTACCATGTGTTTAGTTATCTGTTTTGGATTTTTTTTTTATTTAAATTATGTAACTTTTATGATCAAGGCCTTGACAAATAGCATCTCAAAAGCATATTAATCAACATTAATGGGATGCCTAGTCAGAGAATGCCTAAACATTTACTATAATAAAAACTAGATTCCTATGTACAAACTTTTTTTTTTTTTTTTTTTTTGAGGAAACTATGTACAAACTAATAATATATAATCTTGGCATATTAAAATAAGATGATAATGGTTTTAAAAAAAAAAAAAAAAAAAAAAACGCACACACACACATTTCACATAGTTGACAATTGTTAAACGAGAGGTCTGCATTGCTTTATTGGCCTTTTACACCCATAATTGGACATCACACAATGGTGAAAAGAGGTACATGTGAAGAATAAGTACAAAATCTATGTGATTCTGCTAACTTGGGGAAGAAGTACTTGTTCTATACTTCTATTCGTCATTGGATTTTTGGAGTTGACTTCATGGAGTCTCCCACTAATGCAACTTCACTTTTGTACTGAAAATGAGAGTCCTCTCTGTTTAGTGGTTGGAGTAATGAAATTTTGATATTTAGCCTTTGTATTTTGTTGTTGTCCAATAAATTCAATATTTTCAATACAGCTTTGATCACGTTTGTCACTCCACTTGCTTGCTTTAAATTTGACTATTTGATAACTGTACTCCCTCTCATCTACCCATGCCGACAACAAAAAGTTGTTCCATAATGCATCATATTAATTATTCATTATTGATACAAATACTCATTCCTTGGAAAATGATTTGCGGACAAAATTTTTCCACCACTTTCCAACTAGTATAATTTTGTGTAATTACAAAAAAAACTCATATCCTTTTGAGATTTTTGAACACAAAATAATGATTCTTAAAAACATATTGTAGGGTCACAATTTGTAGCTCAAACCCAGATGAATTGGGTTATAAGCCCAATGAGTCCAATACAATAAATTTGTAGAAAGTTGGTGAAAGAACTAGGCTTTTGGCAAATTGATTAACGGTTAGCTCAGATTCCAAGTGTAACCGAGTAGGAAAATGTATGTAATTATGGATGGAATGTACATCCGATGAGATAGTTTAATAATCAAATTGTTATTTCTAAAAGATAGTTCAACACTGTGCTACAGTAGTTCTCTTTCTATTTTTCTTCACTGTTTTTCCGATCCCCCCTTATGGAGGGTCTTTTACATTATATAGAGCTTTCTAAGTCATCTCCATCGTACAGTTGTTCATCATCCAACCCTACACTCAAGTATGTGTCTTATCAAGCATCTTTTCTAGCTCTCTGTGGACGGTAGTGGTTGAAACCATTGTTCAGAGGTCTTCTCCACATTAATGCGGTCAGGAAAGTTGCTGCAGTGCATTTAATGCGGTGGTAGCAGCTTTTCCCTAAAATATTTTTGTATCCTTATCTTCTCCGTACGTGCCTAAAGTCTATCCTCATTGTTGGAGTCTCTTGGAAAATCACCCAAGTCACCCGGATGCTTACTCGACTGATATTTGTTCGGTTCGAAGAGGGTAACCTCCTCGGACCTCAGCCCTTCACTCTTTCCTTACGCGACTATCTATTCTGGGGCCTCCCCAGTCATTTGCTCCTCCTCGGACGCATCCCCATTAGCAAATAGGGTTTAAGGCCCAATATAAAAATTTAAGCTTTTGCCCCCACACATATTAATCAACATAAGGGAACAATATCCTCAATTGCTACAAAATAGGAGTACTTGTTCAGTTGGATCAAGGTATTTAAAAAGAAGGAATCAAATTTCATTTTTAATTTAAATGATTTGAATAAAATATGAAATGACATTTTTTTATTGATGAAATTTATTGACAGTTTTATGCTTTATTAGATTTAAAATAAGAACAAAGTTTCTTTCCAAACTAGTTTGGAGAGAAACTCTACAAACTCCTCATATATCTCTATATTAAGTGTGAATTTTGAAAATCTAGCCGTTAGATTGCATGTTCTTATTATATTCTTCATGCATGTAAAATTTCAAAAAGATCAAAAATCAATTGCTATCTCTTCAAACAAATGTTGAAATTTCAAATTCTTATGATCTAAAATTGTGTATAAAAAATAAGTGTATTGATCGAATAGTAAATAATATCCAAATTGTATATAAAAATAAGTTTATTGATCGAATAGTAAATAATATCCAATTCGAATGGAATTTGATGTGCATGTTAAGAACATAAGGAACATGAAATTCAATGGTTAGATTTTCAAAATTCACACAAAAAAAAAGATATATATATATATATATATATATAAGGAGTTTGTAGAGTTTCTCTCCAAACTAGTTTGGAGAGAAACTTTGTTCTTGAAATAAATAGTTGAAAGATGTCATTTCAAATCCAGAATATTAAATGTATTTTTACTTGAGAAAAATCTCCAAAACTCAAATCATCATATATTGTTAAATTTCTATAAAGCAATTATACCAATAATCGCCTTTCAAATCCCTTGATTTATATAAAGCAATTTCTATATGTTCATTACACCTTATAATAGCTGATACCACCTTCTTTAATTGCTAATGACATATCAACATCATCCTGATATCACTAAAATTTTTCTTCTAATGCAAATAATTAAATAAATAAAGTACATTATTACAAAACATAGCTAATGTTGTCATGGCCATCAATTATACGATTACAATTGGAATTGTTGCACCATCTGTTAATCTTCTGTTTAACTTTATAGGCACATTGGAAGACATCCAAATCAAATGTCTTCATGAGAATGGAGGAAAATGCTATAACTCAGAAATGACATTAGGTGTCCAGAGTGTTGAGAGGAAAATACTGGTGCCAAAGGCTTGCAAGATCTGTAGCACTTGTGGTGTTGGGAAATTTAGCTTTGGTTTTTGGTTATTACTACATAATTTGTGAGTGTGTAAAATGAGTTGAAAACTGAAGATTATGTCCACAGTACAAGACTGCATACTTTGGTCAAGCAAAATCCAGAGCTCGGTAGAGCAAAAATGAAGTTCAAGTAGAAAGTTTTATTAGTCACTCAGTAGACTTTCAGCTGCGTGAACTTATTATGGAATGCCATTGATAGTTTGGTAATCATGGCAAGCCCGTTTGACTTCCCTCAAAATCAGGTGTTTCCAGTGCAGAGACATGGCATGCTATCAGGTTTATGCTTCCAAAGTTTGAGTGGTCTAGGCTTGTCTAGTTTTCAATGATAATTTCTAGACAAATTTCCATAATGTGGTTAGCACTCAAGAATAGACTAACTACAAGAGAGAGACAGAGAGACTGATTCAGTGGGATACTTGGGAGATGCTGAGATACAGTTTGTGTCTTCTTTTTTGAGTGCCCTTTCACTAGCAGACTTTGAAAAGTGGTCATGAAGCTATGTCAGTGCAGTAGACCAGAAAAAAAGCTGGGAAGGGATTGTTAATTGAGTGGGTTTAAAATATTGGAAAGGAGAAAAATCTAGAGGCTACTTTGTGTAAAATTGCTTTGGGATAACAAACAATGTACCACTTATTATGTTCTCAAAGAAGTCTGTGACTATTCATGGAGGGCAAACTAAAGCTAGGGAGAGCATTATGCAGATCATAAAATGGGAATTCAGAGTTTTGATTGCTGGAACAGAGGAGATTGAAAACTTTGTTTTGGATAGTACACTTTGTTGTTGTTGGGGGATTTCTGTCTCTATACTTGAGTGGAAATATACAAGTAGTTTTGTAGTGTTATTGGGTTTTGCCTATTAGTAAGTGTACTTTTGAGTGCAGAGTGCCTTGTTGTCTTGAGGTGACTACAGTAGTGTGTTCTGTTTTTTAAGTTGTATCCGTGATGTAATTGTTTGGGTTTTTTTAATAAAAAATTCTTATTTGGTCATTAAAAAAATCCCAAGTCAGGAGTTGTTTCAAATTAAATCTTATACTTTGAGAAGTTTTAAATTAAAACCTACACTTCTAAAAAATATTTCAATTCACATCATAAACTCATTACATGTAATATCGTTAGCGGAAAACTACAAGTTACCACAGATTGTCACATAAAAGAACTTCAATTCGTCACATTTTTATTAAATATACAATGAAAAAAACTCTCTCGAAAGCCACTCCATCCTTCGATATGAAATTCCCCCTCTATTTTTCAACATAGCTCTAAGCAAGCCTGGAGGAAATAGTAATCAACGTGCAAATAAGTAAATAACCAGTAAAAGCATTTTACAAGGCCCAGCCAGTAGTTCGTTCTTACAGGCTACAACATAGATGAACCACTCATAATCAGTAAAAATTAGTAAAAACATTTCAACCCAGTGGCAGTTCAATCCATCTAGGACACAAAATACTATATATTAGAATTACTTATGGTGATAAGAATTATCTGTTTAAAGAAATATAAAGCTCTACAGGGCAATGCCTCCTGTCGCTTATCATAGTTCAGTGTCACAAGCACATATGCAATGTACCTCAACCACCATCTCATTTGTTACCTCAAAATAAAAAAATAAAAAGCAACCACATTTGGATTAGTAATTTATTTTGGGGTACAATGTTATTATCAGTTGTGGATATGGTTAATACATTCCTACAGCCATTGTTCTGTAACAGTTGAATATACTAAAAAGGCTTGAGGCTTCAATCCAGTCGGTCATCACAATTATATGATAGCACAAAATCATGGTAAGTAAAACCACTCTTAATTTTTATTCACAAACTTGAAACATCTCAACATTTTACCCAATAACAACGATAATTTCCAATAAGATTGACTCAGCATATTAATACAAGTCACCAAAGTGTTGAAGTTTAGGCGAACTACCCCCAACAGGACAGTGAGATTGGTAGCACGAAAGATGCAAGTGCTTCCAAATTACATAAGGAAACCCAAACTTATTACAGGACTAATGTCTAGAACTAGGGCAGAAAAATGTAATTTAAAATAGAAAAACCCCTCATCAAAAGGGGAAAAAAGCTACATGAAAATATAAACAAGACGTGGCAAGGAAAGACTCCTCTGCAGAGTAGTATATACAGCTCTACGCGGTGACAAAGGCTTCTGCATCCAAAGGGATAACAGTATTGGGAAAATCAGTTCTCGGTCCAGCAAGGGAGTAATATGCAAGTATATGGGCTGGATGCTCAACTATCACGGTCTCCCCAAGAGCATTGGGAACACTTCCTCGTCTAGCAGGAATTAACTCGATATTCCAGAATGGGCGAGCCATTGCCATAAGGTCGCTACCATTTGAAGATGCTCTATATCCTTGCACCCATAAATACCTCAGAGAAGTGAGTTGCAACACAGCATCAGCCAGTGCACGCTCACTGAAGATACAGCCCCTCATTTCTAGTTTTTGCAAGCTAGGACAACCTTTAGCAAACTCCAAAAGCCCTGCATCAGTCTCTCCAACAGAACCAAGAAGCATCCATCTCACATTTTGGCTGTACTTTCCAATATAACTGAGACCCACATCAGTCAAGCCCCCAGGTCGGACATAGAACGCAAACCTCCTAAGCTTTTCACAGCCCCTCAAAAGAGCTTGGACACCATGGTCAAGTGGCAAATCGGTTATCCTCTCTTCTCGGTCAAGCAGGACTAGGCGGAAATCACAAAGGTTTTTTGAGTAAGAGCCAATATATTCCAAAGAGGCATTTGTGACATCAGACACATAAACAGCCAAGTATTCCAGTTCTAGGCATCCCTGAGCCAAGGCAATCAATCCTCTTTGTGAAACTAGACCTTGTTCATCGTCCATTCCCTGCTCATCGGCACCTCGCTCAATCCTAAGCCTCTTTAGTCTCTTACAACTCTGAGCAAGAACTTCTAATCCTCTATCCCCAATAACATTCCTTGTCTGTACTTAAGAAAAACAGATTTAGATATATATAAAGGTTTCAATGCACTAAATACCCACTCCATTGAGCTGAACCATTTTCTAGGATTTTTTTAAGAAGTTACACACAACCATTTTAAAGAATATGCACCCACATTTGTCATTTAGCATTGTCATATAATTTCTAATTTTTTCCCTACAGTTTACTAGCCAATTAACATGAAATAATTCAATTTGTGGTTACATAGGTGAAATCACAAACAGGAAATAGTACACTTGCGTAAAATCCTAGGAATTTGATCTTTTAAAACCAAGGTCAATATAGTCATTATAGAGAATAAAGTAACGGGGGATTCTAATGGAAGAAAAGGTTCTATAATAGTTGCAAATAATCCAGATAAGAAAAGCAAAAATGAAAGTCTTTTGGAATGTGGGTTCCAGTTAGCAGAACGGATAAAGTCTCTTGCCAACAAATAAGAAATTTGAGGTTCAAACCCCCTACTTACACTAAAAACCAATTGGTGTCTTAGCTTGATGATAAGAAGAAATCATCATGAAACGAATACCATAAGTTGAAATACTTTGCATCTATCAAAAAACAATTATAAAAAATTTTCAATTAAAAATAAATGTTTCGGAATATCTACATATATAGTGCCTTAAAAATTTAGAAATATGATATAAGACATAACTCTGACCAATGAAAAAAAGTATACACAAACACATAATGATAAAAAAAAGGAGAAAAGATGAGAGAAGTGGTTTTATGGTTTTACCTCAAGAACTTCCAAGCTGGGGCACCTTTGAATTAACATACAATGGTCATCTGTGTCAAGGAGTGCATAGAGTAGATCCAACTTTTTGAGTTGGGATGCAAAAGGGAATACAATTGGAAATTCATTCTTCCCCATGTATGATAGACCCAAACGGCATAACTTTGGAGGTAATGACACAACTGAGTAATTTTCTGGTTGCTCATTGAAGGAACCCCCACAAAACTCTTCTAAAGCAGTTGCAATACGAAAGAAACCAAGGAGGTCCAAGATTTCTCGATCACTAATTTTCACAGAGATCAAGGAGCGGCAATTTCTGGCAATGAGTTCAAGGTCCTCATATCTGACTTGGGCAAGATCCGTCATATAAAAATTTAAAGTTTCAAGAACCGTGTTGTTCAAAGCAAGCTCGTGTAGCCAGTCACCATCATTCTCAGCAATGAAGCTCTCCTCCAAAAACAAAGTTTTTAAATTCCTGAGAAAGCATATGAAGAATAATACATTAGTCATAATGACTATGGATCAGATCAGTGCTCCGGAGAATCAATAGCTTCTACCACTATGACAGCAAGCTGTGCTCACACATCCACTAAGTGAAACATAATAGTAGTAGCCCAAATAACAGGCATCATATACAGTCAACATATATATAAATGGTAGTGGGGGCAATCACATGATACATAAAAATGAGAACATAATTCTCAACTTAACAAAACTTATCTGAACTAATTGCAACCACTACATAAGTCATGTTTCTGCAAATCTAGAACATCTCACTAATAGGTCAACATTTCTATACTGCTATCTCATATCTTCCTCGTTTTTTTTTTTTTTTTTTTCTGGTGGGACAAGCTCATTGTGACTAACTCATACAACATATTTCTAAAATCCATGGAAAAAAAATAGAAGTGAAAAGAAGAAACAAAGCACAAAGAAAACTTTCCTGGGTGTGAAATTCTCCAAGAAAAACAAAATTATACCCTAAACCACTAGGCC
Organism: Quercus wislizeni; assembly: GCA_023055345.1. NCBI lineage: Eukaryota > Viridiplantae > Streptophyta > Magnoliopsida > Fagales > Fagaceae > Quercus > Quercus wislizeni. The sequence goes on along the minus strand of JALGQJ010000006.1, from coordinate 3,550,758 downwards.
AATCCTTTGGGGTAACAACATATGTGAGGCCTAAAACTTCACAAACATATCCAAAAAACTATTCTCTCTAAAGTTTTTTTTGATAAGTAAATAATCATTGATTAAATGAGAAAAGTGCTCCCCATGAAAAAAAAGGGGGGGGGGGGGGGGGGGGGGAAGGAATATAATTTTACTATTAAAACCCTTTTATTTGTCTTTGTCAGAATAGTGATGAAATCGATATTTCATCTCCATTTCATTAAAGGAACGAATGTTCCTCCAACTTCTGGGGGGAATGCTTAGGGTTCTAGACCTAGATGAGCATAGGGATCAAGAAACAGAATCTGCAACTCTAACAAGTCATAAAATTCAAGATATAGAATCAAGCTAGTTGACTTTCAAAGACAAAGTAGATGTATAACTTACTTTCATCATTCAAGAAAGAATATATAGATGCAGTTAATTAAAAGGAGAAACATGGTATCATTGCAAGATCTACCTTTTAAACTCACTTAAATCATTATGTATATATGGTTGATGGTTCACAAACATTTGCTTGTCAAAAGTAATACTTTTTATGTTTTTAGTCTCAGCCTACATTTGATGCATTTTACAGTAGTAATTAATCTTTTATATTATCTGTGTTATCCAATGATTAGACTCTTCCAAGATGTTTGAATTTCTAAATTGAATATATTTTCATTGCCTTATTTTTTTCCATTCTCTAGAATGGTAGTTTTCTCAATTGATCTCCATTATATAAAACCAAGTCAGTATTGCATTACCCTTTCCAAAACTTGATTGCCTTCAAAAGTGCTCAATCATACTCCCCAAAGTTTTCAAAACATAACTCAGAGACATGACAATAATTAGCGCAACTTCAACCTTCTGATTAGTGATTAATGAATTCATCGCAAAGTTCTAGGGATTTCACAACCTTTAGAATCTCGGCATTATAGCCATTGTTGTACACAAACCATAATTTCAAAAACCTTGTGGACTTTTAAGTTAGATGATTTGCAGGATTCAAAGTTCAGAAGCTAAAGCATGAGGTAAGCCAACCTCAACTACCTGAGAAATCCTCAAAGTAACATATAGACAGATCCAGAGATATCCAACTATTGTTAATATACATGTTAACAAAACATTCTAGTATATTTTCACTTCCCAATTGTACTAAACTCATCTACTAGTGGTCAACTCAAACTATAACTGCCAACAACAAGCTTTCAGTTACAAACCTATGCGACACCAAAACAACTATATAGAGATGAAGTCCACAAATGACTGAAAAATTGTATCAAAACTTTAATTCTTTTAATCGCGCGTGCTAATTAATTAAAATTTCAATCAAACTACAACTTCCCGAAGAAGAAACAGAGACGCTCTTCTCACTATAACACATGTAATTATCCGAATAGAGACATAATCATACTCAAATGACCTGCAATTTAAGCTAATTATGGAAGACACCAACAATCATTTCGCTCAACATTCAAAAACAAAAATAAAAAATCGAAAACAGCATGTCAACTACAAGCCCCGCACTCTATCAATAACTCGCGATAACAAAAGATTAAGTAAAAATTACAGGAGCAATACTCGCGAAGAACTTTAAGCCCTTGAAAATCATATTTAATCAAGAAATCTCAGTAAGTCAAAAATTAAAGCAACAAAATTTGTACGATCAATCTTCACTTAATAACAAGAAATTGAAAAAACAAAATAGAAATCATAGAAAGTCACACAATAAAGCAACAAAATTTGTTGAGATTAATCTTCAGTTAATAAACAGTAAAAAACAAGTACAAAATCCGAATCCAAATTCAACAGGAATAGAATCAATTCAAGCTTGAATTATCACAAACAAAGTTTCAGATAAAAGGAACTACCTGCAAGATCGGCCGATATGTAGAAGGCCATCGGTGGAGAAGCCAGAGCACTTGTCAAGCTTCAGAGCGAGGAGAACACGGCCGCGAGTGCGAGCGAGAAGTTCCAGATCCGAGTCTTGAACAATCATTCGGCGAAAGTGGAGCGATTTCAAGCAATTGAAAGACTCGGCGATCTCTCTCACCCAGGGAGTGACGTAGCCACCCCAATCTTCAGGTATGAGGTTGAACATGGCCGCTCGCGGCTTTCCTTTAAGCTTCAGAGATTCGAGGTGCCGAAAACGGAGCCGCAGCCGATCGGGACTCGTGGTGTAGCAGAGCGCGATCGTCACGTGCTTGCGCGTGAGCGCGTCGAGTTCGTACCACCTCTTGCAAACGAGTGACACCGCGTCTCGGTCTTTCGGGTCGTGAATATACGGCATCACACAGCCGAGAACCACGTCAGACATTCCGCTATTCATTCTGTTCAAGCTCCGATCCTCCATAACCAAAAAAAAAAAAAAACCCGAAAAACAACAAAAAAAACAAAATCGGCTCAAAAGTAAAAAAAATCAGTTTAAAGCAGCAACAAAACAAAATCGGATACCGAAACCGATAGTTAGAGACCGAATCATTCCGTTATATCTGGAAACGACGAAACGTTTTTTGAAGAGAAACGCGGTTCGAAGAAGATCCACATGGTGTCACAGAGAGAGAGAGAGAAGGATCGGAGAGGATGGACGGTGAGGATCGCCGGAGAAAGAGAATCGAACGGCGACGGTTGGAGAAAAAAAAAAACAGTTAGTGGAGTGGTGGCTGAGTGATTGGATTGGATCAGACCAGACCCTAGTGAGGGGTCTATTGTGCGCCTCAAAATAACAAAAGAAGAGTGTGTGGTTTTGTAAGTGTAAAAAAAGAGAGGACTCAAAGGGAGCAGAGGTTTTTAGAGAGAGAGAGAGAGAGAGGGAAAGAAAAATAATGAAAAGATAAAAGAGGAAACGACAAAAATATACTGGTGCAAACCAATCAAACGTCATTGTTGAGACAATGAAATTTTTTTTTTTTTTTTTTTTTTTTTTGGGGGTTGATGAATTATTGGGGAAAAAAAAAAAATCGTGTTGGATGGTTGCAACGTGGTCAGTTTTGATTGCTTGGGTTTGATTTATGCTTTTATTCACTTTACTGCACCAGATGTTGTCTGGCTCTCTCTTTCACTCTGCGATTGGTTTATATATTTTGGGAGTTTTTTTAACGGTAATTAAAAACTTCTGATCACTAATTTTGATAAAAATGGAAACAATAATTAAAAGTGGAAAGTATTTTTGTTTTTGGACATCATTTGAAATGCCCTTGTTAGTGGGGAATAGCCAAAATAACTTGTTTCTTACAAACTTTTTAAAGTATTGTTAATTATGAGCACTGATGATAATATGTAATAATTGACTAAAATAAGTTATTATGCTGTGAGTATTTATTGATAGATGAAAAAGTAATGTTAGTTGTAAACTCAAATGATAACAAGTAATAATGGATCACAATAACAATTTATAAAAAATATTGTAAAATAATTTGTGATTATATTATTACTCATTTTAATTAAGATTCTAAAAACTTACATACTTGTAACATTAATTAAGCTCTATTTCTATTGCAAAGAATATAAATACAATTTTTACAAGTTTTTTAAATCCCTCACTTCCACCTCAAGCTATTGAATTATTAAAAAAAAAAAAAAATTGACTTAGCTATTTTGAACCCTTAAATGAGAAAAAAGAGTGTTTTTTTTGTATGATTGACAAAAAGGAGGATTAAATTAGTAAAAAACAGAAAAGAGTCAAAATATTAGTGACAGATTAGCTGATTAAGGCTGGAACTATTCAATGCGGAAAGAACTAGGATCTACGAAAAAATAGCTATTAGCAATCAAGTCAATCTTCTAGAACAAAACCTGATCTCACTCACTCACTCTCTCTCCTCAAGTTTTCTAATTTTTGACCCTTAAAGCAACATGAGACCTAAAAACGGTTTTACATGCAACTACCAAACCGGATACAAATGAAATGATAATGAACGTGTTTTGTAGGCCACAAATTTTTTTTTATTTTTCTTTTTTAAAGATTCCTTGTAATCTGGCATTTCTTTTATTTATATGTATTTATTTTATTTCCTTCAAAACCATCCACAAAATAAGCAAAAATTTGCTCAGCTTTCTAAAAAGTTGCAAATACCATTCATGCTTTTCAATTTTGCTTTTCAAATGCACCTAAAAAAACAAAGAACTATGGTTGGGTTTGTACTATCTTCATTAAAGTAATAATGATTTTTTTTCCCCTTATTTTGGAAGATTTTCATTTACATTCTTGAATGAGATGGATTAGAACATGGTACTGAGCAAAAAATGACAAAACCTTGTAAGCTCAAACTTGTGAGTTCAAAAATGCTAATCATTTAGTTTGCCATTTATTTGTTTCAATTGTTTTCCAATAAATGTATTGCCAAATCAAGATAAAAAGGGGAAAAAGAGGGGGGGGGGGGGGGGGGGGGTGGTAAAACATCATTATATGGCTAATGTTACTAATTATGCCATATTTTGATTAATTCATACAAGTCTTCTCTCTCTCCACTATGAAGAGTCCATAATCCAATAACCTAATATGCTTTTAAATTTTGCTTTTCAAATGCACCTAAAAAGACAAAGAACTATGGAAGGGTTGCACTATCTTCCATAAAGTAATTAATGTTGCTTTCCCTTATTTTGGAAGATTAATTTTCATTTATATTATTGAATGAGATAGGATAGAATCATAGAACATGGTACTAAGCAAAAAAGACAAAACCTTGTAAGCTCGAACTTGTGAGTTCAAAAACACTAATCATTAAGTTTGCCATTTATTTGTTTCAATTGTTTTCCAGTGAATGTATTGCCAAATCTAGATAAAAATGGATAAACCTTCATTATATGGTTAATGTTATTATTATTTTTTTAATATACAAGATAGAAATTATACTCTAGCCTAATATAAGTTTATATGTGTGTAAAGTTCCATCTTAGAGACTTGAACTCTACCTCTTACCACCCCAACCCCACAAAATCTTTGTGGAGTGACCATCATACCAAAAATATATGGTGATTATGACTAATGTTACTAATTATTCCATATTTTGATTAATTCATACAAGTCTTCTCTCTCTTGTATTGATTATGCCAAAAATCGTTAGTGAGCCGCACAGTCTTCACGTCTTCACAGAGACCACTGATGTGGTACCAGTCAAATACCCTCTGAATGTTAAGTTAGAGAGAATTTCTACAACTCTAGAGTGCTAAAGCTGAAAGAATTACACGTACCTTGGTTTGTGGGGTCTTTGGGGTTTTTATAGTAGCGTAGAGCTGATATTTGTTTCTTGGCGGAAATTGTCTTTCCTTGTAGAAAAGATCCTCATTAATACACGTATTTGCGGGATCCTTTCCTTGTAGGGATTTCTTTGATTGGGTTTGGTCGTGGGACACAAGACATTTCCATGTATAGACATTCGTGAAGATCACGCTAAGCCACACTAGACTTGTCAACCTCTTCAACCCATTGGTCACTCGCCTCGTCCAAAGATTTCCCGCCAGCTTCACGGAGACGCTCATCAGATGTCGTGGGGCCGTCGGCCAATTGGTACTTTTGCTTTGGATCCCCATCTGCTTATATTAAGGCGATGGGTCCAGAGGGATCGTCGGCTTCTTTACCTGTCATGTCTTGAATCACCCTTATCATGTATCAAAAGTCCATAATCCAATAACTTAATGGAAGGTTGATGTTTGTCCTAGACTCCTACGCTTACAATATGGTGTACAATCTGCCAACAAGTTACAAGCTAAATGACACTTTCATTAATCTATGACAGGCTTCAATAGAATTAACTAAATGTCTCACATCAAGATATACTCGAATAAAATTAATATTGAGAATCCATATCAAGAAAGGTATTTGACCTTTTTCATTGTTGTTTTTCTAACTGTTTTCTTATCAAAATCAATAAATAATTCCTCTGTTATTTATTTCCTCTCTTAGGTTGAATCTAAAGCCTTAAGAGCACTAATAACAAATAAATAATTCACATTTGTAATCACTTGCAATATGGTATAGCTTTCATTTTATCTAATCACTAGTACGTAAATCCATGCAAGATAGTTTGACACAATGTGATTATTTTTTTTCTTATAGAGGAAATTTGATAACTATGGTAAATTCAAAATTGGTAATTACAAATGAGCATTTACAATGAATGTTTTGTATATGGAACGTTATAGTATATTATAGTGTTATTAGGCATTTAGTATGATTATGTTTCTATATGAAACTAAATATATTCTATCATTTTTATATAAAAAATGTTCTAAAATTATAGAATATAATCTAAATTCAATTAAAATATATGAGGTCAACTAACATAGAATATAATATCATTGTAGAGTTTTTTTTTTTTAAATTCAATAGTTGGGGGTAGAGGTATTCATCATTTACATACATCGTATTTAGATACACCATAAAGTGTAACAACTTATTGATTTATTTTTTTCAATTGAAAGAAACAAAACTACCACAATAAAAAATTAATACAATCAACGTTATTTCGATCCAGTTAACTCAATTAATAAAAAAGTTTATTGTCAAATAAGAGATATAAAATTCGAATCCAAACTATACCAAAAATCAATTAGTGTCTTGAACCTGATGATGAAGAACAATCATCATGGAGAAAACATTATATTTTAAAACTCTAACATGTCTATATTAAAAATAAATAAATAAAAATCAACACAATCAACAAATTGCAGACCTATCTTTTACACAAATGGTATAAGACTATAAGTTATTAAATATAACCTCTACTCTCTTTTAAAAAAAAATTACAGGAAAAAGAAAGTATAACCTCTTTTTTAAAAAAAAAAAAAATAGAAAGGGGGTTTATTTATTAACTAAAAAGCACTATTACAAGTATTTTTTTTATTGGGGCACTGGCAATGAGTGCCTAATTGCAAAATATCACACACAAATTTTATATAAACAAAATTTGGGCATTCCTTATATTTTCTTGAAATTGCATTGGTGCTTATGTCCCCCTCTTTGCTAGTTCATCTTCCATGACATTTACTTTACGAAAGATATGACATGGAAAGATAATCCATTATTGACCAAGTAGCATCTTGCAATCCAAAATTAAAACAGAAAGTTTCATACCAAAACGTATACTATATATTATTAGCTAATGGAGGAGAATTTGAGAGTTAATTTCTAGGTTTGTTTGTCTATATCTTAATTTTCAAGCCATTTTTAAACCATATCTTTTGAAAAGTATAACCTCTACTACGTGACTTATCATCCCTTTTGATGAGTGTAAGGTTGCACAAAAATAAATAAACTAACAAAAAGAAAAGACGAAAGAAAAAAAATTATAACCATAAAAAGGAAAAAGCAATAATCTGTACAGGTATTGAACTATTGATCGATGCACGGTATTGGTGGAAACAGACTGGTGTCCACGTGGCACACCCACTTGCGACATTGAAGCAATCATGTTTGACAGCAGTAACGCATAAAGATGAGTTGTGTTACTGTTATGACGTGGTGGTCATCAAGATTGGAAGCGTTTTCAGCTCACTCCAATCACCAAAATGATGACGTAGCAATGTTTGAGACCTATCAAGTTTTATAAGTTTTTTTATCTCAAAAAATTTAAAAAAAAAGTTTTATAAGTTTTTTATTATTAGTTATTTATTAAAGATGGGAAGTTGTGATTAATTAGTGTTATCTTATTTTTACAAGAATTTTATTATTGATATTATTTTTATTATATATATATATATATATATATATATATATATATATATATATTTTTTTTTTTTTTTTAATCTTGAGATTTATTGGTGATTAAGTGATTTATAGATGGAAAGGATATGAGTCTAATCCATAGAAGATGTGTCAAGCTATCAATATTTTGATTACCGCACACCCTTGGTACAGTGGTCATTTTACAAATATAAATACTTGTGGGGTATAGGGGGCAAGGATTGGAGTTCAAGTCTCCAGGAGAGAGTTTCACACACATATACACTTAGATTAGGTTAGAGTATAAATTCTATCTTGTAAAAAAAAAAAAAAAAAAAAACATTTCAAGATAGTAAAATGTAAAATAAACCTAACAGTATGTACTTTATTAATATTAGTGTATAACCCAGTAAGTATAGAAAAATACATTTTTTTTAAATCACAATTATAAACACATATGAATTTAAATTATACTTGGTATTAGAGTTACAAATTACACATTTTTTAATCAATGAATTTCTAAATATGTAATGATTTTTTTATTATATATATATATATATATATGATTTAGAATTTAATTGGATTTCTCCCTTGAAAAAAAAAATCTAATTAGATTTAAACTCTTTGGTTTTTGCACCCAATAACTCACTTGTCACAAAAATTTAAAAAAATAAATTAGATAAAACACCTGGCACAAAATTAAACTCTAATTGAAATTCAATTTACAATCTAATTGGATTTAGATTCTTCGACTTTTGCACCTAATAAATCACTTGACACACAAAAAAAGAAAAAGAAAAAAAGATGGGACATATGGCACAAAATTGGATAGCAATTTGGAATCTAATTAGACTTTCTCTAAGTTTTGGCTTTAACTATATATATATATATATAGACTAGTCGATACTCAGTAATATCATTAAGAAAAAAAGTTAACAAAAAGTTTAATGGTTTTGAATTTTGAGCTTATATATAGTACTTGATAGCTCATGCAATGCACGAGAAAGTTCAACCTTAGATGATTTTTTTCTCCTATTTTTTGTTTGTCTAAATATGAAATTCGATAATTATTGTAATTATGAATAAACATTTCAATAATTGTAGTTATGTTTGAAATTGTATATCTTATTGTTTAAAGAAAACGCGATGTGCCACGATTCTTGATGGAATGTTTAAAGGTAGAATATAATTTAAGTTAAATAATTATCTCTCTCTCTCTCTCTCTCTCTCTCTCTCTCTCTCTCTCTCTCTCTCTCTCTCTCTCTCTCTCTCTCTCTCTCTCTCTCTCTCTCTCTCTCTCTCTCTCTCTCTCTCTCGGGCAGTGTTACTTATGCTCGAGGGGTAGAGTTATTTATGCTTGGGGTTCAATTGAACCCCCTTACTTGAATTTTTTTTAATATATATAATAATTTTTTTATTAGTATAGTTTACGCTCGAAAATATGTTTGCACACTCTGGCTTAAATTTTGTAAACGCTAGCCATATATCATCTTAGTCCAAAGCCAAAACAACACACATGTTATCTCATCCTAAAATTAACGAAACAACAACATAGATCACAGGTCTCTCTAAAAGAATAAAAATAGAGTGTTTGTGAGAAGTATGTGTGGAGACCATTTTTGCGCAAGGCCAAGAGGTGCAGTTATAACCAAGGCTTAGAGTCCCACATCGAAGGAAAACCCCCCCACTTGCTGCCTTATAAGCTGTGACGTTAAGGGAGTAGTGTACCACTAGAACTCTCACCACTAGAACTCTCACCACTCTGAAAGTTCTAGTGGTACACTACTCCCTTAGTTTCACAGCTTATAAGGCAACAAGTGGGGGGTTTTCCTTCGATGTGGGACTCTGAGCCTTGGTTACAACTGCACCTCTTGGCCTTGCACAAAAATGGTCTCCACAGTATGCATCTCTCTTTATTATAAACTAGTGTGTAATTCTGTGCATATGCACGAATATATTTAAAAACAATCGCAATTACACATATATAATTAAGAATCTAATTAGATCTAGACTTTTTTTATTTTGCATTCAATAATTTACTTGCCACAAAAATTAAAAAATTAGATGGAACACATGCACAAAATTGAACTCCAATTAAAATTCAATTTATAATCTAATTGAATTTCGACTCTTTAATTTTTGCACCTAATAATTCACTTGAAACACAAATTCAAAAATTAGATGAGACACGTGGCGCAAAATTAGACTCCAATTTAGAATTTAATTGGATTTTCTCTTAGCTTTGGCTATTAATATATATATATATATATATGACTTATAAACTTGAATTTTTTTTAGTTATAAAAAAAAAAGACTCATAAATATAAAATCATTCAAAAATTATATTTTTTATGGTTTACTTATATTGGATTCCTCGTTTTTTACACTAAATTAACCCATTTGACACAAAAATTTAAAAACTTAGATTAGATGAGACACATGACACAAAATTAAACTCTAATTGAAATCCAATTTTTATATTGAATTAACTCACTTGACACAAAAATTTAAAAACTTAGATTAGATGGGACACATGGCATAAAATTAGACTCTAATTTAATTTCAATTTGAAATCTAATTGGATTTTCTTTCAACTTTATCTATTATCATATATATATATATATATATATAGATTTATATTATATGTGTGTTAGTGTGTGTCTGATACTGATTGTGTACATTATTTTTTATTTGTTATAATGTTAGATCACAAGTCTCTTTAAAAGAGTAAAAAGGTTAAAAGAGAGTGTTTGTGAGTAGTAGGTGTCTCTTTTTATTATAAATTTATATTTATGTATATGAGTGTGTGTTTGATACTGATTATATGCGTTATTTTTTATCTGTTAGAATGTTATTTGTGTGGATTGTGATGTGTGTGAATGTGTGTTGTATACTATAAATATACTATAACTTTATATAGTTTAATAATTAGAAAATACTTAGTTATTCAAGAAGAAAAAAAAATTGTAATTATTCAAGTATTTGATTAGTTAAGTAGATACTTACTGTATTATTTATGTATGGATAAGTGTGGTTGTGTAGTCCAATTTAATATAGTGTCAATGAATTGAGTTTTTTCATTTAGTTTAAAATATTTTTATAAAAACAATAACAAATAAATAATAACAACTTCATAAAAATAAAAAATGTTACACAAACTTAACAAAATAAAATGGTTACACTTACCCACATCGACAATAAATAATGACAATTAATAATAAACTATCTTGAAATTATTTTAAAATATGAAAATTTGTAGAAAAAGATTTTAAAACTTTATATATATATATATATATATATATATATATATATATATATATATATATATATATATATATATATATATATTGTTGATATCTCAATATATTCAAGTTCTCTTCAATTAAAAATTCCACTTTTTTTTTTTTTTTTTGCATAAAAATTATTTTGGTTTTTTATATGTTAAAGATTATAGATTATTAATAGGTAGATATATCTATCCACTCAAGTTTCTGTCATAAATAAAAATTAAATATATGACTAAGTATGTGATTGTGAAAAGTGTGAAATATCGACTGTACAGTCATATATCGTAATTGATCCGAGATGGCATGAACTCCACGCTCATCTATAATGTAGTAAGTGCATGTGTTGCAGGTTAATTAATTAGGGATAACAGAAGGTACCTGAGGCTGATTCATCTGTATTGCCTTGAGATCGAGTTGAGTACTGTTATTGCATCCACTACTGTATGGATTGGATATTGATTTTGATGCCAAAATGGTTTTAAAATATGATTAAGGAACATTCCCTTCATAACAAGCTTCATCATTTTTCAACAGCATATGCTGTTGAAAAAATTCCAGGGTCTAAGGCACAACCATATATGAAAGCACTTGTATGACTTTGTTGAGGTTTTTGTTTATCTTTATTTTAATATCTCTAATTCGTACTCTATTCCAACTCCCTTGTAGTAATTTGTTGTTTTAATGCACTTTCCTTCTTACCTACACAAAAATATACTTGACCCAACTAAGCTTTTGAACCTCTCACAACCACACAAAGGACAAAATTAGCAAATGCCATTTTCAGGAAAAAAAAAACAGCATTTTGCTCCCTTTCTCAAACTAATTAGGAAAATGCCCATCTTTTGAAACTTGATTTTCTCAAAATCGAGTTAAAAAAAAAAATCTAGAGCCCTATAGTGGTGTTTTAAGGAGTCTATAGTGACATTTTATAACTTGAGCTCCATGAACTCGAGTTATATGCAAAAATTTTTCTTTTTTTTTACCTATAACTTGAGTTCATGGAGCTCGAGTTTCAAAATGCTATTATAGGTTTTTAAAACGTCACTATATGCTCCTTAAAAACGCTACTGTAGGGCTTAACTCGATTTTGAGAAAATTGAGTTTCAAAAGAGAGGCATTTCCCTAATTAGTTTGGAAAATGAGGCATAATGTTGCTTTTTTTTCCCAAAAATGGCATTTGCCAATTTTGTCCCACACACACACGTATATAGGACAAAATTGGCAAATGCCCTTTTCGGGCAAAAAAAGTAGCATTATGTTCCATTTCCCAAACTAATTAGAAAAATGTCATTCTTTTGAAACTCGATTTTGAAATGCCCTTCTTTTGAAACTCAATTTTCTCAAAATCGAGTTAAGCCCTATAGTAGCATTTTAAAGAGTTTATAGTGACGTTTTAAGAATTTATAATAGCGTTTTGAAACTTGAACTCCATGAACTCGAGTTATAGGTATAAAAAAAAAAAAAAATTGCATGTAACTCGAGTTCCAAAACACCATTATAAGTCCTTAAAATGTCATTATAAGCTCCTTAAAACACCACTATAAGGCTCCAGAAATTTTTTTTTTTAAACTCGATTTTGAGAAAATCGAGTTTCAAAAGAGGTACATTTCCCTAATTAATTTGGGAAATGGGGCAAAATGCTGCTTTTTTTGCCCAAAAAGGGCATTTGCCAATTTTGTCCCACATGTATGTATATATATATATATATATATATATATATATATATGAAAGCATTTATATGACTTTGTTGAGGTTTTTGTTTATCTTTATTTTAATATCTCTAATTCGTACTTTATTCCAACTCCCTTGTAGTAATTTGTTGTTTTAATGCACTTTCCTTCTTACCAACACAAAAATATACTTGACCTAACTAAGCTTTTGAAGCTCTCTCTCTCTCTCTCTCTCTCTCTCTCTCTCTCTCTCTCTCTCTCTCTCTCTCTATATATATATATATATATATATATATATATAACTTATGGCCTATGGGATACTCAATTGAGTCTCAAATACAGCAAAAAGGGGAAAAAAATACGTCTCAATATTATATATACTAGATGGTGGCAAATATATTCAGCAAAAAAAAGTAGGGAATTTTTTCCTGCAAGATTTTAATATTGCAATTATAAGGGACACAACTTCAATTATATATATACATAGTTGTCAAAACGTGAATCTTATTGTTAATTGATTTTTGATTTTTTTATATCGTGTATTGAATCGTATTGTGTATCGTAAGATACACAAACACTTAATAAAATTTATAAAAAATTATAAATATACATATATAAAAGGTATATTCATTATAAATTTTGAATATATTTAACTAATGACTAATTTATTCATCACTTATGTAATAATGTTTAACAAGCTAATTAAATAAATCAAATTGCTTATATATACATATATTGATTGTGTTCAAGTTATATCGGTGTAATTCTAAGTAAATATTATATCATCTAATAACTTGTTATTCATATTTTAAAAACTCCACTGTTTGATTATATGCTTTATATGTTCTTAACACACACACACACACACACCCCAATATTTATGTCAATTAGTTGTTATTTACTATTCAATCAATAAACTTATCTTTTATGCATTATTTTAAACTATAAAAACTTGAATTTAAACAATTGATTGATGATATGACTATTAATAATTAATCCTCTTGAAATTTTGCAAGCACGGAGAATGCACGAAAATAATATAATCCAATGGTTGATTTGTTAAAATTCGCATTCAATTAAAAAATATTGAGTAGTACAACATTACTTAAAGTTACACTAGGTGTAACTTGAATTGGGTATTAACATTGGGGGTGTAAAAACCCTCTAGTTGCTATTTTACCAACCAATACCCCAAATTTCCCCTTTATTCAGGTATGTATTGCTATATTTTTTAGTAACCATGAATAGTGAGTTCTCAAATATTCAACCTAGTATTCATGGGTTGTAAACATTTTAAAAAATATATATATATATATATATATATATATATATATATATATATATATTATTGGAGAGAGAGAGAGAGAGAGAGAGAGAGAGAGAGAGAGAGAGAAATTTTTTATTATTATTATTTTATTGGGTTGTATGTAAAAATAAAAAGTGGGATGTTGGATGTATTGTTAAATAAGTTAGTAAAATAGATAAAGTAGTGTTTGAAAATGTAAATTATGTCTTTTTTTTACATCCTCGGATGTGAGTATATATATATATATATATATATATATATATTTGATGATGCCAAAAATTGTCAATGAACTGCATAGTTCTCACATGCTTTAGACAGATGTTGCGAAACAGAAATAAAGAAGACTTTGCAGAGAGTACTAGTGTGGTACCAGCCAAATACCTTCCGAAGGTTAAGTTAGAGATAATTTCTACAACTCTAGAGTGCCAAAGCTGGGAAAATTACGCGTACCTCGACTTTTGAAGGCTTTTGGGGTTTTTACAGTAGTGTAGAACTAACTTTCGTTTCTTGGTGGAAAATGTCTTTTCTTGTAAGGAAGATCCTCATTAATACACGTATTTTGCGAGATCCTTTCATTGTAGAGATTCTTTTGATTAAGGTTAATTGTGTGATGCAAGGTATTTCCTTGCACAAATATTCATGGAGATCAAGCCAAACCATGTTGAACCCGTCGGCCTTCTCATATCATCAGTCTCTTGCTTTGTCTGAAACTTCCTGTAGGCTTCATAGAGACAACCGTTGGGTATCATGGGGCCGTTGTCTTTTTGTGGTGTCATTGCTTTGAGTCCCATCCGCTTATGGGAAGCCGACGAGCTCAGAGGAGCTGTCGGCTTCCTTGTGTGTCATACTTTGAATCTCTTAACGAGAACACCCTTATCAATATTAATTATAGAAGGGCCTCGTGAAAATTATTGAAATGACATTAATGTGATTTTATAAGTGTACGTGTATGAAGTGCAACTTAGCAGATAAAGTATCACTTTCTAAACTATAAATGAGCAGAAATTAAAATTGCCTCATATTACAAGTAGTCAACGTGTACATGTTTCCTTCTTTTCTTTCTTTTTTTTTTTTTTTTAATGAGCTTTTGTATTTTATAATTCCGGATTATGAAAGTTGTGTTTAGCATAATTTTTATAGTAAACAGTTGGAATTAGAGTTGAGTACACGATGGCAAGTTTTTTCTTGTTGTTGTTGTTGCTGTTTTTTTTTTTTTTTTTTTTTGGGGGTCAAAATGATAAGATAATGCGCCAGATAACCCGAACCACGTGGGTGGTACAAATAGAAGAGCAACCTAAGTTTAGTATAGCAGTTACATCACTTGGAGGATAAGCTTAAGACAAAAAGGAGGAGAAGCTGGTTTGATGACAGCCAAACTAGCTGCCTTGACTTTTGGAAAGCCAGAGGAGAATTTCTGTATTCATTCAAAGTCGGGTTAAAGAGCCTGTTAACATTAGAGTTGATTGAGAGAAGTGTGACAGCTTCAGTGGCATCCCACTCAATAATTAACTTAGAAAATTAAGTGCTGAGATTTCTAGTAACGTTGAATTTGTTTTGTGGAAATATATGTCAGCAAAAAAATATGTGTAATATTATTTAAATATTAAAAATTATTGTATAAATAACAATAACAAATACCTCCTAAGCTTGTAACAGTGTCTTGTGGACCATTTTAAAAAAAAAAAACTCTACAGTTGTTGATGCAGGACTAGTAATTAGTAATTATTCAAATCATGTTTACACCAAAAGTCAATTAATATCTTAGCTTAATAATATTAATAATCATCATAAAATGAACATTATAAGTTTAAATTTTACCATATCTACGTTAAAAAAAAATTGGTAATTATATTAGCATATACTTCATAGGATGATTTGGTCCAAGCACTTACATCAGTTGATAGCATGACAGTGATGGCACCACCATCGTAATAGGTATATTCGCTAGAAATCTATTTTTGAGATACAAACACAAACAAGAGGAAAAAGGAAAATGATTTTATTGCAAAGGCACAACATCGTAATTAGTATAATCACCATAAATCATAGGGAAAATGAATAATAAGTAATAACCGTCTTATCATGGGTCTCAACACTACAATCTACTGTGATTAATGGAGTTTAGGGAATAATCGCATGCATTTTACCATCATGGAAAGGAATTAATGGAGAATGATTCAAAGGTTAATGTTTAGTACGCAATTGACGGAGGAGTATTAGCATTTTGCAAATAGGAAATGAAAATTTCAGCAATTTCGGATCTTGTATCTAAAGTGTGCCACTTGGCCGTTTGGTGGGACATGAAAATGTCCTATCTATAGTCAAGTTTTCAAAGGAAGTGGGCTAGTCATTGTGATAGGTGTCACAAGATCCAACGGCCTAGAGTCTAGACACTTTCACATAGCTAAACATCCTCACATATGGGTTCATTGTTGTATGTTTATTGCTTTTGGTTTGATGACTTGATTGTGGTATTTTAATTGCTAAAACTATTACAACATAGTTGGTTAATTGAAATTTAATTGTTAAATATGCAACATAATTAACTAAGAGGTCAAATAGGATAGAAAAATGCTATATTCACAATATTTTTACAACAAATTTTATATGACTGTTTGTTATATGGATTGTTATTGGTGGACAAAAAAATAATTTAAGTTGTAAGTTCAATTTAAAACCAATAACAACTTATTACCTATTATTTGTCATTGTGAAAGTATTGTAAAAATATTGTAAATGTAGCACTTCTTAACATGAAATGCCATTGAGTATTGCTAGAGATAAAAAAAATTAAAAAAAACACAAATTTTTTTATATAATTTGCTGAATTGGCCATTTTTTTTCATTGCTACGGTAGTGTGCTTTTTGAGCATTTGATAACTCCCTTAAGTACTCGGTTAATTATGATTGCATTGGTACAACATCACTTTACATAAAGAACAACATTAACACTACTTATATTGTATAACAATCACAGCTTCACAACTTAATAGTTGTGAAATTATTTCACTAAATTTATTAGAATGATGCCAAGACTCTATTCGTATCATACCTAGTAGATTACCTGTTAATCCTAATTTTCTAGTTATTTATCTTCTTTTTTATAAGGATGCGATCTTGAAGAGGAAAGGAAAAGGCCAAAGGGAAGGTTGTGTAGGTCATAATTTTTTTTTTTTTAAAAATATTATTTTTCAACGTAGCGTAGGCACACCGAAAGGAATGTCGTACATAGAGTTGTGCCCAATCTGCCAAATGATCAAGTGTTTAAAAACACATTATACAATCTATACCATAAAGTGATTATTATTATTATTATTATTATATTTTTGGGGGAGAAAGATCTAAAGAGATATGTTGATTATGGCCCACGATGTCATTGTTTTGACGGTGTGTTTGGGCTTAGATTAGATGTTAATCAGATTGGGAATATTTATAAATTTTGACCCAAAAAAGAATTGAATTAATGTGGATCCCAAACCATGAACAAATTGCCATTTTTATAAATAAAGTGGCGAATATATCTATATTTCGTTGAAGCATCCCAGCAAAGCATCATATAACTTTTTTGTCAAATGTGCATGAGTTTTCATATTAGTGAACTCCACTTTATGTCTCATAATGCACATAAAAATAAAATAAAAAATGAAAATAGAAATAAAGTTTGATTAGACTATTTCCCTTTTAGATACTGTAGTTAGTTGATCCGGTCCACTAGCAGAACCTAACTGTTTATTATAATTTAGAGAGACAGTGAGAGGTCATCTCAAATTTGTAATTGAAGTTACAATAATTGCAAGTTGCAATTTTATTATTTGACAGTTCACAACTAAGCCCTACTTTTTCTTTTTTCTTTTTTTAATTTTTTAGATAGCTTTGGTCTTCTAGAAAAAATAAAATAAAATTTTAAGGAAGTTTCAACTTATGACATTCGCTTTTAATAATAATTATTTATTATCAGATTAAGACACCAATTAGTTTTTGGTATAGGCGGGAATTGAACCTCAAATCTTTATTCAACTATCAGAGATTTTACCAGTTGAATTAACTGGAATCCACTAGTCTTTTAGAATCTAAAGTAAGAATTTATTTATTTATTTTACATAATCATTCTTTACGACACACACTACATCTAATTCTTTATTTTACAATACACCACATTAAAATTATATATGTTTTACTTTTCCTTTCTTTTTTTTGAGAAAGATATATGTTTTACCTTGTGCCATGTTAGAATATATTTTTTACACTTACCAGCAAGACAGCAACAGCAGCTGAACCCCATCCACCCAATGCCACACATTCAATGAATAAAATACTCAATATATGTTTGTAAAATGGCTACTGTAGTATGTATCTTTGAAGAATAGTAAAACAATAACAAGTTTTAAATTTTGGATGCAAAATGACAATGCAAAATGACAATGCCAAATTGCCAATGCAAGGGGCTTTTTTTTTGTGCATTTGGATTAACAGTATAATCTATTATGCATTTTTAAGGTTTACGCATAAGTAATTGGGAATGCTCTAACGAGTGGAATATCAATTTGATATTTTAAGTTAACTATTGATTGCGTCAATTTAGTTTTCCACTTTCAAATTCAAGTCAATTTCATCCTTAAATCTCATCTTCAAGTACATTTTAACCAAAAATAACATGTGTGAAAATGAAGCATATGTTAAAAGGTTAGTGTGAAAAGTGTAAAATTTTCAAAATCAAGTAAATTTTAACTAACATTGATATGATTTTAAAATTTTAGAGACTAAATTAATACAATTAATAGTTGAGGGACCAAATTGAAGTTTGTCTAATAATTAGAAAACCAAATTGTATACGAAACCTCATGTCATGAGAGGCATGCATGTTGCATAGTTTTGATATAAAAGATACTTTCTTCTGCAATAGGGTCTCGACTCGTCTTAAGTTCATATCCTTTCATTAGAAAAGAAAATTAAAAATAAAAATATTAAGCTGTACTTGATGTTAAATTTTAGGTTTCCCTTACGTTATTGATACGTGTGATTTATCCTTTCACGCTTACTAGTATCTGCTTCTATATTATGAAAAATTGATCCTCCAGGCTCCTAGGTACTACCATTGGGTACAAGGGTTGAACTTTGAAGTTTAACCTTCCTTAGTTAACAAAATTATTAAACTATGTAGCAAGTACTAAAAAAGGAATGTAAAATTTAGAGTAACTAAGCTCGAACAATCTCAGAATCTTAGCCCTCGACTTATATATATATGTCACTGCAAAGATAATGTTTATTTATCTAGATAGACAGTGACTCAATCTTTGGTTAAGATAAAAATATTATTTTATGTATGTAAAAGAACATCAACTTATTGGTCATATTTCAACTACAATCAAAACCCACGTTGGATGGAGTTCTTTTATTTAAATATTATAGGTAAAATACTAGAATGGCCTTTACCGACAAAGAAAGAATGCATATTTAATTTAGTACGTGAGTCACCCCTAGTGATCATGAGAATTCTTTCTAGCATGTTTAAATATTTTATAAATATATATATATATATATATATATATATATTTTTTTTTTTTTAAAGGAAAAATTCATATAACACAACGAAGGTTTTTTTACTCTTTTTTTGCTCAATTTGAGAGCAAATTATGGATTTGGTAATTGAACCCACCCACTGCTGAGATTTATAATATTAATACTTATAATCTTACCAAGTACCAACTAATTTGTCTAGACCCTTAATATGGTTTACCACTAATTTTAATCAATGATTCATAACTAAGTGTACATTTGGCATGATTAATTTTGCCAACTTATTTTACTATTCAGCTTATTTTTGCTACTATTCATGGGTTTCATTGCACTTTTTGATACTATTCATGAATACTATTATACTATTTCAGCTAACTTTTACCTTTATCTACAATATTTTTAGCAAAAAATTTTCAATTTTAACAAAATAAACAGATCCCAAACAGACCCTAAATCTGAGTAATTTCTTCTTTAAAAAAAAGTTTGAGTAATTAGTTAACCAATTCAACAACAGCATTCACCATGAATAAAAAAGCAAAAGAAAAACATCCCATTAACAACTTATTTTATCTCTCACACACACGTGGAGACATGGATTTGTTCACGGAGTAAAAACCCAAAACGGTAAAATTATCTTGGAGCAAAGCCCAACTCAAAAGTCCACTACTGAAGAGATGAGCTTGAGATATAAGCCGAGATGCATCTTTGTACGCAGAGAGAGAGAATTGTGAGTTTTAAAATTGAAATTTCTTGTATTTAATATTTTTATTTAAAAAGTTTAAGTATGTTTTCAGTATTGAAAATGAGAAGAAATTCAAAATTATGTTGTTGGAAAGGAGTTTAACAGTAACTTTATATAGAAAGGGACAGAATGATCAACTAGATATGAACCTAAATGGTAAAATTAACAAAAATACAATTTTAAAAGATGAAAATAAGTAAATAACAATTCATCACAACTTTAAAAAGTGCAATGAATTTCAAAGATGGAAAATGACAATGGAAAATGTTAACGGATAGTCTAAAGGTATTTATTAGTGAATCATTTTAGGAAATTTTTTATGAAAAAAAATAATTAATATTTTGACAAATTTTTTTATTTTTCATCAAAGTGATATTCAAAATTTTCTTAAAATAATTTGTTAACGATTATTTTAAAGGCAATCGTTAACAAGACCATATAACGATTCTTCACAATCACAGTCACAATCACAGCACTAGCATTAATAATACTTGGCAGTATTTGTTTAGAAACAAACAAATTTCCCATGGTTTGGAAATGTAAACATTTTAAGAATCTTTGGAACCTACGAGGATGTTAGATGAAACAACAGTTAGTCTCCTAAAGCATAATGAGGTCGGCAAATGTACAATTTTTTATAGAGTCTAGGGATATGAATGAATGGTCTATGGCTAATGTATGAACAGAAATACAGTGAGGGCCTTTTCTTGGGGACCAAGAACACTCACAAACGACTAGGTGGTCCTCCATTATGACTACACTATGGTCCCTCAAAGTAGTCATAAATCAACTATGATCTTTGCTTATAATGGAGATAAGACATTTTAACTTCCATCAATCCTATACTATTTCATTTCCAATATCTTATCCCATAATGCTTACTTGTCCAAATTCTATTTGATTTTCTAATATAATAATTTTGTTGGGTATGTTTGTTTGCAAATTCCTTATTTTTAGTAATTTATTTGGGTAATGTAAATTAAATATTTATAAATTAGTTTATTTTTAAAAAGTTGAATGTTATATTATTTGAAATAAAATTGAGAAAAAAGGTAGTGTTAGACCCACAAATAGAAAATAATTTAGGAGAAAAAACCGCTCCTGATAATAGCTCTTTATCATTAAATCAAAACACCAATCAATTTTTGGTGTAGGTAGGAATTGAACCCAATATCTCTTATTCAACCATTAGAAATTTTACCAGTTAAGCTAACTGGAATCACAAACTAACTCTTAATTTTTTTTTTTTGAGAAACAACTAACTTTTAATTGATTGTTAAACACTCACTTAATACTCACTTTCTTTTGTTTATATTTGGAGTAGTGCTATAGTTTACCGTCGACACAAAATTTTATAATATATTTTACAACAACTAAATTAACAAATCTTCATTGATTTTTCTCTTAATTCACCTTTCCTTCTCTCTTGTGTTTGTGTTTGTTTCTTAAAATATAAAATAATAAAAAAATCTACCATGTTGATGGATGTGATTTTTTTTTTTTTTTTCTATAAACTTTCTCTTACGTTTGTTGCGGCGTAACCAACGAGTTGTAGAAAAGACACGACAAAATAGTGGCTGAAGATTAGTAGTTCCAGATTCCTGAGTGTTTAGTTCTGTCGACTGTCATGTCGCAGCAACTAGAATTTTCTAGGAAACCAGTTTTGACTGTTAGTGCATACTCTTAACTTAGCTTGTCGTTTTGAACATTCACTAATAATGTAAGCTTGTTTTCCTTACCATAAGGATTCATTTGAAATTTGAGAAAAAGTTAATTTATATTTGTTTTTAAAGTGAGTCACATTCACTATTAAATGAGATTCATTATTCCAAAAATTAGTTTTTAACTTTTTTTTCTATATATTTTCAACAAAAAAAATTTCAGTTTCAGTAAAATAAGC
Source organism: Quercus wislizeni (assembly GCA_023055345.1). Taxonomy (NCBI): domain Eukaryota; kingdom Viridiplantae; phylum Streptophyta; class Magnoliopsida; order Fagales; family Fagaceae; genus Quercus; species Quercus wislizeni. The sequence continues at coordinate 3,528,673 of JALGQJ010000006.1, read as the reverse complement.
AGTTCTCGAATAGATCTTAAATAGTGAAAGGAATTTAAACAAAAATTATTTTATATTTTTATGGAGAGATACTATAGGATTTCAAATTGAAGACAATTATTATGGAAGAGAAATGATTGTTATTTATCATTCTAAGGCAAATAAGCTCATTGGAAAATGAGTATGAGTTAAAAGAAGTTTAAAATTGTGTATCTAAAAGTTAGGCAATTTTAGATATACACCACTGTAAAAATTTTTAAAAAACCTTCTCTCATTTTCCCGTGTATGTGTGTTAAAAATACTTAGTATTCTCCAAAGACAAATAAACTTTTTTTTTTTCCTTTAATGTAAATGAAATTCAAATTCAAGTATCTCATTTAACAACAAATGCTTTTACAAATTGAATGAATTGAATTAATTAGAAACTAATATTTTAGGAAGAGAATTGAACAATGTTACTCAATTATAAAACTCTTGGAGGACCATCAATTTACTGTTAAGTTTTACTGAATTTGCTTGTTGTGTATAGAAACAACACCCCCTTCCCCACACCTACAATAAAAGCATATAAAATTTGTTACAATTGGAAATTTGGAATCAAGGTTTCATATGTAAGAAAAATGCTATGCTTGCTTCATTTTTGTTGACCAACATTTTAATTCTTTTGTGAAGAAGGGCTGGTGGCACTTCCACAAAGAACAAGACCACTAAATATGTAATATTTCTGAAATAATTGGCAATTAAAACATCTACAGTACAAGTTAATTTATTAGGTACAATTATTCATATGAGAAAAAAGAGTAAAAAATGTAGCAACTTTTTTCTTTGAAGAGCGGCTAAAAATTAAGACTTTTAGTGCTAAATCGCCGAAAGCTCCAGGACAAAAAGAAAGAATCATATCAAGGCTGAAGGAATTATGCGGGACCATGACAAATGACAAATAATAGCACTTTTTGCAGTACCATCCATGATAAACCAAGTTCAAGTAACTTTACCATATTCACTGGGACTGGGTCGCCAAAAGCTTAAAGACCCTAACTTGATAATAACAGCAAAAAAAAAAAAAAAAAAAAAAAAAAAAAAAAAAAAAAAAAACGAAGGAATAAAAATTAAAATCTGACCCTTTTAAATTGAGGGGAACATTGGCATTGTAATTTGTAACAATTCTAGTTTGGAATTTTGCATGAGCCAAACCTATAAGAAAAGAGAGAGAGAGAGAGAGAAGTCGAACAAAGACCAAGGACCGTCGTTGAGCACAATGACCGAACAGCTAACCAACAACCGAGTGCAGAGAAATGCACCAATTAATCACCTCTTGATAACATGACCATCGACCTATGAATCCCTTTCTTCTATTGAATCAGTCAATATAGTCATCTTTAAAAGAAGTGTTAACTATGAACTAACCCAATCATATCAGCATTTATTGCACCCCAATAATCGACCATTACATTTAATGACACTTGATCTATCTCATCCACCTGCATATTAATTAGGGCTACTGTCGTTGCTCATGACACACGCCCCCTTAGCTGATTGAAAATGAAGGCTAGTTAGCAAGTCTACTACCAAGTTTTAGGGAGATTTCTTGCCACAAACATCTCAAATTCTCTGTAATACCCTTCATTCCACTAAACAAGGTAAGGAATATCTTGCACTGATATGATAACATTCTCATTTCTCATTCACTCTATCGGATGAATGACTTAACTATTAATGCCTCATTGGCCAACCCTTATGGTCCATTTGGATTGAGGGAGAGGAAGGGGGAGTGGAATAGAGTAGAGTAGATTTAGTATAAAATTAACTTATTTTTAACCTACACTACTCTACTCCCCTCCACTCCCTCCTTCCCCCCTCCTTCCAAACAGGCCATTAGTCTGGTCAGGGTCAAATTGAAGTTTCTCTTTCTCAGCGAAGTCCTTGTCATATAGCAAAAATCCACTATTGTTCAGTTCTTGTCGAAGTCCTTGTTGCATTCCATCTTATCTCCAAAATTTCATCCAGTTACAAAGTAGTTGGAAATTTGGGATGATTTGCTCCATAATAAGATGGTTATTCAACAACAAATTGAAGGAACTTGGTTTTTCACTTCAATGTCATGGTTACATTTCACGCAGTGACAACTATACACCTTTGCTAAATGAGGTAGCTATGCTTTTTCATATTTGGGAGAGGCTATTTCATCTAGATTAGTAGTATATATTAACTCAAATTATATAGATGACCTTATAAATGATTACTCTAAATCTCGAACAAATTCCAAATCTAAGTTTTAAAATCACAAACGTTGTCCCTACTCTCTACACTAGAGACAGCCCGATTGGCCGACCACAAGCAGCACCCAGTTTTCAAGCTGTGGAATCAGTTCTTCCTTTTCCTGAGCTTCTTAGCCATTGGATGGAAGTGGTTTTCAAGAGAATAATTCACATTCTTTTATATATATATATATATATATATATATAGGAAACTTTATTAGTGACACCAAGAATGCTTAAAGGTAATTTTCTAAAAAAAAGAATGCTTAAAGGTAAGATGGATCATTGACAAAGAAAGTCACCCTTTGATGTGATAGATTTATTCTTTGGGTATTCTGTTCTATTCTAATCACAATTTTTTTTTCATTGAAGTTAATGTTGTAAATTTGGTTATGTTAAAATATTGATTAATTAATTAAATTCACAATTTCTTAACCGTTTAAGTTTTTGAGAGAATTAATAATTTTATACATTGAAAATCAATGTTTTTGGCAATAAATATGTTAGCATGAAGAAAAATTATCTAATAAGACTGTCATATACAAGGTCTTTCTCAAAACATGTAAATCTCAAATGTGTATAGTAGTTGGTGAGAGAAATTTGTATTCTAGCTTTCCAAATGATGACCAAAAGCAACATATAATTTTTACTCCCTTTGTCAACCTATAAACCTTATTGCTTTACATATGTTATTGTCATTCACATGAAGATGCTATTCTGTTGAATCCTAGTTGCTGCGTTACAGTTAATTTTGTCCACAGGGTTGAATTTTTATTAGTATTCATAGAGATGTTCCTCATTTGAATTTATTTGGTGCCATATAAGACCAAATGTTGGGCAATCTAGCATCAAATAAGACAACTTTATTAATATACCCTAGTTCCAGGCCACCAACCCTTCTCTCTCTCTCTGGGAAAGGCCACAGCCCTTTGTACAAGCTCTCCTCTATCATCAATAATGAAGAGATTTGGTATCTCAAAAAAAAAAAAAAAAAAAAAAAAAAGAGAGAGAGAGAGAGAGAGAGATAGTATTCTCTACAAATTATTTACTCTCAGAAGAACTCTTGACATTTTAATTCCTGCAAGCAAAAATTTTTCTAATCAAACTTCATACATATGAAGAAAAAAAAAATGCCATTGAGAGAGAGACAGAGAGAGAAGCAATATACAAAGCATGTCATTATCTCTTGTTGGAATGTGACATGAGGCAACTTGGAAGGGCATTGACGTTTTTTAAGACAAAATTTAGGTAAAATTCTATAGTTGCTCGTTTTGTCTAGCATTTTTTTTTCTTTTTTTTCTTTTTGGTGGGGAGAAGAATCTAGCTCATCTTTTTAAGCAAAAAAGTAAACTAAATTTTGTCTAATCCATCTTTTTAGTTAGGTTTATATATATATATATATATATATATATAAAATTATATATAAGTACACTTTTTCTCTCACCCTCTATCAGATTTAAAAAAAAAAAACCAATTTTTTTATTGCATCACATTTCATTAAATGAGCTATTTAAAATTATGGAATATCTAACTCCCTCTAGTACTTTAAATTCCCCAAATTAAATTCAACTACAAGGCTTTATTGGCCAATGAGCTATATAGTTGAATTTAATTTGTTCTTAGAAAAAGATAACACATTTTATACTACATTATTCAATGCAACTATATAGTTGAATTTAATTATAAAATTTAAGATACTACACCTAAAAAACGGAGAAAATTGGTAAATGCCCTTTTCAAAAAAAGAAAATCTAGCGTTTTACTCATTTTCCCAAACTAATTAGGAAAATGCCTCTTTTTTGAAACTCGATTTTCTCAAAATCGAGTTAAAAAAAAAAAATTCTGGGGCCCTATAGTGGCATTTTAAGGAGCCTATAGTGATATTTTAAGGACCTATAGTGGCGTTTTGGAATTCGAGCTCCATGAACTCTAGTTACATGCAAATTTTTTTTTCTTTTTTTTTTGCCTATAACTCGAGTTTCAAAACACCACTACAGAGCTTAACTCAATTTTGAGAAAATCGAGTTTCAAAAGAGGGACATTTTCCTAATTAATTTGGGAAATTGAGCAAAACGGTAGATTTTTTTTTTTTTTTTTTTTGAAAAGGGCATTTGCCCATTTTCTCCTCTAAAAAACTATACCTAAATTTTGCCTACTTGCTTCAAACTCAAACTATTTCATATGTGCAATCCTATTTCAAGTCTTCAAAACTCAACCTATTACATGTATATGATCCTATTTTAAGTCTTGAGTGCAAATGAAGAAGAGGTGCACTTATAGTGGAACACAACACGAGCAATTATGGCGTGATATGGTAAAAGTCAAAATAGCGATGGTGGGAGAGAGTTCAATTCTTTCAAGTATTGTTTCTACCATATCAAATAGTAGCTTTTACTTATAGGATTCAAATCCGGTGCAATAACTACCGAAGGCTGAGGTTAAAAGTTAAAAAGTTAATCTCATGCCCTTGATAGGTAGGTGTTCCGTTGGATCTCAATCCCTATTTGTGAGGTCCTTGATGATAATTCATTTGATACCTAACAACTACAAGTCATGGGGAAAAAAAGTCTAGATGTACTTCTTTGTAGCTTTACTCAACAATCTTAAGCCACTAATACTAAACTAGTAAGTTACCTGTGCGATGCACGGATAATATTGTAATGTTTTATATAAAATGGTTTTGGATAATGTTGTATCTGTATTATAACATAATTCTTATAAAACTTTATTAGTAATGAGTTCGTTGATATAGAACATGTCTTTCTATTTCTCTTTAATTCTAAAATAAAATATACATCTCAAACACTCACATTCAATCACATCATTTACAAAACACACAAATCCACAACATCTAACCTTAATATCAAAATCGTAATTGTTTTTGTCACTTAATATAAAAGGCAATTCCCCTTCTTTAGTTGTAGCCAACTCATACGGCTTAGGAATAGATGAAACAGCAATGTTAGAGATAGGTAGGTGTCGTCGAAAGATTGAAAGTAAATAACATCGTTTTTGGTCTGTGTGTATTTGACATGAGATGGCATAAAGGGCTATGGGTGGGTATATATAAAAGGGAAGAAGTGCAAGAGGTGAAAATTGTAAATTAAAATTCAAAGAGTTTTGTGTGTATGTGTGAATGATGAAAAGTCTTGAAACATTAAACTAAAGGATACAAAAAATATTTATTTTTTAATTAGAAAAGTCTTGAAACATCAAACCAAATAAAACAAAAAGTCAATATTTAATTTGTTCTTATCTATGATGTGGCACTTGAGAATATTTCAATTCTCTTTGGTAGAATACAACACTTGATAGAATCTTATACTTTCCCACATGAGATCTTTGCTTTTATAGTTCAAATGATACAAAGAATATTTATTTTTTAATTATAAAAGTCTTGAAATATTGAACCAAATGAAACAAAAAGTCAATATTTAATTTGTTCTTATCTATGATGTGGCACTTAAGAATATTTCAATTCTCTTTGCTAGAATACAGCACTTGATAGAATATTATACTTTCCCACATGAGATCTTTGCTTTTATAGTTCAAATGATACAAAGAATATTTATTTTTTAATTAGAAAAGTCTTGAAATATTGAAGCAAATGAAACAAAAAGTCAATATGTAATTTGTTATTATTTATGACGTGGCACTTGAAAATATTTCAATTTTCTTTGCATAGAATACACCACTTGATAGAACTTCATGTTTTCTTGCGTGAGGTCTCTATGTGTGAAAGATGAAAAGTCTTGAAATATTAAATCAAAGGATACAAAGAATATTTATTTTTTAATTAGAAAAGTCTTCAAACATTGAACCAAATAAAATAAAAAGTAAATATTTAATTTGTTCTTATTTATGATGTGGCACTTAAGAATATTTAAATTATCTTTGCATAGAATATGCCACTTGACAGAACCTCATGTTTTTCCACATGAGGTCTTTGCTTTTATATATATTAGTCGCAGACCCGCGCAATGCGTGGGAAAATTTGATATCATAATTTTTTATTCGAACATTATTAAATTAATATATTATATATTATATATTGTATATTTTTAAAAATTCAGTATGTGTTATTTGAAATTGGGTTTTAAATTACAACATATGAACAAATCCCACGGTATATAGCCCTTTAATTTCATAACTTACATGATTACTTGGATTATATGGTAAAATAAGACCAACCCATCCATCATGGCATTGCAAAGTCATCTATATATAGTCATATAAAACCCCTGTTTTGTTGATCTTGTCTCTTAAACCATAAGTACCATCTATACAACTGATAAGATCTTTAGAAAGTAACATATGACAGAGAATTCTAGTAGACTGCCTTCAACATTGTGAGATAAATATATTTATTTTTTCTAGGGAGTGTCCATGTTTAACCAAGAGGAATTAATCAAGGAATATTTAATCACTGTTAACCATGTGAGTTTTCTCTTTGATTTTCCTAGTTTCTCACTTTTTAGAATGAAGATGGCATTGGCATATACAAACTATAGTGACTATTGAGTAGTTATACAAAACTCTTCAATACATTATTGTTCATGGTATCTAAAAGTTTATTCTCCATTTATGCTTGCATTACAAATACCAAATACTTCATCATAAAAACCAACACTATTGAGAAGCTTCTACAGTGCTTAATTGGGAAAAAGTGGGGGCATTGTAGGCATTGCATTTGTTGTTCCCACAACATAAGCTTAATCTAGTGCTGACTATTATAATAGAAGTTGTGCAATTTCAAGGCTTGCAAGGAGACTAAAAGGAGAAAATGAATAATAATAAAATATTAATTCAAAAATGTTAAATGGAATAAGCATTGCATATATGTAATATTTAAGTAAACAATGAGATACCACAAAGGATGTCATTACTGTTAGGTTATCACTTTGAACTCTCAAAAATTAATATAAGGGTCTAGATATAAGGATAATTGGAATAATAATAAGTGCCAACAAAAAAAAATCCAGTTACTCAAGTATTTATACATAAAAACATTAATAGCATAATGATGTTCTCAAGTAAACTATATTTAATCTTATTCTCCTCTTGGTCTTTTCCTAAAGATGATCAGCTAAGTAAATTAGAAACTTACCAAGAAAGCTTAGATCAATAAGAAATTTGATGGTAGAGATGTTGATTATTTGTAATAGAATAACCAAAAATAAAAAAAAAAATATAGTTTTGAGAATAAAATATAAGATTTCTAAGAGGAATTTTACAAATTACATGGGATGCAACAATAACAAAATAGCTACATTGAAGATTTTATGACTTTTCCTATACTCTACAAATACATATGAATCCATCATTTTGTTCATATATAAAAGAAATGCGGGAATTTTTCATTATCAATTTTCTTCATATCAACATCAAGAAATTTGACAATAATGATGGGCTAAATAAAACAGTGATAATTTCCATCTGCATCCCATAAAATAAAGCAATCATGAGTCCATATTTAGTGGTGGTGTCTCTATTAGCTCCAAAATGGCAAATAGTTTTCTAAGTGAAGGCTCTCAAAAGTAAAAATTTGTGAGCTTCAATAACTGATTGAGCTTGATTGTTTCCAACAACAAAACATTTATAAATTAGTTTCAAAGTAACATTGGATTCTGTATTAATAACTTCTTCTTTTTTTGGTGATTTGTTATTTTTATACTTAGAAACATTTCTAGATTTTTTTTAGCTTTTCAAGTCATCTCTATAGAATTATTTTTTTTTATAAAAAAAGTGTAAAGTATAGTTTTACAACAATCAATGATGCAAACCCACATACCCACATCGATCATCTTATTTCTACTACTAACAAAGAAAGTCTTTTTCCCTTCAATCTTATGCTTGCAATTACTTACAAAAAAAAACTGCATAAGCAAATGTGACCAATAGAAACACAAATATTAAAATCAAAATCCTCTCCATAAGGAGCTGTAATTCATGCAATATGTAAACGGCATTCATGGACATAAACTTAAGAAACCTCTCTCAAGCTTTAGGAGCCACAAAAACATTTGAAGCTCAACTATGGAGACGTCCATTAAGAGAATGGTGCTTAAGTTTAGAAATAGTGTTCAAAGGTATTCTCCCCATTGATAACCTGCTTCTTTCATAACATCAAATTTGTCTAGATTCATGTCTTAAAACTTTATCTAAGAGATATTTCATACCACACATCTAAGAGAAATTTCATCCAAGTATATGTCATGCAACAATAACCAAAAAAGAAAAATTATCTGACATTTCACATGGGATAAACAAACGAATGGGTGATAATTAAAAAGTTTGTATTGACAAAAAGGAGAAAAATTACTGACAAAAAATCAAGCCTAAATATTGATCATTTTATCTTCACAATTTCATTAATATGTCTCTATTGCTTTTGCACTATCTAGTTCTCTGGTTTTCTCAATAGATTAAATTAGATGGACAACGGAGTAACTGAGAGCATGAAACACAAATTGGGTCTTAGTAGTTTGGGTTTTGGTAAATAGAGAAAAAGGAGATAGTATGAGAGACAAATTGGTTACCTGGTTGATCAAAGAAGAGCAAAAAAATCATAGCATTACCGAGTCCAATGGTGTTTTTACAACAATTGTAGAAGTGGAAAGGGAGCAATAGCAATTTATATAGAAAATAAATCAATAGGGGGAGAATAGGAGTTGAGATCAAAGAATTGAAGTAGTATTGAATTGATATTAAAATGGATTTAATAAGGTAGTGGAAAAGTGGGGTGATGTTATCCTTTCGTTTGATGGAGAGAGAGATCAAGGAGGACTGTTAATTGTGAATTTGAATAGTTAGCCGGTTGGGTTTGATGGAGTAATTGGGGAAGGTGAGTGGGTTGCGGTTAAATCAGTCATTATGAAGAGGTTATACAAAAAATAAAGGGGAAGATGAAAAATAGGAAAACATTACCGAGTCCAATGGTTGATCAAAGAAGAGCAAAAAAAATTGTAGCATTACCGAGTCCAATGGTGTTTTTACAACATTTGTAGAAGTGGAGAGGGAGCAATAGCAATTTATATAGAAAATAAATCAATAGGGGGAGAATAGGAGTTGAGATCAAAGAATTGAAGTAGTATTGAATTGATATTAAAATAGATTTAATAAGGTAGTGGAAAAGTGGGGTGATGTTATCCTTTCGTTTGATGGAGAGAGAGATCAAGGAGGACTATTAATTGTGAATTTGAATAGTTAGCCGGTTGGGTTTAATGGAGTAATTGGGGAAGGTGAGTGGGTTGCGGTTAAATCAGTCATTATGAAGAGGTTATCCAAAAAATAAAGGGGAAGATGAAAAATAGGAAAACATTAAGTGGATAGTTGAGGAATTATTTAATTAAAAAAAAAAAAAGCTTTTGAGTAATAGGAGAGCATAATTTAATGTAGAGTTGAGACTATTTAGAATGTGTAAAGTCATGAGAATATATAAAGTCATCATATGTTTTGCACAATTTAAAAAAAGGGAAGCAAAATAACAAAAAAAAAAGGAAAAAAAAAAATCAAATAAAGAGATGACATGGATGATGATGTGGCTCAACAGGAGCGTAGCAACATTAATTGCTACGCTTCAGTTTTTAGATATATATAGATATATAGATATATATATATATATATATATATATATTGATCTATTAGTTATAGTATTGACACTCCAATCAATCTTCCAAAATGAAACCCTAAACTTTTTGAAATGCTTTTAAGTTAAGTAGTTAACCCATATGAGAGCTGGCTGCTTTTTTCAATAATAGTCCTTTATATTTATGCACATGACAATCCAATCCAAATGGTACATTCGTAGTATCGAATTGGAATTTTTATGTTCAGAACATATGGCCCCATTGATTGAACCATTATTTACATATGTTGTCGCAATCTCTCGTGTTGGTATTTTATGTTCATTAAAAAAATTCTGCAAAATGGGGCCAAATACTAAAATCAATGTTCCTAAACAAATACAGTACTTGCATGCATAAAAGAACCAAATTATTTAAAGCGTTTCAAGCATGGTGATGAAGAAGAAGAAGACTTTAGAGGGAGCAAAAGTGTACATTTGGTACATCACATGAATGTACAATGTACATGTCCTTTAAAGGTCCAATCTACATTTGATGTTAAAAGCCCTCGTGGTTGTTGGGCATCTTCTTCTATTCAATAACAGTGCTTCATTGCTCATGACAATCAATCCATTTGTAGATGATTTATGGCCTGGGAAATGTTTTTCTCGAATGGCTCCAATAGTGATTGAACCATCTAAGTTGTCGTTATGCTTCGTTTTGGCACCTCATAATCTTCAGAAAATCTACAACATGGGGTCAAGTTTTTAAGAAAATTGCTTATTGTATGCGATTGCATGAACATCACTTGCATATTCTAGCTGACTTTTCAGTCTTTTTTTTTCTTTTTAATAGTTGGATAGTTACAATAGGATAGTGAGATTTTGAACCTGAGATATCTGTGTTAAAAATATTATGAGATACCAAACAATTGAGTTACGAGGTTTTTAACTTTCCGACCTTAATATTGACTTTCCTCTAATTCATTAAAATCGGATATCACTTTGTTAGCATTTGCTCCAAGTTTGAGATTGTGGGTTGTGGCTTTCACTATAGACCACGACATTCTCAGATAATGATACAAAGGTATTTTTTTGGCCCACCCCAAAGTATCCCTAGCTTTACTCACTACAAATTTTACTAAATATTTACAAATTGATGTATTACAAATCATTTAAAAAAAGTAATTTAGACATCAATTTATTATATCTTGAAACCCACCCATTAGTTTTTTTTTTTATAATGAAATCTACAAATTATATTCATTGATTCATTGTCATGTTAGTTTGTAAATTTTACTACGCAAAATTTATAGTATATTTAACATGAGAGAGAGAGAGAGAGAGAGAGAGAGAGAGATGTTTGCAATGGTAAGATGTAGAAACTCATGTTGAATTTACTCTCTCTCTTTTTACCATTATATACTGTGAAAATTTTTAAAGCACAATATTTTTAAATTCCGAAAAATTGAATAAAGATCCTTTACTTAATTTTAATATTACACTTTATGCTACACTTGCAGTATGTCGTTTGTATAATTTTATTTCAAACTTTGGTTACATAATAAGAATGTGATAGATTTCAATTAGTGAATCATAAAGTGGATCACTCAAAGTATAATAAAATATTGTAATTTACCATAAATCAGTGTTTTAAATGTACCAAAAAAAATAACAATAGATCAACACCATATGTACCAATTATTTGATAACTCTTTTTTGTTTAATAATGATATAATTAAACACCAGACAAAATAACAATCTATCTAACATTATGATATTATTTTGAATTTGTAAATATACAAATTTTATATTTTTATATTAATCCAGAACGGTACATTAAAATATATCAAAGAACATTTACTGTATTGGATTATTATTATTTTAATTCAATACTTACAATTGGAGAGTGATAATTTAAATGCTGAATATTTCCATTGGAAATACTAAGAAGACTACAAGTTCTTAGCTATTGTATCAAGTTTTAAACTTTTTCATGGACTCTCTTTTTTGGGAACCTTGCCATGGATTCTATTTTCCAATGGATTGCTAGCTTTTTGGAGGTAAGGATTTTCCATTTCAAACTTCGCATTCCAGAATGATTTTAATGCAATAAATGTTTATTATTTCAACCCCTGATGATGCCGAGAATAACACCAGTAAGTCGCACGGTCCTCGAACGCTCCTAAAGGCACCTGCACAACAAGAAGAAATGATCCTTGTGGAGGGCACCGGTGTGGTACCGGCCAAACGCTCTCCGAAGGTTAAGTCAGAACTATTCTCACTGCTCTAGAGTGCTAGAGAGGGTAAATTATGCGTACCTTTCTTTGTGATGGCGCTCGGCTTTTATAGTAGTAGGGCTGGACCCTCTTTTCCTTGGAGTAGAAGTCCTTTCCTTATAGGAATCCCTCCTTGGGCGTATTTTGCGGGATCTTTTCCATATAGGATTTGTTCCTATGTTTACCCAAAACGTGGAGAGCAAGTCATCCATTCATTATTCGAACGTGGTCATCAAGAAATCCCTACTTGGTACCGTCAGCACATCTTAACGTTGTCGCCATGTGTGCCGTCAGCTTCTGGGGCCTTCAGCCTAAACCCCGTCGGCTTGCGTTTTTCTTCAGTCCAACGATGCCGTCGTTCCGGATACGCACACTACCGTCGGCTATGATGAACCCACGTCCGACGGCCCCTTTCCTTCCGTCTCTTTAGCCCTTTATCAATTTGTCCTTATCAGTTGCCCCCTACTCCATACTCCCGTCAGTTACTTTTTATGCTGACGGTTTATGGAGTATTTCCGTCGGTTGTTTACGTATTCCTTCGATTTAGGCGGGAAGATTATCAAGTGGGCAGCCTCGAGCCGCCGTGCATTTAATGCTTCGGACACGTGGTGCTTCCCTATTGGCGGCTCACCTGACGAGGCGTCGCTTTGTCTCCCGCGCCTGTTTGCCCTGTATATAATGGGGGTTCCCCCCTTCATTTCTACTATTTCCTTCCTTACTGACCTTCGAGAGAGAGACCGTCGCCCTGAGCTTGACTTCTCGTCCCATCTACGTCAGCTGCTGTGTCGCCGTCCACGGGTTCGTTCCGTCAAGAAGGACGATTTGCCAGTAAGTTCTAGTCCTTCCCTTGTTTTTATTCTCTTATTAGTGAGGACGTCAGAGTAGGCACTTAGATTTAATCCGTCACTTGTAGGTAAGATGTCAAGTGACGCGTCGTGTGGGGAGTCGTCAGTCCGCGAAGGAGCGGGCTACGACGAAGCCTTTGGTTCTGGTCATGAATCAGAGGACTTTTCGCTCTCGTCAGGGGGAGGGACGTCAGCCCGATCTCCTGACGGTAATGAGAGCTGCACAGGTGAGGATGAAATAGGAGAGGGAAAAGAGGGCGAAGGTATTGAGGTTGGTACGTGTACTGACGGTGAAGGTAGTGATAGTGACGGGGATCAAGGAGATGGTGAAAAAGGAGACGGGGATGAGGAAACCGGAGATAACCGTCCCTTTATTCTTCCCGAGGATTGGGCCGTCAACAAATTTTTGCCTAGGATGAGTAACAAAATTTTTGGAGAGTTGCGCATCCGCTACCAAATCCCAGACCACATCCCAATCCGTCTCCCTGAAGAGAATGAGACTTGTTACTCGGGGAGGACCGCTGACGTGGGTATGTATGACGCCATGTTTGCTGCGGGTTTGAGACTGCCGTTGACGGCGTTACACCGTCAGCTGGCTGACTTTCTGGGTCTTTCCGTCACACAAATCGCCCCAAATGCATGGAGGACCTTCATAGGTGCTGAGATTTTGTGGGGCAGTCTAAGTGGAGGAAACCGTCAGCTTACCCTTGACGAGTTCTTTTACTGCTACAGGCCACATCATATCGCCTCGTCTAAGGGGACTTACCATTTTAACGCCCGTGACAAAAATTTGAGGCTGGTATCGGATATGCCAGATTCAAATAGGAACTGGAAGAGTAGGTACTTTTTTGTTGAGGGGACGGATTGGGTTTGCCGTCAGGAAGAATGGGCGACGATGCCCCATGGTTACTTCGACAATACGTGGGCCTTTGTAAGGGATTCAGGTTAATCCCGTCAACTATGGTCTTTTTTGTTTCCTTGGCGACGTTATTAACACTTTCCTTTCTTTTCTCAGCTTACACCCGTCCCCACATAACCGACGAACAGGAGGAGTTCATCCGTCGGGTTCTGGAAATTCCTCTGGAAGAGCGCAAGTGTAGGGATTTGATCACCCTTGACACAATCCATTTATATTGTGGGGGTCCAGAGCCGTCAGCTGAAGCTCGGAGGTTGGAGGAATTCTCCCGTCGGCGTGAGTATATTTCCCCTTGGCTTTTTTTGGTTATCCCCGTCAGTTATTCTAACAACCTTTGTATTGTAGAAATGGAGTCTGCTAAGCAAAGGATCCGAGCTGCAGCTGCCCGTCAGAAAGCAGAGAAGCAGGCCCAGGCGGCAGGGTTGGAGGCGTCGTCAACCCCAAAGGCCCCTACCGGGCATTCGAAAAGGAAGCCTGACGGGAGCGATCGCCGTCCGGCTAAAAAGGTCGCCGTCACTCCTGGTTCCCTGAAGGAGAAATCACCTTCTAAGCCCAGCCACGGTGTGGGTAAGGGGCTAATGACCTCCCAAGGTCCCGTCGCTGAGGGCCAAAGCCGTCTCCTGACCCACAGGGATTACGCCGTCGAGGAGGCTAAGTCCTTTGTGAAGCCAGTGGACCTGGAGCCCTGTGAGCAGCTGGAGACGGAGGATCTGGGGGCGTCAGCTCTCTTTGACCTTACCAGGGTAAGTCTTCTACTTTTGTTGAGATGACTATCTCGTCTTGATTCTCTCTCTGACGGCTGCGTTTTCTTTCTTAGGCCTTGGTGCATGTGACGGCCCTCCAAGATCGCTGCATTGCGAAGGAAGGTGTCGTCGCCCGTGTTAGGAGGCACAATACGCACCTGATGGAGGAGCAGGGTCAGTACAAGGAAGCCGTCCGCACGTTAAACAGGGAGCTGAAGGAGGTCAGGGAAAAACTGGTGGAATCGGGCCGTCAGAACGAAAAGCTGAAGGGGGAGATGACGGTCCTGGAGCAGAGGTTGCAGACGGCTGGGGCTGACGCGGTCCGTGACTTCCAAGCGTCACAACTGTTCATTGACTCCTGTGCCGGGTATTATGGTACTGGTTTCGATGACTGCCTTAAGCAGGTCGCGTCAGCCTTTCCGGGGTTGGATCTTTCTGGGATCACCATGGATGACGGGGAAGATGACCCCTCAACCTGCTGCCCCTGTGGAGACCGACGGCGTTGTAGTCCTGGCCCAGCCTGCTGCTAATCCGGCTCCAGTTGTAGATGTTGAGGACCGCCAAGACGACGGGAATCCTGCTGACGGCGCTGCTCCTTAGTTATTCTATTCATTTGTATTTTTCCTTAGTTATTTTGAGAACAGTTGTTACTTGAGTTATTTTTGGCAGACGATTGTTTTTGGTTTCATATATGTATGTACTTGCATTTGTGGCTTGTATTTCTGCCCCTGCTTCTTGTTACATATATGCGTCATGCCTTTTATCTTGAGTTATTGTTCCGTCAACTTTCTGAGCGAAATTTCCGTCGGTATGATGCTGTCTAACCTTTTATGGGCCGTCAGCCCAATCGGTTCCTCCCGTCAGTATTGTTAGAACCTTTCGACGGGATACGAAGATTTTGCGATCCTTTTAAGGCGTTTACCTTTGTGGAACTTGTTATTTCTTGTATGCCCGTTGACATTGGGTTTTTGAGAGTCCCGTCTCTTTTGACCGTCAGCATCTTAGCTTCAGGCCATCAAGGGCTTTTTCGTACTTATCATTTTGGTAAGCCTGTTGGTTTCTAGGACCGTCTGTGACAGCCTTCTTTTGGCGAGACCGTCAGCTTGTTAGTTATAGGCCGTCAGTTTCTAAACTTTAGGCCGTCAGGGACTGATGAACTTTGTCATCTTTTTGTAATCCCATCGCCTTTTTGGCCCTTGTCCATGACAGCATTCTTTTGGGGAGATCGTCAGCTTTTTAGTTATAGGCCGTCAGTTTCTAAACTTTAGGCCGTCAGGGACTGATGAACTTGTCATCTTTTTGTAATCCCGTCGCCTTTTTGGCCCTTGTCCATGACAGCATTCTCTCTTGGTCAGCTTTTGTCATGGACTTGGTCGTTTTTAGTGTTCATTTTTATGAACTTAGTTATCCACCTTGGTGGGTCGTAGGCTTTTTCCTCTCACAGACACTTAACTTGAAATGAATAATGCTCTTTTTATTGTCATGCATTTGTAAAAAAGCACTTCTAAAACCGAGTGCTACTTAAAACCAGAAAATAAACTGAAGTAAATTGTAGCAAAAACTGAAGTAAATGATAAAATAAATGATAAAGCTGAGCAGGAAGCTGAAATCCGTTGTGGATGAAGGTCGCTTTGTGCCGCCACTCCTACTGGTAATACTTTCGTAGGTGTTCGGTGTTCCATGGGTGCGGCAGCTTCCGCCCGTCTGTAGTTTCCAGGTGGTAGGTACCCTTTCTCTGCCAGGCTGTAATCCGGTAAGGTCCTTCCCAGTTGGGGCCAAGTTTTCCTTGGGTGGGGTCCCTGGCGGCGCCCATGACCCTTCTAAGAACGAGGTCTCCAATTTGGAAATCTCTGTGGCGGACCCGAGAGTTGTAGTGTTGGGCCATGCGGTTCTGGTATCGAGCAAGCCTTTGCTCTGTCGTCGCCCTGAGCTCGTCCATCAGATCCAGCTGTAGTCGCATTGCCTCGTCATTTCTGTTTTCATCGTGGTTGTGCACCCTGTAGCTTGTGATCCCAACTTCAGCCGGGATGACCGCTTCGCTTCCGTACGTTAGTCGGAACGGTGTTTCTCCTGTGGGTGTTCTTGCCGTCGTTCTGTACGCCCATAGCACGCTTGGTAACTCTTCAGGCCATATGCCTTTTGCCCCCTCGAGCCGAGTCTTGATAATCTTGAGCAAGGATCGGTTCGTGACTTCGACCTGCCCATTTGCCTGAGGGTGGGCGGGGGAGGAGTAGTGGTTCTTTATCCCTAATTGCGAGCAGAAATCCCGGAACGATTCGTTGTCGAATTGCTTTCCGTTGTCTGAGATAAGAACTCTAGGAATGCCAAACCTGCATATAACGCATCTCCAGACGAAGCTTCGCACATTCTTTTCTGTAATTGTAGCTAGGGCTTCAGCTTCTACCCATTTTGTAAAGTAGTCGATGCCTACTACTAGGAACTTCAACTGCCGTACCGCCGTAGGGAATGGTCCCATAATATCTAGTCCCCATTGTGCGAACGGCCATGGGGCTGTTAACGGGGTCAGCTCTTCAGTTGGTTGTCTTATAATATTGCTGAACCTCTGGCATTTGTCACAGGCCCTAACATAGGCTTCGGCATCCTTCCGCATGGTGGGCCAATAGTATCCTGCTCGGACCAGTTTGTGTACCAACGCCCTGGACCCGGAATGGTTCCCGCAGATTCCTTCGTGCACTTCTCTCATAACATATTCTGCCTCTTCTGCAGTCAAGCATCTCAGATAAGGTAGAGAGAAGCCCCTTTTGTATAGGACGTCTTTTATCAGAACGAACCTTGCTGCCTGGACCTTTAGTTTCCTTGATGCCTCCTTTCCGTTTGGTAATGCCCCGTCTTTCAAGTACGAAACTAATGGCGCGGTCCAGCTACTGTCAGGGCATACTTCCTGCACATTGCTGGGATCTATTAGCGGGGAAAGCTGAATGAAAGAGAGTACATTACCAGGGGTAACCATATGCTCCGCTGAGGCGGCCTTTGCGAGGCGATCCGCTCGCTCGTTCTCTTCTCTGGGAATCTGGACGACGCTGGCTTCGAGGTTATCCATCCTTGCCTTTACCTGATCGAGGTACCTCTTCATCCTTTCGCCCTTGCACTCGTAGTCTCCGTTCACTTGGTTAGTGATGACCTGAGAGTCGCAATGGATGACTACTTTTGTGGCTCCTGCGGCTCTGGCGAGGTCGAGTCCTGCTATCAGTGCTTCATATTCTGATTCATTGTTGGTAGCAGGGAAGTCAAGACGGACCATGCATTCAATTGCATCACCCTCGGGTGACAATAGCACGATGCCAGCCCCTCCGGTCAATCTGTTGGAGGATCCGTCCGTATATACTTTCCATAGAGGGGATTCTCCTGCCCCCTTGCCTTCGTCATGAGTGAACTCTGCTATGAAATCTGCGACGACCTGTCCCTTGATTGCGGTGCGCGGGCGGTACCGGATATCGAATTCGCTCAGCTCTATGGCCCATAATGCCAACCGACCTGCGGTCTCGGGGTTGTTCATGGCCCGTCGCAAGGGCTTGTCTGTCAGTACGTTCACCGTATGGGCTTGGAAGTACGGTTTAAGTTTGCGGGCCGCTGTAACTAGTGCAAAGGCAAGCTTTTCCATTGGCGGGTATCTTTCTTCGGCACCGCGAAGCGCTCGGCTCGCATAGTATACGGGCTTCTGTATCCTTTCATCTTCTCGAATCAAGGCAGCGCTGATGGCTGCGGGGGAGACGGCCAGATAGAGAAAGAGTTCTTCCCCCGGCTGTGACGGGCTCAACAGTGGTGGGGAGGAGAGATAAACCTTCAGCTCTTCGAACGCTTGTTGGCACTCGGTAGTCCACTCGAACGACCTCTTCAGTGTGCGGAAGAATGGCAGGCATCTGTCCGTCGCCCTTGACACGAATCTGTTAAGTGCCGCTATCTTCCCGTTGAGGCTTTGCACTTCTTTGACGTTTCTGGGCGGCGCCATCTCCATAATGGCCCGGATCTTGTCCGGGTTTGCTTCGATTCCCCTTTGGGATATCATAAATCCCAGGAATTTTCCCGCCGTCACTCCAAAGGCGCACTTCCCGGGATTGAGCCTCATGTTGTAGGAGCGGAGAGTGTTGAATGTTTCTTTGAGGTCCTCCAGATGATCCTCCTCCCTTCGGCTCTTCACTAACATGTCATCCACGTAGACCTGGACATTCCTCCCGATTTGCTGCGCAAACATTTTGTTCATAAGTCTTTGGTAAGTTGCGCCTGCGTTCTTCAGCCCAAAGGGCATTACTTTGTAACAGAAGAGCCCTTGGCTAGTTACGAACGAGGTTTTCTCTTGATCTCCTTCGTGCATTCGAATCTGATTGTATCCTGAGAAAGCGTCCATGAAGCTTAGCAACCGGTGTCGGGCGGTTGAGTCCACTAGGACGTCGACCCTTGGAAGAGGGTAGCTATCTTTGGGGCAGGCCTTGTTAAGATCGGTGAAGTCCACACACATCCGCCATTTGCCGCTAGCCTTCTTGACCATCACCACGTTGGCCAGCCAATCGGGATAGTATACTTCCCTAATGAAATTTGCTTCTCGTAGCTTTCGGACTTCCTCTGCAATGGCCTGATCTCGTTCGGGCGCGAACACTCTCTTCTTTTGCCGAATGGATGGAAAGCCGGGCGAGACGTTCAATCTATGCACCATGACCGACGGATCTATTCCTGGCATATCTTCATGACTCCATGCAAATACATCTTGATTGCTCCTGAGGAAGGTTATGAGTTCTTGACGGATTTTGGGGCTCGCGAGTGTTCCAATTCTGGTTGTCCTGTCGGGATTAGAACCGTCGAGCGTTATTTCTTCTAATTTTTCCACTGGTTCTGTCACCGTCCGATGCTCCTCTATGCTTAAGGCCTGGAACTGGTCTTCCATTTCCATCATGGCTATGTAGCACTCTCGTGCGGCCATTTGGCTCCCGCGCAGCTCCCCCACTCCATAGTCAGTGGGAAACTTTATCATTAGGTGGTAAGTTGAAGTTACTGCCTTCCATGAATTCAGTGCGGGTCGTCCGAGGATAGCGTTGTAAGCTGATGAGCAGTCGACTACCAAGAAAGTTATGTTCTTGGTTATTTGTTGAGGGTAATCACCTATCATTACGGATAGCGTGACCGCACCTAAAGGCAGTACCCTTGTTCCGCCGAAACCAACTAGAGGGGCATTTGTTGGGACTAGTCGTTCCCTACTGATTCCCATCTGCTGGAGCGCCGGATAGTACAGGATGTCGGCCGAGCTTCCGTTGTCGATCAGCACCCTGTGCATGTTGTAGTCTTCTATCCGTATGCTGACGACCAGCGCATCATCATGCGGGTGGTGAAGGCGCCTTGCATCTTCTTCCGAGAACCCAATTGTGGGGCCCTCTCTCAGCGCGATCCTTGGTACTTCTCCTGTCAGCTGCACATTCTGGACTACCCTGAGGTAGGTCTTCCGGGCTCTTTTGGACGACCCGGTGACTGCTGTTCCTCCCACAATCATTCTTATGTCCCCTATGGGGGGTCTTGGTCGCTCATTGTCCCGCCGGGGATTCTGCTCTTGAGGGGGTTGATCTGCCCTTTCCTTTCTGACGAACCTTTGTAGCTTGCCTTGTTTTATGAGGGCCTCAATTTGCTGCTTCAGATCGTAACAATCGGCTGTGTCATGGCCGTGGTCTCGATGGAAGCGGCAATACTTATCCTTCGGGCGTCTATTTGGGTCTCCCTTCAGCTTTCCGGGGTAGGTCAAGGCTTCCTCATCCTTGATCTGCATTAGGACTTGGTCTACAGGGGCCGTTAGCGGGGTGAAACTCGTAAATCTTCCCCCCGGGGGTTTGGGGCGACGCTCATCCCGCCGATCTCCCGTTCGGGCCCTCTTGCGCCCTTGTTCTGGTTGGGTGTCATCTTGCCTTTCCCTCTTTTTCGGTTTCTCTTCCCGAGCTGACAGCGCGTCCTCGGCGTTCATGTATTTGGTGGCCCTGTAAAGCACTTCCGACATGGTTTTCGGGTCATTTTTGTACAAGGAAAACAAAAACTTACCCTTCCGCAGCCCGTTTGTGAAGGCGGCAACAAGTATCTTGTCATCGGCCTCGTCGATCGAGAGCGTTTCCTTATTGAAGCGGGATATGTAGGACCGCAGCGTCTCGTCCTCTCGCTGCTTAATGCTCATCAAGCATGCCGTCGACTTTTTGTATCTGTGTCCGCCAATAAAGTGCGTGGTAAACTGAGCGCTCAGCTCCTTGAAGGTGCTGATTGAGTTGGGCGTCAGTCGGCTGAACCAAATTCTGGCTGCTCCTTTCAGCGTCGTAGGGAAGGCTCTGCACATGATCGCGTCTGCTACTCCTTGAAGGTGCATCAGGGTCTTGAACGTCTCTAAGTGGTCCAGAGGGTCCTTGACCCCGTCGTAGCTGTCCATTTGTGGCATGCGGAACTTACTTGGCAGAGGGAAGGAGTTGACGGGGGCTGTGAACGGCGAGTCGGTTCTGTTGACTAGGTCGTCAAGGTCACTGGACACTCGCCCCTTGAGGGCGTTCATCATAATCTCCATTTGCTCCTTCATCGCCTGCATTTCTGCGACGATAGGCGGTGGTGCCGTATCGGCGGGGAAGGGGAGACTCATGTTCTGCCGTTCTGTCTTGCTCGGGGCGTTGCTGGCCTGAGGTCCCTCCTGATTTCGTCGGTCAGCACTGGTTTCCTCTTGATCAGCTCCTTGGTAGCCTGGTGCCGCATCCTTCTGACGCAGCTGCTCCTCCAAGTCATGATTCTGTTTGGTAAGGCGTTCTACGGCCGCCGCGAGAGTCCTAACTTGCTTTTCGAGGGCGGTCGTGGGTGGTTCTTCCTCTTGAATGTCGTTAGTAGTTGCCATTGAGCGGGTGAGCACCATGCAACCTTTGTCCGGGAAGCGGTACTGTGGCTACTATACGCGCTTTCGTTTCCCACAGACGGCGCCAACTGATGATGCCGAGAATAACACCAGTAAGTCGCACGGTCCTCGAACGCTCCTAAAGGCACCTGCACAACAAGAAGAAATGATCCTTGTGGAGGGCACCGGTGTGGTACCGGCCAAACGCTCTCCGAAGGTTAAGTCAGAACTATTCTCACTGCTCTAGAGTGCTAGAGAGGGTAAATTATGCGTACCTTTCTTTGTGATGGCGCTCGGCTTTTATAGTAGTAGGGCTGGACCCTCTTTTCCTTGGAGTAGAAGTCCTTTCCTTATAGGAATCCCTCCTTGGGCGTATTTTGCGGGATCTTTTCCATATAGGATTTGTTCCTATGTTTACCCAAAACGTGGAGAGCAAGTCATCCATTCATTATTCGAACGTGGTCATCAAGAAATCCCTACTTGGTACCGTCAGCACATCTTAACGTTGTCGCCATGTGTGCCGTCAGCTTCTGGGGCCTTCAGCCTAAACCCCGTCGGCTTGCGTTTTTCTTCAGTCCAACGATGCCGTCGTTCCGGATACGCACACTACCGTCGGCTATGATGAACCCACGTCCGACGGCCCCTTTCCTTCCGTCTCTTTAGCCCTTTATCAATTTGTCCTTATCAACCCCCAATCCTCTTATATATGTTAAAGCAATATCATTCATTCATTCTCATGATATATTTGAACCACATAAACTTTCTTTCATGTTGTCTATCTTCTCTTTTTACTTTTTTCTATTTCCTTCCTTTAATTAACACAAATTTCTACAACAAACAAAGTGAATAAGAAAATTTTATATTATAAAAATCCTTTTTAAATGGACAATCTAATACGAAGTTATGGTATTTTTAAAATATATATAATTTAAGCTGATTTTGATAATTAAAAAAGAATTAAACACTGGCCTTAAACATAGTTCTTTGGTAAGAATTAAGAAAGTGTATACCTATTACCTATACAGAATCTGACCTTTATAAGTACCACCTCAGCTCTTACCACAAAGACAAACATACCAAACATCTCTCTCTCTCCCCCTCCTAGCCTTGTCGGCAAAGGACGAAGCCATGTAAATAACCCTTATGTGATCAATCATCAAGGTCATTGTCATTTCCCCCCTTTATTTGATGGTTCAAATTACCTTTCCGAAATCTTTTTACAAGCCACTTAGAAAATTTTATAGTTTCAGTAGATAAAGAGAAATCCTATTTTCAGGAATGAAGTGACCGTAAGTTGGACAATAAATAATAAAAAATGTTAGGTATACAACTTTTTTTTCTACAACTTTTATTACAACTTAAACAATAAACAATGATAGGTCCATATGAGTTCACAACTCTACTACTCATAACTCACCATGTGAATAAGTTATGACAAAAGTTGTAATCCTAACATTACTTTATCCAAGATGAATATAAAAAAAATTTAGGATTGGTTCATTTAATTTTTTTCAAACAAAAATTGAGTTTGAGCTTATCATCAAGATCTATATGTTTATCCTCTCCCAAAAAAAAAGTTCTATATGTTTAAAATTTATTTATATTTAACGAGCTCAAGTTGATTCACAAGCTATTTGTTTAATTTATTATTTTTCTTATATAGTAAACCTAAATATTAAAATTGTTTACTTTCTCACAAATTTATGGTAATAATTAATATATAAATTATATTTTAAAATATATTATGTAAGTTGATTAGATCGAATGATTTTTTTTTAACTTGAGATTAGATTATAAAAAATTTGCAAATAAATTCACAAAATATTAAATTAGTATTTGTTATTTTATGATAAGAAAAATAATTCATTTCATAGCACATATATACATATAAAAATATAATATTGAAAATTATAGGAAAATTATTTAATACTTTGAGGTATCATAAATGCATACTTTCTCCTCTCAAATGAATTATAGATCTCACTATGAATTTAATTAATAAGACCCACAATCATGTAAGAAATATACATTTATGGTGCTTAAGAGAATTATTTTTTTGGTTTCTTACAGTATTTTTTCAAAACTTTCAACCAGAAACTAATCACTGTTCACAACGGATGGACCATAACAAGGTAAATCACTGGCCCAAGAAGTTTTTTCAAAGTACTGATGTCTAAACTTGAACTAGGAAGCTCTTAGTTAAATCCAAGATAACTATTTTGAGACTGAATACCCAACCACTTAACTAATTCCAAGAGAATTATATAATTACCCAAATCGTACCTAGCAGGGATTGTATAATACTATTTTTAAGAGCCATGGCACTATGATGTCACTATGATATACTATTTTCCAGAGTCATGTCACTATGATGTCATTTTTGCGTGACATGATGTGACCATACTATGACCTGGTTAGGTAATCGCTTGGAGATTTGGCGACCAACGAAATGACAACAACCAACCAAAAAAAAAAAAAAAAAAGAAAGAAAGAGAGAGAGGGGGTGAAGAGAGTTTGTTCATATAATATTATTTGAGAAAGTGACATAAAAAATTGGGCAAAAACAGTCACGGTGGAGGTGAGTTTGTTCATATGATATAATAAGAAAAAACTTGTTAATTTGTTCAACCCTGACAGATGCATGTATTTCAGTACTCGTTGACAAGATCTTTTATTTACGGATACCATTTAGACACCCAATTTTACATGATGATGGGTCAGCCAAAGTTGTGAGCCTACATTGACTTCACTCACCCTGTTGTAAATTTGAGGCTCTTTTGGTTTTAGAGTTCTCGGTTTTCAAAACTCATAACTCATTACTCAAACCTCACATTCATTCAAAAATTGCAAAATATTTGTTTGGATTCATAATTCAGTTATATATCTCTACAACTTTTCTCCAAAACCATGGACCCCACCCACTAACACTACCCAATGCAACACTGTTGCTACCCGCGTCTTATTAACAAAAAAATCTTCCGCCTTTACTTCTCCCACACATCCTCTCAGCTTTCATTTCTCTCCCTCTTTTCTATCAAAATTTTTTGTCTATCTCTCTTTCTCTGTCTCTCCCCTCTTTTCTCTATATTTGATTTTTTTTTTTCCACTCTTCTCTGTTTCTTTCTCAGCTTTCTCTGTCTCTCCCCTCTTCAATCTGTAATTGATTTTTTTTTTCTCTCTTCTCTATTTCTTTCTCAGCTGTTTTTGGTTGGTTTGAATCAGTGGTTATTGGGTTTAAAGTGGTGGGTTGTTTCAGTGGTTGCTAGGTTCGGATTGGTGATGGTGGGTTTCAGTGGTGGTCATTTAGGTGTTGGTTGGGTTTCACGGTGGAGATCGGGTTTGAGATTGGGTTTTTGGGGCTAGGTTACGATGGAGATCGGGTTATGGGTCACAGCGTGGCTTGAATCGGTTGGGGTTGGGTTACGGTGGAGATCGGGTTATGAGTCACGGCATGGATTGAATCGATTTGTTGTGGATCGACACTGGGTTGGTGCTTCGGTGGTGTGGATCGGCGCTGGGTTTGTTGTGGTTGTTTGCAACAGTAATATCAAACAGCTCTGAACTGACAG
The DNA here is from genome assembly GCA_023055345.1 of Quercus wislizeni. Taxonomy (NCBI): domain Eukaryota; kingdom Viridiplantae; phylum Streptophyta; class Magnoliopsida; order Fagales; family Fagaceae; genus Quercus; species Quercus wislizeni. The sequence continues at coordinate 3,503,661 of JALGQJ010000006.1, read as the reverse complement.
GACAACACAGAAGCGTTGGGTCCCACAGAGTTCGAATATTTAAAGCAATGCCACTTAGTTATGTAACTCAAAAACTGAAAACACTAATTTGGTGTTTTCGGTTTTCATCACTCTCACTCAAAATTTTTGAGTTTGAGTGATGAAAACAAGATTAGGAAATCAAACCAAACAAAAAAAAATTGTGTGGATCCCATGTTTTTTCATCACTGAGTTATGAGTTTCTATGAGTTTTCAGTGATATCACTCAAAACACCTCTAATCCAAACAGGACCTCAGTATTTATTATTGGAAATTTGGAATGTTTATACAAAGACTAAAGCATGTTGGTTCGACTGTTTGGCAGTAAGACACAACTTCTAAAAACATCAGCCAAGGGAATGGAGGAGAGGAGAGAGAGGAGTTTTAACAGGGCAGCGCTGAAAACAATCAGATGCTCCGCCGTCTAAACCCTCGAAATATTAGCAAACTCAGATACTCCGCTGTCTAAACAGTGCTCCATACGTTGGATGCAAATATCTGAACTTGTTACATGCGAATGAAGGCGCATGCACGTGACCAACAAATTCATCAGTCATGATTGATTTCTTCCACTCTTACTTAGGTCTTCAATTGGTGAAACATTTCATTATCTTAAATGACCAGTAATAACGGGGAAGAGGAAGGTCATTGTTGCTTATTTCACTAACAATAACATCATCACTCATGGCCTATAATAACTCCCGCTCTCCTACACTGAACCTGATTGTAAAGAGAACTCAGAAACAAGCACAAAGATCGACAAATCATACAACATGAGAACAGGATGATACAACAAAAACAAATCCAAATTATTGACATTCTAATCAAGAACTAGTTCGCTTGGAACACAAAAAGAGAACAAATTGTGGATTTTCCACTAATTACAGCTCATAAGGCAAAAGCTACGGCCACATATCTACATCGGTGGAAGCAAAAACAGGATCTACAAAAGAAGAAAACATTGTCCGTCAGAAGCATTTTTAGAAATCTTTTTCCCTCAAATCTGAACAAGAGGTGGTTCCTGCATCATCTAAACAACATCCACCTGAACCACTAGATTCCACTGGCTGTGTTTCTGTATTATCATGATTGTCTCCTTCAGATCTTCCAGGGAGTGACACCAAACCCATGGCAGCAAAGCTGTTTGCAATGACATTAACATCTCTCGTTCCACAGTAGAGACCCCGGCTCCCAGTAACAAGTATACCTCGACTCTGATCTGCATTTGTTAGAACAGCAGGCAATACATCCATCATGGGTGGGTTAGTCTGGGTTGATCCACTGATGAGCAGACGCAGAGTCTCTCTTGCACCCTTTTCCACCATGGAGTCGGTTTCAGACATCAATGGGTTCACAAGTTTTGGGTGCAATGGAGTGATGGAAGTTGAAATCGAGGAACCGGCACTAACAAGGTAGCCTTGACCTGAAGAGCAAACATCAATAACTGGAATGTGAACAATTGGGTCACACATCAAAGGCGTGAAAGTTGGGATCTGCTGAGAAGTTTGTATTGGAAACCGGAATAATGGGTCTGGCAGCAAAGCTGGGAAATTCAAGGGAGCTTCACCTAAATTAAAAGGCGGTGTGGAAGTCAACAAGCTGGACGGCATAGAAGCAGGTAATAAACAAGAAAGTGGGGGAAGGGATGGCAATTCATTGGATGAGGTAGGAAGTTGTTGAGTTGCTGCTGAGCATTGCAGAGCTGATCCGCGAGGAGGGCACCAACAATAATAAGGGGTGAAAAGGGGTGAACCTATGTAAGAGACTTGAGATGTGGGGCTTAGAGCTGGTGGAACACCCAAGCTCCCTAGTGATTCTAGAAAACTGGATGGGGAGAATGACAACCCCCTGGTGGTTTCCGGTAGCTTCTCATTTTCGGAATTATTTGAAGAGGATGTATCAACTGTGATTGTTGAAGTAATGGTCAGATTGTCAACTGCTGAAAGATGGCTATCTCCTCTCCGGCGCAATTTTTCCCTGGCAGCACTCCTTAAAGAAGACAAGCATTTGGGCAGGCCATCTTTAAAGGAACTTGATCTTGGGCTGAGGCTACCCTGATAAAAGGTATTTGTTTTTACTGCTTGACTGCCAGTGTGCCGGGAACGCAGAGATTTAGATGACGTTGATGAGAATTGTCCATTCTGAGATATATCAGACAGTTCGGTAGTGGTATCCAAGGGAGGAATGGATGAGCCTGAAGAACTCGCTCGTGATCTACCCACTGTTGAACTTCCAAGATAAGCACGAAGATGAGTTGCAAAGCAGCTAAGGCGTGACTCACTGATTCCCGTAAATTCAGCAATAGAAGGTTTCCTTTTGAGTAAATCCTTCATCTGTTAGAATGGAAAAGGATAAAAAAATTAACGACGACTTTAACAGAGCTAGCAAGAAGTAAAAATCAGTCTTAAACTTGGCTGAATAAGAAAAAAATGTTAGGACTTAGCATTCTTCATACTCTTGGCAACTAGAGCACAATTCTGGGCAACCTCAAGTGGGTGAAGGCCCAATCAAAATTATCAAAGACATACTGGCATATGTGGATAGATGTGAATTATCAGTCTTTAATACCTTTGCAAGCAAATCAATTCCCAAGAGCTTTGACTTCTCTGAGAACCAAAAGTAAAAAACTCTGCCTCCTGGGACTTTTATAACAAAGGAACGGCCAGAATTATCTGCTGGGATTTCATCCACTGCCACAGCAGCACACTGGGAATTACTACTTCCAGTAAACAACCTCTCCGTCTGACCATCATCCCCAATGAATGAGAGGCGCAGATCAGATGTTGGCAAAACTGTAAGATTCAGATTTCCCCTGCAACAATGCAGAGAAGAGAATGATATTAGGAGCAATGAATGGTGAAAACAAAGCAAAACAACATCCAACAAAGTAAATAAACACAAAAATACGACATATGATCTAGATAACATATAAAGAGCCTATAAAATCTACTTATATAATAAAAAGAAAAAGGTCCAATCAAGAGTTAATGTCAATTATACTTCAGTTTTTATATAAATCTCATGAATTACAAATAATAAACAAATAACTTTTTAACCGAATTGTCTATTAATGCTTTGTCAGATAATCGCAGATTTACACTACTGTCTGCATACTAATTAGTGCTAAATATAATCTCTATATCACTTGTAATGAGACCCTAAGGCATATTTGGCCCAATCTTTTTTGGCTGTGAAAATAACACCACTAAATAAATCCATACATGCTCTCCAGTTTAGATGATGGCAGCATCAATCCCAAACAAGGTCAATTGAGTGAAAAGAGTGCTCCTTGAGCTGTCAAGCACAAAGACCTTTTCTTTTGGGGGTGGGGTGGAGTTGTAATGATTATCTCCAAGTGGCTTAAATTCCTCCAAGTGGCTTAAATTTCTACATCTTTTGTTAAACAAAATGCAAGAGGAACCAAGCCTAAGTCCAAAAATATAGCTCCACATTGACCAGCTTCAATGATGCATTAATTACCAAACATCCATAATTATAATCATATTTCGGCAGAGACAGATACACTACTCATACTAAAGAAATCATAGGCACAAAGAATTCAAAATAAGACATAAATTTATTAGTTACTTATAGTCCTTAGACCAAGTGCTAAAATTCACTACAGAAGATCTTTTTCAATGAAGGAAAAAGCTGGATGTTAAAATGTATAATGCATGAAGTAAACCCTTTTTAAATCAATAAATTCCATGATAGCGACATACAGACAGTGACATTAACTTAGATTCACAAGTATCTAAGAAGAGGCCTTTCACACCCAAAAATTCTATTCCAATTAAATTGCCAAGCCTATTGATCCAGAAAGCAGCAGCAAGCTATATAATATAGGAGCATGAAACTACCTTTACTTCCTCTTAATTCAGAGATCATTATAGAATACGCCCACTTTACCTACAAGTCAAAAGATATATTTATTTGGAAGAATGAACATTGTCACCATCAATAAGCCAAAACATAGATTCCTGCAATTTCTACTAATCATCAACAACCATCAATACGCCTACTTCCCATAAATATTGTATTCGTATGAAACTTTATACTAGAGGAAGAGTTCCAACACCCAACATAAAACCTCTATTCCCCTCACCCCCAAACCAAAAATACAAATACACTTCTAAACAAGACACCAAAGAATATATAAGAAAATTTTAAGGAGACTACAATCTATGACATAATTAACATACAGAATGAGTAATTGGGAGTAAGGCTTTGCATCGAATTGTTATTTTATAATCAGCATAACCAGTTTAATCAATACACTAACTTCCAGTGTTGCCCCCTGTCAAAATGCAACCACAGCTATGCAATGTCATATTAAGATGCAGCAGTCTATCATAAAAACAAATAGAATCTTGGACATGCAGCAATTACATGGCTAAAATGAATGGGCATTTCTATGCATTGTAAACATGCAACCTAGACATGTTCATCAGGAAAATAATTAAATATACTATTTGTCCCCTTGAGTTAAGGGATAACCCATGGAAACAAGGACATGAAAAATAAATAAACTTAGCACTACCAAATACACTTTACAAAAATGGAAAAGTAAAAAGACTATCAAAAAAGCTTGGAAACAAAACTACAATTCATTTTGCCAAGTTAATAATAAACCTGGACATCTAGAAGTAGTTGTGCAAGTATCTGCTGAAAGCCGAAGCACTCAGAAGGGCTAAAAACAGAAAATATATTAATTATGATCACTGAAATTATATCACACATACACAAACTTTCATGTATATTAACATGTTCCATACACTGCAAAACATCATAATATTACTAAAATCCGGTACATTTTAAACCAGCTGCCTGCATGGAATAACCAAAGCCTAATTGTATAGCATAATGCAATCAATTAGCATTAAATAGCTGCAAAAAGGTTTAACAAATCATCCATATATGTATTTTCAACTAAAGGAGTTACAAGAAGCATCACCATTGCATGTAACCAACCATAGGGGAAGGAAACAAACCCAGTCCCCTCCTATCTTATTTGATGAGAAGAATAAATTAAAATGAGATAATAATAAGAAAAAAATAAACCACTAAGTTTGGAAATTTAACAAGCAGAAAATTGTTGTGGAGTACAAAGTGAGTGACTGGCAAATGTCTACACCATGGATGATGAAAGCAAAAGCAAAATCCTAACTCTTAAACCACAAATAAATGCCCCTACTGAAAAAGAATCACCAGCACAGCTTGCCCACTTAAGGGATCATGCTAAAAATAATAACTGACAAAGTAATTTCACTTCAACCACATTACTGCATGAAATGATGAACACTAGAGATAATACAAATCGTTCATTTTCATTGAATGCTAAATGCTAAATGCTAAATCAGTAAATCCAATCAATTTTTTTGCATTAAAATGAGGATAACAGCAAAATCCAACTAATTTCACTTCAATCCATATCACAAGCATACAAAACATATATAGACTCACTGATATCAGTGTAATTGGAATTACCTTATAGCGGTTGGACACATGAGAGTCCCTTGCTTGTTGATCTTTCCAACGCGAATCGAAACAAGGGGGATACAGAAGCACCTCGCTAACATACCAACCTCTGCTGGCTCAAAATGCTGTTGTTTTCATCAAAAACACAAAATTAAAAGCACCCATTAGTTCAAGTGTCAATAGCAGAAATACCTAAAATAAGAATCGCGTCAAATACAAGATCCTATGGCTAAAACTACAAAATCGACAATTAAACCCTAAGCTCAATCAATTTATTTCTCAATTTTCACTCACGCCAAATTCGTGAAACCGTGCAAAGCCTCAGTGGCCACCACACCAATTTCCTACATAGAATCACGCCAAAAACAAAGCTTCTAACCACAGAACCAGTGAATGATACCAAATCGAAATTTCCCAATTTTTATCAAAAAAAAAAAAAATCTCTTCGAATTAGCAACATACCTGACTCAAATGAGCCAGCAGGCGATCTTCGGCGACGCCATTCGAAGCGTCCATCTTCAACAACGGCTTCAACCTCTCGTCGGCGCGACAAGCTCCCATCACTTGCAAATCCAGAGCCTGTAGCCATTGAAGAACGCGGCCCTCTCGATCGCTCCGCTGAAGCAACAGATCTCCGTCCCCTTCGTCCACAAGAATATCCGTCAAACGCTCCGTCAGCCCAATCTCCCTCCTCGACTCGTTGTTCTCCCGCAAACCGCTCGAACTCGCTCCAGATCCAACACAGCACGTCGAAACCGAGTCCTCCATCGACATCGACATCGACGACGACGAGGAGTCTTCGTATTCCTCGCCGTCGTATTGGTTCACGCGATCTTGACCGTCGATCTTCTCGTTAGCCATAGCAAATCTCTGAGAAAAAAATAAATAAATTTTCCCGGAATGTTCGGATAAATCTCAATCGGAAACCCTAAAAACGGGGCTCAAATCTTGAAGAAATGATGGTGATAAGGTATATGTGCGCGTGAGGAAGAGAGAGAGAGATTTTTAGAGAGAGAAAGAATATCTCCCACAGAAAAATTGGTTTGAGGCAAATATGGTAGCGATAAATAAAAAGAAGCGCCTGTGGGTTCGTTGGGAAAACGAAAAAATGACCAAGCGGACCGGAAAGCTGTTTATTAAATACGGTTTTTTTTAATCGGTTTCAAGTCCGGGGCATGATTGCCTTTTTGAAAAAAAATTATACTAATACAAAATTTTATAACGTAACCTTTGGAAATTGATGGGTCAGTCGGCAAAGAAAGGTTGGGATTTGTATTAACCTGTAGCGTAGATTCCAGCTAGCTTTAACTCATAAGAGTATTAGTATTAGAAAATTCGAATGCTACTATATTTTACAATTTTAAAAAGTCACTTTATTATTATATCATACCATTTTACAATACCTTTATATCTCAAATTTTTACTTTCCTCTTTTATTCATTAAAATAATATATCTACATAATAAAATAATATATCTCAAAATTATATATTTTCTCTCCCATCTCTCTCCTCTCTCTACATAATAAAATATTATTATTTTTTTACAATACTTGCTACAGTGCAATTCTATGTTTAAAATTGCACTGTAGCAGTATTACAAAAAAATTTGCAATACTACTGTTTAGCATTCCCCAATGTAGATGATTTTGAGGCTTAAAATTCCAAATTTTCCTTAGATTTGGCATTAGCATTCTCCAATACTAATGCTCTAAAGTTTTGAGGTTCAAGTTTTGCTTATATTAAAAATAAATTAATGTCTTAGTTTATTATTATATCATACCATTTTACAATACCTTTATATCTCAAATTTTTACTTCCCTCTTTTATTCATTAAAATAATATATCTACATAATAAAATAATATATCTCAAAATTATATATTTTCTCTCCCATCTCTCTCCTCTCTCTACATAATAAAATATTATTATTTTTTTACAATACTTGCTACAGTGCAATTCTATGTTTAAAATTGCACTGTAGCAGTATTACAAAAAAATTTGCAATACTACTGTTTAGCATTCCCCAATGTAGATGATTTTGAGGCTTAAAATTCCAAATTTTCCTTAGATTTGGCATTAGCATTCTCCAATACTAATGCTCTAAAGTTTTGAGGTTCAATTTTTGCTTATATTAAAAATAAATTAATGTCTTAGTTTGAACGGTGAAAGAATTCTGAAAGATACAGGACTACCAGCATATTATTTATATCTATCTCAACAACAACAAATTATTCTTGTGCACTTGACCTTGTATGTGTCACAATTTTGACGGTTCTAGTCTACAAAAGCATCGAACATAAGCTAATAACATAACACATCAATTTATAAATATATATATTTTTTAAATGCTTTTGCTATATAACATAACCTTTACAATTTTATATGCCAATTAATGTGATTAAATTATAAGGATTAATTTGTAAAATGCTTTTGTTATCGGATTGGATGAGTATTGTTAGGGTAAAATCAATTGGTAACGTATTACCAATAAAAAAATTTGGTATTGTATTATAAATTAATAAAAGTAAATAAACAAATGTCTTTTTAACTATATTGTGCAACTCTTTATGGTTTGCCAAAAAAAATCTCAATCCTATTTCACAAATTCATTTGTTAATAAGTATGAGTTAGTAAAATTTATAGTATTCTCAACATGACTCTTGCTTCTTCCTTCTTTATTTATATCAATAATTTTGCTACTACAAACTAAGCTACAATTTTTTGCCATAATTTTTCAAATGGAAAACCATAAATAGTAGAGAAAAAATTGTGAGTTTATGTGAAAATGACAGATAACCTATCACAGTTTGTCACATAGGATAGTTGTAACCAAAATTAGAAATTTGCATCAGCTCGTGCAAAAATTCATGTCTATTTTTGCATAAAAATATACTTTTTTTTCTATTTTATATACTCACTTTTCAAACACAACACAACCCAAATCAAAATATCTATTTTATGTTATATTTCATTAAGATGTCAAAATTTTATTTTTTTGAATTATTACTTTTTTTAGAAACATTATTTCTCTTTTTTCATGCATAACAATCATTATTTACTATTTTCTTTCATCTTCAAGAAACGTGAAGAAAGAATAACAACTAAATGCAAACTAAATAATATTAATAAATTTACACATTTATTGTAGCAAACTTATAAATTTACACAATTATACATGAACTAATGTTAGTCATTTTTAAACAAAATTGTATAAATTATACACACTTTTTTGTACTTTTATAATTTAGTTAAATTAGCACACTCTCTACTTAAATATATTTCACATATGTTTAATATATTTTTTTTCTTAAAAAATGGCACACAATAAGCACAACAGTTTAATTCATTTCAAATCCTAAATTTTAGTTCCTTAAAAATTACTTTTTGTGTAACCTATAGATAAATTCAAATTGAAAAAATTTACATTAAACTTAAAAAAAAAGAAAAGAAGTCTCATCATATATGCCAAATCCGTGTGATGAGGCTACTTAAAATTAGAATAATATTAGGATCGCAATTTTTATTATACCTTATTCATGCAGCAAATTGTGAGTGACCAACAAACAAACAAAAAAAAATGAGTTAACTACTCCACCACTCAAGATTTGCATAACATTTTCCTTCAAATTATTCTACTTGCATGTGATGTGATGCGATATGATAATTTAACGTCAGCATCAACATGGTGGGTCCTAGCACACACAGACCAATAAAATGGTGGGACCAAGAGTACCACGTCAGATGCTTTAGCGGACATTTTTGTTTAATTAAAAGAGTTTAGGTGATTGAAAGGGACAGGTTGGAATAATTAAGAGGTGGAGTGGCAACTGGCAAAGGCAAAGCCTTGTGCATTAAGGAACAGCAACAAAGTACGTTCCAGTGTGGTCCGCTGATAAAGGATGAGTTTTTCTGACGTGTGCCTTAGCCCATATATAAATTATCATAAAAAATATTTTATAAAAAAAAAGTTATGTTTAGTAATAATTTTTGTTTTTAGGAATATAAAAAAAATAATTTTTTTTTTATATTTTTAAAATAGAAAACAAGCTTGGTTAGATGAAATTAAAAAGATAATTTTTTTAAAAAAAATAGAAAATTTTAAAATATATTGTTACGAGGATTTAAACTCTAATACTAATTCATTAAATGAAACATATTTATTAAATTAAATACGTATTTTCATTGATTTTTGAAAATTAGAAACTGAAAACAATCTTTTGCATATTTTCAGTTTCCTTCATAATTAAATACCTAAGGTTATGTTTGGTAACAGTTTTTATTTTCTATTTTCAAAAACTTGTTTTTGGGAATATAAATAAAAAAAATTCTTGAATTTTTGAAATAAAAAACATGTTTGGTTAGTTAAAATTAAAAGATAGTTTTTTAAGAAAAAAAATAGAAAATACTAAAATATATTGTAACTAGAATTTGAAATTTAATGTTAACTCATTAAATAAGATAGATTCATTAAATTAAATGCATATTTTTATTGACATTTGAAAATTAGAAACTGAAAACAGCATTTTATATGTTTTCAGTTTCCTTCACAAATTGAGTTTTGAAAACAGTTTTTGTTTTTTTACCTATTTTGAGTTACCAAACAAGTTTTTTAGTATAAAAAATAGAAAATTGTTTTTGAAAACAAAAAATAAGAGGAAAAAACAGTTACCAAACATATCCTAAGTTTTGAAAACTGTTTTTATTTTCTGTCCATTTTGAATTGTCAAACAAGTTTTTTAATCTCAAAAATAAAAAATTATTTTTGAAAACAGAAAATAAGAGGAAAAAAAGTTACCAAACGTAACATAATTCACTATTATACAATTTCCGATCAACTTTTTTTCTAAAATAGATGATTAATATATGCACTAAGAACATAATTAACCGACCATGATGGATTAACCTTGACCGAAATTGCAGTTAATTATTATTAAAGTCCACTATTACTCTTTTCCTTATTTTGGAGACTGTTTTGGATGAAAGGGAATCATTATTTTTGGAATTTCAACCTTCTAAATAATTATTGTACTGTGTTACTTACACATCCGGACCTTAGGTTACTGACAAATTATGACATACTATGAAATATCTACTTCTGTGGGTCCCATTGGACTTTAATAATTCATTATTGTGTTCCAAAAAAAAAAAAAACTCGTGTTTGGTAGATGTTGAATCACGGATGGAAAAGTTTTCAGGGGGAAGATAAGAAGTGATCAGGGCCGTTTGGTATATGTATTTAAAAATTAAAAATTATTGTTTAAAATTTGTTGTGAAAATATGTATAGGTAAAAATACATGAAATATTATTTAAAAACTAAAAATTATTGTTTAGAAACACTCACCAAATACTTCCTGAGGTGTTTGGTTTGTATTTTTAAACAATAATTTTTCGTTTTTAAACAATATTACACGTATTTTTATATATTTTTTCACTCATATGTATTTTCATAAATATTCTCAAATAACAATTTTTAATTTTTAAATACATGTACCAAACGGGTTCTAAATATAAGAGCTTTTCATAAATAACAGAAAATTAACTAAAATTTCATGACCATTTCCTGCTTCTTCTTCTCTCTTTTCTTTTTTTTAATCCCTTTTTGTTATTTTTTTTTTTTTTAGTAATATGATTGGTGTTAAAAATTAAAATAGTTATTGGGATGTCATATGTTTGGAACACTTTTTATATAAAATAATAGTAATATTAGGAACACAAAAAAATTCATAACTTTTGTCACAACTCATTATATGATAAATTGTGAATGGTAAAGATATAGACCCACTATTTATATCTATTTCGTGGTAGAAAAAGGTGTGGACTATTTTTTTGTGTCCCAAAAATTTTCCATAAAATAATATAAGAACTCTTTTTATCCTAATATGCAGTCGTTTCTCAAAAAAAAAAAAGTTATGCATTCCCATTACATATTATATTTTTAAAAAATGTTTAAAATGTAATTCTTTTCATTTAACATATGGAATATGTAATAGGTGGAAAAAAATAAGCCATGGGATAAAATAGGTGACACTTTTTATGAAATTGTAGGGAAAATGGTGTGTATATATATAATAGAAAATTTATTCTCAGTGATCAATGTCATTGAAAAAGATAGTTAGAAAATTGCCCCACTGCTTGATTTATTGGGGGGCGGGGCGGGGATAAAGACCTCCTTGGCATATATGATCCGCATATGCTTCGGTATATGCCACATGATGACATTAATCAAACTACTATTCAACTTTTCCTGCTTTTTGCCGAATTGTCTACGATGAGAATTATTTGCAACCTGGCCTAGACTCTTACTTTTTATTATATTGTTGACAATTTGGTGTTTTAATATATTAAATTTAATTTTTTTATATAAATAAAAACTAAAAGGTAATTTGTGCGTGAAAGTTGAAACAATGAATCATTCACAAATGAAACAATGAATCATTTACAAATGTTTTTTTCTTTTTAAAACATACATTATAATTCATAATGGAACATTTAATATTATTTAATCTGTTCTTAGGAATTTTTTTTATACATGAGTGATTACGAGGTAAATTCTATTGCGTCAACAGATTGTTTTCACAATTGCTCATTAGAACACCCTCATTCTCAAAGTGAATCTTGTGTGTAAAAGAATAGATACCAAAGCAAATATTAAAGTTATCAGTTTGTTGTTGCCAAAAGCATTGTCAAATTTTGAAAAATGGGTTCATAGTTCACATAAGCTATTTTAACCAATCGGTTGCCTCCATTATGTATGCTTCCCTTGAAGGATTGATGTTTGCCTTGCAATTCGGGTAGCCAATTACCGTACACACAACCAGACACACTATCCAATAGATTATTTTATTTTTTCGTGATATCCTGTCATTTATTATTTTATGTAATGATTAGATGTAATATTCCTCTTACATGAGAGTAAAGCTCATGTTTGAACCTCACCCCAATAATATGAGAGTGAATTGCTACACAAAATACCATTTTTATGAGATGCCATGCCTATAACCTATAACCTATAGCCTATAGGTACATGTCTTTTTTTTGGTATCAAGAGAGAAATAAAACATTAACCGCAAATCATTCAATTACAAAATAGCTTAGCCTTATCTCTTCTATAAAAAAAAAACTAAAAAAAAAACCCTTTTTACCAAAAGGCAACAAAGGTTCCACCACACGCCAAGTTATCAAACACAACATAACATAGTAAAGAGATTGTGAGGAGACTCCTACTTTAGCTAAAGTGTTCACACATGTTAGCTTTTAGAGTCCTCCATAATTATCTTAAAAACCACCAAAGACTCTTCCTTACTATCTTTTCTGATATAGACCAACCATGGAAAACCCCTTTTGCCTTCTGGATAACCCAATAGACTTGCAAATTATCTCTACATGTAATTAATAACATATATTACTAAGAAGATATATTATTAACCAGTTTCCATAATCTTAGTTGGTGTCAGAACCCTATGATTTGTTTCTCCCTCCTTTAATTAGTATACTTTGATTATTGTCCTGATTAGTATGCTCTATGATTTGCAGTTACCATAATACGCAGGTCTTCTGTATTAATCACATTAGAATCTAAAGAGATTGTTCTCAAAATTCTCAAAGAACCTACTTTTCCAAAGTTACCTTGTGGATGTTTAATCTTGGAGTTGGCGTTTTAGTCCTGTTAGGTCTCTAGTAAACAGTTCTTTCTAGAAGAAACTATAATGACAAGTTCATCTTCAGAAGTTACTGATACCACTAAACCTGCCTATGACCTTTCCCTTTATAAATTCATTGCAAATAGGTTAGATTACTTATATGAAATCTCCCACATACCTAAAGATAGTAAGATCTCTATTACTGACTTCCCTATTGTAAATCCCTACACTCTATTTGATAAACCCCAAGCTTCTTTCAAAAAATTCATAAAAAAGTTTTTAGGTCCTTCTCATCCTTTTACTGTAAAAGAATATGTCCAAGCCTCCAAGTTTGACTATTTTAATATTCCAGTAAGTAAAACTGAAAATTTCATCACCCTTCCTCTTCCCAGAGAATTTATAATTCCATGGTAAAAATAAGGGTACACACACCTTCATTTTGGTGTAGTATGGCTGTCACTAACTTTCCACGGAGAGTAGTTTCTAGAATTTCAAATATATGCTCAATAGCTGAGTTGAGCAAGGTCCTCAATAGGCTCCCACAATTAGTTTCAAGGGATTTTCTCACAAGATTAAGGGAAAAGGTTTATGAGCAAATATAATATAAGCTCCGTATCTAGTTCCACACGGACATATAAAAATCCAAAGTTGTTGGGCTATTTGTGAGTTCATCCTCGAGGGCCCAAAGTTCAGCCATGGTACCAGAAGTTCTTCCCTGTTCAGTTTAACCCAAAGTGGGTTTGGTCCATTTGACATTGATCGGAGTTCTGGCAAATATCTAAAATTTACTACGCTTTTCCATCTCTCTAGCATTAGCCAACCAACTAGTGACAATGTAAATTATAATTTCATTTGGCAAAACTGAGAAGAAACCTACTTTTAGCCACGAATTTAATTCTGCATGACCCTTGATCCACACCCACCTCGGCATTAAATCAAAAGATGTGAAGCAAATTGCTTAATGAAAAAGAAATCTAGATAATGAAAATCATCCAACTCATGCATCACATAACGTTGGACTGTTGTGAAAACTTGAGTATCATCAGAACTGAGAGAACTCTAAAAGGAAACTGAGAAAAAAATTGGAGAAACAACATATAGCAAGTATTGCAGATTTCGCTAGTTGAAACACATTGACTATAATGGAGTAAAATTGTCTAATGTCTCATAAAGCTGGAGATTATAATTCCATTTGTTTGGTTCTATGATGATCAATGCCAACGACCATTATATCAATGCGCAACCATCTATAGTCATGTCAAAATATAACTAGATTTCTTCTGCCAACCAGTGCCCTATCTATCAGACAAGGTCTGAAGTCTGAAGCTTTAAATCACTTGCTCTTCTTTGGTTCTCTTGCATATTGATCTATCAATGCTTCGACATCTTTCCAGAACAGGCCCTCCACCAAAACTCCATCCTTTGTGAACCTGTAACATCACAAGAGACTAGAAATATGAACAGGGTGTATACTGATGAACTTCAAACGTCCAAAAACAAAAAGGTCAATGTCAGTGTGTGTGTGTGTGTGTGTGTGTGAGAGAGAGAGAGAGAGAGAGAGAGAGAGAGAGAGACCATTGAGTAACACTTTTGGTAAATTGTACAGGTTCATTTGCAGAAACTGATTTAGGATCTGAACTTGCTATGATAAGTGTGTACATATCAGAAAATCTGGGCAATTTGGAAGACACCACCAAGCCAGTGCTGGTAAAGGATCCCTGCACAGAGAAATTGCAACAACTAAGATGGGAAACAGATGAAAATATGTCTGAAGACAAGCATGACAAATTTAGCAGACATTGATGCATAAAAGAACCAAGCAATGTAAACATATGGAGTCTTATTAGGTATTAAATTAGCAGGAATATCTTCTCTTTTTTAGCAACCTGTTGATTTACTAAAGAAGCCAATATTTGGAGAAATTGCCTTTCTCTTTGTTTCTAATTGGATAAAGCACAAGTTTCTAGCCTTTAGAAACATATAATGCCATTCCAAGACTTCTGAGCTTACAGGTGGCTTTAAAGAACCATGAAGGCTAGACCTCAAAAAGGGTGTTAAGTTTGCAATGGAAAGATCTAGAAAAATAAATAAACAGAGCTTAAATAATGAGTATCTTAGGTTGGCTTTACGTCAAAGAAAATTTGTCACCCACCTCACCCTGTTTGGTGAGAACAATTCCCTTTTTTTTTTTTCAAGGATTTTTTTTTGGGGGGGGGGGGGGGTGTGGAGGGCCTCTGACTCTACGCCCTTTCTTGCAAGTAAGGAGGTGTTGTTTGAACTAGAGTTCACCGGCATAAACATAATTCAATTAATAAAGAAAAATACACATAAAAATCCTACAGAAAACAGCTATCCAAATGCCTTAAAGCCTTAGCTTAGACAAGACAAGATCCAAAATCTACAAAGAAGGAACTCCGCTAAATGGATTAGTACAAAGACCTCAATATAAACATCGATCTAAGAAAGACATAATGCATATTTTATCTTTTTGTTTGATAAGTAAGACATATAGCATATTTTATCTTTAGCAACGCTAGTTCCACGTTTTAAAGATTCTTAAGATGCAGATTCTTGTGTACAGATCCTGTGTATGAAAGAAACCTTTCTCCATTCTAATGAAATTTTAGTACTTAAAAAAAAAAATTCTTGTGTTATCTTCCTGATGCGCCAAGTTGTCCTACTACTCTTTCTTCCAGCTTTTCATACTAACCACAGATCCCTCATGAACGTTGGGGATAAACAATCCAACTAAGTCAAAGATAACTACCAGAAGGTCAAGATCCCTGGATAACAAGAAAGGAAGAGAGATAAGATGTTCTCACTCTTTGTTAAATTCACTCATAGAACACGATCGTAATTACCAAACCCTGTAACCAAGCTAACCCCTCCAAACAAAGCCACCTCTGAATTCAGACACAACATGAGTTCCAGTATTTCATTTTTCTACAGAAAATCTAACCTAACATCTCAACTACTAAGAAAAAAAGATAAAAGGGTTAAGCTAAAGAATGAAGTTCTCAAGATGTCTCTCTCCAGGTCTCTTTTTTTTTGGATAAGTGCTTTTATACTCTCCAGGTCATCATGCCTTCTCCAAACCAACTCATGCTAGTACATTGCCTTCCAAAAGAAGATTACAAATGCTTCTAATCCACAACCACAGTGCATTCTATACCTTGAACAAACTATGTAATCCTCAATAAGGGCTTCCATTCAGAAAGAGAGAGGGAAACACATGCTTTTGGCACAGACAGACAGACAAAAGTAAATATAATAATTTTCATATCTAATCCCATGCCTTTAACATTAAGCCACTATGAGATTAAGAAGCTATGAGTACAAGTGGATATGAATTATACAACTGATGCTTTAGTTTGAAGAATACAGTATATCATCTAGAAAACTAAACTCTAATGATTCAACAGTTATGCCTCCAGTTGACTATCTTGTGCAAGCAGTGTCAGTATCATCAAAATCAATTATGGAAGGAATGAGAATACTCTTTAACCCTATGTTTGGTTTAAGGGATGAGAATGGAAGAGAAGAGAAAAAAGAATAAGGGAGAAGGAAAAAATGTGAGCCCCAGTTATAGATTTTTTAACAAATTCAGCTCATTTTCTTCTCTCATGCTATCCAAACAGTGGAAAAGGTTTAATTTCTCTTCATTTCCCTCCTCTTCCTCTCAAACCAAACATAGTGTAAGAGTAATAGATTGCCACTGAAAGACAACTTAGTACAGAAGATTAATAGCATTACCTCATTGATGAGAGAAGCTCTTAACTAATATAAGAAGCATAGAACACCACCAAACAAATTTAGCAGAAAAAAGAAAACCCAAGGGACTGACATTACAGCTCAGTTCTTCTCAATTCTTTTAAGAATTTTCAAAATAATCAACATCCAATTATCTCCATCCTAAGTTGCACTATTATTGGCAAAAAGAACAAAATGGCTTATAAAGCAGATTGTGGACACTTTCCCCAAAATATCAAAGGTCAAAATTATGGTTAAATGATTATATATTAACCGTTTCCTAACAGCTAAAGCTTTCAGGACATTAGTTATTTATCATAGTATAAGAGCTAGTGGTTCTAAGTTCGAACACTGCACCATTTTCTAACAGCTTAACAATATATATTGCTTACACAAAGATTTATAATACGTAAAGGCAATCATGATGTTAGTTAATAAAATGTCTACGGATTCAGCACGATTATGCTTTTCTTAACTTTACTAGCTGAGATGACACTCCACAGAAGTATACATAAATACTCTTTGTGAATCCTTTAAAATTAAGTTACTAACATTTATCTCGTTGCATATATATCGGGTTATCCAATTTTTTCTTTTCACAAACACATAATATGTCTAAAATCTAAATACAAACACATTGTCTACAATCATAGTTCTAATTTTCCATCTAGAAAAAAGAGAACTCACCACAGGAGGATAGGTAAACAGAATCGCATTCTTCTCCTTCGTGTATATGATCAATTGCAACAACCCATTGAACACTACATACGTACCCACAGTCAAGGATCACAAACTTCAAAATTCACATCAATAATTGAAAATTTAACATCAGAAAATCACATTTTCTGATCAGCCAAACAAAAATTAACAAAGGGAAAAAAGAAAAAGAAAAGAAAAGGATATAATGCGATGCAAGCGATGAGAAAATCTCTGTTCTCAGGGAACTTCTTCTTGTAAAACTGAGCAACAAGAGCAATGACAATGATAATCGTTCCCATCACCAATCTTATATTGCTCATCCTCACGTCCTCCACATATCCACGACTCGTTACGATCTAAAATTCAAAAAAAGAAATCAAAATTACGAAAAGAATAAGAAGAAATTGAAATTGAAATTGATTTTTCACGGATCTAGAATTTAGGGTTTAATTACCTCGGAGACAGACTCGTCGAGTATGTGCTTGATGGAGTGGTGGTCTAAGAGATTGGCCTTCTTAGGGTTTTTGGTGGCCACGGCGTCTGGTTTTTTGTCTGGCATTTTCTTTTTTTCTTTTTGAGCTGAGAAAATTGCAGCGAAGGTGAAATGGTGGAGCTGAGACTGTGCGTGAGCGAGCTAGCTTTGTCGCAGTGTGTGGATTCAATGTCGTTTTTATCTTTTTGAGCTAGTGCGGTCTAATCGTACGCCGGGGTGCGTAATGCGCTGATTTTAAATATGGTAACGTTTACCATATAATAACGTATTGAAGTCTACTGTCTCTTTTTTTTTTTGAGAAAAGTCTATTGACTCTCTGGAGAGTTTTTTTTGGGTGGGGGGGTGGTAAAAATTGACACTTTGAGTTTTGATGTGGGCTGTGGCCCTAGGAGGTGACTCAAGAGGCAAAGCCGGGTGTAAAAAAAATCGATTAGTGGAAAATAAGTTCAATAAAGTGGAATTTTTTTTTTTGAAAAATTACTTATTTAACGGAATATTACAAATAAGCCTCACGTTATAAAAAACTTTCATAATAATAACTTCTCTCCTTAATAATTCGCCTCTCTCTCTCTCTCTCTCTTTCTCTCTTCATATATTGTCGAGTGACTGTCATTAATTACCTTTGGTTGATTTTGTTTTATTTTCCCAAGTAACCTTTTTCTACTCAAGCAAGTTACACTCACTATCTAGTTTCCGAATTTCGGGTATGTTTTTCAATTTAAGATTCCTACATGATCAAAAGAAAAAAAAAAAAAAAAATCTTCACTTGGGGTTTATTTTCTTGAATGAAATATTTTATTTATATAATTATTTAAAATTATAGGAAAGATTATTAATGATTTTCTTGTGGGACGATACTAAATGGTCTGTGTAAGATTGGTGAGACTGATATGGCTATTAGGTTGCTCAGGAAGATAGAAAAAACGTATTTTGAACCCAATGTAGTGTTCTATAACACAATTATTGACAGTTTATGCAATGATAGATTGATAATTGAGGTTTTAAACCTTTTGCTTGAAATGAGGAGCAAAGGTATTCAACCGAATGTTGTCACTTACACGTGCTTAATTCAAGGCCTGTGCAATTTTAGCCGATGGAGGGAGGCTACTACTTTGTTGAATGAGATGACACAAAGGAAGATCAGGCCAAATTTGAAAATTTTTAGCATATTGGTGGACACACGCTGCAAGGAAGGGATGTTGACCGAGGCAAACAAAGTTTTTACCGTGATGATTCAAAAAGGCATTGAACCTAACACAGTCACATATAACTCTTTGATGGATGGTTATTGTTTACAAAACAAAATGGATGATGCTATCAAAACATTTAATATGATGGTTGAGAGAGGTTGTTCACCTAATGTGTTTAGCTATACCATATTAATCAATGGATATTGCAAAAATAAAAGAATTGATGAAACAAGGAGTCTCTTTGATGAAATGTCCAACAAGGGAGTGGCACCCAATGTTGTGACTTACAACACTCTTATAAATGGGTTTTTTCGAGTGGAGAGACCCCAGGATGCACTAGACCTATTTCATAAGATGCAGGCATGTGGCCAACTTCCAAATCCCCAAACCTATGCTATTTTGTTGGATGGCCTTTGTAAGAACAAAAAAATTGGGGAGGCAATAGCATTGTTTCAAGCGATGGAAGATAAAAATTTGGACCACAATATTGTGTTTTACAACATCTTGATGGATAGTATGTGCAATGCCAGGGAACTTACAACTGTAAGAGAAATCTTTAATAGTCTTCTTGCAAAAGGATTGCAACCTGATGTTCGGACTTACACCATAATGATCAAAGGGTTTTGCAAAGAGGGGCTAATTGATGAAGCGAGTGAGCTACTGGAGAAAATGGATGGGAACCATTTTTCTCCTGATGATTGCACATATAACACAATCATCCAAGGGTTGTTGCAACAGAATGAGACAGCAAAGGCTATGGAACTTATTAAGATAATGGTTGACAAGGGATTTTCAACATATGCAACCACTGCATCCATGTTGGTTGACTTGCTATATGCAAATCCAGGAGATAAAGCACTTCAAGAATTACTTCATTATTAAGACTTTGCTAGTCAATCTATAAGTTCTATGTATATTTGTAGGAAGTGGTTATTTACCTTTTATGAGTGAAAAAAAAAAAAAAAAAATCTTGTGTCATAATGGAACAGATGAGCACCTTCCTCTCTCTCTCACCGATCAATCTCTGATCTCTCTTCTTGTCCCTTACTTCCATCATCCTCAAGATCTGCCACTCTATTCCTTGTTCAAACATGACCTGAATTGTTAGCTTGTAATCACAAGACGGAATAGCTGTCAGTCAATATGAAACCAGATTTACTGCTTCAGGAAATGGGTGAGGCTGCTAAGTCAACAAACTCTCCTGATTTTATATTCAATCATTTCATTAGAGTAATGGTTCCGTTTGATGCTCTAACTTATTCTACGCGTACTCTTACTACCTATAGTAGTCGTTATATTAGTGCTAGAGAAAATGTGGAAACCCCAAATTAGTTCTTTAAATCTGTGAGAGATCAATGCAAATCTCGAAGATTAATGAATCTTGACAATGCCTTAGGTTTTTTGATTGAATGGTTCACATGCATCCTTTACCTATCGTTTTGGATTTTAATCACATGTTGTATACCTATTTTGGCATGGCAAATTAAAGTTTTTCTATACTAGGAGACAAAATTCATGGGATGTATGTTCAATGTTATGGAATAGAAATATAGATATAGTAATATGGAAACAAAATTAGAGTAATGGTTCACTGCTTAGACACATTGTATCACTGCCTATTCTATAGTGCTGCAAATGCTTTATGCGTATTTGTAAGCAGATTTTTTTTTTCCTTATAAGCTTTGTGGGGATATATTTACAGTGGACTGGGAAAGCAATTTTACTAGAGTAGCTGATAGTTGCATGCTTGCTCAAGGAGGCAGCTGATGGTTGCATGCTTCTTCTTGCATTGTTTGAGAGAGAGGCAACTTAGGTTGCAGTACAATACAAATAACATCACAATTTTATCATTTTGACATTTACTGTTTTAAGTTACAAAATAGTAAGTTTGAAAATCAAAGTAGAATCAAATGAGCTATTCTCCAAACCTGTGATCATATAGCTTGCTGCACAATAGTTCTTTTGTCTCGGAGGTCACAAATGTCTAAGTGGGGTAGTGTTTCTAGCTGTGACCTCTCCCCAAGTTTGAAAATGGAAAAACATTGCAGAAATGGCTGATACAAGCCATGAGATTTGTGAAAAAACAGATGCCTTGGATGCTGCTGGAATCACTACAGTTGTCATTGGAAAGGTGATATTTTTTCAGTTCTACTTTTTGAAGATGTTAGTATACATAATTAGTTAAAAATCTGTATGAGATCGGCGTGACCTTGCTATGGATTAGTAAAACTGGGCCTTAGCTGCAACCTGAGGGAGTAACTTCAATTATATTATACCAGGTACTTGCTAATTTTGACAAACTTTTTGTCAACTTTTAGAATACCAATTGAAATAGAGTAAATGAATTGCGAAAACTAAATGCAAAATTCAATCTTGAGGAATGTTTTTGCCTAGAACTGTCTAAAATCCTATATCGAAAAACCAATTGGGGAAAAGTAACAAGTAAGGTTTATTTTCAATGCAAAGAATAATGATCATGATGACATGTGTCCTAATGCTCTAGTTTCCTTTGCTTTGTTTGGTGCCTACGTGAGCAGGGCAGGCATCAATACTGTTGATGTGTTGCATTCCAAGGTCTTCATCGGGTTGATCCAGGGAGCCATATTTCCATACTGGTTTTAAGCCATGAAAATGAAGAGTGTGTGAAGTGCATCTCTGAAAATGGTTAAGGAGGTTGGCCGACAGTACAATACTATATTCCCGGCCTTATCATTATTATTATTATTCACAATTGTTTATTTAATGGTCCTTTAATTCATTTAGCAAGGACATGAGCTATCCTGTTGGCATATCTATTGGAAAAATTTAGACTAGATCTTAACTAGATGAACATTTGGGATTATAGTAGTAGAGCTAAAGGTTGCAGGTTCAAGGCTTATCAATTTGCGTATTGTTGGTGCAATCACAATAATAATGGAAATAACACAACGAGAAACTGAATAATACTTCTGAATATTATTAGTATAAAGAAAGGAATTACACAACACAATTTGGACTGAGGCGCGGCACTCGCTCTCTTTAAGGAGATTCAAGCCCTTGGTTGGCTAAACTTTGTAACCGGTGCAGAACTTTGTAACCGGTGCAGACCTTCTCTGACTTGTCTCCCCCAGGATACAACAGCCCAACAAGTGTTGTATGGCTAGAACAACCTCTGCACAAAGTGTTCAAGCCCAAAGCTCCACCAGAAAGAACACCCTTCCTTGCCAAGAATCTCTCTATTTTTTCCTTTATGTGTATTGTGAATTGTTGTAACTTGGATTGGGTCTGAATGAGTCTATTTATAGGCTCAATGGGCCTTACGAAATTACTACCCAATTTATTTTGATTTAATTAGATCCATTATTCTGATGTAGTGGGTGTTATAAGATTAATTGTTGGATATTAATCTGATGGGCTAGAGTTACATAATTAATGGTGAGATAAGGAGTTTCTGAAGAATGAATAGGCCCAAACGGAAAGTCCATTAAGTGGGTTAATGGCTCTTTATTTTCCATAATAAAAATGGAGTATTAATTCGGGCCATTTACTCACCAACGGATATGGTAATTTCTCTGAATGGGCTGCCAAGTAGGAGGATCCAAGAGGCTGATTCATTTCCAATTTTGATACCTCCACTCTTCACCTCCCCCTTGCGCACGTATCTAGCACAATATCTGAGACAATACATTTTAGCCCATTAATCACCACAATTAAAAAGAATAAAATAGTCTCTCTCCTTTTCAATGTGGGATTAATCATTTTCACTAACTCTTCATCTTCCATATTCACTCCCACATTTTTTCATTTATGTTATAACATTTATTCATTTTTAATTATTTAATATTAAAATGCTCCAACACGTATATTTCAGTTTTGTAGCATGAGCAAAGTCTCATATGAATTTCTTTTTAGCTTAATGATACTTTTATAATTATAATTTGTATATTTAATGGTCCCTTAACCCCTCCAATATATGCATCTGGTAGGTGATGATGCATTAAATAAAATGAGCTTTAATTAAAAAAAAAAAACTATTAACTTTCCCTATATTTGGTTGTAGCTTCAACTTTCAAGTTATGGGAAGTCCGCTATGAGTTTATCAGTGAGACATATAAAAGAAGAAACACACCATGACCAAGTACAATTGATCAGCCAATTTTCACATGCCAAATATGCGTTGAGCCCATGCAATCAAATCATAAATTCAACTTCAATAACAACTGTGTGCACCGTTTTTTATGATGCCAAATACATCGAAACCTAGATTGCCAACAAGGTGCCAAACATTGAATACCCTATATATATTTATGATGCAAATATATTTATGGTGCATGAATTGCATGTTTAAATAAGAATTTATAAATAAAACTTAATATTATATATATTTGCTACCTCATTTTGAAGGCTTTACAATGTCATTATTTTATTTATTTGATTTTTAAACCAAATTTCATCACTACAAACGTGTTTCTCTTATATTCGGTCCTATTCAGTTTGTATAGTTCTATTCAGTCCACATTGGTCCATTTTGTCTACTTCAGTCCCTTTTGGCTCTATTTGGTACATTTGGTCTTAGTTGGTCCACTTTGGTCTTATTCGGTCTACTGTGTCCACTTCGGTCCTATTCAGTCTACTTTGGTCTTATTCGGTCGATTCGGTCTTATTCAGTCCACTTTGGTCCTATTTAGTCCACTTCGGTTCACATTAGTCCTATTTAGTCCACTTTGGCTCTATTCGGTCCATACTGCTTTGGTCCTATTTAGTCCATTCTATCCACCTTGGTCCTATTCATCCACTTTTGTTCTATTCGGTCCACAATAGGACCATTTTGTCTATTTGGGTCCTAGTTGGTTCCCTTTGGCTTATTTGGTCCATTCTGCTCGCTTTTCTCTTGTTTAGTCCATTCGGTCCACTTTAATCCTATACGGTCCCATTTGGTCTTATTTAGTCCATATTGGTTCTATTTGGCCCATTGTGTCTACTTCGGTTCTATTCGGTTCATTTTATCTACTTCGGTCTTATTCAGTTTACTTTGGTCCTATTCAGTCCACTGCGGTCCATTTTGTTCACTTCAGTTCTATTCAGTCCACTTTGGTCCTTTGGAACTAGAATTATTGATTTTCATTTTTTTTTTTTTAACTCATTGTAGCATTGAACAAAGTGAGGCCATTTAACCCTTGCTATCTATCCGGTGTATCGTGTGAGTTAGCAACTAGTTCATATAAAGAGGCATCTCACCCTTTGTAATCTATAAAATTCTTTTCTTAAACATTTCAAATTAGTTATTAATTTAAATATAGTTTTTTAACAGGTAAATAGCGTTGGAGGTGAGGTTCAAATCACAGATATAAAATACTATCTCAAAGAATATCACCATGAACATAAGCTATTTTGTTGGTAGACCTATTAAAAATTATTATGAATTTACTACAAATAATAGTGCCAAGTGGTTACACTAAATTTCATCAAGTTTTTAGGACTTAGAAACCATGGTTAAGCCAAGTGGCTGCACCAAATTTCAAAAAGCTTTTAGATAAGAAGAACTTATTTGTTCTCATCAAATGAGTTTTGTTCATATCAAAATATTAGTCCAACTAACAATAATCAGAAAAAATTTAAGTATAACTCATCTAAGTTCAAACTTATCTGGAGTCTTTATCCTTTCACTTTGCTCTCTACATATACTGTTCACGTAGCTTGCTCTCTCTAAGCAACATAGCTTCTAAAAAAATGGTTGCTCTGCTGTTAGCCTACTAATGTTTAATTGTTAAATCTAAAGATTCTAAACATAACGAAAATTGAAGTCATTAACTTAATCTCTTTTTTAATATGCTCTGGTGCATGTTGGAGTAAATGCAAAAGCAATGCACGTTTGAATTGGATATGCTCTTGGAAATAAGGTAAAGAATTGTAAGCCTGTGTACTTTGTATGAGAAAATTGTCATTATTGACCCTAAAAAGTTCTTACAGGTGCAAAGACTATTGGAATAAGAGCCTAACTGCAGAACACGCTAAAATATAGAAGCAATCTAAGGTGTATTGGTTTGCAAAGGCCAAGTATATATGCAATTAAGTATTGACAGTGTGGTTGTATGATAAAACAATAAAATTCAATTAGTACTAAACAACTGTGGTGGATTTGGTGCTGGCTTGGAGCCTAGCAGCATCTTCTATCAAAAAGCTCATACTTCAACATAAAAATCTACATTTTCAGAAAACACACACACATATATATCTTATAGGAAGTTTGAGTAACATTAAAGATTCAAATTTGTTGAACCACAGGGTTTAGTTTATTTTTTGGGTACAAACGCAGTTTCTTTCTTTTTAACTAACAATAGGTCGCAAAATCTTTGAATGAGATTTCTTAGGTTCTACTATAAATTTTGTTTTTTGTCTTTACAACATGTTTGATTTTGGCCACCACAGAAAAATTATTGAATGAGATTAAAGACACCCATAATTCATATTTTCTATATGTGAAAAAGATTAATTGAGGAAGCCAGAGCTCATTCGTGCGTAGTTGCTCTATGTGAAAAAGATTGGGGAATAAGCCAAAGCTTCCCTGATTTACAGATACAAGAGCATAGCACAGTGCTCCCACCTGAAGAAGCAAAAATTGTTTTCAACATAATTGGAGGAAGCAATATTCGTGAATCAGAGCCACCCAAGAAAGTATTCTTTGCACACTGCAAATCATGGGAGTTTATATTGCTTTAAAGTATAAGTTTCACTATTATGTATGATATATCTTACAGGAATTTATGAATTGTGCTTTTTGAATTAATTTTTAGACTTTATGACTCTAAACATGATGAATTGTTTACAAACAGTATACAATCACAACTTTTCTCTTTTATACAGTGGAAGTAACACTTCAATTTCTTTACTTTTATTATGATAATATGCTACGTTTTTTTTTTACTATATAGCCTAATCGTAGATTTAATCACATCATTATGATTACTGAAACTAATATATATTACAAAAAAGGTACCCGCCCATGGTGTGCGTAGAGCTTTGCAATTTTTTTTTCCCAAATTTACATAATGTTTCTCTTACAATTCAAATGCAAACACTTTGTTACAAACAATTACAAATGTTATTATGAGAAAGTCGATATTTTAGATGAGAATTCAAAAATTATGCAATAATAACTATTCATTTATTTATTGTTTCTCAAATAAATTATATATTATATAAGTTTATGATCAAAATTGTGCAAGGCACAGACTTCAACTGATTTCATTAAAGTTAGACTATCAAGTACTAACACAAAAACACCCACACCAATTTTTACACTAATATCATCAATCCGACAAATTCATTCCAGCATCAACACCCTAACTATGCGGCTTAAGATAGGGTTTATGGACCAAGGTTTAGGTCATTGTCAATGGAGTTGTAGAAGATTGAGAAGAAAGGGCTCGAGAACAATTGCACAAAAGCTCTTTCATTGACCATTTTTCATTTTAATTTTTTCACCTTTAAGAAAGAATTAATATTTTTTCCCACTAATAAGTGATGTTTGGATGATCAAAAAATAAAAGAAAAAAATTTCTTTGAATTATTCTTATATATTTTTTTCCTTTACTTTGTTGGCTTCTCTTTCTACAAGAAAAGTAGCAAAAAGGAAATTTTTACCAGAGCTTGGAATTTTATGTCATGACTTTTCTTGCATGTTGTTATTCGTGCGTTAAAATACTGAAAATTTTACGGAGACTAGTAATTTTCGATATTTTTTGTAGTGTCTTAATGGGAAGAATTGCTTTAGTGTGTTTTTACGTTGATTTCTCAAGAAAATAAAAGGATATTAAAATAAAAGTTTAACCAATTTAGAATTGTATTAATAGATTGCTAATGTGGCAGTATCTTAACCATTTATTTTAAAATAAATGTAGAGATTTAAAGAACTCTACTTTATCTCAATTCTATTATTTATATACTAGCCTTATCACACGCACTTTGTGCGTTTGATGAGGCTGTTTTATTTATTTATTTTGGGTTTAGTCATAATTCTTCGTTTGTGAAAAAAAAAAAAGGAATTTACTGAATAAAAGAAATACAATTTATAAGCATACCTATTCTTAAAACACTTGTAGGATAATAGATTGATAAGAGAAGCCATGCAAAATGGTGAATTTTAGGCCCTTACACCAACAGAAAATGGTGTCATCAACTACAAAAATATCGATATTCTTCCAGTGGAATTTGGCCATAAAATAGTTTTATTTTTTGGTACAATGAAGTAGGAGAAGTGAGAAAAAACTGAAGTGTGGCAACTGGAATCATGGATTTATAATTTTTTTTCCCAATGGAATCATGGATTCATGATTTTGTGGGGTGGTAGTTTTTTATTTGTGAATGTTTGAACAAATGCTACTAATTCAAATAGTCATCTCTTAGAAGTTGTGATTGAGATAATTGGGAATTGACTTGCCGTTCAGAAAAAAAACTAAGGATATGTCATATGTGGAATGCGTAAATTTAAGGAATATAGATGAGAAGTTGTAGTAATGGTTTTATAGTAGAAGTGTTTTTTTTTTCTTCTTCAATTTCAAAATAAAGAAAATTGGATTTAAGAAGGGGGAAAAAAAACGTGAGAATAGGGAAAAAAGAAAAAAAGAAAAAAAAAGAAACCAGTAAATCTTGTTGATAAAGTAAAAAAAAGAAAAAAAGAGGTGAAATATGTTGACATTTTTTTTAAGTAAAAAGTAGAATTGTTTTAAAGACGTGGGTTAGAGGGAAAGTGGTCTTCTTTTGTAGGCAAAGTTCTAAGTGGAGTTAGAAATGTATTTTACCATGTTGTCCTCAAGTTTTGTCATGCTTAAACTTAGGATGTAGGAGTATTTTCGAAACACACAAAAGGAAAGAGGATTTTATGGAGAATTTTTTGACGTTATTAACCCTATTCCTAAAACATTTGTAGGAGAAATAATTGGTTATTGAAATGAATATTTTTGACCTTCATAAAATAAGTCCAATTCAAATAGGAGAATCTTGTTATAGATAATATATATAAATATATATATATATATATATATATATATATATATATATGGGTTGGGTTCAAGTTACACTTGGTGTAACTTTAAGCAATATTACATCACTTAATATTTTTTAATTGAATGCGAATTTTGAAAAATCTATCGTTAGATTACATTACCTTTGTATATTTTCCACGCTTGCCAAAATTCAAGGTGATCAAAGATCAATAGCCATATCATTGATCAATTGTTTAAATTTAAGTTTTTGTAGTTTAAAATAATACATAAAAGATGATTTTATGAATCAAATGGTAACATCCAATTGACATGAAAATTGGCATGAATGTTAAGAACATATAAAACATATAATTCAATGGTGAGACTTTCAAAATATGAATTCTATAACAAATTATTGGGTGGTGTAACATTGCTTAAAGTTACATGAAATCAATGAAGAATCAAAAACCAAAAGCAATGTCTATACATATCTATACTATATATACTAGTGGAAGTTTTGAAATAAACTTTCTTTCTTCTCTTAAAGTTTCTTATAAATGTTTTTGACCACTTAAGAAACCTTCATTGTCAAACTCTCATGTATCTAAGTTAGTGATCCTAAACCTAGCAAGAACCAAATTCCACATTTAGCATTATCAAAATCAAATAAAAAGGAAACCCCCAATCATGTTTTGAGATTTTCTATTTCCTCGTGACCAAACTTTTGAGGTAGATTTTTTTATTGTCTATTAGATTGTAAGATCAAATTATTATGTGCTGCACATAATAAAAAAAAAGTTTGCTAAACATAATATTTGTCAAAGTCAAACAAAAATTAAGAAACGTCCCACGACAAAAAAGAACCATTGAGTCAAAAAATATAAAAGCATTAATTGGAGTATAATTACAACGTATATTCTATTATTGTTTCAAAACTATCAGAGGTAAATACATTAAACCTTGGTTTTCTTTTCTTTTTCTTTTTACATAGAGTTAAACAAATGTCAAATGTAAAAAAACTAAATGTCAAAGATAAACAAATTGAACGGGTTAAACACAAAAATAAAATAAAAATTGTACAACATGAATATGAAGTAAGAAGTTGTTGTAGAGATTTCTAATTCTTGAAAAAACTTCTCATAACTGACAAACCAATCCTAGCCACCCATAGCCCCAAAGTGATCACATTGTCCGCAACCCACAAAAAAGGCATATCATCCACAAACTTTAAAAATCCAATGGAAAAACCGAAGTTGGGGGAAAAGAAAAAATAAGAAGGGAAAGAACACACCTCAAATGGACTTTCCAAATTTGATGTCACTTTGGCAACTTTTGCGGAGGTAGAAAGAGCAACTGGAAATTTATAGTGTTAAAAATAACATAGTTAAACAGGAGTGGCAATTGAAGGGTTTGAACTTCAAAAGAGCAAAACGGTTTTGAAGGAGAAAATGAAGAGTTGAGAATTGGAAGAAGGCTAAATTAATGGTGAGTTGGATTTAATGAGTTAAAGAATATGGAAGGTTGTTCAAAGTGAGTTGGATTTAATAAGTTAGAGAATGTGTAAAGTTGCACTATTTATTATATATTAATATTGTTTAAAAAATGAAGGAAAAAAAAAGAAAAAGAAAGATGATATGATCGATGATATGGCTCAATTGAAGTGTAACAACAATAAATACTATGCTTCAATTTTTAGATATATATAGATATATACATATAAAAAGACATTATATTTCTATAGTATTACTACTAGAGCCACAAATTATTCTATATATCTATATTAGTCGCACATAAAAATAGGAATTATCCTTAAACAAGTATTATATATATAGACCTCACCTCTAGTTAAGAGGCTCGAGAGATAGTGGGTATGGGTGAGAGGGCACATTTACGAAGATGGAGAGATCTAGGGATGTTTGTGTGGTTGTAGCGGTGTTGATGTTATGCTCAATGATGGTGAGCACTGCTTCTCCCATGTCAATGCCTGAGGCTGAGAATAGCAACGAGGAACTCAGAAGAAGTCTGCTTGCCAATGGGCTTGGCTTGACTCCTCAAATGGGGTAATATATATAACTACTACTGCATTGCTAATGAGCTCTATCATTCTTCTTCTTCTTCTTTTATTTTTTATTTTTTTTTAGTCTCTTTCTTATTTATTTATTTATTTATGGATTGTGCTGTTTGGATCAGATCATCATAAGCACTGTTTGTTTGGTGTGGTGTATGTATATACAAACCCAATAGTGCCCATTAGATCAGGGTCCTCCTCATCTGGAATCTGGATTGCAGTGATTATAATTAAAGTAATAAGTAATTAATGATTGTATTTTGCAGTATTCGTGTCGTATACCCGTTTCATGTTATAATTTTTTCAAAACTTACTCGTATCACCTTGACCTTGTTGTACTCATATATGTCCGTGTCCGTGCTTCCTAAGTGGCACGCACTAGCACCCTCGTAATTATTGAGGTGTTTTCTACTTATGTAGGTGGAATAGTTGGAATCACTTCAACTGCAAAGTCGATGAGAAAGTCATCAAAGAAACTGGTAGGTTTATTACTCAAATGCAATATTCTCTTTCAAACGTTAGCCAAGTTCTATCTTTTTTCAAAATAAAAATAAAAAAAGAAAAAAATTATCCTTATATATATATAAAAGTGCTGTCAAAGTTCACATAGAAAAATGGTAAACTGCATCTGTTGAGGTGGGAGAGAGATCGACTTAAAAGAGTTCTTTGTTTTCTTGGTTTGACAGCTGATGCTCTGGTCTCCACTGGTCTTGCCAAGCTTGGATATATCTACGTTAATATAGGTATGTACCATGTGGCAATAGATTTACGTAGGTTCTCTTTTAGTCATAAATCTAATTTTTCTTTTAGCAAAGTGGGCACAAGAAACTGAGCCAGAACTTCTATTTCTGACTTTCCCAGATGATTGCTGGGCTGAAATGCATCGTGATGCCAAGGTTTGGTTTCTCTTACAATTTTTGCTAAGTTGGTTTCTCTTACAATTTTAGTGTTTTTGAACTTGTAGTTGCACTAAACATTTGATTTTACTTTTTCAGGGTAATCTATTGCCTAAGAATTCAACATTTCCATCTGGCATTAAAGCCCTTGCAGATTACGTTCACAGCAAGGGCCTTAAGTTAGGAATCTACTCAGATGCGGGGTAACATGACTGTACTACACCCTAACACAACTTTATGCTACATTCTTTATTGTTCAATATCGATATTCCCTTGTTACTGAAACAACTAGGAAAACAAATGTTTTCACCTCCACTTTGCAGGCAATTTACTTGTAGCAAAACCATGCCTGGTTCACTTGGTCACGAGGAGCAAGATGCCAAAACTTTTGCTTCATGGGTAGGAAATCTAGTTTATATTTTCTTTATGGGTTTATTTTGTCCATTTTTGATATTGACACAACTTGCAAATACCAAAATAATGCAATAATGAAATTTGTATTCAGGGTATTGATTATTTGAAGTATGATAACTGTTACAATGATGGAACAAAGCCAACTGTTAGGTAATATAGTCATCTTGACATTAACCTCACAAGTAAATGGGGAAATATATATATGGATCCTTTTTCTTTTTCTTTTTTGGTTTAGCAATGTATGTTGAAACTGTGAGATATGAGAGTATAATGATCCCTTTTTTTCTTCTGTTAGATACCCTGTAATGACTAGGGCACTAACAAAAGCAGGTCGTCCAATCTTTTTCTCACTTTGTGAATGGTAATCCTATATCTCTAACTTTTAAATCTATGTGGTGAAAGTCACTCCATTAATGATTATTTTGTTTGATTTGTATTTCTTTCCCTTAATAGGGGTGACTTGCACCCTGCTCTATGGGGTTTTAAGGTTGGAAATAGCTGGAGAACTACTAATGACATTTCTGATAATTGGAACAGGTAGATTAATTTCATGTTTCTGTTAAGTTCATAATTGATTATACAAATTCTTAGCCCAAAATCATTTCTTTCGGTCTGTTCTCCCACAGTATGCTCTCTATAATAGACTTGAATGAAGTATATGCTGATCTTGCAAGGCCCGGTGGTTGGAATGGTTAGTATTCTCCTACAATAGTTTTAAGTCACACTTAACATAATTTTTGAAAAAAAGCTTTTGGTCCACTTTTTTCTATGAAATTTATTTCATATTATCTGCTTGACTTTGTACAGATCCTGACATGCTTGAAGTGGGAAATGGAGGGATGAAAAATAATGAATATATAGCTCACTTTAGTTTATGGGCTATTTCCAAGGTATTTCAGGCAGTACTATCTGGAACTAGATGCTCATGATTTGAATGAATGCATATTTTTTGGGTTTTGGCTATCTGTTTGCTTAAACGGAAAATGGTATTGTAGGCTCCCCTTCTCCTTGGTTGCGATGTGAGGAATCTGACAAAAGAGACATTTAATATCATTTCCAATCGAGACGTTATTGCAGTTAATCAAGGTAAGTGCATCAATTTTGTAACTGATGATATAATTTTCCTCCCATCATGTGAACTACTCTGTAGCAATGGTTATGAAAATTGAATTGATCATCATCTATAACAGATTCACTTGGCATACAAGCTAAAAAGGTTAGGATGGAGGGCAATAGTGAGGTAATAAAGTTTGCCTAAAATATTTTATGATGCGTAGTGTGTACTTTTGTCTCACTTCATATGAGCAAACTTTTTATGTTAAATTGCAATAGATTTGGGCAGGGCCTCTTTCAGGCAGTAGGGTAGTTCTAGTTCTGCTCAACCGAGCCACTGTGCCTCATTCAATTACAGGCAATTGGGACGATATTGGAATCCCTGAAAGCAGTGTCATTGAAGCAAGAGATGTTTGGGAGGTAATTTTGATTAGGCTTTCGTTTCTCATGCCTCTTAAGGTCATGAGGCATTTTAGTTTTGCATTTGTATTTGTGAGATACCTTCAAATATATGTGTGCATATGTGTTTCTTGCAGCACAAGACACTGGAGACAAGGTTTGTTGGAAACTTGACAGCCAACGTGGAGCCTCACAGTTGCAAAATGTTTGTGTTGAAGCCAATTGCTTGAGTTCTACTGCGAAATGCACACTTGGCATTGCTCTCTTCTATATATTCTTCCTATTAATTCCAAGCTATACCTGATGCTGTACTGTGAGAGTATTGAGATTTACAACTCTCTTTTCCACGGTTCCATGTCATTAAAATTTTATTGGAATAAAGAAGGAAAAATTGAAAGAAGCAAAAGTTTCCTCTTTTGTTCAAATGAACAATGAGTATTAGTATAGTTTAAAATGGAAAAAAAAAAAAAAATCAATACATGATAAGTTGTGATTAGTGGAACATAAAGTGGTACAGAGGATTTGTGTTCCCCTTTGAAGCCATGTTTGCACTTTGGTCCTTGGATTAAAGGTCACTGTATATAGGTTTGATTATTTTCTTTCAGAAAACATCAAGTCCGTGATTTCCTTTTCTTTTCTTTTTCTCTGGATTGTTTTTGTTCCTGTTTTGTTTTGTTTTTTTCAATGTTTCTTTGTGATATATATAACATTTTTTTTTTCAGAGCTAAAAACGATAGAAACTTTGATTGATACTCTGGAATAATACAAGTAAAAATTGAGTTAAGAGCAAACTCAGCCAAGGCTAACACCAGCCAACAAAGCGATATCCCTAGGAAAAGGGAAAGAAGAAATTGAATAAGGCCAAAGGAACATGAGGCCAGACAACAACTATCCTAAAGCTATCAGATTAGACTTGTGCTGCCATCATGCTTTGGTAGTCTTCCAATTATCCACTAGAGTTTAATTTTGCATCGTGTGTTTCGTATATTCTAAATTTTTTAATTTTTGTACAAAATGAGTAAATTTAGTATAAAAAAAGAGGAGTCCAATATAAATAAACCATAAAAATCTTATTATATATCTAACTTTATATATAAAATTAGAGGAAGATATAGTTTGAATGATTTTATATTTATAATAGACAAACCTCAAAGAAAATTCACTTAGATTTTAATTGGATTCTAAATTTTACGTGTCATGTATTCCATTTAATTTTTAATTTTGTGATAAGTGAATTATTGAATGTAAAAATCGAAGAGTCCAAATCCAATTAGATTCTTGGTGTCAAATTTTTTGCCACGTATCCATTTAAGTTTTTAATTTTTGTAACAAGTGGATTATTGAGTGCAAAAACCGAAAAGTCTTAAAATCAATTAAATTCTAAATCATATATGTGTGTGCGCGTGAGCAAGCGCGCACTCATATGCACATATGCAATTAAAAACAAAAACAATTATACTGTTCAAATTTTAGAAATGTATATTTAATGATAAGTCATTAAATATTTTAGAAATGTATGATTTAAAAAAAAAGTGTAAGATAATACTATGTATATATAATTTGGACATCTTCTTAAAAAAATGTATAATTTGAACTGTATAATTGTGATAATTTTTAATTGCATCTATGCATTTGTACGGGACTACACACTAATATATATAATACGTGCACACACACATTAATTTGCCACTGTTCTAAAACAGATTTTTCACAAGAAAGCATTTGCAGGCTGTCTTATACGGTTATACCTTCTTCTGTTAGCCTTTTGTTTTTTTGTTTTTTTTTTTTAAGAACAGTTCCGTTAGATATTCCTTAAATGAAAAGGGATTCACAGCAGTAGAAAGGTGCATCTAGTTCTTCTTAATATCTATTGTATTGGTTCTATGTAACGCTGATTCCATCCAGATTCATTTAAGACTTAGAGATTTGAATCCCTTTTCATTTCTTCAATCATTGACAAGAACTAATAAATGACTCAAGTTTTGTTCAGATGAATCATTTTTACTTAAGGTTTATACTATACTTATATTTTAAGTATAAAAAACAGTAGTCACGAGTCACTTAACCCTAAACCCACGTAGTGTTATAATTATAGAAAGAGCTATTTTATTTGTGAATCATAAAATAAGAGTAGGGTGGATGAAGAGGAGAAACACATTAGGAGTGTATGTTCGTAAAGTGCCTATTAAGTTAAAGGAAAAATTGTATAACAATGCTATACGAGCTATGTTTTATGGCATTAAATGTTGAGTTGTTAGGAAGTAGCATGCATATTTGTTTGTTCTGTTTAGACCCCTTAAACCAAATTTTTTAAATATACAATAAGATAAATAGTATAATTAAACAAATATATATATATATATATATATATATATATATATATATATATATATATATAGATAGATATTTGTTTGTGAATGCGTAGATATAATTAAAAAATATATAATAAGATAAATATTATAATTCCTATATATATAATTTAAATACTATTGATATATAGTCATTCTTATATTTTGTTAACTCTTTAGAAAATCAAGTAAGAATATTATTAGGTAGAAAATGTAAATCATCCATATTTTAAAAAAATTTTTTTAATGAATTCTTAATTTTTGATATTGTGAAGCACTTAAAAAAAAAAAATTTACAATTCATTAATTTTAGACTTTTTGGTTTTTGTATTCAATAACTCACTTGGATAAATATTTATAATGTGGTCCCAAATTTGGCTCTAAAATTAAGAAATAAAACTCTCTAAAAATAGATAATTTAGGACACATGACGGAAAATTGAACTTCAATTATAGAATCTAATTGAATTTTTCTAAGCTTTACCTATATATATATACATACTAGTATTATACCTGTTTGGTGCCCGGCTTAATTAAGAATCATGTGTAAATTAATGAAAATAAAATAAAATTGATAATAAAAATAAATTAATCTTTTACTCTATTTTTTTAAACAAAGTAACATTTTACTTTAAGTATATAATGAATGCATATTATGTAAGATTAAGTTTTTATAAATAAATTCACCTAAAAAAAGTTTTTATAAATAAATAAAATTATATATAAGTCCAAAATTAATTGAATGGAATATGGTAGATAACTATGCAACTAATATAAAAGGAGATGCCTAAAAAAATATAAAGGGAGTTTGCATAATTAAAGCTCAAGTGCATATTTAAATGAAAAATATTGAATTCAATAATTTAAAAATAATAATAATTGAAAGCATATTTAAGTGGTAATCTCAAAGTAATAGTTAAGAATTATGAACAATCCAAATTGCTAAACGTTAAAAAATAAAGTAGATAAACTTATATAATAATTGAATTTTTGTCTTTGAAAGTGAGGTAGGAGGCACCAAATTTCACCATATCAAAACAAAATGTGTAAATATAAACTTCAAGAATTTTTTTTTGAGAAAAACTCAATACCAAGAGTATTGTTTGATTGAGTACTTTGAAATATCAAGGAAACTTCCTAAATATATATATGTAGGGTATATATATATGTAGGGTCTCTGTTTTCAGACTGGGCCCATAAGTGAATGGGATCTAGGTCCAGTGGACCCATTACAATGAATTTGTAGAGAGTGGGTCCAAGATCTAGGCATTAATTATTTTGACAATGGTTAATGTGAATGTTAGAGATGATTGAATAGGAACTAGGAACACAGAGCTGGATGGATTTATGATCCGAGGATATGAACTCACCATCCGAGGATATGAGCTTCTATCTGGCTCGATTAAACAGAGCACGAAGGAGGATGTGAGCCTTTTTTTTTCTCCCTCTCCTCTTGTCGTTGTCGTGCCCCCTCCCCCCTCCTTCCATTAGGAAGGCTTCTTACATTATATAGTTCTCTTTAGACCATCCTAGTCCTACACTTGTTAGTCATCCATGTTTATACTTGAGTACACGTCCCATCAGCCACTCCTTTTGACGTTTTGTGAGTTGCGGTGACCCAGATAGCACTATTCAGGAGTCATGTCCACATATATGGGGTCAGGATGTTAGCTGTGGGTATTTAATGCGGATGTGACAGCTTATCCTAGAATTGCTCTTCCACTATTCTCCCATGGCTGTCTCATTGCACTTGTACTTTCCCTTGGGACACTCTGGGAGACTGCCCTTGGTGGCGTGTTGCTTTCTCCTTCCGTGACCTTGGTTCGTTGAGGATAGGATTGTCTTCGGCGACGTCTCCTGGCAGCTTGGACCCTCTTCGTTCATCCTCAGACATTTCTTCCTCCTCGGCGTGGACCTTGGGCTTGATATGAAATGGGTCGGGGTTGCCAAATCCTTAGGCCCCACAATATATATATCAAATAACCCTAAAAATTATTGATACTTGGATGTTCAAAATATTAATTAAAAAAATCATGAATCTAGCCTTATTATTTATAGTGACCTAAAAATCTAAAGATGAGAGTCATGGTATAATAAAACTATTATCTATAATCATTCTTATATTTATCCAACAAACAAAATTTCAACTACGGTAAACTTCAACCCAAAAAAAAAAAAAGTTGATAAGAAGTTGTTTCTATTTAAAACAATAATTTTAAGTTGTGAAAAAGTTTATGTGGGGGAGTAAAACCAAGGCCCGTGATCGAGGCCCAGGAATACCGTTTCATTAAAAGCACGCCCGAGGGGGAGAAATCGTTGAGGCCTGTTGTAGGTAACAGTGGGGCGCGTAAGTGTCCGAGGAGGTTGGTCCGAGAGGAATACCCTTCTCGGATGTGACGTCTATTGGAGAGAGGAGCTTCGGCTCTCCTTTAATCCACTTTCCAGCGAGTCCCAGAATAAAAGACAGACTACCGACGTGTATAGAAGGGATAAGGATCCAGAAATATCTCAAGGAAAGGCTGCTACCACCGCATTAAATGCGTTGCAGCTGATTTCCTGGCCGCATTTATGTGGAGAAGACCCCTGAACAGTGTGGAAAGTCTCCTTTATCCCCAGAAAATCAGAAAGCTGGAGAAAAAGGAGGGGAAACTCAAGTACCGCGCTAGATGACAGACAAGTGGACGATGGGATCGAGCAGTGATGGAATATATAATGGAACAAACCCTTCACAAAAAAGAGGAGGGAAAGAAAAAGGAAAAAAGAAAAAAAAAGGAGAGTACGGGAAGAACATTGAGAAATCGCTACTGTAGCATTTAGAAGAAAATAACCTAAAAGAGAGCATCTTGTCTAAGTTCATACCCCTCGGACTTGATCAGAACCCATCAAAACTGCCTCAACCTTACCCCTCGGACCTAAAATCTTAGCTGCTTATTCGTGCGTTTTAGCCTCCTCGGCCAAGTACCCTACCCCCAATAACTGTCGCGAAAATCCGTTGGCCCAATTCTTCAACCCACTCTCTTACAAATTTATTGTATTGGGCTCATTGGGCCCATTCCCTGTTTCCATCAAGGTGTGGGCTACAATCTGTGACCCTACAATTGGCGCCGTCTGTGGGGAAAGAATTAGCGCTAGTAGGAAGTTACGGCAGTTATGGCAGGTTCCGGACCGCAACAAGCCAGTCCGCCCCATGCAGAGTCAGTAAACGCCAATCAGCAAGATGAACTCCATAATCTTGAACGGGATAACCACGTAGATAACCAGCGTGAGGGTAGTTCGCGAGCGATCCATGCTGGGAAGAGCGGCTATCGACGAAAGAGCCATCTGGTGCAAGGACACGCTGACGAAAAGGACTTACAGCGTGAAATAGAAGGATTGAAAAAGAAGCTTCGTCGAGCACAACGAAATCGCACCCCTTCAAGTTCTGATGTCTCCTCCAACAGTGAGGGGGAGGACAGTTACAGGAATTCTTTAGAGACTCCCCCCAGTGAATCCTATTCCTATGAAGAAGAGCATTCTCACAAGAGAAGGAGAAAAAGTTCGTCTAGACGGGGAGTGGGAACCAAAGA
The DNA here is from genome assembly GCA_023055345.1 of Quercus wislizeni. NCBI lineage: Eukaryota > Viridiplantae > Streptophyta > Magnoliopsida > Fagales > Fagaceae > Quercus > Quercus wislizeni. The sequence continues at coordinate 3,464,688 of JALGQJ010000006.1, read as the reverse complement.
CATGAAGAAGGCTTTGACCCAAATTTCTAAGTCCCCCTTTACTAGGGGAATAGAAAAGGCAAAGCTTCCCAGACGTTTTCATCAGCCTACGTTCTCTATGTACAACGGACGTACCGACCCTGTAGAACACGTGAGCCAATTCAGACAAAAGATGGCAGTCTACTCTCAGGACGAGGCTTTATTGTGTAGAGTATTCCCCTCTAGCCTAGGACCGATGCCGATGAGATGGTTCGACGGGTTGAAGACTGATTCCATCGGCTCCTTTAAGAAGCTCACTCAATCATTCTGCTCCCGGTTTGTTACATGCAGCAGAGTTCCTCAACCCCTTGATTCCCTGCTGTCCATGACAATGAGGGAGGGGGAGTCTGTGAGATCATATGCCGAGAGGTATTGGGAGATGTTTAACGAGATTGATGGAGATTTTGACGAGGTCGCTGTCAGAACCTTCAAGGTTGGTCTTCCCTCCGATCATGGTCTGAGGAAGTCCCTGACAGGGAAACCGGTCACCAGCTTGCAACAATTAATGGATAGGGTGGATAAATATAAAAGGATAGAAGATGATCAACAACAGTAGCAACAAGGAAAAGGGAAAGACAAGCTTGTCCCGCAAGAAAGAAGAGAGTTTAGGCCGGACAGGTACAATAATAACCGGCCGAAAAGGGATTATGCCGAGCAGCAGACATCCAGCAACAGCCAAATAGTAGGGGCTGTATTCCGAGAGCCTGTGCACCAAGTCCTAGAAAAGGTAAAAAACGAACCCTTCTTCAAGTGGCCCAACAAGATGATGGGAAACCCAGAAAAGAGAAACCGGAACCTCTATTGTCAATATCATAGAGACCACGGCCATACCACCGAGGATTGTAGAAGCTTATGGGATCACCTGGACCAGCTTGTCCGGGAGGGCAGATTGAAACAGCTGTTGCACCATTCCAATAATCTGGGTATCCATGCGGATACTCGGTCAGAAAGGGAGAATCCTCCTAGACCTCCAATTGGAATTATTAATGTCATCTTTGCGGCACCTGGCAGGACAGGGTCATGCCCCTCCAGAGTAATGTCGGTGGCTCGTCTGTACCGTGAGGATGACTCTCATGAGTCGAAGAGAGCTAAATCGAGCCGGTCCCTGGTCATGGGATTCTCGGACGAAGACAAGATCGGAACTGTTCAACCACATGACGATGCTTTGGTAATTACCCTCCGAATTGGGGGCTACGATGTAAAGAGGGTAATGGTGGATCAAGGCAGTGCAGCCGAGATCATGTACCCTGACCTCTTCAAGGGGCTGAACCTAAGGGCCGAAGACCTGACACCTTATAACTCCCCTTTAGTAAGCTTTGAAGGGAAGATTATTATCCCGAAAGGGCAAGTCAGGCTGCCAATACAAACCGGAGCGGAGATAGTAGAGGTCGATTTCATAGTGGTGGACGCCTACTCCCCTTATACAGCAATTGTTGCAAGGCCTTGGCTTCATACTTTAGGAGCAGTCTCTTCCACCCTGCATCAGAAGATTAAATACCCCTCTGGAGGCAAGATAGAAGAGATATTGGGTGATCAAACCATGGCACGGCAGTGCATGATAGCAGCTATCCGACATGAACCTGAAGCAGAATCTGAGGCTCAGGAAGAAGAGCTATAGCAATCAAAACCCCCAATGTTGTCCAAGGATGGGCTGTCCGAGGAGGCGAAATGCGAGGATCTTGTAAAGGTCATAATAGGAGATGACCCTGAGAAATTCTTTCAAATCGGATCTCAACTACCCCCGTTGGAGAAGGAGGAATTGATAGGGTTCCTCAAGCGAAACATAGACGTGTTTGCATGGAACGCCTATGAGGCTCCAGGGATAGACCCAGACTTCATTTGTCACCATTTGAATGTTAATCCAGCAATGACCCCCAAGAAGCAGCTCCCTCGCCGGCCATCTAAAGAGCATGCAGAAGCAGTCCGTCAGGAAGTGATAAAGCTAAAGAAGGCAGGGGCTATCAAAGAGATCTTCTACCCAGAGTGGTTGGCAAACACGGTGGTGGTCAAGAAAAAGACTGGGAAGTGGCGAGTATGTGTTGATTTCACGAACCTGAATAAAGCCTGCCCAAAAGATCCGTTCCCCATGCCCAAAATTGATCAGCTGGTAGACGCCACAGTCGGCCATCCTCGGATGAGTTTCTTGGATGCTTTCCAGGGTTATCATCAGATACCTTTAGCATTGGACGATCAGGAGAAAACTGCTTTTGTCACGCCAGTGGGAAACTACCACTACAAGGTGATGCCTTTTGGTTTGAAGAACGCAGGCTCTACTTATCAGAGGATGATGACGAGGATGTTTGAATCATTATTGGGGAAAAGTATGGAGATTTACATAGATGACATGGTGGTGAAAAGCAAAAGAGCATCTGAACACCTAGAGGATCTTCGAGTCGTCTTCGAAATTCTCAGAAGCCATAAGCTACGCTTGAATGCCTCCAAATGTTCGTTTGGCGTTGGCTCAGGCAAATTCTTGGGTTATATGGTCACTCATAGGGGAATTGAAGTCAATCCCGACCAAATCAAGGCCATCACCAGTATGCGAACTCCTCGGAACCCGAAAGAGGTGCAAAAACTCACCGGGATGGCCGCTGCCCTGAATAGATTCATATCTCGATCAGCTGACAGGTGCCGACCCTTTTTCCTGTTGATCAATAAATGGAAAAGCTTTGAGTGGTCGACGGAATGTGACGCAGCTTTTCAACAGCTCAAGGACTATCTTGCTCGGCCGCCTGTCATGTCAAGCCCTGAGCCGGACGAGGTCCTTTTTGCTTACATTGCAGTGGTCTCCTATGCAGTGAGTTTAGTATTGATAAGGGTAGACAACGGCGTGCAACGACCAGTATACTACGTGAGTAAGTCACTGCATGAGGCAGAAATACGCTACCTACCACTGGAAAAGGCCATATTAGCGGTGGTGCTTGGCACACGCAAGTTGCCTCATTATTTCCAGGCGCACACAGTGATCGTCCTTACTCAACTCCCACTAAAAGCCATACTTAAAAGTGCAGACTATACGGGAAGGATAGCCAAGTGGGGTACAATTCTGGGAGCTTTCGACATTAAGTACATGCCTCGCACCTCAGTTAAAGGCCAGGTACTGGCTGACTTGGTGGCAGAATTCACCGAACCGGAAGCGGATAGTCAACTATCATTAGAGGAAAGAGGTGCAAAACTAGCCTGTAGTATCACCAGGTGTCCCCCTCCGACGTGGGAAGTATATGTAGACGGAGCATCAAACCAAAAAGGAGCGGGTATTGGGCTAGTGTTGACATCAACAGAGATGATCACCATTGAAAAGTCGTTAAGATTAAGCTTTCCTGCCACGAATAACGAAGCAGAATACGAAGCACTACTGGAAGGAATGACTATGGTCCTGAAGATGGGAGGAAAGTCCATTAACCTCTTCTCGGACTCAATGCTAATTGTGGGACAAGTCAAGGGAGAATTTGAAGCCAAGGATGAGAGAATGCGAAGCTATCTTAGCCGAGTGAGAGCCATGCAAGTGGAGTTCGAATCCTTTAGCTTGCTACATGTCCCAAGAAGCGGTAACACGCATGCGGACTCCTTGGCCACTCTCGCAACCTCCTCGGCACAGAATTTACCTCGCCTAATCCTTGTTGAGGACCTGCATCGACCCTCAATAATAGCAAACGTAGTACAGATCAATCAAGTAAGAATGGGGCCGAGTTGGATGGACCCCGTCGTGCAGTTCTTAAAGGATGACATTCTACCCGAAGAGAAAACTGAAGCCGACAAAATAAGAAAGAAGGCTCCTAGCTATTGGCTATCACAGGATGATAAGCTATACAGGCGTTCCTTCTCTGGACCTTATCTACTCTGTGTTCATCCCGATCAAACGGAATTGCTTTTGGAGGAGATGCATGAGGGAATCTGTGGAAGTCATACTGGGGGCAGATCCTTGGCGCATAGGGCCATTACTCAGGGTTATTGGTGGCCGAACATGCAGAGAGAAGCTTTGGAGTACGTCAAAAAGTGCGATCAGTGTCAACGATATGCACCAGGTATACACCAGCCCGGAGGAATCCTCAATCCGATATCTAGCCCATGGCCATTTGCTCAGTGGGGCTTAGACATCGTCGGACCATTTCCTAAGGCTGTGGGAAATAAAAAGTATCTGATAGTTGGTACTGACTATTTTACCAAATGGGTTGAAGCAGAGCCCCTGGCTAATATCCGAGATGTGGATGCAAAAAGATTTGTCTGGAGGAACATTGTTACTCGATTCGGTGTCCCACATGTACTCATCACAGATAACGGACTCCAGTTTGACAGTAAAATGTTTAGAGACTACTGTGGAGAATTGGGCATCACTAACAGATATTCTACTCCGGCTTACCCCCAAGGGAATGGGCAGGCTGAAGCTGTAAATAAAGTCATACTCAGCGGATTGAAGAAAAGACTGGATGAAGCGAAAGGCAGATGGGTGGAGGAACTCCCACATGTACTTTGGACATATAGGACCACACCTCGGAGGTCCACCGGAGAGACCCCCTTCTCAATGACCTATGGAGTTGAAGCAGTTATCCCCTCGGAGACTGGGTTCCCAACGATGAGAACAAGTTCCTTCAATCCAAAGGACAACGATGAAAACTTGGCGAGAGATCTGAACTTGATCGACGAGAAAAGGGAAAACGCAATGGTCCAATTGGCCCATTACCAACAAAAGCTGAGGCAAGGTTATGATGCCCATGTCAAGGCAAGGCCTTTGGTCCCAGGTGACCTGGTACTGCGAAAAGTCGTGGGTTCAGCAAAGAATCCAGCTTGGGGAAAACTAGGGCCAAACTGGGAAGGACCATACTGCATCACCTCCAACGCAGGCATTGGGGCATATTACTTGGAGGACTTGGATGGACTTGTAATACCTCGCCCTTGGAATGTCAATAATTTGAAAAGGTATTATTATTAATAAACTTATGTTTGATCAAAATTTGTTCTTTATATTCAATATATATACCTCCTTCCATACCTCTTGACATTCTGTGACGTGTTTAAACTTAAATCCAATCATGCATGAGTCCTCGGACCGGATGATTTGGGTTAGTTAACACCCTCACTGCTCTTTGAAGTGTTTAAACTTAAATCCAATCATGCATGAGTCCTCGGACCGGATGATTTGGGTTAGTTAACACCCTCACTGCTCTTTGAAGTGTTTAAACTTAAATCCAATCATGCACGAGTCCTCGGACCGGATGATCTGGGTTAGTTAACACCCTCACTGCTCTTTGAAGTGTTTAAACTTAAATCCAATCATGCACGAGTCCTCGGACCGGATGATCTGGGTTAGTTAACACCCTCGTTGTGTGACGTGTTTAAACTTAAATCCAACCATGCATGAGTCCTCGGACCGGATGATTTGGGTTAGTTAACACCCTCACTGCTCTTTGAAGTGTTTAAACTTAAATCCAATCATGCACGAGTCCTCGGACCGGATGATTTGGGTTAGTTAACACCCTCACTGTCCTGTGAAATGTTTAAACTTAAATCCGATCATTCACTAGTCCTCGGACTAGATGACTTGGGTTAGTTAACGTCCAAATTGTTCCATGAGGTGTTCTCATTTAAGTCCCATCTCTATTTTTAACGTTCAAATATGGACAAGTGAATGTCTCAGATTTCCCACTTAGTTGTGTTTAGCTAGTTTGTCAATTTCCAGGTCTTCTTAGTCAAGTTAGGCGTTCGTTTAACACAAGTTCAAAAAAAAAAAAAAAACGCAATGACAGCAAAGAGATTTAATACTACTTGATATGATACGTAAAACGAAAAGAGTGCACTTTCATTAATAACTGAAACAAAGTACAAATCCTTAAAATAATAAGTGTAGAAAACAAAAAGAAAACGTTAACATAAATGTCCTAGGCCTTGGTCTTGGGGTCTTGGTGGTCTTGGCGGTCGGCCACTTGTTTGGATTGCGAAGGGGCAGCATCCAAAGCATTACCCTGGGAGGCCTCAGCGCTTTCCCCCTGACCAGACTCTTGAAGTGGGGCTGTAGGGATTTCCACAGAAGCTGGAAGATCTTGGTTGACCATAGGAGCTTCAGACACTCGGGCTGGCTGCTCTGGGGGAGGAGAATCGGAACCTGAGAGCGGTAGGATTTCAGGATCATAATACACGCTCTCAGGCCTCCTAAGAGTAGAGTCAGCAGGAACCCCAGCGGCGTCAAGGGCTTTTCCCCAAGTGACGTCGCAGTAGTCCCTGGCAACGGAGGCAAACTCCTCAGTTAATCTGCTCTGAGTCTCCTCCACCCCCAGAGCATAAGAAGCTTGTTTCTCAGCCTCGGCTGCTTCTTTCTGTAGCTGCGCAGCTTCCTTGGCCTGACGGAGCTCTTCACGCAGACCTATCACCATCTGCCTCTCCGTCTCTAAATTGATTTGGCAGAGGTGCAGCTCACCGCGAATAGTCTCCGCCTGCTTCTCTATATTATTCCTACCAGCCTCAGCGCTGGCCTTATCTTGGTTAGCCTTCTTCACTTGCTCGGCCAACTGCTTCTGCTGGGTTCTAAGTACGCTTAAGTCGTCCTCCGCAGCATCTCGGGCCTGGTAAGCAGCCCTCGCCTCATCGCGAAAGCGCTTTGCCCATTCGTCAGCCACGTGCACCTGTTGCGCGACCTATTAAGCAAAAAGAAGAAACGTCTTAAACGTTAAAGGAATAATAATGACACATAAATAAGATTTTCTTTTATATATATAACCAACTTACCATGGCCAAGTCCCTTTTCATCGAAAGGACCAGATCAGGATAGTCAATGCTCCTGTACGCCGCCAGGTCCGAGGGAAGGAGGAGGGGTTGTAGCAGAGCGTCGGCCAGACGACCTGCATGGCCACCTCTGAAATGCCGAAGAGAGGCGTCCATCCTAATGGGGCCGCCATCGACCTCCAACTCGGGTGACCAAGTTTGTGGCGGCTGACGAACTCGGACCGCAGGTCTCTCCTCGTGGCTCTCCACGGAGTGGGACCTCCTGCTCCTTCGCTCTGGTGCAGGCCTGGCCTGTTTATTGCCCCTTGATGGGCCTAAACCGCCCTCCTCGGCAGGCTCCATTGGCCTCTTCCTTCTTAAATCTGGATTCGGTTTGAGTCCAAGATCAGCAGGAACTTGGGGCGGAGGAGGAGGAGGGTGTGCAGCCTGTACGGACTTGCCTTTATCTTGAGAGGGCGGCCCCTTATTCCTGCCCCTCATCAGTTCTTTCAAAGACGGCTCGGTCCGGGGGGCCATGTCTTCCTCCTCGTCAGTTGAATCGGCAATGTAAGTAATCACCCGATCCGGAGGGTGCACGCTTGACTGCTCGTCCTCCCCTTCCTCGGCCTCCGATATGTGTACTCTTTCTTCTTCGAATCTGAACTCGTCAATCTCAAGTTCAAGAGAGGAGGAAGAAGCTGTCACCTCTCGGAGTACGGCCCCACCAAGCGCTACGTCGCGTAGGGGTTCGACGGCAAGGGGGATCCCCTGTGGAATGGGGTGGTCGACTGGAGGAAGATCGTAGTCGGCAAGGAAGTTTGGCCGAGACACGTCAATGCGGGCCAAGCGATAGTCTCCCGCTCGGATAGAGTTGCCGACGTCTAAAAAAGACCGAGAAATGGGCTCAAAGTCCAAAATGAGGTGGACCGCTCTTAACTGCCCGTCTTCGTTCACAAAGATCTCTGACCTCAGCAAGTAATTCAATGCTGGGACGTTGATTAGGCTCAGCTTCGGATTGGTAAGAAATTTGTCTAGCAAAGAAATAAACCACGTTACTAAGCCTCGGCTATAAAAAAAAAAAAAAAAAAAAAAAAAAAAAAAAAAACGTGCAATAAGCTATACTCGCATAAAATAACTAAATAAATGAACAAAGGATACGGAACAATCCCTAGTGCTAAAGTTAGAAGTCCTAGGTCTAAAGTGCTCCACCTGGTGTCCCGGCCTTGGTTGGGCAAGCTAAGCCGTCGCTCCAAGGCCCCGACAGGATTAAGTAGTCGTCCTTCATCCCCTTATTTGACTTGGGAAGGCAGGACACCAGTTTCACCACATTGTTACGGGACTTAAGGTAAAAACCCGCCCGGGACTCAATATGGCCTTCGTATAGGTGGGCGACGTCGTGCCACGTCAGTCCTAGCCTCAGGTGCCGGTCCAAGGCGTCGATTGACCCTAATACTCTAAAAAAGTTGGGGGCACACTGATGAGGGCACAACCTATGGGCGCGAAGGTAGTCCCGTGTGATCCTACCCATGGGGACGGTCATTCCCCCTTCTATAAAGGCAATCATAGGGATGACCACCTCTCCTCTTTTCCGTTCGAACTCCACCCCCTCTGTGGTGCAATGGCGCACCATCACCTCCTGGGGAATATGATATTTCTCCTTGAACAGCTCTACTTTGGCCGGAGTGTTCACTAAACGCTCGAATCTACCCATGGTTAGTCTCTATAAGATGCTATGGTTAGCCGAGAAGGTTAGCCGAGGATATAATGGTAGTCGGAGTGCGAATCTTACGAAAGGATGAACGCGGATCGCTTCTCTGATCGCCGGAATCAAGCTCTCTCTTTCTGGTGACGGATTGGTAGGCGCCTGGATACGAACACGGAAGTTGTAAGCTCTAATAAGGAACCGAAAGTAATGCCTGGAAGCTTTTATAGTTGGAAATGGGAAAGGGAAAAGCCACAATCCCGCCCAAATATTGAAATGGCAATCTGGACCGTAGGATTCGCATTCCACCGTAGGATACCTGGTTGAAACGGACTTCCAAGCATTCAATGATGATTGTGCGAGTTCCCAAGCGTCAGAAGCCCTTGCGAAATGGCAGAAATGGCCCTTGCGCGTGCCTAAATTTAACTACAATAAAGGACTACATCGTAATTACATTTATATATCAAAATCCTAATTTTCCTCCTCGGATCAGAAAGAAAAGTTAGAATTTTGAGGGGCTATTGTGGGGGAGTAAAACCAAGGCCCGTGATCGAGGCCCAGGAATACCGTTTCATTAAAAGCACGCCCGAGGGGGAGAAATCGTTGAGGCCTGTTGTAGGTAACAGTGGGGCGCGTAAGTGTCCGAGGAGGTTGGTCCGAGAGGAATACCCTTCTCGGATGTGACGTCTATTGGAGAGAGGAGCTTCGGCTCTCCTTTAATCCACTTTCCAGCGAGTCCCAGAATAAAAGACAGACTACCGACGTGTATAGAAGGGATAAGGATCCAGAAATATCTCAAGGAAAGGCTGCTACCACCGCATTAAATGCGTTGCAGCTGATTTCCTGGCCGCATTTATGTGGAGAAGACCCCTGAACAGTGTGGAAAGTCTCCTTTATCCCCAGAAAATCAGAAAGCTGGAGAAAAAGGAGGGGAAACTCAAGTACCGCGCTAGATGACAGACAAGTGGACGATGGGATCGAGCAGTGATGGAATATATAATGGAACAAACCCTTCACAAAAAAGAGGAGGGAAAGAAAAAGGAAAAAAGAAAAAAAAAGGAGAGTACGGGAAGAACATTGAGAAATCGCTACTGTAGCATTTAGAAGAAAATAACCTAAAAGAGAGCATCTTGTCTAAGTTCATACCCCTCGGACTTGATCAGAACCCATCAAAACTGCCTCAACCTTACCCCTCGGACCTAAAATCTTAGCTGCTTATTCGTGCGTTTTAGCCTCCTCGGCCAAGTACCCTACCCCCAATAACTGTCGCGAAAATCCGTTGGCCCAATTCTTCAACCCACTCTCTTACAAATTTATTGTATTGGGCTCATTGGGCCCATTCCCTGTTTCCATCAAGGTGTGGGCTACAATCTGTGACCCTACAGTTTATATAAGCAAAAAAAGAAAAAAATCAAAATTAAAATCCAATACCTTAAAAATCAAGTTGTTAATGTTAATTACAAATTTTTATTTTCTGTTATACCATAAAAATCATGTTGTTAATTAAGGTTATTAGCTTTTTTTTTTAATCCAAAAATTTGATATTAATCCAAAACTATTAAATTAAAAAATATATATATTTGGAAAAAATTAGATAAAAAATTTATTATCAATTCCCCCCCTTGTGTATATCCTCCCAATGAAAGTTGTGATGAAGTTGATATAAGCAACAAAGGAAGGAATTTATATAAAATCAAATACCATAAAAATCAAGTTGTTAACGTTAATTACAATTTTTTTTTCTGTTATACCATGAAAATCATGTTGTTGTTAGCTTTTTTTTTTTTTTTTTTTAAATCCCAAAATTTGATATTTATCCAAAAAAATAAATTAAAACAAAATATATTTGAAAAAAAAAAAAGTAGATAACAAATTTATTATCAATTCCTCATCATGTGTATATCCTCCCAATGAAAGTCATTTTTTTTTATATAAATGTTTTCTTTTTACGTGTAGTGCAGTAACTGGAACTATACATACATACATACATATATATATATATATATATATATAAAGGATTAGATGAATTTGATGAAGAATTTGGATTATAACACACTACACTAAAAATAAGGATTAGATGAAGAATTTGGATTGTAATCAAATTAAGATTTTTATCAACTTAGAAATTATAGGAGAAGAAAAATTATATATATATATATTTTTAAATCTAAAAATCTAAGTGATTTATATCAAAATTTTCACGTAGATACACGTGAAATATTAGATTTATCAACTTATAAATCATATCAAAATATAAATCATATTAATTTACTAAAAATCATGTACAATAATTGTATATTAATATACTTATTAATATAATTAATATACAATAAATAAATCATGATATATACTTATTAATATAAAAATTAACGTTAATAAAAAATTGTTCATTCATTGTAATTTTTATTAATATATATTAATTTTTACAAATGAATAAATAAATCATATTAATATTCGAGGTCATATGTACGTGAAATATGATTTATATATTTTTTATATAAATCATATCTTCATTACATTTTTAAAAAAAAATCTAATAAAGATACTGTTTATATCTAAGACTCTATAATTCGGGTTAGAAATTATATAAGATCATTTCTAAACAATCAAACTAACATTATAAAAAAAAATCAATTGAAAATCCGTAACAATTCTCTAAATTGGATTAAATTTAAAGAAATCAACTTAAACAAATACACAAAATATATTCAATTTGATGGAAAAAAAAGTAGAGTAAACAAATACGTACTTGTAAGGTTGTCGGTGGAAGAAGAGAATAATAGATGTTGTAGATAGAAGAAGAGTAAAAGAAGGCAAAAGAACTGTAGGATGAGTATCATCATAAAGGAAATGGGCCAACCTACAGCTAATGTATCTATTGTAATGCATCTAGATGTGATGGATGAAAATGTGCCTACGCTCAAGTGCAAGTATTAACAAATTGTTGTGGGTGCCATATAACACATGCTCTTCTTACATTTGGGATATATTCTTTTTAGTTTTTATCTGAAATTTTATAAAAATCCCATACCATTGAGATGTACCCAACCACTTGTTAGTCCATTAAGGCCGGCAATGAAAAACCTATGGCAATTTAACTATAATCCTGATGGTTATGCATTCAATTTCAACCACGTTTTCAATGTATTTATGCATTGAAGAGGATCCATATGGAAAAGAAGAACAGATCAACTATACCATAATCAAGACCCTAGAAACTAAGGTACCTCCCGTTCCAGCCAAAGAGGTTGGTGACTCACAAAAGAAAAACACAAAAGAAACTAAGCCTTATATTTTTTTTTTATACTTTTGTTTCTTTAAAAGAACAACTTTGTCCTATCTTTATGCAGGTTATCTCTAGAAAAGATCAAGCACAGTACTAGTATCACATGGAAGTACCTTACAGATATGTTTCAGTTGATATGTTCTCTAGGAAGTTCAAGGAATCTTATGGAAAGAAGCAAGATGAGGAGCTCTCGGAGCCATATGATAAATCCCAAATCCATAAGAACGCTCTTTCCTTTAGTGTGTATTCTCTTTCTAAATGGGAACTTCTTAAAGGACCTAAGTTAAAGGACATAAATTTGACCATATGATTTTGATGGCTCACATTATTCAATGTTTCTTAGGTACAAAAAAAAGTAATTCATTCATTTTTTTTTTTTTAAGTCAATTAATTCATTATTTTTGTTTGTATAATCTACTACTTTTAGAAACACTATATTTAGAAGAGATGGATTCAAGTTATATTTAGTGTAACTCTTTAAGAGTTACACCTTTTTTGTACCGTAGATTTCTAATAGATCCAGCAGTTGAAAAAATAACATTAAATGATTTTTGCTTTCTACCTTATTTACCTATATAATAACAATTTTTCTCTATCCTCATTTATTACTTTCCATAGTCCTCATATGGTGTTGTTTAATGATGTCCCTTTCTTCTTACATTTGCTGGATATATTTTGGTTGGGGATTTCGGTTTTCCTAATCTCCTAATTCATGTACTCTCTTTAAAAAGACTAATAGATAGAAAACTTTATAGATATAAAATGATTATATAAATTAGTGTATCTAAAAATCATAACTGCTTACCAAGACCATGCATGTGTTGCTAGAGGTGTCAGCCACAAATACAAATCAAAGCCTCATACAAAACATAACTCAAACTCATACTGACATTTCTACTCAAAACCATAATTGTAAAAACGTGAATTGTATCGCGAATCAATTCTTAATTTTTTTTCGTATCGTGTATCGTATCATATCGTGTATCGTAAGATACACAAAAATTTAATAAAATTTATAAAAAATTATAAATATACATATATAAATGGTATATTCATTATAAATTTTGAATATATTCAACTAATGACTAATTTATTCATCACTTATGTAATAATATTTAACAAGATAACTAAATAAATTAAACTAGCATGTGTTCAAAACATACACATTCAAATTACTTAAATTCAAAAGTGACAATATATTACAAATGACCCAAAAATAATAACTTATTTTCATAATATTCATCAAATTGCCTAATCAACCCCATCTAAGTCAATGCTATCATCATGTTTATAATTTTATAAAATAAATAATAATATATTAGACTGAAACTTACAACGGTTGAAAATAAAGGTTTTGTGAAAATATTGTGACAATTTATTGTATTCATAGACTTCTGTAGGGGCCAATTGATCCCATAGGTACAATTTGCCTTGGAAAGGGTTGGGCCTATGGCCCAATACCCAGTCTGAGGATAAGAGAGTATCCGAGGACGACCAGCAAAGGAAGAGATGAAAACTATACCCTAAAAAGAGGTAAAGAATACCTATGTAGAATTTAACTGTGTCCGAGGTGGCCAGTAGACTTCTTAGTCCCTTAAGGTAATGTTTCAGAAGGACTTTGCAACAAAGGGGATGAGAAAATATCAGATAAAGGATAAAGATGAGGAAAAACAAATATCTGAAAGTACTGTTACCCTCGCATTAAATGCTGCCCAACTAACTCTCTGGCTGCATTAATGTGGAGGTGATGCCTGAACAGTAAACAAGCAGCCTTACAGCTAAGAGTAGAAGGTTCAAGGAGAGGCGAGGGAGGACAGAGGAAAAAGACTCCCAACACTTGACTCACACGTGGATAGAGGAAATGGTGCAAAAACAGTAGTATATAACACGAAAAAAGATTCAAAGAATGAAGGACGGAGAAAAAATACAAGAAAGAAAAAGAGAGAAAAAGGTGGAAGAAATACAACAGTAAAAAGGAAGAGTTCTTCATTATCGATCGTACTGACAGGGCATGTTCGAGGATGCTTTTTGTATGTATGCATGTGTGACTCTTTCCATTTAACACTATATATCAATATCTTTATCTTATATTCAGACTAGTTTTTTCTCCCACTCTCTACAAATTTATTGTTCGGGCTTTTTGGGCCTGGGTCCATTCCTGTTCTGGGTTCAAGTCAAAACTAGTCCTTACAACTTCTTTTTTTGGTTTAGTCAAATTTGGTAAGTAAAAATTCACTGTTTCATGCACAATTTTCTTTTGTTGATTTTTTGTTTGTGGTTTTTTTAGTGCATGGTTTAAAGTATTTGTTCCAATTAAAACCAATAACAATTTATCACCTAGGATTTATTATGAAAATGTTGTGAATGTAGCATTACGCTAAAATAAAATTATAAAATATCATATCAGGGCCCACTATTGCTAAAATAAAGGTATTGAGAAAATATCATGACATTTATTGTGTTCCTGACTTTTTTCTTTTAGCCAATTTGTTGAGCCAAAATTCATAGTTTTGCTGACAGTTTTCTTAGGCTGACCCCCCCCTTTTTTTTTAACACATTGTTTAAAGTAAAAAATACATAGTTTTACCAACAAAAAAGTATTATGGAAAAAAGTATTTTTCCCCCTTTATGTTTGGGGCAATTTCATCCCCTCCAATTTTAAAGTTGAATAATTCCTTCCTTTGTATTTTGTAGACAAGTATATAGTTCCTACTATTACTCTCTTAGTTAAATCCTAACAAAATCTTATGATTCCTATAATATTTCATTGTGCAATAACTAAAATGCCTCATTAAATTTTAATGTCCCAAAAATTTTCTTAATGTATTTTGAGTTTTATGTATTAGTCATACTTAGAAAGTAAAAATGATGATGTATGATATTCTATTTGTTACCTAGAGAACACTAATTTATTAGTGGTTTAAATCTTCTAAATTTATAATTTTTGGGATAATTACAGATAACCCTCCTGTGGTTTGACCGAAAATCATTTTGCCTACCCGTGGTTTGAAAAGTATCACTTAACCCACCTGAGGTATGTTTCCGTCACCCTCCGTAACCCACCTCGGTTTCTGCCGTTACAAAAACACATTTTAACCCCAAAACAGAACATAACGCGAATCAAAATACCCAAAACTCAAACACTTTTCGAGAGAGAGACCTGAGGTGCGATCAGATTGTTCGTCGTGGTTTGGGGGTCTGGAGGGAGAGAAAGCACTTGTTTTGCATCATCGAAGCTAGGCAAGGTATGTGTGATTGCTGTTCATCGCAACCCACCCACGTATTTGTGCTTGTTCTTGATTTAGGGTTTCAGAGTTTGTTCAAGTGCGAACTTACTGTGTGAAAGTCGAAATTTGTACTTCCCAGGAATTGTGTTATGTTGATATGTCTTCATCAAGTGGTAATTTCTCGAGTTCATATGGACACATATGCAATGAGCAGACTTGTGTTTTGAGAACAAGTTTGAGTTTGTACAATTTTGGGAGGAGGTTCTTGGGTTGTAGCCGTTATAAGGTTGGTCCTAAGTGTCCTTTCTTTGTTTGGGTTGATAACCCAACTTGTCCTTGTGGGAATGAAACTGCACCTTTGGCTCTAGAGAAGATGTCTAGGCTTCAGAGCGCTCTCCAACTTGCCAATGAGAGGGAAATGACAGCTCTGAAAATGGCAGAAGAAGCTAGGCAAATGGCAGAAAAGGCTCTTGAAGAGGAAGCCAAAGCAAAGGAGAAGGAGAGAAATGCTCGAGCTGTCTGTGCAAAAGTTAAGGAAAAAGCCATGTTTGCTAAAAAGAAGCAGAGAATGTGGAAGTCCGCATGCATTTTGTCATGGATCTTTTTTGTTATTATTATGTTGTTGTGTTTTGGCTCAATTGAGTTCTCTAGAGTGAATAGACCTAGATTGTTTCCCTGAAGTAGTTAATTGGTTAGTAAGATAGTTATGGCAATGGTGTTAATGAATTTGCATTGTAATAGGAAACTTCATCTACTGATGTAATGTTTTGATGTGTCAATGAATGAAGAATTTTGAGTATTTTGTGCATACCATAACAACCATTCAATGGAAGAAGTATTTTGTGCATACCAACTATTCAATTATTGAGTATTTTGTGCATACCAAATATTGGTCATGCCACTAGTCTGTGGGTATATAATGAAAGAAGTATTGGTCAATTGTCAATGACTTGTGCATACCATACCAACCATTCCACAATAAAAACTTCCATACACTATATTGGAAAAATATACTTGGACACAATCTGTAATAGTAATAAATAAACTTCCGTATAATTTGGTTTAGACAAATAATGTTCCATACAGTTACCTGTGCATACTATAACAACCATTCCACAATAACAACTTCCATACAATCTATATTGGAAAAATCTACTTGGACACAATCTGTAGTAGCAATAAATAAACTTTCATATAATTTAATTTGGACAAATATTGTTCCATATAAACTGTAATACCATAACTTCCATATAACAACTGGAGTGTATTGTACCTTAATTACAAAAAAGCATATTCCAAGGCCAGCTACATATATATATATATATATATATACACACATACATATAATTGCTCAAAATAAGGTGATTGTTTTTTACACTAATTGATAATTACAAAAAGCCAACAATGGTCTTCACAAAAAAAACAAAAAGGCCCATATGTTCCCACTAGCTTTACTCCCAAGTTGGCATGCGTATCCACTAGCTTCATTCATTTCTTGCCTTTAATCTTTCCTCTTTCCTCTTTCCTCCCACTGAATTCAGTTTTGGTGGTCTTTGTGCAGCAAGCTGCCCTCCAGTTCTCACACCACCAGTGCTCTTATTTGCATGTGAAGGTTACAAAATAAAAAATAGATTCACTTGTTAAAAAGTATCTCAGTCTCTACACAACCATCCAGGAAAGAGGTTACTCAACTAAGTTACCTGTGAAGAACTTGGTAAGGTATCCCAATTCTCCTTAGGTGTGTGAAACTTTGGCTGTGAGGAAGAGAACCATCTTGCTCTCCTGTGAGATGGCCTAGGTTGATTTCCTTGCTGTAAGGATGAAGGCTGAGTGGCAAACATCATGTTGTAGGTCTGGGTAGGCTGCTGGGATGGTGGTTGGGGTGCAGGCTGATGTGTAAATCTAGGTGCAGGCACCCCTCCCCTTACTTGCAACAAAACTCAGTTTCAATACAGTGTTTATTGTAAGTTTAAAAACAAGTTTTTTTTTTTTTTTTTTTTTCCATTTAAATCCTAATTACTTACAATTTTTTCTCTTTGAAGTCTCTGTCTCCTCGGTCATGGTGTCTCCACAATGATGCCAGCCTTGCACCCTCTTGAGTTATGCCCTTCCTTTTTGCATTTCCCACATCTTACAAGTTTGTTCAGCCTACTTGCTTTGTAGGGGTTCCTAGGCTTATCAGAAGCCCTCTTTTTTTGCTTGGGTGGTCTGCCTGGTGGTTTGTATATGTTAGGTGCTAGGGGAGTAAGTTGTCCAGTCTCAGCCCATTCTGACTGGCCAGGCATGGGAGGAAGTACCTCATTGTATATCTCCATATAAGTTTCTTTGAAGTAGCATGGGTGGGTATAGTCTTCTGGTATCTCAATGTTTGTATAAATGGCTGTTATAGTATGTTTGCAGGGAATGCCATGTTTGCAGGGAATGCCATTTAAATCCCAAGACCTACAGCTACATGTCTTCTTGACCAAATCAACTACGTGCCTCTCATACTGACTGTCTACCTCATAAAGGAAACTGCCAGCTAGGGTAGCACTAAATGACTTACTTTCAACCTTCAATTTTTCCAACCTATCTTGTATGCTTGGAAACAACTTTCCAGTGTACTTCTATATCCTTTCCCTTTTTGTGTAAAGCCTAGTCATAAGTCTAACCCTAATCCACTCCAACATTACCAAGATTGGTTTGTCCCTAGACTTCAATATCATTGCATTAAAAGACTCACTCAAATTATTTACTAAACAATCTGTTAAGGCCCTAGGAGTGAAGTGTGACCTTGTCCACTATGCAGGTGCAATCTTTGCAAGATATTCATATGCCTTTTTGTCCAAATCCCTTATGTACTGCATGCATCTCTCAAACTCCCTTACTGTTGTGACAGCAGCACACCTCCACAGTGCATCTTTCAACTCCAATCCCTTGTGATCCACTTTGAAATTGTTGTAGATGTGTTTCACACAGTATCTATGCTCCACAGTAGGGAATAATGTCTCTATTGCAGGTATAAGCCCTTGCAAATAAGCAAACAAACAAACAAGTTAGTTCAGCAAACAAAGTATTGGTCAAGTGTAACTGAACAAAACAAAACTTGCATACCTTTTGCCTATCAGAAATAAAGACCAACTTTAGCTCCTCTGACCTCCCTATATCCTCAGCAAAAATTTCTAAAAACCATATCCAAGACTCCCTGGTTTCTTGTTCCACAACAGCCATGGCTACTGGAAAAATGTTGTCATTTGCATCATTGGCAGTGACAGATAAGATTTGCCCACCAAATCTGTACTTTATGTGACAACCATCTAAACCTATAAATGGCCAGCATCCACCTATAAATCCTATCTTTTGAGCATTGAACCTAACATACATCCTCTTAAATTTTGGCTGGGAAGTCTCATCAGTCATTTCGGTTTGCAGTATAACCCTGCTCCCCTTATCTACAGTGTTTATCATATGTGCATAGTCCCTAAGGACACCATACTACAGTTGCTCATCTCCATTGATGAAATCCTTGGCCTTTCTCTTTGATCTATACACTTGGTTTACACTTAGGTCAACAGATAAATTTTGCATCACATGGTTGTGTACACCACTCACCTCCCAATTTGGATTTTTGCTAAAATCCTCAATGAACCTCTTAGCAACATAAGCTGATGTTGCTTGGCTATTTTTAAAAGATTTGGGGCAAGTACAGTCATCAGTCAAGGTCTTAATTTGAAATGTTAGCTCTCCACTTATTTGAGATGCATAACATCTCCACCCACACCCATTCTTGCAGTGAACTGATATCTTGGTTCTCTCATTAAGCTTGAATTTGATGTCAACAGGTTTTTTGATTGCATTCTCCCTCAAAGCAGCTCTGAACACCTTTGCATTAGGAAACTTCATCTCCTTCTTCAGTACAACATTTCTCATGTCACTCTTAGCATTAAACTCTACCTGCTCAGGTACCTGCTCATCATTAGACCCATCCATGCTTACCAGGTCATCCTCAAGGGCTAGCTCAACCCACTCAGGGTCTGCATGGAATGCATTGCTTGATTTTGGGGCTGTGTGGGGTGCATTTCTTGATTCTGGGGTTGTATTAGGAGCAGAATCTTATGGTGCTGAGTTTTGAGCAACAAATACATCATCACCAAAGTCAGCACCCCCTAGGCCTTCATTTAGCCAATCATCATCATCATCATCATCATCTTCTCCTTCAACATCCTCAACATCTTCTTCTTCATCATTCTCATCATCATCCTCATCATAATCACTATCAAAATCTATTTCATCCCTTAATGCATCACCACCTAAACCACCTACATCACCACCTGCACCAGCTGCCATCCCCCTCCATCACCACCTACACCAACTGCCATTCCCCCTCCATCACCACCTACACCACCATGTGCCACTCCCCCTCCATCAGGATACTCAACTGCCAGTGACTCCACATTTATGTCAGTATAGATTATGATTTTTTCAGCTGGCCATGCCCTATGAAGGGTAGTCATGTTTAGGACATCTGCATCTGTTGCTATGTCTCTTAAATCAACTTGTAGATTACCTTCAGGAAGTAAATACCTATATCTACTATGTTTTTTAGGAGCATTAACTAGATGGCATAAATCTCGAATTTCAAAGAAACTCAACTTGTCAGGGTCAATCTCTGTCAGTAAATGTACAGACCTACCCATATATTCAATGGTTAGCTCCTCCACAAAACATCCCCCAACATGAATTTCAATGTCAAAGGTGAAGTCAACCATCTGCAATTAAAGAAAGTAGTTTGTTTACACATTGACATGTAGAAAATGACAAGAAGCCAAAAGATACAATAAGCCAACAGGTTGACAACAACACACGGACAAAAGACCACATAAAGCACATGCAAAACCAGATTCCCAACAAATTCATAGGGATCACACTACCCACAGTTCACAAACAAGTGTAATCATTGACAAATAAACTTGATTCTTTCAGATATATGCATCATAGCAGTACATTAGCTACATCTTAAGCGGTTATACATATAAATAGCAAAATGCACATTTAACATACAAAAAAAAATTTAAATGTGCAGATGAACAGCAAAACCTAACTATGTGGGTGGGTCGCGATAAAAAATTGACATCAAGAACCCAAATGTAGCAGTCACACATACCTTGCCTAGCTTCGATGATGCAAAACAAGTGTTTTCTCTCCCTCCAGACGCTCCAAACCACGACGAACAATCTGATCGCACCTTGGGTCTCTCTCTCGAAAAGTGTTTGAGTTTTTGGTATTTTGATTCACGTTATGTTCTATTTTGGGGTTAAAATGTGTTTTTGTAATGGCAAAGACCGAGGTGGGTTACGGAGGGTGACAGAAACATACCTCAAGTGGGTTAAGTGATACTTTTCAAACCACGGGTAGGCAAAGTGATTTTCACTCAAACCACAAGAGGGTTATCTGTAATTATCCCATAATTTTATCTAATAAATACTTTAATAACATATGTCTTTTGTTATTTTGTTCTTTTTTTATTTGTTTTCTTTCTTAAAAATGTGTTCATTAAAAATTAAGTAAGCTAAGCATCGTAATTAGACTCATAAAATAAAATGACAAAGAAGGAAGTATGAATAACAAAATATTTATTGCAAACAGTTGTAGGAATTTAATTTGATGAAGAGTTTCAATTATAGCATATGTTATCATTTATTGCAAAAATTTAAATATTGTGATAATGTTTTATCAAAACTTAGTTGTTAATTGTTGAAAGATGATGACATTTGTTATCATTCTTAGTAGAATTTTCTTTGTGAGTAGATACTGTCTTTAGTAAATAGGTTATAAGAAATGAAAAAGTACTTTGTATTAAATAATACCACATCATCCATATCAAAATTCAATAAACGAGAGATATGTGTGCAAAAATAACTACCAACTAACACATGTCTTTCAATTGTTAGTGAGTTAGTTATTTTTTGCTGACATGTCTCATACTTATTAGATTTTTATACCACTAACATGGTATCATTTGATACCAAATACCATCACCTAAGAAATTATCATACTAAATAGATAGCCATATGTTAAATAACTATTATAAATTTAAATACATGGTTTGATAATACTTCAAAAAAAGGTTCTATCTTAAATTTTCTCACTCAAGGGCATGCACGTACAACCCTTACCACGTGCAACCCTTACTAGTATATTAAAAAAGAGTAAACTATAAGTTAAATAAGTATAATTTATAAAGGTGTGAAAAATATCCTTGTTAAAGCAAAATTATGTTTGCAAAAAATTAATGTAATACTATTCTCGTCACATGTGCTCCACTCTGCACATGAGATGAGGCTTTTTTTTTTAAATTTATAATTTTGAGTTTAATATAATTTTTCAATTTCAATTTTACAAAAGAAACTAAAATTTAAGATTTGAAATAAAGTAAACTGTTGGGTTTAATGTGTGTTAGTTTTTTAAGGAAAAAATGTATTAAACGTGTGTAAGATATATTTAAATAGAAAGTATGCTAATTTTTAGCAAAAAAATTTCTCTAGTAGTTTTTTTGTTTTTGAATTTTGTTAAATTATAATTCTAACCTCATTTTTTTTCTTAAGAATAAGGATTATCTAATTAGATTAAGGGTATTTTTGACATTTTTCAAAACCAATTTTTTTTTTGGGAGATAATATAAGAAGACCAAAGTGAATCATCCAATTAACTAGATACAGACCAAAGTTTGCTTCCAAGACTCCAAACTGATGACTAATTATTTACTAAATCAAAAAGAATATTCATTCCTCGTACCAGGTAATTGTGAATTATACTATATTGATGTGAAAAAAAAGTCAACATTATTCTCAAAGTATTGAAAATATTTTTTCAAACATAAATTCATCCAATCCACTATGTTTATATGAAAGTTCATTAGATTATTCACATGTAGATTATTTGATTTATAAAATCATTTTAAAAAAAATTATACAGCTATTAAATAGGTAAAATAACCTAAAAGTATATGTATTTGCTCAATTTGAGTTATCGCATTATATTCTCTAACTCATTTTAGAGGAAAATTCTCTCCATCGTACATTTTAGATTGGATTTTTTTGAATAACTTTTATCTACTTAGACAAAAGGAGAATTTGACCTTCATGGCCCTTAAATCATTAAACTAATTTGACAAAGTTGTATCTTTAAGGTATGCGTTTTTTAATAATGTATTTAAGTTATTTGCTTATGTTCAATTTTTTTTTTTTTTAAATGGTTAGAAATTTATGCTACCCCTACAACTTGACCCTCCCCCTCGGACCGTATGCACAAATGCACTTTATACATGAGGAGTTACTTTTTTTTTATTTTTTTATTTTTTTGAGAATGAACACGGAAGTTACTTGGACTAACAAGTCCAATAAATTTGTATAACCTCACTTTAAGTATGACAGTGCTTTTATCTACTTTAAACAAATTAGTAAAATCTAATCTGAACACACAAAATCGCTTGCTAAGCTTTTAGAGTTTTTATTATGTAAAGCCTTTGTAATTAAGTTGGTATGATAATTTTTCGTTAATCATATCTAGTTTTTGGGTTATGGATTAGGTTTAAATTGGTTTTATAAGTGATTAGTTTACTTTATTACATAACTTGAATAATCGGAACATACTTTTAATGGAAAGTAATATTTGCTTAATAGGCACTTCTGGTTTTATTGTGTTTGCCTTTGATAAAATGAAGGTTGCAAACCCAAGACAATTCGGAATTAGTTTTTGGAACACAAAGGGATTACTATAGAAGGATGGAAATTCAAGAAAACCAAGTTTATAATATATTGATATTGTTTAAATTTATATAGTTATATATGGAATTTCTTAAGTATATTACTCTTATTATTTAGTGAAATCAATCATCAATATCAATATATATATGTATATATATAAAAGCAGAGACTTCATGCTGGAGAGTATGAGATTCTGCCAAGTAGCACACTCCTTGAAAGAAGAATTTTTTTTTGAGATACAAAATAGAATTTCTACTCTAACCTAATCTAAGTGTATATGTGTGTAAAACTCCCTCTTAGAGACTTAAACCTCGACCCTTACCCCTCACACCCCACAAGCATTTATACTTGTGGAGTGATCACCGCATCAAGGGTGTGCAGTGGTGAAAGGAGAATTAAACTCTGATTACATTCTTCTAAATTGTCATTAATTACTTTTTTTGGGTGAATGCATCATCATTAATTTAATACTCTTTTTAGATTCAACATAAGTAATTTACTAATTAAACTTAAATTAATGGATAAAATAGAGGGGTGTTAATTATTAATGACTCTTCGTAACCTTTGGTCTAATTTTCTAAAAGCAAAGGTTTTTTTAAATTTTTTTTTTTTTTTTACCTTGACAATCGACCATTGGGCTTGAGGCTAATATTCTGTGCTGATACATTGATTGTATACATGATCTTATATTGAATAGTAATAAATAGCAGAAATGGTAGTTACAAAATTCTTGGTAAATTGAAAGAATTATCATAAAATTGTTAATCTTTTAAAGTAGGTTCCTGTATTTGAATTTATGAGAAGTAGAAGAATCCATTGGAGGTGCATTGGTCCAAGAGAACTAGGCTGACAAGTTGTGACATCTTGACAAACAAAGCAAATTGTCAAAAAAAATTGTTTTTTGGTGCCCAATTTTTTCATTTTGTTGAGGTTGCACCTGTAGTTGCCACAATTGTACCGGTGGCAGCGACAATGGTGCCAGTTCTGGCACATGTGGTGATACCCATGGCAGCAATATCTGCTACAATTATTGCTGTGAGGGCAATCCAGAATATGGCTTCTAAGTATGAGTATCCATATACATACTTATGTTTGGCAATTTACCATATAAATTTACAAAATTTTCTTTGTATGATAAAGATTTGAAAGCTTTATGAGGGCATCCATATATATGTTCTAAGAATCACTTTCAACCATTGTGGTTTTTGGTTGATAAGTGACTGCATATTGCAAAAGGTTATTTTCATATTAGTTTGGAATACATACAGAAAATAACAAAAGTGTTGCTAAATTTGAATTTCGCACCAACTATGCTCACTAAATTTTTTTCTTAATTTTGAGTTTTAACAAGATTTAATTAAACATTGAAGTTTGGAGGATAGTGGTACTTTTTTTCTTTTATGTTGATGTCTATAATTTCCTAAACATTGTAATTATCTTTGTCTATTACCCTTCTACAACTCATGATGAAGCACTAGTACTACTACACATCTTTTTGAGAAAAGTTTTGTTGCATATAGAATTATGTGGCAGCAAAAAGAAGTAACAAATAAAATCATACACGTTGCTTTCTTTTTGCTGCTACATAACCCATTACACAGCAATTGCTGCATGCTAACATACAGTAAAACCGTTCCCCATCTCTTATATTTTTTTTGGTGGCTGAATAGTATCTGTCAAAAAACACACCAATCCTGTTTATGCATTATGTGTACGTAAATTTCTACTTAACCAAATGAAGTCATACACGTTGCAAAAGACACCAATTTCGGCGTGATTTGGAAGAGGTGGTTGATTGAGGGCCTATTCCTAGACTCAAATATGAGTCATATTACTTTGGGCAAGCCCAAGTGTTCTTGATTCCATTTCCATAATGACATATCCACAATGAAATAAGGCTATGTGTCGCATTAGGAAGTCTAAAGAATATAACAGGATTATAATCCTAATATAATATTTCAAATCATATATCCTTTTACATGATTTTATTTTGGCATACATGTTTTCTGATGCTGTCTCACACTTTAAATAAACAATTATCTAAGTGACGCCCCACTGTGACTGTGAAAAGAAAAAGAAAAAATGGAGGGGAGGAATCAATATCATAGTGGCTTTGATTTGACTGCCCTAGCATCCTTAGTAAGCAAGAACCGAGCACCCTTCACAAGTTCTTCCTTAACCATGAATAGAACAGCAGCAGCAAGAACACTTTGCACGATTTTTGTACTCATCCCTTTGTAAAAGCCATAGAAGCCTTCATAACGGATCATCTTTAGAACTGCATCCAATGTTCCTGAATTGAAGAATAAAATACCCACAGAAATGAGAAATCGATCTCTTTAGCATAAATATGGTTCTGCCTAGAATTATCAAAATTACCCTAACAAAGATTTTTCTAATATTTCAAGGACAACCCAATCAAATAGACACGATCATGCTGCAGAGTGCAGACAAGACATACAACTATAGGAAATAATTCTTTTAGAATGCATGGTTCAAGCTTTTAGAATGCATGGTTCAAGTAAAGATCATCAAAACAATTCAAACCTTTATAATGATGCCTTTTATCTCCTGTAGAAACCTGTTTCGCTTGAAGCCTCGACTGCATTTGCAAGAGTATTAACAAGATAAGTTACTACCAAGGTGCAAATTTAAATAGGTCAAAATAATACTTTGGTCTTTGAAAGCATCCTTCAATATATCTACTTACAAGGTTATTAGTTATTACAACCAAGGCAAGGACAAATATCAAGGTTCGTAATACCATTTCATATATTATTGGATGGCCAAATGCCTCGGTGTAATAGTTCTCTTTCCAGTTTTACAGTCATAAGCTAAATCTCAGCCAGGACATCTGCTGAAATCCAATAGTTTTTGCAAGATTTTCCCTTTTTTTCAGGACAGATATTTTTTGTCTGTTATTTACTGAGACAATTTTGTCTCAGCCCGCCAAAACCAACACTTAGCTAAAATTTAAAAAACAGGGCATGACATGATACTTGGGACTGGGAGGAACTAATATAACCACTTAAGCTTTCTTTATCAAAATTAGTCGAATTTAAGACATTTCAATCAGGTTCACAGTGTTTAACTTGGGAAAGCTTTGTCCAAAACAAGAATTTGTAAATTAATCGCAATTCATTCAACTTGTGACTTAAGTCTACACTGCTTCATAAGCTCATTTCTAGAAGCAGATATGTATACCTTAACAACTAAAAGAGGATACGTCACAACGGTAGCTCCGAGTTTTGCCAAAGCACCAAGAAGAAATATCTACCAAAACCAGACATTTTATCAGTTCAAAAAGTAGCATTTGAGGGGGAAGGAAGCAATATAGATCTAAAATAGAAACCAATAGAATGGCCAAACCTCAACAGCAGTCACTCCATTGTCGCCCTTCCTATTCAATGCACGTCTTTTCTTCAGCTTCTTCAACATGGTTTCATACAGCATGAATTGAATGGAAGGATTGCTCACCTGCGATCAATAGCAGGAAGAATCAGTGATGCCCCTTGGCATGTGCAAGAGTCACTTCTCACGTACCATGAACAACGTCGGGAATACACCTTTCCAGAAACCCCAAACTCCAGCTTCGTCAAAGACTTCTTGAATCTGTTAATGTTCCTCATTAGATTACAAAAAAGAAAGAGGCATTGAACCCCACATCATATGAATCATAAAACTTATGTCCATGAAGAAGTCAACAGAAAAAAATTATGCCTGTCATCCTAAATTTTATGCCTGTATAGATGCAAGCTGTCCACAAGTCAGAAACCCAGCAAATGAAAAAAAGAACATTAGCAGCACTTTAAAATCATCAAACCAATCCTTAATTTCTCTACTCCTAAGATGCACTACTTTTAATGCTCTGAGATCCAATTGATCAGTACTTGAACTTAAAGTTATATGTTTGTAAATTTCGGTGTAATTCTCTCTTCAAGAAACCGATCAGATCGTCAAGCAATTGGCTGACCACTCTAGATGTCAAATATCTTGGAACACTGATAATGTTAACAAATACAATGGATAAATAATTCCCTACTTCCAATCACAAATATAAAAGGACAAAATTTTCCTCCAAGCTAGTTTGGATGAAAGTTCTTCCAAGTTTCAACCCAAGACAGAGTGGTTCAAATGATCATCCACGTGTTACATTAATCATACTTATTTAATAGCCATGCAACTTGTTTAAATTATAAATGAGTCGAGTGATTAAAATACACGCGGATGGTCATTTAATTGCCACATAATCAGCTGAAGACCATGCCTCATGAAACGAAGGTCACTAGTTCGAATTCCACCTGCCCCCTCCCCTAGAGGCCAAAACAAATTTATTTATTAAAAAAAAATCAGTTGGAGGATATTCCTCCTACCTGGTTCAGAAAAAACTTTACCCAATGTATAAAATATCTTGAATATTATCATTTCCCTATAGCTAATCCTCTACCAGCACAAAATATGATTCATTTAGGTGATAATGACTATGACAGAATCATGAATGTTTTCATACATATTGTATAGAAGTATGGAACCAATAGGAGAGGTTGTCTTATGAGCTGTAATGTCAACCATAAATGGGGAAAAATTCAAAACAAAAAAATAAATAAAAATTTATTATTGTACCTACCGCATGGTTAGTTCCATAGGGAGGAAGCTCACTTGCAGCAAGAATTGTTTCGTTTGGATCTACTGACAGCATCTGACTCTGATCAGGCTGAATCTTCTTTGAGGTTTTTGTATGCGTCTGCTGGGAAAAATTATAGTTAAATGATAAAATTAAAAAGACCAAAGTTGTAGACTAGCTTAGAGTTTTGGGGCAAGAGATTCAGTTTGTTCAAACTAGTTCCAATCACAGAGAAGAGTGCGCTTGATGAAATTAGTTATTTAAATCAGAGAAATACGTATCATAAGATTTAAAATTTTGAAACAAGAGTATGCCTTGTGACATTAGTAATCCAAACAAAAAATGATTATTAATTCATAGGGAATTTTTAGAAATTTTGAAAGAATATAAAAACAAAAAATATATATAGGTTAATACTTAAAAACAGGAATTAAAGATATATTTTTAGGCTATTATCCTGCAGTGCTTTTTTGCAATTAGACAAGGTTTAACTGTCGCCGCGGGGGGGGGGGGGGGGGGGGGGGTGTGGGGAGATTTATATCTACAGCTCAATGTTCCCTGCTAAATTCATGAGACTTTGCCTCATATGAGTTTCCAACCATCAGTACAACATAACATTATCCTAGGAAACAGAAACCATGATATAACCAACACCAGTAGACTTCTTATACTTACAAAGATATCAGGAATATTATTTCAATGGTTATGTGAAGTGCTATGAAGTTGGCATGGATAAACTTAATCAGAAGTACTTCCGATACTATTTTCAAATGTAACTTTCTATAAAAGTAACAACAACAAAAAACAAGGCTTAGACATATAATTTTTGGGGTTGGCTACGAAAAAATATGAAGAATTCAAAATTTTGTTTCACTTTCATATTTTAATGCATTTAAAAAATAAAAAAATAAAAAGTTTGAGGCTCATGTCACTTTGCTTTTTACCTGCATGCGTGTGACGACTACCCATATAGGGTTTGTCAAAAGCACATTCACACACCTACAAAAGGAAATTTCCAAGCAACTATTACACAGCAAATCACATAAATTCAAACAAATAATCGGAAGGGAGATGACAATACAACAATTATCATACAAAATAAAATTTGAGACAACTAAGACTTGATTGCTTTGCTCGTTTTTTGTTGGGGGGGGGGGGGGGGGGTGTGATAAAAATCACAGGAAAACAAAGAACTGAAGATATTGGGAGTCTGTAAACTAAATCAATTACCCTGATAAAGCAGCCACCCAAAGTGATGTAAGCATTCCAACTGATCCATCACCAACCCCTTTTTTCATACGTTCAAGCGAAGCAGCTTCAGCCTTGTTCCTGAATATTTGATAGAAATAATAATAAACACCCTGTACCATGAAAATTGTAAGTATATAAGAAGCCAGTACTCTAAAACCATTAAGTGCAGATTTATGGAAAGCAGGTCAATATACAAAGTTAGAAACTCATTTTTGAGCCAAAAGGATCTAACATGTTCTGTATCGTGTGGTACTAGAGAAGTTAAGATTGCCAATGGAAGATGCGAGGGAAAAATAAGACGCAATAAAATTATATGGGTAGTCTTCATAACAAATTTTCGATTGTATTAAAAAAAAATTGCAGTTAAATTTGTTATTCAAACTGCCCAAAATTATTAAAACTAATGAGCTAAAATGAGCTCTCTCCACTTTTAGATAGCCATTACTAGACAACGTAAAGTCCATGAAATAAAGTTTGGAGGTCCACTAGATATATGGGCTATACAACTGTAGGTACTCATCTCCAATTCATTAAAATCTTAATGCCTGATGGTAGTAGAATTTGAAACCAACTCTTTGGAAACAAGTAGTACCGGCTAATTAAAACTAAAAAAACTAAGATGCAACACACCGGGGATTAACATTAAGCAACAATCTAATTACAAATTTATGATTGGTTATGGATAGCAATCTTTTAGGCCGACAAGCGACAAGACAAACTAAAAGCCAAGGGCAGTGCAGATAACATGTTACAGAAAATGAACGCAACACCTGCACATTTTTCCACAGAGTACATGGGACCACATTGATATCATATGCTTTGGAAATCACAATAGACCTATCTATTCTATCCCCATCCTGCCTCAATACACCCTCTAGTACAAGTTCATGCCTAAGAAGCCCAATTACTTTCCAATATAACATTACCAACTTAGTCTGCAAGGTTCCACAACCAAAAAAAAAAAATATATATATATATATATATACACAGTTTTACAGTAGTAAAATCATGATGAAGAGCAACCAAAGCTTAATTCAAAGAGAAAGCTAAAAAGAAATCTCACCTGAGAGGCGGCGGTGCCGACTAGAGATGGTGTTAACCCTCCATATAATCGTCGCCATCCCTCATGTTTTACCACCTACAAATTTCCCAAATTACAAGTAAAATTCAAACTAAACAAAATGAAACAGTTAAAATTTAAATAAAATTGAAGGTACAGTTCTGTTTGGTTGCCAAGAAAGTAGGAAAAACAAAACCAAAGCCTATTTTCACTTTTACGGAAATCAAATCAAAACAATTTTCCAAAAGCAACATGATTATATAATTATTTAAATAACCGCATGGAGAGAGAGAGAGAGAGAGAGACCTGGCACATTTCTTGAATTGTTCCGAGCTTCCTCTTCTTCTCCTTCAGATCACGCTCTGTTTGTTGACGAGTATTCACCTGCAAATCAATTCAAAACAACAAAAGCTAAAATTATCAAAACTAAAACTACTAGTACAACAACAACAAAAACAAAGTCAAGCTTTGAAAAACTGAAAAGCGAAAAGAGAAAATCAGAGAGATGTTGAATTTTGTACAGTTTGAAGAGGATATGTGATGAGCTGAGCTATGATCCCGCCTCCGGCTCCGGAGAGTCCATTGATCAAAGCGTCAGACATTTTTTTCTCGGGAAAATGTTTTGTTTGGGAAGGTATTTTTCTCGGGAAAAAAAAAATGTATTTTAAGGCATTGAGAGAAAAAATAGATCAAATAAACAACAAAGTGTGAGAGAGAAAATCTGAGGGACTATCTCAGATTTGGCTGTAGCGAAGTATTTAACACATGCTGAGGTCGTTGGTCATCAGAGTACAAAGTCTCATGGCATGGGCTGCTTGTTGTACCGTAGAAGAAAGCAAATGATCTCTGATTTGACTATTTTAGCCTTCGTGGATCTCCGCTTCAAACGGATGAAAAATTATTACTAAAACCATTTTTAGCGATACTTGAGCTGGCAAGTATTTATTAGTTGTCCTGTGCGTATTTGTGAAATTTTTATAAACAATACAAATTTTTTCAGGCGCTTCTTCTTGTGAAGTGATCATGGCTTCAAGACGTGTGGTGATACTTATTTTTCTTATATATAGCAAACAATGCTCACAAATATATCCTATAAACCAAAAAGTAATAATTATTTGATTCTAAAATTTTATTGTTAATATGAAATCTGTGTTTCAATTCCGGCCCATACTAAAGATAATTGGCATCTTAATTTGATGATAAAGAGTACATTCATCAAAAGCGGACGTCATACGAATGTCATAGATTGAAACTCTATAAAAAATTATTTTTATAATTTATTAATAATATAAATATTATATTTGCTCGTGGACACACTTTTGTACTAATGAGTGTGCCCATGAGCATATTATCATTTTTTAGTATTGTTTGTTTAATTTTCAAGTTTAAACTTAAGCTCGATTCTTTATGTTGGATGATCGAGTGTTTGCACCCTTACGTTTAAGTTATTGCGTTATGGATTTCATTTTCAGTTGTGTACTTGGGGTGTTCCTTGAGTTTAGGCTAAATGATGTCGAGAAAATTCTAGTTATCCTAACACATGTGATGAGGTGGTTTGATATGATGAAATTTTCCATATGAATTGTGATTAGGATATTAGTGATTGTTATAACTTATAATAACTAAACAAAATTAAAAACTTTTGTTCAATAGTTCTAAAAGAAATGGGATGTTTGAATTCTGAATTCTAAGTGTTTATAATACTCTTGGTAGTTGAATTCCTCCCCCCCGCGCGAAGAAAAATAAACACTAGCAATAACGTATGTGTAAAGGTACATATAACAAAAAAATTGCATGCGTGTAAATGCTAGTTATAAAAATGTTACTATAAAGAAGTTATTAACTCATGATTATTACGAATGAGAGTTTTGTTGTTAAAATTTGTCATGGCCTTATCAAGAAATTTTTTTTTTTTTTTTTTGATAAAGTTATCAAGACAAATTTCTCTTAATAATAATGGAAGATTTGGCTTTCAATGAAATTATATCTTACTATATATTATATAACAATCCAATCCGATTGCAATTCAAATATTCAATGGCCTGTTGTTAAAAAAAAAAAAAATAAATAGTCAATGCCCTATTATGTAGAAGCTTGTAAATTCTTACTATCTTTGATTTGATTTAACAAATTTACCTCAAACTTATCTACCATTTCTTAAAAGGCGTAATTTGAATTTTTTTTTTTTATATTAAAAAAAGCTTCCTATTTCAAGATTTGAAAATATCCCCTGCCAACCATCATAAAAAAAAAGGTTTTCCATATTTCATAACAAAGAGACAAAAGAACAAAAAATCTATTAGAAGTATGAAATTTTATTTAAGCATAAAGAGAAATTTTTTTATAAATTAGTTAGATAGGATTATGATAATGTGCAATAGTTAGTAGAAATATAATATAGCTATCATGTGTGTTGCTAGGAAAATTATAGAAATATAATATTGGAAGGTGATGATCTAAATGTTAATGAGCTCTTCAATAACTTAGAATTTATCTCTCACTAGAATATCAAGTCCATATGTGATAATATTTTGTATTTAGCTAAATCTTTTGCAAATATTTCTTTTTCTCGTGTAAATAGAGAGGACAATGTTCATGCTCATTTCCTTGCACAATGAGTTGCTTTTGTTTCTTAGTCTGACTAGTTGTTTAAGTTGTGAATGCTCTAAATAAAGATGGTTCTAGACCCAAAACCTTTTTGTATTTCTCCTATTTCAGGTTAAGCAATAAAATATTTATGGGCAAATTACAAATTGCACCCCTAAAGTTTGGGGATATTTAGATTTTACACCCTGAAATTTTAGAATTTTGATTTTACCCCTTGAAGTTTAGGGTGTTTTGATTTTACATCCTAACGTTTCAAAATTTGGATTTTATTCTCTAAAGTTTAGTAGTGCTTGGATTTTATACTTCCAAATTATGAAACTTTAAGGGTGTAAAATATAAACACCAAAAAAGTGTCATGGAGTAAAATTTAAACACTCCTAACATATAAGGGGGTAAAATCTAAATTCTAAAATATCTGATTATAAAATTCAAACACCCTCAAACGTTATGAGTAAAATTCAAATTCTAAAATTTCAGGGTGTAAAATCCAATCACTCTCAAACTTTAGGAATGTAATTTGTAATTTACCTTATATTTATTTAGCTACAAAAGATGCAATAGTTAGTATATTAATATTGCATGAAAGGAATGAGGGGCAATTTTTTATTTTTTTATCAGAGACAAGGGGCAATTGGTTATATGCAACTGGAATATTATTATTATTTTTTTTATTGAAAAAAATGTGTTATGCACTGGATTTTAGACTATGGTCAAATACAAGGACTTAACACTATTTTTTTGAGTAATGACACAAACTTGGGACATATGGACCGTAGGATATGCAAAGCAATGAAGGGCAAGATCGTCATATGACATAGCCAACTACTTTCCCTTTATTACTCCAGAGGACTGATAATCAGAACATTGATATCTCAACCTCTTTTTATCTCCTTCATAAATATCCTACTACACCCACACGGCGCAAGATAGCACCGCTTTTTATCCCAAAATGGCTTCGTCTCGCCCATCGCCGCCAAAGCCTCTAGACCTGGAGCTCACAATCGTCTCCGCCAAGCATCTGAAGAACGTCAACTGGAAGAACGGCGATCTAAAGCCGTACGCCGTGTTCTGGATCGACCCGGACCGCCGCCTCGCCACCAAATCTGACGAGTCCGGGTCTACCCGACCCGTCTGGAACGAGCGGTTCACGCTCCCCCTCACGCTCCCGCTCCACGAGTCGTTCCTCACCCTCGAGATCTTCCACTCCAAGCCCTCCGAGACCCCCAAGCCCTTGGTCGGCACTCTCCGCATTTCGCTCGGCGACATCGACAACAGCGACGACCCGACCCGGATCCGAACGTTCGTCCTCACGCGCCCTTCTGGTCGTCCACAGGGGAAGATCCGGGTAAAGCTCTCGCTCCGCGAGCGGCCATTACCGCCTCCTCCGGATTACCATATGGTCCCTCCGCCAAGCTATTATTACCCCTGTGCCCCTCCCCCAACGCGCGACTACAGAGGATACTCTCCCCCGCCGTACACGTCATCGCTCCCAACTCAGTATCCCGACGCGTATTCAGGTTACTATTCTGGGTATTATTCCGGTGCTCCACCGCCGCCTCTACCTCCCAGGCCTTTCTTCGATCGGCAAGCGAGTTATGGGCCTGGCGGGCCCAGTGGGCCATCTGCCCCAGTGGATTACTCGCCCTATGATCAAAAGCCCAAATCTTCCAAATTCGGGTTAGGGACGGGATTGGCTGTGGGGGCGGTGGCTGGAGCTCTCGGTGGGCTCTCTTTGGAAGAGGGAATGAAGTACGAAGAGGAGAAGATCGCTGACAGGGTTGAGAATGACATGGCTGCTCGCGAGGATTACAGCGATTATAGAAGTGACTATCGTGCCGATTATTGAATGACCTAATCGGTGAGAGGCTAAAATAAGTTGAATTTCCGGTTTGTGATTTCGCGGTATATATATGTATATATTATGTGGTGTTGAATTTGCTCTCTAGTTCAAGTACTTTTTTATTGCTGGATTGAATATTTGAATTTTCGTCTAGTAAATAAATGATGGATCTTCTATATTTATTGTGGTTACCAATTTGTTAATGCTAGAAACACTGGATTGACAAGAAGGATTAGGCTTTTGTGAATGTGTTAGAATATTGAGTGTGTGAGTTAGACTTATGCTAAAAATGGGATCAAGTTAGCTCAGCTGATAAGTTCGAATCCTGACTAACCTGGTCATAGGTTTTAAATTCTATTATGTTTATAAAAAATTAAAAATAGAAGATATGGTTTGTTACTGATGTTACAGTGTTTGATTTTCGAACATAAAAATGACAATGAGCTCTATTGCCATCAGTTGGCCGAATGCATTACTTTTATATAAATATGGGAAGTTGACATTGGCAGCGGGATCACTTTTATCGAACTCTTTTATTGTCTCTTAGCATGTGTTTTATTTTCCTTCAAAAAATGAGAACAGAAGTTGGCATTATTGGATAAGTGTTTTGTCCTGGCCCTTGGGTTGATAAGGAACAAGAAGAGTGGAGAATCGTGAATCGTGATGGTTAAAAATATTATTGTGTTCTGGGGTCTACTATGATTCCTTTCTTTGAGTTGAAGACTGAAGAACATGGAAGACGTATCTTCTGCAGTTTTTTGTGGGATTTAAACTTGGGTGGGTGATGGCTTTGAGTTCCACTTAGGTACAATGATTGTTCAAGTAAGTAGATAATGAGTCCATGAGGAAAGGAATGACTATGTTCGTTGAGCCTCCATGGTTCAATATCTACACTAAGTAGTGCTATAGATGCATTAAAGCTAGGAAGCATGGACATTTCATTTGGGGGTGCTGTACCTATGTCATACCGGTGTTGTACCTGCTGTGTCATGTTCTAATTTTCAAAAATTGCTTGTGTCGCTGTGTCGTATCCGTGTCTGTGCTTCCTAGCTTTAAAGCTTCTCGAAGGTTTCCTCTTTTCTGTTTTATGTGCTTTGCTGATGGGTTTTGCACCTATATTTATTTGGTTATCTTTTTTTGTCTTCAGTAAGTTAAAAGGGTGATTTTCTTTATAAAATAATAGGTTAATTAGTGCCTTTGCACATGCCAGATCATGAATCATTGAAACAAAAGTATGAAAGTGACTCTTTACTTGTATATTGGACTGCTAATTCATCTAAATCCTGCAATTAATAATTAGATTTAGTTTGCTAGATTGTCATGTTAGGTTGGGTGGTCTATGTATATGTATTGTGCATTCCACCTCCATCAAATGTGGCATTGGTAATTACTTATCAAAAAAAAAAAAAAAAGTGGCATTGGTAATTTCTTGATCCATTGCTATACCTTCTGCAGTGCAACTTTGCAGCAGGTAGTTTTGGATTTCTGTGATTATGGGTTTTGAAGTAGTGGCAATGCTCAAGAAATGAAGTGACATTTACAATTATTGTGCTACTGGGGGAATTGACACCCAGGAACTAAAATTGCAATAGCACCTGAAATTTGTTCATGCATATGATATCCTAACTACAGTTTTGCTGTATCTTGGTCCCCTCCCCCCATCTCTGTTCTTTCTTGTTCCTCTCTATTCTCAGCCTATCTGTATTTCTGTTCTGCTGATATGTCCAAAATCTTTAATGTAGTTTAGTAATGTTGGTCTGGGCCACTGCCTAATTTGCTTAAAAGCAATACAAGATGGAAATGGAGGTAAAGGTTGGTGAACAAAAATAGAAATTGGAGGTAAAGGTTGTGTAGAGTTCAAGAAAGGGTTTTGTCTACATTTATCACTCGTTCTAGGGACTAGGTAGTGCGGGATGAAATGTATTTATCTGGCCGACTGGTATGAATAATGGAATCCTAGGGGAAAGCTTGAAATATAATGGGATTTCAAGTCAGGGCAGAAGGGGTACTCTTAGGCATGTGGATGATGAAAATTGAGCTCTAGAATTAATGGGCTGGAGTTAATTTTGATGTTGGGGGATTGGTTTAGTGGTTGCTTTTTATTGTTGGTGGCAGCATTTCTGAAATGGAAAATTTCATAGTTATCAACAACTTTGTAAAAAAGTTTAAACAGATTATAATGGTCTGTAATTCAATTGTGGATGTTGATGAAAATTGAGCTCTAGAATTAATGGGCTGGTTTAGTTTTTGACGTTGGTGGTGGATTGGGTGTGTGAATTGGAAAATTTCTTAGCTATCAACAACTTAATAAAAAAGTTTAAAAGGATTATACTGCTCAGTAATTTAATTGTTATGGATTTGAGGGCACTGGCTTCTGAAAGCTGGTGATGACAACTGAGCTATTCATAATTGAGTTGATTCGGTCCAAGGTCAGAATACACTCTATAGACAATTATTTGGATTAGTTTTTGGCTGAAAGTCGATAAAAGTCCTTGCAATTGTACCTTAAAAAAACAGGGGGTGGCTTTAAAAAAGCTTAAACACAAGCAAGTTAATGGAAAAAAAGCTAATCCAAAGGGTTGCAAATTTGACTCATGATTCCTATGGCCAGCTCTATCATAAACCTAGTTCCACATGTTGTTTGATCTTTATTTTAGTTTTGAGGTATAATTAGCATATAAAGTTGTAGATTTGGCCAGTGTTTGACCTAAATTCCCTCTGCCAGTGGTACTGATTGTTGTAAACACTACCAGCTTGTTTAAATGGAGGGAACCTATCTGAATAATTTTACTTGCTGGGGAGGGGTTTGGAGGGGGTATCTTATCCCTCCAATTCCAGATCTCTCTTTTTAAGTTACTTGAAATTGTAAGTAATTTGGTGGGGAACTTAGCTGATACAAAGCTATATGATAGTA
The DNA here is from genome assembly GCA_023055345.1 of Quercus wislizeni. Classification (NCBI taxonomy): domain Eukaryota; kingdom Viridiplantae; phylum Streptophyta; class Magnoliopsida; order Fagales; family Fagaceae; genus Quercus; species Quercus wislizeni. Next base: position 3,427,718 of record JALGQJ010000006.1, on the reverse strand, counting down.
TCCAATTTTTTCGATTCGATAGTTCGATCTATGATTTCTCATTCATGGACGTTGATAAGATCCTTCCATTTAGTAGCAACTTAGGATGTCATAGTAGCTAGTTTGAGAGGATGATTAGCCACATTGGGATTGAGACATGGCCCAGACTCCTACGGGAGGCAGCAGTGGGGAATTTTCCGCAATGGGCGAAAGCCTGACGGAGCAATGCTGCGTGGAGTTAGAAGGCCTACAGGTCGTGAACTTCTTTTCTTGGAGAAGAAGCAATGACGGTATCTGGAGAATAAGCATCGGCTAACTCTATGCCAACAACCGTGGTAAAATAGTGGATGCAAGCGTTATCCGGAATGATTGGGCAGTAGGTGGCTTTTTAAGTCCGCCGTCAAGTCCTGGACAGTAATGGAAACTACCAAGCTGGAGTATGGTAGGGGTAGAGGGAATTTCCGGTGGAGCGGTGAAATGCGTAGTTCCACATATTATAAAACTTCATATTATCAAATTTGTGCTTATAATCTTAATTTATATCAATTTTTAAAAAAATTTGCATAATTTTTTTTTCTTTAAAATTTGCAAATAAAAGTTATAATTGTCGATTTATAGGATTCCTCCCCTCCTACTAATGGAAATAGAGGGCAATGTCAATATGAAAATGAAAAAAAATAATTTTGAAACGTATAGGATTAAAATGAGAATAACCCTAAACTTGAAGGGTCAAAATGTACTTTAGCGTAAACTTTGTACAAGTTTGGTTGGGCTGGGCTGCACCGTGCCTAGCTTAGTCCAGTTAGATACTTAAAAACCTATCCCCAATATATGCACTACAGTCTACACTCATGTATTTTTTATTTAATTTATGGGAGTCAACAGTCATGTATTGATACTGCATATATATAATCGATCTTTGAGCTCAGCCCATCAGCATTGCACTTCTTTGGGCTTGTGTGCTGCAGGTGGATTCCTCCATTCCATGGATAAATGATGCCATGCGACTGGAGAGAGTATCAAATAGTTGAATAATAAACTTTAGGCATTTTGTAAAATATTAATATCCCTGGGATGTGAGGAAAAATTCTTGCCCCACCACCTCTACGGAGTGAAGAAAAATTGTTATTCCTACCTTAAAGGCTCAGATTGAACTAAAATGAAATTGTTACAATTTTGTTCAAATTAACATATTTTGATTTTGTGGACAAATTTTCCTTTACACATTTGTATTTATTTATTTTGTTGAATAACTTTCCATCACAACTTCATCTCTTGTAGTTTGCTCCTATCATAATTTTTTTTTTTTTTTTTTTTTTTAAAGAAGAGGTCCTATCATAAGTTAGTCCCTCAAAAGTTTATTTTATTTTAAATTTAGGGAACCCCACAAAAGTTTTCAAATTGTTATATTTTGACACATTACAATATGACTTAACATAAAATTGTTATAGGGCCTTTGGAATTTCTCAAGATTAGTTGGGGTAATACAGGGCTGTCCACAGGTTGGTCCGAATCGGGTTTGTGCCCAACCCGCAATCGGACCGATCAGATCGAGTGGACGGAATCTCAATCCGCTGCCGACCGAGAGGATGATTAGATCGGGCGGGTTGAAACTCCAACAGAGTTCGGGTGGGTCAATCGGGGTCGAAAATCTGGAAAATAGCAAGAATCAGGCGTAGATCCGGCGAGAATCTGAAATGAAAACGGAGAAAAAAGGCCAAAATCCTTGATGTCTCACTAAATCCAACCTAATCTAGGCCATTTTCGGCAAGATCTAGGCTAGATCCAGCGAAATCTCGCTAAGATCTTGACGAAAATGGTATAGATCTCACTGGATCTACTAAATATCGTTGGAAATTTTCTGGGTTGGTCGGATCGGGTTGAACGGATTTTGGAGGAAGGAAAACTGACACCCGACCCGGAAAACTCGGGTTTTGGAGGAATAAACCCGTTGCCGACTGCCGGAGAAGTCGTTCGATCCGGTGACGGGTCGTGTCCGGTCGGCGGCGGTGGGTGGGTCGGGTTGACCGGGTCTCTGGACAGCCTTAGGTAATAGGCTTAAGAATGGCACGGGCTTGATATGGTCAAAAAGAAAATAATAAAAAATCTAAAACACTAACTTTATGTAATGCATGTTTATATATAGATGTGTGTGTGGTATTTTTTTTTTGGTTGGTGAAAAGGATAATGCATTAACAAAAACTAATTGCCATCCACAACAGAGGCTACATCACGAAAATACACAGTACCAACAGAATCTAATTAAGAAGGAAGGCTATATCAGATGGGGGTTCCATGAAAATGGTAAAATCTTGTGTTAGAGAGGCTCCCCTACGTGCCAACGCATCAACACACTTGTTCGCCTTTCTGTAGCAATGTTGAATACGCACCAAAGGAATCTTTTTCATCCATTTTCTGCAATCAGCTACCAAAATGCCAACACCATTTGGGTCCTCCACATCTTTCTTCAAGAGGTCAATGACAAGTTTTGCATCAAGTTCAAACACAACCATTGGAACTTTAAGAGATATGCAGAGTCGAATACCATCTCTTAATGCCCAAAGCTCCGCTGCAACATTGGTAGCATAGCCAATGGCTCTTGTGTATCCTTTCACCCACTCACCATTTTCATTACAAATCAATCCACCTCCTCCAGCCAAGCCAAGGTTTCCATGGATGATCCATCCGAATTCAACTTCATCCAACTGAATGGGGGTGGCAGCCATCTTACCTGGATTTTTGTTTTAGCTTTGACATGCTTCTCAGTGATCCCTAAATACGCCATTTCAATAGCTTTGGCCAATGTCTCGGCCTTTAAATCTTTTTGTGTGGTTGACTTCCCAAACACTAGATTATTCCTATGTAACCAAAGAACCCATACAACAATGGGAAATATAAGAGCCCCAATCTAACTCAGTAGCATTACATTGCCGTATCGATTTGCAATTAATTCTTAGCCACACCATAAGTTGGGTATCATAAAAGGAAGCAGCAGAGCACGGGGGAGAGAAGGAATTCCAGAATGATTGAGCCTTAGGACAATCTCTTAATGCATGGATAATCGTTTCAGGGGCAGAATTGCAAGCCAGACACAGTGGGGAAATATTCATACCTCTATTAGCAAGAAGTACACGGACCGGGATGCTATCATGACTGCATTGCCAAAGAAAAAACTTTATTTTAGGAAGGGTTGGAATTTTCCAAATCCACTCCTTGCTGTAAGGCCAGTTCATTGGCTTGGGATCATTTGCATTTGCTATATGATATGCATCTTTGAGCTTGAAATCTCCACTTGGGGATAGACCCCATGATAATCTGTCCTCTCTTTGATTAGAAAATGGAATAAGGGTGGCTTTCATTTCCAGCAGAATGGATTTGGGGAAATCGAAAGATAATCCCTCCCATTTCTAGCCAAAAAAGCTTGCCACATCCTTCAATCTGTTATCCTCCTCTCCTTTGTTAAGCAGACCACAAATGCGGCTTCTGAGAGTGCCTATGTCTAGCCATTTATCACACCAAAAAGACAGACCACTGTTACTTCCAGCTATCCACTTTGCACCTTTGCTGATAGTGTCTTCTCCTTTCTTGATGCCAGTCCATATGGGAGAACAAGAGGTGATATTGAGAAGGTTGGTGGACCTTCTTCTTTGCCCGCGATACTTGTGTGATAGCACTCAAATCCATAAGGAAGCTTTTTTCAGTTTTAAACCTCCAATTCAGCTTAGCTAGCATTGCAGTGTTCTTAGGCTTAGCTGCTTGAATAGCCAAACCTCCTTCCCTTTATCCCTTATGATTTTGTTCCATCCTATAAGATGAAGCTTCTTTTTGTTATCTGATGAGCCCTAAATGAAGTTCCTATTTAGCCTGTCTACTCCTTTAAGGATTTTGGGGGGAAGGGCCACACACTGCATAATATAGTTGGGTATTGTGGATGTCACCGATTGGGTTAGAATCACTCTACCTGCAAAAGATAGCAAATTTGCCTTCCAACAAGCTAGTTTACTTTGGATATGGTCAATAATGAACCCAAAATCTTGTGGTTGACCCTTATGTTTAATGGGAAACCCCAAATATTTCCCAAGGGAAGGGGTAGACCTGAAACCCAACACTTCACTAAGTTCTTCTTTAGTATTCTGCTACATATTAGAGAAGAAAAAGACCCGAGAGTTCTCTTCACTTATTTTCTGCCCCGAAAAAGAACAAAAGGAATCTAAAACATCTCTAATTGCAATGCAATTTTTTCGGTCTGCCTTGGCAAAAAGCATAAGGTCATCCGCGAAAAATAAATGCGAGAAAGCTGGACCACTTTGAGATGACTTGACTGGATTCCAAAGCTTCTCTTTGCATTTATCTTCAATTAAAGCCCCTAACACCTCCATACAAAGGATAAAGAGGTAAGGCGATAGGGGGTCACCCTGATGGATTCCTTGAGAAAGGTGAAAAGCCTCTAAAGCACCCCCATTGAAAAGAATAGAGATGGCCGAGGAAGAGATGTAGCTCATAATTAGAGAAATTAATTTGCTAGGTAATCTGAACAGTTTTAGAGTGTCTCTAAAGAAACTTCACTCCAAATGGTCGTAAGCCTTTTCCAAATCTAGCTTAATTACCATCACCCCTCCCCTTTCTTTCTTCTTAGCCATATAATGGATAATCTCTTGGACATTTATTGCATTATCCATGCCTTTTCTTCCTAGCACAAATGTTGATTGAAAAGGAGAAATAAGTTTTGACAGAAAAGGCCGGATGTGAGCAACAATTATCTTTGTCACCATTTTATAAATAGTGTTACATAAGTTGAAAGGTCGGTAGTTGTAAAAGGATTCAGGATTCTTGCACTTGGGGATTAATGTAATAAGTGTTTTATTCAAATATTCTGGCATAATCCCAGAGTTGACAATTGACCTCACCTCATTTTTCACAGTGTCCCCAACAACTAGCCAGAAGTGTTGGAAAAATCCTGCATGAAGGCCATCTGGTCCAGGGGCTTTGTAAGGTTTCAAACCCCATTACCCAGCTGAGATCTCCTCATCAGTGACCATTTTATCAATGGAGGCAGCTTCTTCCTCGTTGAGATAAGAGTACCAAAACGGGGGGTTCCAATCCGTTAGATAGGCAAAACAGAGGCCCAATTCGAATAGTTCCATAAAACCCTTCCTAATGAACAGAATGTGATTCCTTCTTTGGCGAATGAGGGCAGAAGTGTAGTAGAAGGCAGTGTTCCGATCACCCTCTACAAGCCATAGGATCTGGGCCTTCATCGCCCAAAACTCTTCCTCCATCCTAACCATTTCAACAAATTCAACCCGCAAGTTTTTCTCCAACTCCACTAGAAAATTATTTGGACGAATTGACAACTTCTCCTGGATAACTTTGAGTCTCATTGAGATTCTCCTTTTCCTGTGAAAAATATTTCCAAAAACAATCATGTTCTAGATATTGGCCTTATCAGTGAAAATAACCTAATCTTGATTCAGTGATGGGGAGTTAGACTAGGCATTTCTCACTACCCCTGGAAAAGAAGGGTGGGAGAGCCACATAGGTTGGAACTTAAATGGCCTAGGAGGGTGAAAATTCTGATTGTTATCTAGGCATAACTTCACTGGACAGTGATCCGAGTGGGTTTTTTCTAAGTGAAAAACTGCTGTTTCAGGGTTAAGGACATTCCATTTAGCATTGACAAAGACCCTATCGATACGCTATTGGATCAATCGAGATAATGGCCTATGATTGGACTAGGTATATCAGGGGCCAGAAAACCCAATATCAATCATATTGCAGGTGTCCAAGCATTCCTGGAAAAGCAGAGCTCTGCCTATATTGATTGGTTTCCCTCTAAACTTATCCTTCCCTATAAGGACTTCATTAAAATTGCCTGCTATAACCCACGACAATGAATGGAGACCAGCTACAAATTTGAGATTATTCCAAAGAAGGCGTCTTTCCACAAATCTTGGGCTACCATAGACTACTGACAACAACTAAGAAGGTTTACTTGTGAAAGAGATGATTGCATAAATCTCTTGTTCGGTAGAAGATAGCTCCATCACATTCACCTGATTAGAGTCCCAAAGAACCTAGAGACCACCAGTAAACCCAAACGAGTTTGCAAAATTACCCCATCCAGAGGGAGCCTATCAGCAATCTTCTTGGCTCTGTCACCATTCACTTTTGTTTCAGTGATAATCATGATGGCAGGGGAGTGTACACGGACCAACTCACTAACATTATTCCTAAAGGTGGGACTAATAGCACCCCGACAATTCCAAATCATCATATTCATTATTAAAGGCAACAAGAAGAAAGAACAGGAAATTAAATGGAAGGTTGGAGAAAATCACCTCCCTATTCAATTTTCATATCCGTCTCTTTGGGATTCCCATCTCCCATCAGAGGCTCATCTTCATCTCCATGTTCTGATCTTCTAGACCGCAACATAGGATCAATCTGTTTTAGCTCCAAGTTTACTATTCTCTAAGCATCCTTATCCAAACAAGTGCTCGAATATTCATCTTCTGGTAGAGGGCAGTTTGAAATTTCTGCCAGTGGTCTTCTATCTATCGCTTGAATATGATCGATGAGTTAGAACCATTTCTTCATCGCATCCCTTTTCGGGTGTAGATTCAAAAGGCAACACCGATTCTTTAACTAAACTACCTTCCATTTGATCTTTAACACCGAATTGGTTTGTAATACCACTCGGTTTCAGTATAGATTCCATAGAGCTTCTGGCGTGAAATCCCTTGAAACCCATTGTTAAATTGGAAAAATTTGTTATCTCAGAGCCAAAGTTCAGGTTTGAGCTTGACCCAAGAGAGCTTGGGTTAACAATTCTCCATTCAGAGGAATGCTTCTAGCTTTTTTTGGCTTGCTGGCTTTGGTTGGGAATCTTACCCTTCTGAGCTTTCTGCTTAGATGTGGACTTGTCAATGCTTTGAGTGTTTTTAGTGCTAGCTGTACCTAACATGTTATCTCCTGTCAACTCTTTGCCTGAGTGTTTTTCCTTGTTTGACCCCAAGCCTGGCAAGATAGTACCTATTGATGGGCTTAACACGTTACTGGGCTCACTTGGGCTTTGGGAAAATTTTCCTATTTGAGCTAAAGGTTTGTTCTCCTTATTCAAGTTGCTTCTAGGCTTCCTTTTATGTGCAACTAGGACCCAGGGCCCAAAGTTTCCACTGACAGATTCCTCATGGACCTTTCCCGCTTTTTGACTGCCTTTTACCTCTGTTTATCCGTTAATCTTCTCCACAAGCTCCGACTTCCTTGTACTATACGAGCAACCTTCAGCTCTATGACCGCCTTAACCACATGCAAAGCAGATGGCATTTATTCCTTCATACTGCACTGGTTGACAAATACCTCAAATCTTGACAAGCTTGATAATTTGTTTATCAAAATTTTCCAGACACCTTTCGCTTCCGTTGCAGTTTGGGTGTCAATCCTAAGCAGTGGTCCTGTGGCTAGTCCAATATCCCTCAATACTGATAGTTCATAGTATTCAATGGGTAAACTCGGAAGTCTAATCCATACTGCCACAGCCGAAAGCTTAGCGGTTTCTGCCATGAAATTCGGTTCCCAACATCTGATAGATAGGTAATGGCCTTTGACAAACCACGGTCCACCCTTAAGAACTCTTGCTCAGTCTTCTGTGATGGAAAATCTGATAAGAAAGAAGTCGTTGCCAAGGTCTATGCACTCCATTTTACCCACAAGTTTCCATAAGCTAACTAGCCTTGAAATAAGAAAATGATAGCCTATTATTTTCCCGAACACTTTCACTATAAGTGCTTCTTTCCAGGCAACTCAGATTTTCCCATTCCTGTCCCCATTGAGTCAAACCATAGCTTCGCCTGGGAGGTCTTCATCAGCCTCATCGTCGGTTTCAGCTTCCATTTCCATAGCATTCCCAAAGTCGAATGTTTTTTCAAACGCTCCTGGGCACGCTCCAACGAGCTTGTCTCTATAGGACCTTCCCTCCACATCCGAGTTGGGAAGTAGTGGTTCATGGCCCGCATGATCTCGGTGGCTTTCTTTAACCTTCTTGGTACTCCGTTGTAAAACATCATCTTCTTCCCCTGACCTAACCGTTGCCTTACTCATTGTGCTCTGTTTTTGGAATAGACTATTGTGTGGTTTACATCTATGAATACGTGTGTATGTGATTCTATTGGCCTAAATAACATAATAATATTAATACTAATCTTGTAATGAATAAGATGTAATTCTAAAGAGCATGAACCACACCTTAGAAGTAACAAATCCAGCAATATAACAGTCAAATATAATTTTTTATATTTTTTTAATCTCTTTCCTACATTCAGATTTGACTCCACCGATATATTCCTAAAAAAAAAAATGGAGAACCCACCAATATATATATAATTAATTTCAAAGTTGTGAAGAGTATCAAATTGTTACTAATAGAACTCACTGTTGGACTAAATAAACTCAACATTAAAAAATTTCCGATTAAATACGTTTGGTCCTCTTTAGAATCCTAGACAAACGCTAATTAAATTATATATAATCTCTTATATGAATTCTTTTATATGTGACTTTTATATTTAACATTTTCTTTTTTTTGAGAATCTAATTATATATGATCTTTTACAAAACTTTTTATTGCATCAAACGGATTAACAAACCATATCACATATGACTATAGGTTTAGGTATGACATTTAACTAAAGACTTAAAATATTTAAACAAGAAAGAGATAAAAAGTAATTCTTTTGGGAAAAAGTTCGGCTTAAGATTGGTAAAAAATCAAATATATTTTTTCATCTCATTATGTGACTATTGAAAAGACTATTTACTTGTGGTTTTAGTCACGTTAAATTTTTAATGATTTATGTAACTTGGTTAGAGATTCTTGTTCATATATATTAACTAATGAGTTTGAATATATTTTGTTTTGATTTTTCCTAGTATTCGATTGACTAAGACACTCATGCATGAATATTGAGAGTCGAAGTTTTGCAGTTTAAAAACTTGTTGCTTTGTCAAAAGTCATAAACCTTTGTGTAATCATTCATATTAAATGTTCAGTGTATTCACTTTAAAAAATACCTAGATTCTAAACACGTTTAGAGCGTTAGACTCCAACTACCAATAATTGGAACAGAAACTTAATATTAAAATCGCCCAAACAATCTTCCTATTTGTCCATTTACTTTCCTTCCGTCATTATTCATCTTAGTCAAACATCTATCCACTGAACAAATTAAAGTTGAATGCTACAATAAATATTAACTAAGTGAGTTTCGTGGGTACTCCCTCAATCTCCACGACTACACATGAAAAGACATTAAAAAAAGTATTTCAAGACTGTCTCTTGCAAACCCTAAATTTTATATATTTGCATCATTATGGCAATAATTTACCAGTTGCAAAGAGCCAAAGATAACTTAGGTACATGACCTGTGCCACAAATTTGAAACTGGAAGTTTCTTGTGAAATGTATATGAATCTAATGTGGGCAATCAATTGGTAATAATAGCCAAATCCTCATTCGCATAGCTCAATTATATTTTATATATTCTTTTTCTTGGCAGGCTGAACCAATAAGGTCAAATAACAAAGCTCATCATTACAAACATAATTTAACAATCTACATGGCTCTACCACTAGCATGTGGAATGGTCACAATTGGCCCACATGTTTCCATCGAAAAACATGAAGGTTTTGGACTGTGGGTACCCTTAAAATTGCATTGGCAACTTTGAAAGGAGAGGAGCACTGTTTATTAGAGTTATTTTCTAGGAAGCACAGATACAGATACAGCTGTAAATAAAGACATGGGTACAATACGTTAACACGAGTAATTTCTAAACAATTATAATATAAAATGGTCGATATGACACTGGTATGACACGAATATGACACGGATACGACATAGATTTGGTATGTATCATAAATGAAGTGTCTGTACTTCTTAGATTATCTTAGATTATCTTACCTATTCGTATATGATCAAAATTTGTCTTTAATCTTTATGTTTGTGCTCCACAAACATATATATATATATATATATATATATATGTTTGTTTTCATTATTTCTTTCCAAATATACCAAATACATGTTTGTTGTGGAGGCAGAAATAATGGCGTCCAATGTATTCTTCTCCAAAATAAGGGGGGACATTGTTTTTGTTCTGAAAAGAGACTCCATCATGGGTTGCAAGATTCATCCACCAGACCACGATGATCTCTCATGGGACCCAACTCCTCTCCAGGGGGGGCTACGTCAGATGTGTGACAATTCACAATTAATATATAAAAATTAAGCTCGACAAAATCCAAATTTGTAAGGTATTATTTCGAAATAAAGTAGTCTTATCCTCTAGAGTAGGATTAGGAAACTTTCTAGCCTCTTTCAATGTATATACGTAAGGTAAGTTCATCAGTTTTGTCGGGTTATTGACTAAATTGTTAATATATAGTCCAGAGATGATCTGAGACACCATGCTTTATATATGGCTAAAAACCAAAAAGTGAACACTGTTAGATGTAGACAAATATAAATTGTTTAATAAATGTTGAAATTTTCCTTTACCCTTCTTTCTTTTCCATCCAAATGTAATGTTAAGATACATTCATCTCTTATGTTAATAACTGCCACATTTTAAATACCTTTAACTCTTTAAGGGTGAGGAGAAAATCATTGTTTGATGGGATGTATGAGGAGTATGATCTATAGCATTGATTATGCCAAGATCTTGTGGTGTTGGATCGAACAAAATCAACTATCTTATAATTATTGAAGAATTTCCTATATTTAAATACATTTAATTGCGTCAGGGTTTATTTATTAGAATTGTCCAAATGTGTAATTTACTAAGTAATAGAGAAATATATATTTTGATAATTCATGTAACTTTTGTTGTAGTCTTTATGGTAAAATTATAAACGTAACCTTAGTTTTGGGTAATTCATGTAAATTTCACATATGCGCGTTGAATTTTATTTTTTATTCTTTCTTTTCTATTGTTTGCATCCCATAGTGTTATTATCATAGCTCATTTGAACTGCTGCAATAGGTGAACCGTACAGTAGGATTCTCCATTATTAGAATCACCTAATAATTTGAGCAACAGATTGAAAGTCTCTGTTTTTTTTTTTTACCTAGATATTTTAAAGGAAAATCTACATACAGGAGAAAAGAAATGATTACTTAAATTCCTTGGCTGCAACAGGGCTCAACACATATATATTTGAACGACACAATAATCTGTCATTATGTTACACACACACTATTAATTTCGATTGATCAATGACAAACTTAGCCGCCGATAGGACTTGAATTTGATAGTTAGGGAATATGGGTGGGAGTTGAAACTTGGAAAGCCAGCAATGTCCCTGTGATAAGACAAACTTAGTGATCTTCTCCCCCAGCACTATATAACATATCAAATATAATTTTGTTTGTTGGTACGTACCACTTTCAAAACAATATATATTTCTCTACCACCAAATGATGACTATGGTGTTCTTATGCGATGTTTGTGTCAGTGTTTTCAACTTTTCTTGGTGGATGTTCTAGTGATAGTGGGGCTTGAGGTGCATTGGCGTGGAAAAATAGAAAGTTCACCGATAGAGAGCACATATAATGGGAGTGGGGAATGCATGGTTCTTATTATGTTCTTTCGTGTAATCCATTCTCTCCCACCAATAAATAATGTTACGTATGTTATGTTCTTTAAAGTACTTTACCAGTATTCTATAGTGTTTTTCCTATGTGATTCCATTTCAAGAATAATAGCTTTATAAAGCTTTGTACCAGTACTAATTTATATGACAGTGAACTAAAAATTTGTTTAGACGTAAGAGAAGCTTTTATGATCATTATTTATAGGTAAAAACTAGGTACACTACTAGTATTCTTTAATTTAAAGAAGCTTATCATAATTCTCCAAGTATGAATTTTATGCATTTTTATTTGCTTTTCATTAGTTGGATCAGATTGTTCTTGAGTTCCCAACAGCCCTGCACTACCACAGCTCGCATAATTAACCATTATTACTATTACTAGTACTGTATTATTTTTGTTGCTGTGGTTAACTTATTTGTTTTGTGTTTATAAATTAAGCACAAACATCACCATCAGGCGGTACCAAGAGCCCTTCCCTTTGATGCTTTTTATGTTCTTCTAGTGTTTTAGAAAACAAGAAAACACAAGAATATTCTCTATATAGATATATATTTGTATTATTATTCGTTGAGATATACAAATGGTATTCGTCTCTTTAAATAGAAAACAAAGATAAAATCCCAATTTCTTTAATAAAAAAATTATAATTAATATGTAAGTTTTTTGTTTTGTTTTGATGAAAGGTTAGAAAATCAATATGTATGTTAGAAATTTAGAATTTTAATTTAGGGGTTTGGGAAAAAAAAGTTATATATTAAAATTTTCACTACATAAGATTTCAATACAAGATAAAATAATAATTAAAAAAATTATTTATTACATATTTAATGTCACGATAATTTATAATTTTTTGAACAAAATTTTTAACAGTACTAATATTTTTCAAATAAAAATAGACGGCCTCATAAAAAAGAGCTTGTGGGTAGGGGGCAACCCTAGGCCCGCAAGAAACAAAACCAAAACTATACTTTATTACAACTGTGCCCCGACCTAACTTGTATTTTTTTTTTTCTTCTTTTTTTTTTTGGGGGGGGGGGGGGTGAGTTTTCTGTATGCACTTCTGTTGATATTACAAATTAAGAGACTCATCCCTTATATATATATATATATATATATATATATATATATATATATATATATAAAAGAGAACTGTTTTATAGTAAAAGTGCACATTTTTAATCAAAGAGAAACAGAAAAGAACATTATATAGTTACATTTCAAAAGTGAAAGAAATAATGATAATAGAACTTCAAATTTTTGTATGTAATAATTCATTTTCGTTTATAAGAATTGTGTATAAACAATAAAATATAGTGATAATTACATAATAAGCTCCAAAGTTTCTTGTTGTTTTTAGGTTAAACTTTGAAGTTTCAAGTATGCAAATGTTCATAAAATTTGTTATGATGAGCTTATTTGTATCGACTTAATTTTTTTTTTAAAATAATTTGTGTAAAATTAATAAAGTTGTAATACTTAAAGAGTAAGGCTTTAAAAACTATACATAAGGTAGAGGGCAAAATATATGGACATTTTATACTCAAATAGTATAGTTTTATCAAAATAAAATAAATTGATATAAATGGTAAGTGATATCTATTTGATCTCTAAAAACCTTTTTTAAAGTTAAAAATTTGGAAATTTTTTTTAAAACCTTGGATCAGTAATATTTGTAAAAAAAAAAATCCTAACAGTTTTATTGTGATTTTTCTTGTATTAATTAAAATATCCTGTAGTATTCACATGAATGTCGTTTTATCTTGCAAATGGTCTTATTTATTATACACACATTTGCATTCACAAATCATGTGTATTGTATGTCAAATATTAAGTTTGGCCTCCTTCGAGTCAATTTTGACTGTCACTCATGGAAAATTATTAGGTACTCCTGGACTACCATAAATGTGTGTTCCCTCCTCTCACATGAATGGTAGGTCACACCATGAATTTAATTAGTAGAGCCCACTATTCTTGTGAGAAGAGGGAGCACGCATTTATGGTATTTCGGGAGTACACAATAATTTCCCGTCACTCATAGTCTTGATATAGCGAGTAAAAAGCAATTAATGCATCTAGTGACTAATCTTGATGCTTCAACACTTGATAAACATGTAGGTTAATGTCCAAGAATGCGACATGAAGAAATGGATGTTACATTTTTGGGACTAAGACATTTAATATCAATCCAGTATAGTTTGGCCACCAAGCAAAAATTTCTAAATCTACTGCTTATCATTATTATTTTTACTAAACCTTATAATCACATGTGTTTTAGCAAATATATATATATATATATATATATATAAAATACATTTTAGGTAGCTAGTTGAGATTGGAGACTATCCCATGATAACCCCAAAGGGCGCCAAATGTTTACTTTTCTTAGATAGCAGCCAAATGGGTTACAACGATTCCCACATTTTGTACCACACTATCACCACCATTATCAAAATTCTTGATAACATGCATGCATTTGGGTGAGTTACGGAGTTTTGCACGAATACAATCTTGTTGCCATAATATTCTGGCTAGCTAGCTAGAAATACGTATCTACAAATGCGGCGTGTAGCCATTATTAGTGGTCCATTTCACATTTTCGGCATGCCTAGCTACCCTAAACTTTCAATGAACTCTAGCATTTCCACTCCTTAGTAAACTGACTCTTCCTTAGCCCTAAGGTTGCAAGATCAAGAAGAAGAATCTTGCTTTTGATACATTGTTTCCTTATCTGTTATCTTTGCCCTTTATCACATTCTAAGGTTCTGAATTAAAGAATTCACTGTGTCGACATTGTACATATCTGAGCACCACGATGATGGTGGAGATAGATTGATAGAATAGATATTCAAAGTCATTTTCCGTTGCTTTCAATAACTTTGCGTGTGTGGGGGTCGCTGGGGTACAAGGTGTAGTTATAAGAATAAGAATAAGTACATAAACAAATAAATAAATTAGTGTTCTTAATTTACTCGAAATTTGCTTAACGACAGTTATAGTAGTTGATGGGAAAAGACCACGTTCAGCCCATCAATTTGTTAGTTTGTTTGGTACAATGGGTATGGGGGGCCTGGGGGGACCTCTATACCTACAACGAATAAGGGTTTAGGAATTAACTTATCCTTGGAATTTCATATAAAATATATATAGGACCTTTTGCCGTTGGACAAGCTGTACAAGAACCCCCCCTTTTTTTTGTGCTGAATATATAATTATAAATCCAAGAACCCTGGCTTGTATTTAGTCACCATCTTCTCCGTCCAAACTACGTACCTAACCATTTTTTTTTGGTTACTAAAACCTCAAAATCTCCAAACAGAACCTAATCACCTCACTATCTAGCAACTCTAATAGTTAACATGCTCGTTCTTCATTATATTCTTCTCATTATAAGGTTTTGTTCCTTTAATCCCTTTGGAGTATATAGATGTTTAATTTTATTCTCAGAAAAATGATCATTGATATATATATATATATATATATATATATATATATAAGCTTAATTTATAAATAATCTATCAAAAAAAAAAAAAGCTTTATAAGTATGGAATCTTAGGAAATTATTAATACTTAGATTATGAAATATTGAAGGATTATTTGTAGTCTCTATTGTCATGTTTTTTAGGTTTGCACTTTACAATTAATGTTAATGTTTATAAAAGAAAAATGAATCAAGAACTAGAAAAGTGCCATTGCAAAGAGTGTACAAGATTACTAAATAGGGCAAAAACAATGCTTAAGTTTCATTGTGTTATAGTTTTAGAAAATTCTTTGAAAGGTACCATTATATCAATAATAGTTTGGTCAATAGGGTAAGACAAAAAAGATAAAAAAAGAAAAGGACTGGTTTGGTCGTGTGAACCTTTCAGCGAAGAGGCTAGGCCGGCCCATGGCTTAATTCAAAGAACGTCAACGAGAGAACACTCATGCAGAGTCCACATAATTAATGGTGCATGAATGCTTACCCCTACAAACAAAGCCTTTAAAAAACTAATAATAAATATATACCTAAAAGGCTAAAAGCTTTTTTTTTTGGTAAAGAAAAGGCTAAAAGCTATAGTGTCAACCTTTTGACTCGTGCCGTCATTCAAAAAACGATAATTGGACATAAAATAAACCCATTAACGACACAAAGGTATTAGGTACCATGTATGGGCTATATATTTTTTTTTCTTTCACAAAAAGGTTCATTGTTCCATTTATCTAGATCTAGTGGAAAATTCTAAAATTCCTTTTCTATGAGCCCTCCATTTCGTTTTGTCTCACCAGTTGAGTATGTTGGATATATATTTGAATCTCTGTGCTTTTTAAAGACCTGTTTATATATTTCTTAAGCAGAATTGGATAGAACTAATTGAATTTTTTTAGGGTTAGAACTTAGAACTGATCTAATTAACATAGTTGTGGCACTGCCTTGAATTGAAGTTTGAGATTCAAATTCGTCTAAGAACATATATTTCATATGATGTTATAAGAGTAGTGAGAAAAACTACAGTCAATAAAGTGGCTCAGTCGTAAGCCACGAATTGAACTTTTTGTTCAACCCAAAAAGTGGATTGATCTCTGCACTATGTATCTGTAACTTGCGTGATTCGAATTCAAAGCTAAAACTTGAGTTGACGTTAAAAATATTGACCACCACGTACGCGGTGCCAGATATCGATAGTGACAATCACGACCTCTGTATGAAGACGGAGAACCACTTCTGTGCAATATTGGCATGTGGTGTGGGAATAGGGTTGAGATTAATAGAGGAGATAGCGTCTAAATGGAGAAACTTATTACTATTATTTTTGGTAGCTTATTTGTCTCATAGGAGACAAAAAGTTAAAAAATAACTTATTTTAAAAAGCTTTGTAGATAATTTAAGTAAAAAACTAGCTTATATTTTGCCAAATGCACACTAAGGAAAAGATTGTGGAGCTCAGAAAAGGAGATTGTAGTAGACTAAGTGACCAAGGTAATAACCAAGTCATGTAACTTAGATTTGGGGCCTTTGAAAATGCATATGTTGAAGTGTTGAGGTGGGAGTGGATGGCTTGTAGCTGTGATCACCAAAAAGGCTTTTGCTTTGTGTAGAAATTGAGTGAGGGAAAGATCTTCTTGTTTGAGACTTTGTAATTGCGTATGAATCTGAAAGATACGAGTATTGGAAGCAGAGGCAAGTGAGGTGCTTTAAGAGTGGTCCATATTTCTTGGGAGAAATTACATTTTGTCCCCCTAAATTATGAGTGCATACTTTATCTCATAAATTATGAAAATGCACACTTATCGAAACTATTATCTATGGGATGAGATGCAAAGTGTTACACAAATATTTTAGGAAGTAAGTGTATACTCTTATAGTTTAAGGGGGACAAATGTTATACGGGTAATAGTTTAGAGGGTAAGTGTCAAAAGGAGTACAATTTAGGAGGGTAAAATATAATTTCCTATATTCTTTTTAGATAAAGAGAGGCCAACAACTGATTTCATCATTTCATCAGATAAGGAAGAAATGAGAAGGCTCATGAGATGTTGGTCTTGTTTACTGTTTAGTCCAAGGGATAAAAACATTGTTGATGCAAGATGGAGGGCACGGGTTGGAACCATTAATGAAACCAAGAAGATCTCGACCTTTAAGACAAGGAAGCGATGGGATTTTCCAGTAGAGATAATTGTTGTTGGTAATTTTAATGGAGAGAAAATAATAAGCATTTGACAAGGAAGGAAGAGAAGAAGTGAGTAAGGTGTGGTGGTGTTTTTTTTTTTTTTTGGAAAACAAACTAATTGCTAAACATACACACACTTTAATTGAAGAAAATGAAGAAGAAGAGGAGTCGAAGGCCAAAAGTGCTCTGATACCAAATAGAAACAGACATGTATTTTATTGTAGCATCCTTCTCACAATCTATTGAGTGTTTTGTATTATACTTATATAAATAAATATACACGATAATTAAGTATTGTAACAAATAAAATTAATTACATGAACTCAAAATTTTAAATTTGCTAAATACAAAATAAGGAGATATGGTTTTTTTTTTTTTTTTTTTTGGAGAAACAAACACACACACAAGGGAGAAGAAAAGAGGTTCTAACACAAAATGAAATGAAATAATACGTGCATGGCTAAGCCTAAATCGTAAATTGAAAAGAAAATGAAATGTCTCTTTAAGCTTGTTTCAAGAGCATACTTAAAAAATGGACAATTATAGACATTTTATTTTGCACCTCACACAACTTAAGCCCTCCTTCCCAATGACAATACACTTGGTTCTTGTTATTGAAAGGCTCTCATCAAATAACACACTCAAAGTACTTCAAAAAATCCTATCTATGTATGTTGTTAAATTATCAATTGTTCTAAAAGTTTAAATTAATGAAATATGACAAATTTAATCATTTAACCGCATTTAACACTTACCTTCACGGGTAAGCTCAAAGTCCCTTTTAATAAATGAAGCTCAATACGTGAAATTTTAAATAGAATGTAGAGTGAAGAAAAAATGGATCAAACTCAAGATTTCCTTTTTACCATGTTAAATTACAAATTCTCTCAAAAGCTTAATGAACTGTTCCAGTTGCATATGCAAATCGAGCTTGGTGGAATCATTTGAGGAATTTTTCTCTTGAAAATCCGTACAAAGCTAATCTCACATCATTAGGAGCAAGGCTTGCACTTAAATTTTCAAGTATAAAAAGCCCAACTAACCCAATTTTTCAAACAAAAGCAATCATGAAGAGAAACACCCACAAAAATCTCAATCGAAGTGATTTTTGAGCGTAAAGGGAGTTTGTATTTAAAATCTCAATAAAAGCGTATTGGATCTCAATAGGAACTTTCATATCGAGCTTAGAAAACGTCCTCGTCTTCCTAAATCCTTGTTTTAATCTATTTTCTTTTATTTCCCAATATCAAACAAGCTGTTAGTGCAGCAAGCACTAGTTAACCCTCATTAAATAATTACAAAATCAAAGAACCTGAATCACCGAGGGAGGTGAACATAATAAAAAGCCATAATATATATAAGCACTGCAATATTGGGAGGCCCTTTCATGGTTGGACTTGAACTGGAAGACACGTGGCAAGTGTCAAAGTTCATTGCAAATACATTGTGTTTGTGAGGCCCTTAGTCCTTAGACACATCATGGTTTCTCGAAAACCAATATACAACTTGGTCTTGAACTGTCATACACGTGGAAAATGACAAAGAGCAATGTTTTGGGTCCTATAGTTCTTGAACACCATAGCTTTACTAATCGTACTATATTTTTTAAAAAAATATAAAGACTATAAAATAAACAATAATTAATATTGGACCTCCTAAGTCAAACAATTAATTAAGCCACATATGCAGCTAGCTAGCTAGCTAATACCAAATGTGTAGTTTTTATTAATTAAGATGTCACATTTAAAATTTTAATCACTCTGCCAAAAACGCCGACAAATCAAAAATGGCGGTTGTAAGAGATTCTTAGTTAACCGACTTTTTTTTAGCAACAGGTATATAATCTCAAACATAAGCTATATTAAAATGCATTACGAGTATGAATCAGTATAATTAAGTAATTATAACATAATAATCTATACGTATATATTCCAAGTAGACGTAATTAATTTTCTCTTAATTAAAAGACAGTTCAGGATTAGCTAAACAGTTAAAAAGATTTTAAAAGCCGACCTTTCTTGGGATTTGGAGAATGATTGACAGCAAACATACAGAACGTAAATAGTCGGCGCTTCGTATATGATTAATTAACTTTTTGCATGGGCAAATTTGGTTTGTCGTGGAATCTTCTCAAACCTTATTTTACAGTTCCAATTGACAACAAGTATGCTGATTGATTAATTATATCATAACTAGTTAGGGCGGCTCGTGCTTTGCATTCATTAAAATCAATTTTAGATTAATTAAAAAGTACTGTAATAACTAAAATCAATTCTAGATTTTATTTATATTACAAAATAAAGATATGAATCATTTGATTTTTAAAATATATAGAGATTTACATTAATTAAAAGAGACATTAATTTTAAGAATTTTGGATAATTATATCGTAAAAAGTTAATCTCATTCGTTTAAGAATTTTGATCAACCACAAAGTTAGGGTAGCTATTTAACATATAAATATTTATTTAACTATAATAGTTTTTTAGTACCTACTTGCTAAAGACAATATATCTATTCTCTAAAAACTTCTAAGAATGATAACAAATATCATCATCTTTCAACAATAAACAACTGAGTTTTGCTAAGAAAATTAAAAATTAAAAGAAAAAAAAAAGATAAGAAAAGGTTTGTGTCATTAAATATCATCATTCTAACTTTCTAAGAATTTTTATCACTTAAAACTCAAAATACGTAAAGAAAATTTTTAGGATGTTAAAATTTAGCATGAGTAATTTAGACATTACACAATAAAATATTTTAAGAATCATAAACTTTCATTAGAGTTTAACTGAGAGAAAAACAATATGATATATTTGCTATTTTCCAAAATATTAAGGAAAAAATTGCATGATTTTAAAGTTTAAGAAAGAATTGTAAACTACCCCAAACATAAAGGACGAAAAATGTTTTTTTCCTAAGTTTTTGTTTTTTTTGTTTTTGTTTGCAAAACTATGTGTTTTTACTTAAAATAATGTGTAAAGAAAAAAAATATACAAAAATTCAACCCAAAAAAATTGTATGTGCAATAGTGAATTTTGGCTCAACAAAATTGATTAAACCAACTTGGTACTATAGCTACTGTTCAAAACTTAAAAAAAAAAAAAAAAAAAAAAAAAAAAAAGACAAAGTGGCTCAACAAAATGGCATTGTAGATGTATAGTGCAAAAACACTGGATGTACAATGTAAAAACACTGTACATGCATTTGCGCTTTTATATATAAGAAAAAAGAGTACAAATCGATGATTGAAAAAAAGAGTACATATTGAATAAATCAAAAGTACTATAGCTTTTACACATTCATTTAACAAGTGTCACAATATTTTCACAAAATATTTATTTTTAGTTGTGATTGGTCACAGTTTCATATTTTATTATTTTATTTTGACTTAATTATAAGAAATTGACACCTCAATAATTGTGAAAATATTGTGAAATTTGTTGTGTTCAGTATAACAATATATATAAAAGGAAAAAAAAGTACAAACAGAAGGCAAAAAAAAAAAATGTAACTACTATAGCTACTATTCAAAACTAAAAAAAAAAAAGAAAATAAAAAGAAGAAGACAAAGTGGCTCACCAAAATTGCACTGTAGATGAATAGTGGAAAAGTTGTATGAACAAATCAAAAGTACTGTAACTTTTACACATTCATCTAACAAATGTCACAACATTTTCACAAAATATTTATTTTTAGTTGTAGTTGGTCACAGTTTCATATTTTATTATTTTATTTTGAATTATAAGAAATTGACACCTCAATAATTGTGAAAATATTGTTAAATTTGTTGTGTCAGTATAACAATATCTATATATATAAAAGAAAAAAAAGTACAAACGGAAGACAAAAAAAAAAAAAAAAAAAAAAGTAACTACTGTAGCTATAATGCCTCTTGGTACTGCAGCTACTGTTCCAAAAAAAAAAAAAAAAAAAGTGCGTCACCAAAATTCACAGTAAATGAATAGTGAAACAAGTGTTTTGAACAGTATCGAAACACTGTATCGGCATAGCGACTTTTTATATAGTTAATAGAAAAGAGCTATGATTCTGCTTATAATCCATTAAACAAAAATTTAATCTAACAATATTTTTAGTTAATTCTATATGCAAATAAACAATGAAAGTGAATTTAGTTTTGAGATGAATGCATTTTCTGTTTTATTAAGTGATTAATTAAGAAAAAAAAGAGTGGATAAAAAGATATTGAATGAGTGACCCCAATCCAGATTATTTTTAGTTTTTTAAATAATTCAATATTTGGAAAGTATAGATTTGAACTTCACGAGTCTTCATTAAGAACATTAAAAAGTGCAAGTTGAACTACAAGGTTATTGACTTTAACTTGATACGACTTTATTATTTTATTTTGCATTTGACTTTTGTTAAAAAGTCTAAGACATATATATACATTTAAAAAAAAAATTTTGCTTAGAACATGGTTAAAAAAGTTATACGTAATATTTATTCATGTAAATTATAACATTTAAAAATATTAAAGTTGTCATTTCCTATTTAAAAATTGATAAGGCATCACATAGATTAAAGTTAATAACATTGTTTCTCCAAACCCTCTATTTAAGTTTTTACCTCAAACACAAATGACAATGATAGAGAGGTATTAATACTCCAAAGAAAATTAGTCATTCAAGTTTTCTAATTAACCAATCATGGGATCAAGTGATAGTACACTATTAATGATATATTTTGGCAACTATATACAAATAAATAAATAAAAATTGGGAGGGGTGGGGTGGGGGTGCTAAGTCAATATATTTTATATCTATTAGCTAGTGGAGAAAGAGAAATGGTGTCTACTTGTCAATTTGTATAAAATATAAATTTTTTCCATATATGGGAGTTGTTTAAAAGAAAATCTAGATTCATATAAAGTGGGATTGAGAATGTTAGTGACATTTTCAACAATCTTAGGAATTTTAAAGTGAGGTTATATTCTATAAAAACTTGGTGTAAATTTTTTGGTTTAAAGCTTTCAATAAGAATATGTCACATCATCGTATTACTAAAACATAAATGCATATGATTACACACGATAATATCTCAAGAAACACAATATTTCATGTTTTAAGTAAAAATTTGATGTGGTATTATTAAGTGTGGTAGGATGTATTGAGTTTTAAGTAAAAAATTGATGTGACAATTTCTCATTGTATGATTTAAAAAATGGGTATCCTTTTTCTAATGGACATTTAATTTTTGGGATAAGGTTGCTATCTCTTAGGTTCTATCAACATAAATTTTTAATTGATGCTTGTTATGTAACGAGCATGTGTATATAGTAATTTGCTAGATATATATATATATATATATATATTTTTTTTTTTTTTTGGGGTTTGGTTCTATTATCATAAAGACTGTAGCTCCAAGTCATAACTTGGGGTGGGGGGAATCTCGTAATAATTTCCTTTCGTTGTGAATACTTTTTTTATTTTTATTTTTATTTGAATCACTTATCCTCGTAGATTTTCTTTTGTTTTTTTATGACAAAAAAGAGAGTAAAATCTCTTGTTAGTCCACCTATCTTTTTGTTTTTGTCTCTTGTAAAAGACACGTTTGTATTGAATTACGTATAAACGTGAGATTAGGATCACAATTGGGTTATTTTGTCTTTGAATAGTCTTAGGTGGAGATCAAATTATGCACTTTCCATTGAAAATATTTCTTGGTTTGGTAAAAAGATCCATGTGGATTGCTTTCAATTGATTTAATAATTGAAACCAATAACAAAATCATGTAATAATATTAACTGTCGCAAAAAATGAGGTCTCCCTAGTATAAGACTATTCCATATATACGTGGTGACAAGTGGGCAAGTTGGAGTTACTTCTAAGTCGATCCGTACTAATTTTTCTCTTGGTAATTGCTCCTTTTTGGCAGCTAATACTGTTGTTAAGATTATAGTACTAACATGCGGCAAATATCTAAATTTTGAGTACTACAAAATGGATCCTTTATGAGTTGGAAGCAGATATGGTATGTGTGTAACTCAAGGCAGAGTCTAGTGGGATGTGGGATACTCCTGAGATTTGAAGAAAAATCTAATCTTCTGGAGATTCTATTGTAATCTGATCTCCAAAGTGTATCACAAAAATCTGCAGCACAAACAGAGACAATATATGATATCTCTCTCTCTCTCTCTCCCTCTCTCCCTCCCTCTCTCATGAGTCTAATGGCCCTTTCCATAAATGGCCATTATTTGTCGCACTATACACCTTCATGGTCCCACTATTCTATTGCTTGTCAACGTACGCCAAACTTCAACATGCCACGTGGCTTGTACACATGTTATTACAATAAGAATAATACTAAAATTATGAGTTCTGTCCGCTTACATTGTACTCTTAATGTAAGATTTATTGTATAGATTAAATAAAATTTACCGTATAAGTTAAATAAATATGTACAATTTTATGCAAATATGTACAACATTGTACACATTTGTTTAATTTATAATATAAATCTTACATTGATAATTCAGTGTAAACCAATAATGAGTAACACTTAGATATAATATTTAAGTGCTGTTATTTAGGTACCATTTTTAAGATTCTGCCATGTAGTTTTTTCCTTATGAGATGATAGTGAATTTTAGTTAAATAGCCAAATGACTAGATCTTAAGAGGAGAATTTAAGGAACAACACCTAAGTTTTGTCCACCAATAATTGTCCAAAATGCAATTTTTTCTTTTATTTTAAGTAACTATCTTGGTTCCTTTGGAGATCTTCTTAATAGTGAATAAGATACTCTTTGTTTTCTAAGATATATATATATATATATATATATATATATATATACATATATATATATATATATATATATATTTTTTTTTTTTTAAGAACCATATCTAAGAAATATTTTTATTTATTTATTTAATAGTATATTAAAGGTTCGTTTGGAAACATCTTATTTAGTCAAAAGTGTAGGAAAAAAAAGTTAAAAACGAGCTTAATAGTACAATGAAATTCATATATAGTACTAAAAAGAAGCTAAAAACTTAAATAAGCTAAACTGTTCATCACATCCCAAACAATCTCCAAATATCACTTTATTTAATATTTAAAATAATGCAATACTAGCAAAATTTGATATTTTATAATTTTTTTTTTGAGAATAATATTTCATAATATTTGATGTAATGTAATCAATGTCATGTTATTTGATTGTTTGTAAGGATTTATTTAACTCTTGCATGTGACTTTTGGTGAAAAGCTTTAAATTCTTTTGCAAATTAGTATTGCTTCCAAGTTAGTACTATGATTCATTGGTGCTATTCTAACTGTTGGAGCATTTTAATATTAAATAATTAAAAATGAATAAATGTTATAACATAAATGAAAAAATGTGAGAGTGAATATGGAAGATGAAGAGTTAGTGAAAAATGATTAATCCCACATTGAAAAGGAGAGAGACTATTTTATTCTTTTTAATTGTGGTGATTAATGGGCTAAAATGTATTATCTCAGATATTGGGCTAGATACGTGCGCAAGGGGGAGGTGAAGAGTGGAGGTATCAAAATTGGAAATGAATCAGCCTCTTGGATCCTCCTACTTGACAGCCCATTCAGAGAAATTACCATACCCGTTGGTGAGTAAATGGCCCGAATTAATACTCCATTTTTATTATGGAAAATAAAGAGCCATTAACCCACTTAATGGACTTTCCGTTTGGGCCTATTCATTCTTCAGAAACTCCTTATCTCACCATTAATTATGTAACTCCAGCCCATCAGATTAATATCCAACAATTAATCTTTTAACACCCACTACATCAGAATAATGGACCTAATTAAATCAAAATAAATTGGGTAGTAATTTCGTGAGGCCCATTGAGCCTATAAATAGACTCATTCAGACCCAATCCAAGTTACAGCAATTTACAATACACATAAAGAAAAAATAGAGAGATTCTTGGCAAGGAAGGGTGTTCTTTCTGGTGGAGCTTTGGGCTTGAACACTTTGTGCAGAGGTTGTTCTAGCCATACAACACTTGTTGGGCTGTTGTATCCTGGGGGGACAAGTCAGAGAAGGTCTGCACCAGTTACAAAGTTTAGCCAACCAAGGGCTTGAATCTCCTTAAAGAGAGCGAGTGTCGCGCCTCAGTCCAAATTGTGTTGTGTAATTCCTTTTTTTATACTAATAATATTCAGAAGTATTATTCAGTTTCTCGTTGTGTTATTTCCATTATTATTGTAATTGCACCAACACTAACTTTAAAAAAGAAGAGGACGATCGAAGTTAGTACCATGCTAAATATTGATAATTGATAGTCAATTGTCATTTGTGGTTAACATATATATAATTAGGATTCATTGTCTTAGTGCTCAACTCATCCAAGAGTTTCTTGGGATGTACATCACTCACCTACTCTTGTATTTCGACTAGGTGCTTAATTTATGTTCCCGTTTCTATTTTGTTTGTCTCTTTTAAAAAAAATTCAATTAAAAAAAAAATATCATTTAGCAATATCCATCATCAAGGATATGATTTTCATCATCAACAGGATATCGAAGTGGTGGGCTTATTAGTATGGACAATGGGAGTGTGACATAATTTTGGTGATCCTAACTCTTAAGTTCAATTTATCTTACTATTGACTCATGGAATTCTTAAATTGTCTAATAGACATAAAGTGTAATAGTTAAGTGTCTCGGGCCAAAAATAGAAGCACAATTTCTTACCAAAAAAAAAAAGGATATGAGTTTCTATCACTATCCTATTTTTTCCTTTTTCTTTTTAATTTTATTTTTATAAACTGTTTTTATTAAGCTATACCCAACAAATAATGAAGCTTTAAAAAGTTGTTTTTAAGACAAGAAGATAACTTAAATTCTAAATTAAGCCCTAATAAATGACACTTAAAACTCATAATAAAAGTCTATAATGACCAAAAGAATTACATTTTTCAATGAAATAAATGAAATCTTAATAAATTAATTACAATTATAGTTTTTATTCTTGGGAACGTTTCAAAATGGAATATGGAATAGTAGATAAACAAAATAAGACCAAAGGAATAACATTTTCATCCCTTTTAAACTAAAGAGGGGAGGGGTGAAGAAGGGAAGGGCAATAAACTTAGAACCTATATATACTATACATGTTTATCTTTATGCTTAAAAGATTATTTATTAAAAATGAATATTGTAAGGGTAAGTTTTGGTCTTGAGCCCAAAAGATAAATGGATTAAGGTCCAAAGAGTCCGATACAATGAATTTGTAAAGAGTGGGCTTAAAATCTAGGTTTCAATGGATTAAGCAATGCGCATAGTGGATTAAAGATACTAAGAAAGCAAAGAAAGACAAGTTCTAAGTAAGGAAATCATTTCTTGGTGAAGTCCGAGAAGAATGATTCTTAAATATAGTTCTTTTGGACTTAGATACAATTTCAGTTCCTGTTGCTACAGTGTGTTCTCTCGATATTTTCCAATTCTCACTCCCTAGAAGGTCTCTTACATTATATAGTTCCCTTTAGATGATTTTGGTCCTCCAATTGTTGATCGTCTAGGCCACTACTTTAGTGTTTGTCTTATTAGACACCTTCTCAAGTCCCTTGTGAGTTGGAGTAGCCAAAGAAACACTATTTATGAGTCTTCTTTACATAAATGCAGTTAGGAGGTTTAGTGGGATGTATTAAATGTGGTTGTAGCTACCATCCTTTCAGTCATGTTAGGACTAACCCCCTCCCAAAAACTCTTTTTCTATAGTATGACCTCCTCTGGTAACATGCCATTGACGTGGCCTTACTGTCCGAGCGTGTGACCTCCTCGACACGATAATTGCCTCCTCGACCATGGATATAACACGTGGCTTAAATACTTTATTTAAATTTTTGTACTCCACAAATATAAATACAATTTTATGTATAAAAAAATTAAAAAAAAAAAAAAAAAAAACTTATCCAAATATACACTAAAAACATCAAACAGTTTCAATAAATTTCTTTGGCATTAATACTGTTATTGCATAAAAGCATGAATTCATTGATTTGTGTGTGTTGTATTTTTATATTAAAGAGCTATCATCAGAAGCGGACGTTAGAAATTGAAACTATCATTTAAAAAAAAAAAATCTCTCTATTAAGATTTTCACAACGTATTTCCTTGGCCTTTCCTTCTGACATATTATCGTGATGGTCGAACTAATCTCACATTAGCCAATTAAAAAAAATAAAAAAAAATACCAAAATACAAATACAGAGGCAAAACCTTCACAAAGACATGTGGTTGCCAATTATATTAAAAAATTATTATCAAAAGTGGACTTCATAGATTGAAACTCTTACTAAAAAAAAATCTCTACATTAAAATTTTCGCAATGCATTTTCTTGGCCTTTTCCTCCGACATATTATTGTGACGGTCGAACTAATCTCACATCAGCCAATAAAAAGAAAAAAAAAAAACCAAAATACAAATACAGAGGCAAAACCTCCCACAAAGACACGTGTTTGCCAATCATATGCTCCAACCCATCAAAATATTTACAGTCAAAGCACCAGATAACACCCAAAAAAAAAAATTAAAAATTAAAAAAAAAAATTTAAAACAGTCTCACCCACCATCTCAGCAAGTTCATGAACCAAAACTCATCTCAGTTCCTAGGCCTATAAATACCATTTCCAACTCTATCTCTGTCCTCACTCCTCACTCGCAATCCCACATACAGACACAGAAGCGAGAGCGAGAGCCACGTTAATATTTCCAGAAAAATGCCTTGCCCAACAGCTTTCTCTACTTCTTCTTCATCACTAACAAGTGTGGTGTCGAAATGTGTTATAGTTCCAGACCAAAAGTCCACACTTGGAGACTTGAAACTCACCGTTTCAGACCTCCCTATGCTCTCCGTTCACTACATCCAAAAGGGTGTGCTCTTCAATCTCCCACCTTTCCCCATCGAAACCCTTCTCTCCCTCCTCAAACTCGGCCTCTCTCAAACTCTCTCTCACTTCCCTCCTCTCGCCGGCCGATTGGTCACCGACTCCCACGGCCACGTGTACATCGCCTGCAACGACGCCGGAGCCGAGTTCTTCCACGTCACCGCCAACGGTAATTTATTCGTTAGCGACGTTTTGGCTCCGGGTCACACTCCAGATTGCGTCAAGGAGTTTTACCCGTTTGACTTTGACCGAACCGTTAGTTACAGCGCTCACTTCAAGCCGATCTTGGCCGTTCAGGTCACCGAGCTCGCTGACGGCGTTTTCGTTGGCTGCGCCGTGTGCCACTCAGTCGTGGACGGCACGTCGTTTTGGAATTTCTTCAACACCTTCGCTGAACTCTGCCGCGGAGCGAACAAAATCAACAAACGACCAGACTTCACCAGAGACTCCGCTTTGATTTCCTCCTCCGTGTTAAAATTACCCGAAACCGGACCGGAAGTAACGTTCGACGTTAACCAACCGTTACTCGAGAGAGTTTTCAGCTTCAGCAGAGAAGCAATTCAGAAACTCAAAGCAACAACGAACAAGAAACGGAGCAGCGTTAACGGAGACATTAACGCCGTCGAGTTAATGGGGAAGCTGAGTAACGACACGTACCTGAAAAGCTGGCTGAGTAGTAATAATAACAACAACAACAACAAAAACAATCAAAACGACAAAAAAACCGGCGAGATTTCGTCGTTTCAGTCCCTCTGCGCGCTGCTGTGGCGAGCAGTGACACGTGCGAGGAAGCTGCCCAGTCAGAAAACGACGACGTTTAAGATGGCAGTGAATGTTCGACACAGGTTAGAGCCGAAGCTGGACGCGTATTACTTCGGGAACGCAATTCAGAGCATAGTGACTCATGCGTCAGTGGGTGACGTGTCGTCTAGGGATCCACGTTGGATCGCGGAGCAGCTGAGTGTTAACGTGAAGGCTCACAACGACACGATGGTGCGTCGTTTTGTTGGGGATTGGGAGAGCAACCCCAAGTGTTTCCCATTGGGGAACTTCGACGGTGCAACCATCACGATGGGCAGCTCGCCCAGATTTCCAATGTACGACAATGATTTCGGGTGGGGCCGACCTTTGGCTGTTAGGAGCGGTGGGGCCAACAAATTCGACGGTAAGATCTCTGCCTTTCCTGGAAGAGAAGGCACCGGTGCCGTTGATTTAGAAGTGGTTTTGAGTCCCCAAACATTGCTTGCGCTTGAGTCCGATTCCGAGTTCATGCAATACGTGTCCAATTAAAAAAGAGAAAAAGGAAAAGGAAAATCAAAATCACACATGTTTAATAGAGAGGTGCTACGTTCACAATATTTTTTTTAATATTTTTACAACAAATCACAAGTGATTAGTTATTGTTGGTTCAAATTTGAACCTAACACTAAAATTATTTTTTTGCTCCAACAATAACAACCTATCACTCAAAATTTATTATAAAAATATTATAAAAATAGTGTGAACCACTCATTTCTCTTGTTAATAATGAGAAAGTCTGGGGCTGCTAATAAGTTGACAACTTTGGCTTTTGGAAAATGTGATTGTATTATGCAGCGGAGAAAAGATTGATGTGAATTAATGGGTGGAGACGTGTCGAATTGTGAGTGGATGAGGCTGGGGTGTTTTGTTTTTCTGTTTTTGTGACATAATTTTTAGTTTTATCTGATTAATTTTTGTTGCCTTGTCTGTTTGTCATTTTGTTAATTTTTTGTTGGTTGTGGTGTGATTTTTTGTGCGCATGCGGCATACATTGTACCGTCGCTGAATTTTCTTTTGGTAATAAAGATCAGAATCAGAATCAGATGAAGGCCAAAAGAAGATAGGTTATTTCAAGTTATAGCGTCTAGAACTTTGACTTGGAAGACATTTATTTCTATTCCTTTTCGGTTTTTACCCAGAAAAAGATGGAGCACTTTACATTTGTGGGACATGAAAAGATGTCATTATATAATGTGATTTTCTTTTTTCTTTATTTAAAGAAAACTTATCTCAATGAGAGAATGGGATAAGATAAAACTTTTATTTAAATGCCAAATTGCCATATTCTATAAAGGGAGGACATGTTATTAAAATTGAAACAATTTGTCATCCAAGTTAATGCCCATTCCACTACATGACTCTCCAAGCAATCCCAGCCTGTGTGCATTATTAATAGAGTGAGTGAACACACACTAGGGGTTGTTTGGTAACTTTGTTCTAGTAACATTATTTGTATTTTTTTGAAATACGTGTGAGTGAAAAAATATGTAGAAATGCATGTAATATTGTTTAAAAACTGAAAACATATTTTTAAACAACTCTATCAAACGGGGCCCTAGGTAGCCCAACTAATACTTTAGCATATTTAGACACATACCCCAATTCATTAACACCATATTGAGCCTAATGGTCCAATGAATCCAATTCATTAAAGCATACCCATTGGACTGGACCCGAGCACACACGTCCTTAAGATAAGGCAGGGTGTTTTGTTTATCTATTTGTGTCATAATTTAGGGGCTGTTTGGTATGATAGCTTAAGCAACACTTTTCAGTTTTTAAACAACATTATACGTATTTTCATACACTTTTTCACCCATACTATTTTCAAAAAATACGAATAACGTTATTAGAACAACGTTACCAAATGACCCATAATTTCTAATTAGTTCTGTTACTTTGTTGCCTTCTCTCTTTGTCATTTTGCTATTTTTTGTCGGTAAAGTTTGAATTTTGATGCACTAATACTGCTATACATATACATTGTAGACTTACTGAAGATAGGTTATGCCAAAAGAAGATAGGTTATTTCAGGTCATAGCGTTTAGTACTGAAACATTGATTTGAAAGACACTTTTCCTATCCATTTTTAACTTTGAAAAGGCAAGAGCACCTTGTGACTTTTATGGCACTTTGAATTTGTGGAAAATGAAAAGATGTCATTATTATTTGAATAACTTATCCTATAATTGATGATGGCAAGCCACTTGAGGAATTTTTTTGCTGTGAGCCCATTTGTGCTTAAGTTTTGTACAATTCAAATACAATAAGAAACTTAGAAACCTTTATTTTTTTTGTCCTCTTGGGTAGGTAACATAAAAAATAAATTGACAGAATGGGATAGGATAGGATAAACTTAAAAAAAAAAAAAAAATGCCAAATTGCCATTTTATAAAAGCTTGGAGCCTTGGACAAGTTATTTAAAATTAAAACGTTGTGCTATTCAATTTATTGGGCATTTCTGTGGATTATCATACGGAGGACACTTTGGGCAATAAATAAAAACAATCAAGCCCAAGTATGAGATATTTAAACTCAAGCCCATTATTTCTACATTGGCCCAACCCAATTGGCTAAAATGGGCCCATTGGACTCAAACTAGAGAGTCATGTCGTTTGGTTTGTTGAGACGGAGTGTCGTTTACGGTTTTCCCACCTTCCAAATCTTAAATCCGAAAGCTCAGATGAGGAATCGACGGTGATTTTGATTTGGGTCGAGAAACACGGCGGAGAAAGACTGTTTGATCTACAAGAAGAAAATTATTGAAAAGATAAATCTGCCCCTCAACATCTCAATAATCTCAGGTAACAACAACCTTGTTCGATCTTCGAATTATGTTGTCTTTTTTCATTTACTTCTGTTTGGTTTTTGAAAAATAAATAAGACTAAAATACAAAACTGAAATTCTAAATTTCACCAAAATTCATTTAAGCCCTTAATTTTACATTCGGTCAATTAATTTCTCCATTTAAAAAATCCATAAAAATTAAATTAGCATAAAAATTATATTTTGAAGAAGCAAAAGTTTTAAAAATAGAACTTCTATAATTTGAATCTCTCACACTCTCTCTCTAGGCCGGAACCAAGGAACTCAGCTTTGTTCATGGCCGACCACCAAGCTCAGCCGCTTCTCACCGGTCACTGTCCGACTATCGTTGCTTGGTGGTAGTCATCTTTCTCTTAGCTCAGTTCGACTAGGCCAATCTCCTTCTCTCTGCGTTTTCTCGTCAAACCCTCATCGGAGTTCCAACCCACCGCTGGGCTGTTGTGTTTGGTTGGTGTCAGAGTCTTTTGGATTTGGCGATCAACCCGGTGAGCTCTCTCTCCGATCTGATCTGGGTCTCTAGATTTTTTCTCTCCAATCTAATCTGGGTCTCCTTGGATTCTTTCTCTCTCTGATTTGATTTGGGTTTTCAAGTTCAGTTTTTTAGTCAAATCTGTTCTTATTTCTGATTTTGTTTGTAAAAACCAGATGAACCCCAAAATTGAAAAACCCAGAAAAATTGATTCATTGTTGAATAAATAGCGACTTTTTAAATTGTATGTGACATTGATAATTGACGTTGGATCCTTTTGTTCGAGTTTGTTGTGCTTTGTTCTGAATTTGTGTATTGAAACTTTGTATTTTGATGCCATTTTTGGTTGTAAACAATGTAAAGAATTTTTTTGTTGTTCGTGTGCTGGGTTTGTTGTGTTTCTGGGATTTCTTTGTTTTATAATTAAATTAGTTTTTTGCATTTTTTTAATAATTAAAAATCTGAAAGAAAAAATGCTCTTAACGGTAGAGCGTTAACGGAAGTTAGTGCAAGACCTGAATTGAAAACTTTTGAAACTTAGAGGAGAATTGACAAAAGATAAAGTTAAAGGACTGAAATGAATTTTGGTAAAATTTAAAACGTCAGTTTTACATTTTTGCCAATAAATAAATAAAAAGATTGGGTTTTGTCTTTTTTTTGTTATTTTAGTTAGTTAGTAAGTGTTTTTTCTGTTATCATTTGATTCTAAAAAAAAAGACTAAGCTCATTTGACTTGAGGATTTAATTTTGATCTTAAAATGATAAAATTAAAATCATAAAAAAAAAAGGGGCCCAAATTTAAATTCCTGTTCATTTTACTATGTTTTCTCTGCTGCCAAACAGGAACTGATTGTTGAATTAAGTTCTTGGCTTTGACATGTGATTTTGTGGGGCCTCGTCAACTTGAAGGTTCTTGTGATATAGGTGTTTTTTGGATGTAAGAATGATTTAATCATATGCTTTGGCTTGCAATATGAAAAGGGTTGGAAGGTTAATATAATATAGATGAACAATTTGAAGTGTTGGAAGAGTTGAATATGTTGTTGGGTAAGTTTAATCTGTTTTGTTAGGGAGGTTTTGCATGCTTTTAATGGTTAAAGTTGAGCAGGAATGTGATACTACTCAAACCTGGATTTTGTAAGCTTAGAGATTAAATCATGCTCAAGATAAGTTGCAAGTTATGGAACTATCAAAGAAGAAGATGAGGAGAGGTCATTTTTCAAAGAATTCAATTGCTTTTGTATGCATAGTTGTGTCTGTTTGTTGCCTTTTTGTTGTTTTTATTTCAATGTTTCGGCTTCCTGAAGTACCAGTTGGAAGTAGGGCAGTTGGATTGTATCAAACTGCAAAAAGGGGAAGAGTTTCCGAGAAGGAGAAGTTTATTGGGAGGTTTGGGGGGATGATGATTGAGATGTTGCCTGAAGACCTTGCTTTTACTGTCTTTGTCCCTTCGCAGAAAGCTTTTGAGCGCGATTTGAGGCTAAGGGTTAATGATAGTCTGGTGGGGGAGAAGATGAATGACACTTACGCAATAGTTTCTCGAGTTATGGGTTTCTCAGCTGTTCCTCGGACTCTTTCATCAATTATGGTACCAGTTGGTGGGGAGGTCTCATATGATTCCATTTCCGGGTTTCCATTGTACATTACAAAGGATATAGATGGGATGCTGGTTGTTAATAGAATTCGGTCAGAAAGGGTAGATATTAGGAAGGGAGAGATTGTTGTGCATGTTATGGATGGAGTCATCATGGATGCTGAGTTTGAGCAATCAGTTCAACCTGATTACAGTGAAGAATGAGTGGAAACAAACCATTCACACTCTACTGAATTGACTTCATTCTTGGCTTTGTACTACAGGTTCAATTCATGTTTTAACGTGTAGTATATCATGAATGATGTATTTTTGCACACTAGGAAATTTGTAACTCAGTTATTAACCAGAGAAATATTTTGCCTATATTCAGTCCCCCATTATACTGCTGATTGATTATAATTTCAGTCAAAGTAGGAGCTTTTGCTATTTTGTTTGTGTCAATGAAGCACCTAGTGATGTAATTCATTATTATCAGTGTTAAGTAATGGCATGTTGTAACCTTTCAAAAAGAGGCTTTTCTGCTCTTCTTTTTTTTGTCCAATGGATCTTGTATTTTTGGACATGAGGTTCATCATCACTGGGTTAGAGGTAATGTTCTAAGTTTTCAAATATGGCGACACCACCATCATACATATGGAGATCCCCTCCAGTCAAATTATGTTTCCCTAACATCATTCCATTCCGATACTTGAAAGAAAATGTTATCTGACCACAAAACTGCAATCACCAGGGCAACTAGAGAAAACATCAAGTATCCAATTGGCACAAAAATCCCAGCCACAAAATTTCTGAGCAAGCAGTGGAGTTTCTTGAAGATATCAAGGAAAGCAGAAGCTTGCTGTCAAGCCAAAGCATTATATTCAAGGCTTCATTACTAAAGATTTACCCAAGTGGGAAACTCATGACCTTGTTTTTGCAGTATTTTAATTGAATCACGACTTGTTGATTTACATATGATGTTCAGGTTCATTTGTTTCAGTCAAGATTGCTATGTTTTAATTGCATACATTCAAGATATCTTTCTTGATGGTAAAAAAAATAAAAAATCACACTTATGTAATAGTTCATAAGGCTAATATGACAAATGAAATTATAGGGAACAACTGGAAGCCAAAAGAGAAGTATTTGAAAAAAGGAGCAGCAATCAAATTCTGAAATGTTAAACAACGAATATCTGTGTTATCAACCTGGGAATTTAGACAACAAATGGGGCCAAGGCTCATTAGGAGCGTAGTAAATCCTAAGGGGCTACCAAATGAGATCAATGTTATATGTATCCCCCATCTGGACTGCAGAATTCTCCAAGACAGTATGAGAAGACGTTTGGTGGTCAACAGTCAGAAGGCCCTCACGAATTGGAGTCTGGTCAATTCTTCGTATTTAGCTTCCAGTGGTAGCTGGTACGGCAACTGGCTTAGAGTCTTCTGCCTTTTCATGTTCTTTATTGAGTATCTGCAATCATATACCAAATTTCAAGTCATCAGGACATAAAATAGAGATATGAGGTCAGAATATGTAAATCCTTTGTTTGTTTGTTTTTAAAAAAAAATATATATATTTTAACAAAATTGTGTTCACATGCGGATTTGGAGCCAAGAGTATTAACAAGATCCAATTGTTGATCATAATATTAAAATAACGTATTAGAATCAAGATTCAGGAAGTGTATCTCACCTTGTTGTTGATCAGGTTGTGCAGAGCGACTACACTTCGGATAAGGGAAGAAAGATAAAGAACCAACATCATATCATTTGTTTTCACTGCACATTAAACAAATTAAGGGCATGGATCCACAATTTATAAACAAAGCAGCACAAATGAAAATCCCAGAAAATCCAGCAATGTAAGTGTGGCACAGTAAATTCACCTGAAAAGGCCTTGATTAACTCAGTCACATTGAGATTTGGTAGTAGATTGAACACATCCTGAAGGATTTCAAAAAGGTACAAAGATAAGATGATAAATGACTACAACAGAAAAATATAAAATACCCATATGATATTTCACACATTCAACTGTAATAATTTGGGGAGAATTGTGGACAAGGACAGAGAGTCAGATTATCAAACAATGGAATATATAAGAAGCAGTGGGACACGATTTTCTCAGGAAGTTCTCGAGGGCTGGTTCCATGCAATCCCATGATACTCAAGATGAACATATGTTGCCTGTAACTTGATATGATATAGTAACTTGATAGAATCCCAACATAAGGCAGACCAGAAATATACACAGATATGATATAGTAACTTGATAGAATTCCAACATAAGGCTTAAATTCAAAGTTGAGTGCATCCATAAATAAAATTCATGCCGATTCTCCCAATCATCCATGCATCAGGTAACTGAAGAATTGTGGAACGTGGAGAGAACATATGTCGTAAGAAACATAGTAAGAATCCCTACAATCATAGTCGTATCACTTTTGAAAACATAAATCACTAAAACGCAACAACAACAACAAAGACTTAGTCCCAATAACTTGTTCGAGAAGACCAATTAAAACTCCCAAAAAATTACACACTAAGCTAATGTTTGATTGGCAGGAAAGCCGAAAGCGGGGGGGAAGGGAAGTAGATGGAATGAAAGTGAAGAGAAGAGAAGAGACATACTTTTCTTTGATTGGTTTGACAGGAAAAAGAGAGATAAGGGTTTCTGATGGGAGGCCCTTTCCATTGGCCAAATTGGACCAGAAGCGAGGGAAAAGATGGGACTAGAGCTGAAAATACTTAAACACCATAATATATTTTTTTTATAATTAATTAATTTAAATAAGAGTGTTAAGGGGCACAAGACTACTTAAACACCTTTATATTTCTTTATTTACTACCACATTTTTTTTCCTTTAAAGGCATAAAAGCAAAATCAAGTAAAATAATGCATCCCCCTTTCTTTTCTCTCCCTGATCCAAATGTAAAAAGACACACTTCTCT
The DNA here is from genome assembly GCA_023055345.1 of Quercus wislizeni. Classification (NCBI taxonomy): domain Eukaryota; kingdom Viridiplantae; phylum Streptophyta; class Magnoliopsida; order Fagales; family Fagaceae; genus Quercus; species Quercus wislizeni. The sequence goes on along the minus strand of JALGQJ010000006.1, from coordinate 3,390,921 downwards.
TCTTTGTCCCTTTCCTCTCTCAACTAACCAAAGTACCAAACACAAAAAAGGACTATATCTTTCCTTTCCCTTCCCTTCAATTTTCTGTATGCAGCCAAACATGGCATAACATGGGTGTGAATTTTTCAAGCCAGAAACAACAGAATATAATAAGCAACAAAGCACGATCAACAGATGCAGGCACATGAACACCCACAACAGATAAGTTGAAGAAAAAGAACTAACTCACTCAAAGAGATGCCTCACATTTCAGAATCAGCATTCTAACCTCCAATGAACAGTAAAACTAGTATTGATTTTACTAAAATTAGGAGCTATAAATACATCTTGTTTCTTTTTTCGTTGGTAAGTTACTCTTGCACCTGATAGGTATAAAACCCACGGACTTCATCCTCCACTCTGGACTTTACAAAGGGAGGAGGTGTCCTTTAATTGATCTATGTTTATGGTGATAAATTTTGTTATATATTCAAATAATGTGTGGACGCGTAAATGTTGATCAAGAAAGTCCTTGATCTAGAATACAAGAGACAAACTAGAAATGTACCTGTAAATGGTAAAGAATCTCATGGTTTAATGGGATCTTTCCATCTATAACAAGGTCAAGATAACTTCGTATCTCTTTAAGTCGGGCATCCAACCCCTTCAGTGCTGCCAGTTTCCCAGTCACCTGCAGAAGACAAAAGAAGGCTAAGATCTTTTCCTGCTTTTCTCTTTTTCATAAAGTACCACTGTGTAATTGTTATTGATCAGCAAGATAAAACAAGATGTGTAAAAAAATAAAATGAACAAAAAGATGTGAGCAGAGAGAGAGAGAGAGAGAGAGAGAGAGAGAGAGCAAAAAAAAAAAAAAAAAACCTCTGTTGCAAGAGTGCTAATGGTAGTATCTTTCACGTCCCTGAGCAAGTGTTCCACCCCTGTCAGAGGGAAAGGTGGAAGGTAAATCAAAATGATTAATTAAGGATCTAGTTGATACACACACACACTTATATGCACACATATGAGCACACATGAATTTAAAAAAAAAAAATGCTTATTCAAACCTTACAAGTATTTTGCATTTTATACTAAAAGAATATGAACACATTGAATTTAATTGAAGCTCAGCTTTGTGTACAATGAGAATACCAATTTCTTTGCACGAATTTTAAATAAATAAAAAATGATTATTCACAACCTTACAAGTGTTTCGCATTTTATACTAAAAGAACATGAACACATTGAATTTAATTGAAGCTCAGCTTTGTGTACAATGAGAATACCAATTTCCTCAACTTCATGAGCAGCAATTACTGAAGGCACATGCACAAACACCTTTTGGCTTTTCTGTGTGGCATTCTGTAACCATATAAAACTATTAGTTCTTGTTCCTCCCACATATGAATCAGGCTTTATCAAAAACAAGCTTTTGCCACTAAAGGCAACAAGAATACTAGAAATATACTAATCAATAGCTAAATATGAGAAGACCAACAACATATCCGTGCTTATGTATAAAGAAGTTTGGTCTACCTCTTTAACTTCTTCAACAGCATAGTAAGCTTTTGATGGTATACCCAGCTCCTTAGGTTGGACATCAATTATAACCAGGACAGGATTCGGAACATAGCTGCAAAATAATAAAACTTGATTGGTACTAGAGAAAAGACACAAAAACTAAGATTTTGGGGTCATCAGCTTTGGATCCTCAACAAACTAATTAGGATCGGTCATTCTATTCTATCTAAATTCATTCCCTCATTTACTTCCTTAATTGCCATATCCTTTTCAACTATTCTAATTGTGAACAATGCCTAACTTTTGCACAACAGTAACAACCTCAATTTCAACAACCTTCTAGGAAAAAGTCATAGGATTAGCATGAGTCGAAACTAAGCAAAACTAGGATAGTCGAGACTAAACAAACAAAATGTCAAATAACAATAGTTAGAAACAGTTGCAATTGAGAATCAAAATTAGTAACATCATCTTACTCATTAAACAATCCATGAACATCCAAGTCGTTTTCGCGCAGCTTTGGGCCCGTGCTGTACCACCCCACAACATGCTCCTTGGCTTGTAAAGAACAAAACAAGTAAATTTTTTTTTTTTTTGAACCACATTAGTTTCTCAAAACTACAAAAGTGCAAAACAAAAACTTGTGTACAATTTCCTCATGTTTTGTAAAGCACTAATTACTCAATCACATGAAATTAGAAATCATAAAAATACATAGTATTAGGTTAAAACACAAAATTGAAGTAATTACCGTTAATTCTCTTGAACATGGAGAACATGGATTCATGGTAGTTATGGTCAAGGAACCATATGCTTGGGTCCCTATCATCTTCCTCAAACGGCACTGTAAATATATATATATATTAAAACACTCAATTTTTACAGCCTAATTCACAATAAATACTGTAAATTATTAAAAGGTTTGAGATCGAAATTGTGGAATTTGACCTGCGTAGCTGTTGGTGACATCGACGGTGCCTTTGAAAGTGGAACCGAGCAAAACCCCAACGACGCGTTTGCGAGTGTCTTTGGCGACTCGGTTGTAGTTGTCGACGATGCTGAGCAGAACCAGTGGGTGTACTATCACTTTCTCTATCGATTTCCCAGATATTTGCTGCGTCTTTATCACGTCCATTGCTCCAATTCGATTTCGTTTTCAGCTTCGATTTCGATTTCGATTTCGATTTAACGATTTGTATTTGCTTGCTTGTTCGCCAGGAAAACCCTGACCTGAATGTAAATATTATTATAGCTTTTGCTTTTGCTTTTGCTATCTCCTCAGTTGCTTTTTTTGTTTTTTAAACTTGGGAACGAGGATTGGGTTGAAAGGTTGGGGCTAGGATATGGGCTGGACTGTCCATATAATTCTTATTGTGTAACATTCGGAGCACCAAAAGCAGCCCATAACAGGAAATTTTACAAGCCCAACTAGGACTCCTAAGATTTGGGCCTAATTTGCGGCCTTCCTCTAATTTTTTCCACACTCCTCTACTATCACAACTAATAGGTTAATGTCTGTTATTCTCAGAAAAAAAAAAAAAAAAAAAAAAAGGTTAATGTCTGTCAGGTCAAAATAAAATGAAATAAAATTTATATATATATATTGGGTCCCACTATGGTTACCACAAATCAAAATAAGAGTATTATAAAAATGTTGTAAAATTTTGTTGGGTCTTTAGACTTCCTCCATATCCATTATTTCTTCCACCCTCACTCCTTTTTATTTATTTTTTTCATTTTCTTTGCAATGAAAAATATATTATGTTTCATAAGCATTTTAAAGTTATTTTGTTGACGAAAATATATTCATATTTTTTGTTAAAATCTTTTAATAGACATGAAGCATTGAAAATAAATTACAGTTTATATTTACAATATAGTTTGTGGGAAAATTAATTTTTTGTTTTATTTTAATTTATTTTTCTAACGTAATATACATTTCTCAAAATAATTTTATGAGAATTGCTAGGTCCACAACAATTTTATAATAAATCTTAAGTAATAAATTGTTATTAGTTGTTACTGGTGATCAAAAAACTAATTTCAGTGGTGGTCCCAAATTAAAACCAATAACAACTTGCTACTTGGAATTTGTTGTGAAAATATTGTAAATATAACATTTCTCTCACTTTATTATTAACATTCGTTTTTAATCTTATCATAGTTAGAATGGTGGCATGCTGGGTTTGGGGGGGAGAGAAAGAGAGACAATAGTCTTTTTCTAACATAAACCCTGTAAATATTTTACCTATCAATTCCTATTAAATTTTAAGAATTCCATCCCCAAAACTATGTATATTTCAACCATGATATCCCAAAACCTTGCATTTATCTGAGTCGCTAGTCAAATAAAAAAAAGTCAAATTATGTTGGCTATTGGTTTAACCTAAAATTGAACATTTGAATAGCTTTACTATGGTTTTTGAGTGAAATTTGTAAGGTGTTTTTATGTTAAAATCCTATTACCTCTCACTTGTGTGTCTGTTTATTTCTCAAAAGTAATTTTATACTAAATTAAATAGTATCTTAATTAATAAAGAAAGAGAGGTACACTTTAAAAAACAAATAGTTAGAGGTATTACATAATTGAGATTGGATACTTGATATATGTATAAAAATCAAACTCTTCCCGAATCATAGTGGATTTAAAAATGTGAACCCAAATTCATCATAACCTCATTGTACTCTTCTTATTTGAACTACAATCTTGACCCTGTCAATAATAATAATGAATTAAAAATAAGAATATTGGTTTTTTTTTTTGGGGATTGATTTGATAAAATTTGAAAGGAGACATTACCAATGAGTTAGAACTCAGAAAAATATAGTTAACCTTAACCCAAGAAAAGTAGTAGAGAAAGAAGAAAAAGACAACTAATTTAGCCCATTCAAAGTTTCAAAAGACTTTGGTCTCCTCCTTGACTAAGAACTGTACTGGTACATAAAATTTAAAGTTGGAATCAAACTCCAAGGTATGACTCATTTGAGTAGCAGTATATATATTTATGCACTCCAAGAAGACATCTCTCGTGAGATGAAGCGAATTCCGATTTCCAAGCTTTCACGGAAACAAAAATCCAACAGAGTAAACACAGAGAGATAAAACATTAAAACAATATTGTTTTGTGAGCATGTAGAGAAGAATGTCGAAGCATTTTCAATAAGTCAAAGAGAAAAATCTATCACTACGTAAATTTTTTCAGCTACAAATATTTGAAAAAAAAAAAAAAAAAAAAACATATTGCCCTTTCCTTCCCTTCCAAAAGACAAACAACTGGGGAATGAGAACAATTTTTCTTTCTTCCCCTAAGATTCAAAGCTTAATTATTGTTTACAGAAAGCTTAAGCGCAGATCCAACGGTGGATGATCCATTTCAGTCCCAAAATTGTATGAATAAGCTGTAGTATCCATGAAGTACTCATTAGCATGTAGTCTCAGCTTCTCAGACTCATCAAAGGGATTTAATGGGAAAAGCTGAAGGGTCTCAATCACTCTTTCAGGCTCCGAAACCTCGTGTATTTCTGCGAAATCTGTTAAAAACAAAATAAATCAAATCATTGACAGCCTATTGCAACAGTTAAGGATAAGTGTTAAACTTGGTTTTGAAAACAGTGAGAGAAAATGAAGGAAATTTTTTGTATATTCTTAGATCGATCTTCCTGTTATACGTACGTTTTGCAGATGAAACTTTTTCCTGCTGATCTTGCCTGATGAAATCTTTATCATCAATGGAAACTCTACGCCGCTTCTGTCTTTCCCTAGCTTTATGGTTCTGAAACCAGTAAAAGACGTTCTTACTCTCAATCTTTCCGTAAAAGCTGAGCTGAGTGGAGATCTTCTGAATCTGATCAGTGCTCGGAGTTCGAAGTCCGGACCTGAACAAGTCAGTCAGAACTTTAACCTGTTCAGTAGTTGGATTCCAACGCCCACACTTGGTTCCAGTGCTTCCATTACCACCACCACGAGCTTTAATGCAAAAACCTGACATTCCATCTTCCATGATTCAGCTTCAAGTGCCTTTGAGCGCTTCTGTGCCTCTGAACTTTCACTTTGAGCTTCTGAACTCAAAAGATGCATGCCACTTCGTGTGCATATATAATACGATAAACAATAAACTAATGCACATAACACAACATTTTCTAAAACATTATTTTTATTATGCATCAATCACAATAGATCATACTCACAATTGTAAAAAAAACAAAAGCATATATTGTTGCTACACACATATCAATATGCATGAAAAATATTGTAAACCTAGCATTGTTCTACATAAATGAATAGTTTATTCTCTTTTTTTTTTTGTGGTTTTTGCTTTTGTAACTTTTGTTTTATTCAATAAGAGAGATCAAAGAATAGCAGAATAAATTAGACCATTTTGTTTAATTCAGTTTGCTTTGATTTTAGGGAGTCCGAGAATTGAATTATGCGCATTTGATCTCTTTGTTTTTGCCCGGTTTTTAGTGCGGAGAGATAGAAATAGAGAGACAAGCGTAAAAGCTGCCACTGTTGAACGTTTCGGTCGGCGAGCAGACAAGATGTAAGTTTCACTTGCTATGATTAAATTATATCTTGGTCTCTATATAAAATCTTTGTGAATTCCTTGAGTTCATGAACACTGATAAATTATCGATAGGACTCTTTGTGTTTTTCAGTAAAGTAGGTATTTGCTTCTATTATATACATGCCTTATGAGACTAATCTAGTAAGTCCAAACTCCACCAGGACATGAGAGTAATCCGAGTTTTGTTTTTTAAACAAAAGGGTGTCTGCTAAAGAACATGTAGAACAGTTCAAATTTCATATTATTATTATATATTTAAGTGGGAGTTAGGCCAAAAAGAGATTGATGCAAGTGAAAGTCAAAGTTACACATTGTCTGATTTGGGTTGGACGGTTGTGATCACAACAAACTGACAAAGATACTCGGTTAGGTTGACCATATGTACACCCTTAGTCAGAAAAATTGTTAAGAGTTTAAAGAGTTAAAGCTTCTTTTAAGAGTGTGGGAACATAAACTAAGAGACAACAAAGCCACCAAATAGAGATTTTGGGAGAGACAACTCATGACCAGCCAAAAGGGGAGCAACTTGGCTTTTCTTATGTCATGTGGCTCCTGTCTCAGGCAACTCAATGCCTTTTTTTAAGTCATCTGTTTGCTTTTTCTTTTTGTTCGAAACTTAGGCAACTTTTTTTTTTTTTTGGGAATTTAAAAAAAAAAGAAAAAAGAAAAAAAAAAAGAGGATAAGTTTTTATTTGATAATGGGTGACTAGGTGAATGATCTAATCGTAAGTGGGAAATATATTATATTTAGGCCTTGTCTGTGACTAGGAATTTGATTTTGATTACTTTAAGAAATTGAGTTTGGGAAGATTAGACTCGAAAAGATTGCAAAATCATCATACAAATCCTTATGAGATGTGAGAATTGAAAGACTGAATGTTCTTAATTATTTTATGTTTTTGAAGCCATGTTAGTTTCGATATTACCAAAATTTGGTCACGTTTTAGACATCTCTTAAGTAATTGAGTTTGGGAAGATTAGACTCGAGGAGATCGCAAAATCATCATATAAATTCTTATGAGATGTGGGAATTGAAAGACTAAATGTTCTGAATTATTTTATATTTCTAAAACTATGTTAGTTTCGATATTACCAAAATTTGGTCTCGTTTTGGACCTCTCTTTTTTATTTTTTATTTTATATCTTTGGAAGGTGGTAATATTTAAATAAATGTATGCAATTATTTTTATTTTTATATCCTTAAGTTTGGCAAAAAGTGGCCAAAAGAAGTAGCTAGAAAATTAGAAATACATACAGTGAAAGCTCTTTCTTAAAAAACAAATATTTCTAGGACTACAAATTTCTGACAAGAAAAGTTCAATTAACTTCATGTTAGTTCAAGTAAAAGAAGATAGTTTCTACAAGCAAAGCTTATTCTTCCTCAACAATTTTTTTTTCTTTTATTTTTCTGAGACTGGCTTTATCTGACCCCCCAAAAAATGCTCGTTTTCCTACTTGTTTTATTCATACTTTGCTCTGTATTGGAAGAACACTTTTGAAATTTTTTGTTTTCACTTTAGAAAAGAAAGTGCAGCGGTAAATTGTTTTGCGCACAATTCTACAATTCCCGATGATGTTCTATTCACGAGCATGAAATTTGTCGTTTTGTACTTAGCACTATTGTTTGCCTTGATCTAACTCCTAGGACTTCTTTGACTAAAATAAAACCAAGTGAAAGTCTACATGTCATGCAGGTGGCTGTATACCAAATCGAACAACAAGGTATATCTGCGTGTGAAACCTCCTCATTATCCGTGGAGCCTTTTATCATATTTTAATGTTTCTGTCTGTCTATTCTTAGAGCTACCTTATTAAACATAAATTCCCAAAACAAGCTACAACAATCTTTATGTTAAATTAATTCATTTTTTTCAAAAAAATGCAGAGAGTTTCAAAGTTTGATAAAGAATGAAAGTTTGTGAATTTTTACATGTCTATCAACAAAATACTACGAAACTTCTCTCTTTTGTGAATATGAATTTTAAAACTTAAATATCTTTCCATGAAACTTCTCTCTTTCGTTAATGTGAATTTTAAACCTTAAATGTTTTTCTATGAAACTTCTCTCTTTCATGAATGTGAATCTTAAACATTTAGAATAATATTATAGTTACAAACTATTTTACAACATTTTTACAAATTATTGATGTGAAAAATTCTTACTAGTTTTAATTTCGGTCACCATTAACATCATATTTTTGCTTATCAATAATTATTTGAAAAATACTTAAACCACATTAATAATTTGTAAAAATTTTATAAAATAATTTGTGACTTTAACATTACTCAACCCTTAATTTAATGTTTTTCTACAAAATTTCTATCTTTTATGAATGTGAATTTTAAACATTAAATATCTTCCTTGAAACAACGGAAAATACCAGTTAAATTACATAATATTATTGGCGAAACTTCTCTCTTTCATAGTTAAATTTGGAGACTTGTTATTATTGATAAAAGGACCATGTGTCGTGTTCTAATGTCCTTACTGATTGTCCATGTATCATCCTACAGCAACTCTACAATCTCATCTCTTTGAGAAAGGGGAGAGAGAGAGAGAAAGAGAGGGGTTTAGTTTAGATCTATCCGACAGACATGAACGAGGAAAATGTTATTCAGTGAGATTCGAGAAGTCTAAAGCTAGAAATATAGGGCACGCGTGAAATATAGGGCACCCCAAACCTACGTCTTTTTTGAACTTTCTTGTCTCCAACACGTTTGTCTTGTACTTTGTATTAAGATTAGAAGAGAAAAACTTCCACTACAGGGACAAAAGGCAAAAGTCACTAATCATCCCATGACAGCATGATCAGGAGAAAATTTTTTGAAGGCCCAATCATATGTGTTGCCCCAGCAATGACACAAAATAGTATAATCAGTTTAAAAAGCAAATAGTGATGGTGCCACAGGATCCAAGCATGAATATTCATTGCCATGTGTTACAAACAGAAGATGCAAAACTCATTTTTACCGGCTAAAATGGGGATATACTCCTTTCGCGCAAAACATATAGCAGAATACCTTGTTCTAAAACTATTTAGGAAAATGCCCATGCTTTAAACTTGATTTTCTAAAAATCGAGTTTCAATGAAAAACTCGATTTTTAGAAAATCAAGTTATACGCAATCAAACTTCAAAAAAAAAAAAAACCTACATGGAACTCGAGTTCGAAGTAGTTTTTTTTCAAGTATCTTGATTTTTGACAAATCGAGTTTCAAAACAGGGGTATATTCCTAAATAATTTCAAATAGTGAGCATTTTGTTAGAATTTTTCAACGAAAGGAATATACCCCTATTTTGGCCCATTTTTACCAATTGTTTAGTTTTGGAAGAGAGGATTTGGAACCTACGTCCTGTTTGGTTTAGAGGGTACTCATTTTTCATATCTCAATACTCAAATTTCATCAATCTAATTCATTATCTAATTCTCATATCTGTAATTGGCATTTTTCCCACAACTCTACTTGCAATATGTTTGGATGGAAGTTCTGATTGATGTTTTCATTTCAAAAACTCAACTTTAAGCAAAGTTATGGGACCCATGAAAATTAGTGCTCTGTGAAAGGCATAAAACGGCTTTCTTGAGTACCTGCGTAGAGCTTCTTTCTCATTTTCGTAACCTTTTCACACCCTCTTCATCTGTTTTCACAAAACCTATTATTTCTCTTAAAAATCCCTGCCCCTCTTTCTCTTATTATTTTTCTTCAGTTATTGAGTGGTGCATTGAACGAGTTCTCCTCCATTTTCCCTTCATCTTCGAAGTTTGCAAGACCTAGAGCGGTATTCCAATCGGAGATGTTCTTCACTTCTTCGAATGCAAGAGGGAAAGAGAGCATTCTTATCAAGGCTCTTAAATGCTATAAATCTTATTTTTTAGCAGCTGAACCCTAAAAAACACTCTCCATCAAAATTGGTAAATGCAATAAAATTTACAATCCTTCTACAGTGCACTCTCATTTTTGAGAGTGCACTGTAGCTGTATTGTAAAATAAAAAATGGTTTTTTATTCACCAACGGCTTTCTCATTTCTCACTCTTTCCTCTCTCACTTCTTTCATCTCTCTTCTCTGTTCTCTCTTCTCTCTCTGTGGTTCATGGTTTGTTGTGCTCGTCACCGGTCTCTGCACGTCACCGATCTCTACTTGTTGCCAGTCTCTCTACTCTTCGTCTGCAACGTCGCTAGCACATCGCCGATCTCTCTACTCTCAGTCACTCGATCTCTCTACTCTTTGGTCGCAACGTTGCCGGTGATGTCTGAGATTTGGTCCAATTTTGGGTTTTGTGGTGTTGTCTTTGAATTTCTGGTGGTGGATGCTGTTGTTTTTTTGGGTTTTATGATGAATCTGTGGGTCTCCATCGATCACCAATTTTGGGTTTTGTCTTTTGTGGATGCTGTTGTTTTCTGGGTTTGTGAATCTCTATAGGTCTCCGTTGGTTTTTTTTTTTTTTTTTTAGTGGTGGTGGCTAGGATGGATATGGGTTTGCTGGGTTGAGATGGAAGAGTGTGAGTTTGTTGGATAGATAGGTGGGTATGGGTGGTTGGTGTTTTTTTCCGGTGGTGGTGGTGGATGGGGTGGGTATGGGTTTGTTGCATTGAGATGGTCAAGTTTGCTGGGTTGAGAGTGACAAAAAGGAAGAGAGAGAAAGAAATATAATTGAAGAATAAAGAAATAATAAAAAAAGAATATTTAAATGAAATTGTAAAAAATATAGAATGTTTGATGTTTGATGTATTGTAAAATGAGTTGTTAAAAGCTAAAATTTTGGGTTTTGAAGTTGTATATGCTAAAAATTTTACTCACCTTGATGGGAATGCCCTAAGGAACACTTAAAAAAAAAAAAAAAAAAAACCAGAAGGCTGGTGTGTGCACAGTGAAAGAGCCATTGGAGTGCAATTAATGCTTTGTTTTTTATGTTGATAATACATACAGGTGGAGACCCATTTAGATAGGCAAAATTACGAAAATTGCCATGGTAACTTAGCTTTGATAATCCAAAAACAACAAAAATATGTTCTCATTTTCCACAACTCTTAAGTTTTTTGAGTTATGAGTTGTAGAAATTGAAAATAGATATCAAACCAAACAACTACGAGTGGTGTGGGCCTCATGAGAAGTGAGTGATGAATTATGAAAATTGAGTAATGAGTAATGAAAAATTGAAAATAGGTTAAACCAAACATGGCCAAATATCTTTATTAAGAATGGAAGAAACTAGAAAGTGTCAATTGAACTACAAAACTTTTAACCAACTAGCGAGGAAAAGAAATACTAGGACACTTTCTTTTTCAATCTATTTCATAATTTGTTAAAAGGATAAACTAAAATTTATTAGCGGGTGATTTATGTTATTTTTATATTTCTCTAATCACAATATACAACTTTATGAATTGTGAAAATTTGTGTAGATTGATCCGGTGCATTGGGCTTGAAACAAAACAGTATGATCCTCTGGAGTCATATTCTAGTGCCAAAAGGGTTCAACATGAACCCTTCTAGCAACATGCATGTCAAGTAGAACTCAACATCACCATATGCATTCGAGGTACCCAATGCAGTATTACTTATTTTAATTACGTGTTATTTGGCAGTAGTTTCCCGAGTGGTGCATTTCAATTGAAACATTCATATCTTGCAAACGGGGCAGCATGTGGTAAGCCCATAATCACATGTTTACCAAGTACAGATCCTGGACTAAAATAATGAAGAAAAAAAAGAAAAGAAAAAAAAGAAAGCCCGCAAAAACTCATAGCCACTCTGCGCTGAATTAGAACAAGTGGTAAACATCCAAAGAGGTATTTACCACACAGTTTCTGGATGCTTGCAGATATATTAATATCTATATCTTCAAAACCTCATCCGCCATTTTGAAAATTATTAGAACAGACATATGGAACATTTGGATGAGATGTTTCCTAACCCAATCTCTACTACAGCGAGATGGAATCTTTTTTTCTTTTTCTTTTTTTTTATTTAAATAATTCGAGCTGATATCTTATATAACATGTGCAAAATGACTACAGGTACAAGCTACAATGTCATTTTGGATCAGAGATATACGTTCATGATAGGGCATGTTTCTCAAATCTGTGAGAACTGTAACCACCAGAGAGCAATATTTGGAAAATAGATTATAGCAGCTTTGTAGTGATATTCTCATCCAAGATGAAACCTAGTTACAATCATCCAAGCTTGAAAAATTCCCGCGGAAACAAATAAATCAAAGAAAATCTATGGTAACATTCTTAGACCATTAGAGAAACAGTTACTAACATCAACCACAAAAATTTGCTCAAACATAACATGCTTCTAGAAAACATCTGAAAAGCTACAAAGCAATCTTTGTATAATTAAGGACAACCTACCTATTCAAAATCATGCAAGAAATATTACAACCTCTTCTGGATAAAAGGTCAGCATTCCTCAAACTTGGCCATATAACAATGATGCAGAACACTTTTGTAATTGCCTTGGCACATGGTTTTAAGAATTGATTGGAATCACAGGATCTGAGCAGCTGTGTTCAACTTCTCAGCTAAGCTGAGCTGTGTCCTGGTGATGCTTGACAAATAGAGCAAGAGCAAATTGTCCTGTGAGGGAAAAAAAAAAGAGAGCAAACTTAAGAGTCAGATTAATACCCAAGACACTAATATCCCAATTTGGAAGTGACTGGACCTACGGTACAAAACAAACATGTAAGTATGCGAACATCCATTAATATCTATTGAAAACTAGTTCCGTAACTATCAATAACATGAGGTAGCCATTGAATTCATGGATCAAGCAAAATTTGGAAGTTAAGCTGGTCCATAAACTTAAATTTTATTTAGTAAATAGTCCAATAAGTTTCGTTACCTGTAGGCTGTCATTTACAAGCTTATCAAAAGCTGGTGGTGACAGTTTGGGAAGTGATGATACAGTCTCTGATATAAATCTCCCTATGCTATTATCTGGAGCAACATGCCCTTCCTGAGAGAAAAAATAATTATGATATGAAATGAAAAGTAAGTAAGCATGAACACAGAAGGTAATGCCACCTTACCACAACATTGTCAACATATTTGTAGACATCATCAATTAGAGCTAATAGCCTTTCCATTGAAGCTTCCATCCCTTCTAAATCATTTGGGAGTTTGTCAACCATTGTTGTCTTCAGAATATCAACTGCCATCATGATATTTATTCTCAATCAGAATTGCATCAAGAATACATAAATGATTCTCTAGCCAATTTTGGATTTAGTGTAAACAAGCATACATGTAATCAGTAACAAGTTAACAACAGAATTAGCTGAGACATACAATGCAATGCACTGTCGGCAAAAATGCACACTGGTGAGTGTATGCAGTTATAAGATGAGTCAGATTAAAATCAGAAATTAACTACTCCTTTTGACATAGTAAAATCTATTGCAAACTATTAAAAAATGGAAGAGTAATTATTTTTTCTTACTAATGAAGTATGCAGTCCCTCTAGGTTTAAAGACATTTTCAAAATCTATAAGCTAAAGGATATTGGAAAGTTGCTTGCATGAGAGAGGCCTTTAACAAGCTGCCAAGGATGGGAAATTAGATGCAGTGATTTTAGTCTGTTACTTGACTTAGCTGACCAACAAAAGAAGACAATTGGATACTGCCCAAAACAGTTATCCACTAGTTAAGAGACCTCAAAATCATTTGTCGAAGTCTATGATTAGCCCGCTCAACACCATCAAGGGCCATACTACTCCCATTCAAGGTCTGCCTTTTAACATATATAAATATCAAGGGAATAAGACGGTGACGATTCCTAGTTGCACTCTGACAAAAAGTGAAATAATCTGACTATTATCCTTTTGAGCATGAGGACTCAAAATTCATCTTATCTAGGGAGATCTTGCATCTATGTCCATATAAGTTCCTTTAACAACACTTCAAGAAAGAATACTTTCATCATCTCAGGAAGATAATCCCAGCGCATGTGCATGTATGCATATGTTAAGTATGCATGCCTACAGGCTTTTGGGGTTGAGAGGGTTAAGGGGCATTGATTATCAACAATTTTACAAGGAAAGAGGGTGTTCAATTGGATCTTACATCCAACTCGTTCGGCTTCAACCATACGAAGATCCAGCGGAACTTCCTGAAATTGTGCAGCAAGTTGCCGGTCTCCAAGTGACAAATTGGCAGAAACATAAGCCTTTATGGTACCCTCTCCATTGTTGAATCCTGTGTCGACAGTCAAATGAATTGGGTTGGGAACTTCTCTTGAATAAAATTCATGGATTAGTGCACTACCACCAGTAACCCCAAGACCAGTTGAATACCTGCATACATTAATAGAGGTACGACGGAAAACTTTAAAAACTCTTTCACATAAGACCCTATATAATCAATAAGCAGCGAGCAAGCATCAATCCTAAACAGTTGAATTTGAGAAGGTTTCCCCAGCTGAATTTTCCTTTTTTTTTTTTTTTTTAATCTGTAGTCAACAGTTAGGACATGGGTTTCATTTTGCTTTTTGAAAAGTAGAGTGGAAATTGGTCTGATGTCGAGAAACTATTCCCATACTAAATATCTATATACTATTTTCCATGTTTTTCTTATCTAAGTTTACTCAATGCAGAAGTTAGGATACAGAAAAGAGTAGACCAGGATCATCCAAATTTGAAAATGTTCCTAATCTTAGTAATCTTTCTAAAGTCTATTAGTCACGGCAACTGCAGGTTTTAGTGTGTACAGTGTGCACTGCAGGTTTACCAGACAAGCATAACAATTTAAGTTGAACACTCTGCCTATAACTACAGCAAGTGCAATCAGAATACTCTGCCTACATAAATATCAACAGCTAAATATTTTTTTATTGGTTACTCGCGCACTTGATGGGTCTTCAACCTATGGCCTCACCCTCCACCTAGAACTCATAAAGGGAGGACTGAGGAGGTACTAGTTGAGCTATAGCTCATTGCCAATCAATAGCTAAACATTTTAAAAAGTATCATGAAATTTACCATCCAACAATGACTTCCTTCGGATTCACTTTCTGGTGTGACACTAACATATTGTGATGGTACTCAATATCCAAAGCAACCTGCAATTCCAATAAACAAAACCACATCAGAAAATCTGAAACTTGCTGATGTTCAAAAATATTAACACTAAATTCCATTCCTAAAAGCTCTTCACGTTTCGAATTTCAATTCAAACGTTTCCTTATCTCAGATCCCAAACATCGAAATCCTATCCTCTCCAATTTTAAGCATATATTCCGTTTCTACTTTCTATATTTTCTCAGCAACCAAACAGAAACCAATAAATAGCTAAAAATCGAAAAAAGGAAAAAACCTGATCGGCGGACTCGCTGTGAGGAACGGCATAAGAGTTGCGGATGTCGACGGTGCCATCAGGTAAGATCGAGCCGAGGAGAGTGCCGATGACGCGCTCGGCTTGGTCAGGGCGTCTGACGTAGCAGTCGCAGATGTTGAAGATGACCAGAGGGTGAATTTTGGCTGTCAAGGTCGACGACGACGTTCCGAACTGCAACACGGTGTGCTCGCTCGCCGCCATTCTCTCTCTCTCTCTCTGAGCTCGAGACAGGTCTGGCGAGAGAGATTGAGAGCGTAGCTAGGGTTTTTGGAAAGAGGGATGAAACTGAGAATACAGTGCAAGATATTGGACACTGGACAGTTTCGATTTCGATTATGATTGGGCTCAGAGTGTGAAAATATGGGCCCATATTGGCCCAAATTAGGAGGCCTTTGCATCCTCTTTAATTCTAGCCCAACTTCAACTTTACTATTTTATCTATCAACTGAGTCTAATTATTTTTATACAACATTTTCAAAATAAATCCTATTTGACAAGTTATTACTTATTTAACGGTTTTAATCTATTTCAAGTACTGAAATTACTCTTTTGTCCACTAATAACAACCAATAACAATTTTCCACATAAGATTTATTATAAAAATGTTGTGAACATAACATATTTCATAAGTCTAATGCTCTTTTGTTTTGAAGTAAAATATTTTTTGAAAAATGTTTTTTTTTAGGTGTTTGTTTTGCAGGTAATGGTCAAACTTGTAAAACATATTCTATTGATTATAAAATCTTTTATAAATACTTGTAAAACGTTTTACATTTAAAATTTTTGTAAAATATTTAACAAAAACATAAAGTAGCTTTCCCTCCCCACTTTGGTGACTAATTCACCAATCTGGTGGTTAGAGTCACCGCTCTAGCAGTCAGTGCCTTGGGTTTGGTCATTGGGGGTTGTCATTCTGCCCACCAGTGTTGGTGGTCCACTCACTGGAGACATTATTTTAGTGTTTGGTGTTGGAGGTCCGGTAAACAGAGCATAAGAATTGTGACATAATTGCTAAAAGCTTGCAACTTGACTGACATTTTTTGTGGCTCCAAAAAAAAAAACATATAGAAAATCTCCCATCCAAAAAAAAAAAAAAAAAATTATAATGATAAAACACATGTATATTTTGAAATTATATTTTAAGTTCCTCAATTAAATTCAATTACATGGTTATATTAAAAAATGACTCGTATGGATACAATTAATTTCCTTGAAACCACCAAGCGTGTTACCTAGTGACTTGTCCACCACTGGGTAAGGCTTTAGTGTTTGATTGGATTTGCTCCTCAATTTAAGTTCCAACCGTTGCAACACTTAATGGCCAGCGACAAGCTCTTACCTGGAACGAGGATTAGTTGAGGTGCATGTAAATTGGCCCGGACACCCGTGGAAGACCAAAGTATATATATATATATATATATATATATATATATATATTTTTTTTTTTCCCTTGAAAAAATATTAATTCTTTAGGTTGCATTGGTTATTACAATAATGTGACTGAATTTGATTTAAGCGCCGCGCCAACCCATGCCCCCCCCCCCCCCCCCCCCACAACAAAAAGAAAGTATTGGAATCTGCTTGATTTGATTCAGCCCACAACTATATTCAACCCAACTAAAAAAAAAAAAAGACCCTTTATCTGCTTGGTTCTGTTTTAGACTGGATCAGGCTTTAAAAACGGCCCAGTAAAGGTTTGGGCTGAAATGTTAGACCCTATCACATATTGGTTACCTATTAATCAAAATCTCGAGTAATATTCTTTAGGTATGTTTAGATTCCGCTTATTTTACTGAAAATTGAAAACTTATTACTAAAAATACTATAGTAAAATATTTTTTATTACTAAAAATACTGTTCATGCGTTTTTCATCACATTGCTGGAACAAGCCCAAAAAAAATGCAACGCACGCAAACGCAGAAATGCCGCTATGCAAACGCACACCGATAATGAAACACTCTTCCCAAAAAAAAAAAAAAAAGTGAAACGCAGACGTGTGCTTTTCAGCACTATCCAAACGTAGGCTTCATGTCTCACGCTTGAAAGTGCCCAAATGCATTGAGAGTTTGAGACTACTACTCAGCAACATGTTGATTGACATGTTAACTACCAAAAAATTACTAAAGCAAATTCTATATTTCTATATCTTATCTTGTTGCGGGTTACCCATTCTCCCTCTTTTCTAAATTAGAAAATTTAGTATTACAACTTATTTCATAATTTCTTTGCAATAATTGTAATGTGACAGAATGTGAGTGATGGAAGAAAATTATAAATCCATATATAAATGATAAACAATCACTTAGGGCCTGTTTGGTACTATTATTTAAACAATAATTTTCGTTCTTTAAACATTATAACACGAATTTCCACGACACTTTTTCACCTCATACGTATTTTGACTATTTTCACAATACTTAAACGTTACTAGAAATCTCTTACCAAATGAGCCCTAAAGTCTGCCATATCAAAATTGTGATAAAAAAATTATGAAAGAGTGTGGTTTTAGAACTACCCAAATGAATGATTTGTAATGGTACACATCATCCAATTTTTTCCTCCACATGTAACATGTTCACCGTCAAATAGAGAACATCTTTTTCCACCGATCAAAGTCTGTATTTTCAAAGCTCCCACAAGTCACTATTTTTCTAGACCAGGTGGACAGTTTAGCCTAACTTATTAGTACTATTCATGTATTTGGTCCTAGTTCTACAATTTATTATTTTTGGGACCTAGCATGGGCGGCGATACATGCATGCTAGGCAAGCCCGGTCCAAAACCTTAAAGTACTTTCTTTTATATTTTAGTCCCCCAAACTTTCTTATTTCTTATATAACTTCCAAGTTTGTTTACTTTGTTTTTATAAATGTTCTTCATACTTTGCCTCCTCATTCTTATAATATGCCCTTCGACCAAACTTTGGTCTACTCGGAGTACTTTTCATTTCATGTAATCTCGAGCTTAAGCCATACGGCATAATAATATTTTAAGTGAATTTTTTTAGTAATGACAATTTGTTAATGCCTATTCGACATTCATAGAGTTTCAGAGTTCAGACATTTTATTTTGTTTCCATTAATTTCTTTTTGGCGTAGAAACTGATTGAGTTAGACAGGTTTTTAATGTGCCGTATTTTACATCATTTTGTTTAACGATTTCCTAGGATAAGCACAATGGTCTCAATCAAAAAGGGGAACAAAGAAAATATAATATAAATCTCAGTGTTAGATAGATATCAGTATCTAACTATAACAAAAAGTATTAGAAATTAGGTCGGATTTGGATTTTGTCCAGCTCATGAATTATGACGCAACCACATAAGAAAATAAAATGAATTATGCATTTGAATTAGAGTCAATACGTAAATACGTAACAACTACGATAGACTAACGAAAAAAAAAGGGACAAAAATTCACTTTTAGTCCCTATATTTTGGTTCAGTTCTCATTTTGGTCTCTAAATTAATTTTGTGATACTCCAATCCTTGATAATAAAAATCTGTTTCTATTTTGGTTCTTGCCGTCAATCCATTAACAGAAAAGTCCTATGTGGCAGACGGAGTGCTCTGGAGTAGGCGCAAAATCAATTTAGAGACCAAAATAAGAATTCGTCCAAAATGTTGGGACAAAAAAAAAAAAAAAAAAAATCACCCACTGTATTCAAAACTTAAGTATTTTTCAAAATGTGCAGTACTCTTTCTCTGACCATCTCTTTAAGGTTATCATCTATCCTAAAACTTGGGAGTGAGAAATTATTAAGGAGACTCGGATAATCATTATATGAAATTCGTACTTGTGTGGCCCTAATTGTGTTCATGAATTTGTGAGTGATACGAATCTCACAAAACAAGTTAAATATTCAATTTCAACCCAAGTTGCGTGAGGTATGCACCCAAAGTTAAAAGAATAAAACAAATTGCTACAGGTTATTTAAACTCTATTTTATGTTTCTTATGAACAATTTTTTTTAAAAAAAGCTTTTCTTTCTAGGTATATAATTACTTTTTCCCAACTAATCTGTTCCAATATAGATGGTGCCAATGAGTACCTAATCTTCATGTTAAACTACTAATAATTAGGATTAAAATAGGTGAGAGAGCAGTGCATGACATTGAAGTAGGTTTGGTCGGTGTTATTTCTGAATTGACAATACACAAATTCACAACCAAACATACAAGCCCACCAACAGAGATAGGGCCCATCAGAAACCGACCTTTGCACAAAATAGACAAGGAAAGAAGGCTCTTTGAAAAAGAAGCATGCTAGTAGTATTACACATCTTACACACACATACACATCAAAAAAAAAAAAAATAAAAACAGAGAAATTGAACCAACTCCGCTTGATCGTTATCTTGAAACATCAACGGCCACAAATAGAAGCATCATTGTTCTGTGATCAATCAATCATCACTTTGATCTGAAAGGAAGGGCTCTAATCACAACCTGGTGGTATAGAGCTGCAAGTGCTGCTCCAATGAATGGTCCCACCCAGAAAATCCACTGCAAACCCACAGGTTAAGAACAAAAAAGAAAAGAAAAGTAGTGTTAGGAACATATCGAAAAAGTGTTACAAAGACATGTGATTGTTTTCAATACGTGGTCCTATTATAGATTCTTAGACAAAGAGAAGAGATGGGTTTAATTACTTGGTCATCCCAGGCGTGGTCCCTGTTGTAGATGATTGCGGCACCTAGACTCCGAGCTGGGTTAATACCGGTTCCAGTAATAGGTATGGTAGCCAAATGGACCAAAAATACAGCGAACCCAATAGGTAGAGGTGCCAAAATCTGACCATTAAATTCAATACATATATATATATATGTTAAAACAATGATTAAACTATTACATTCACCCTTTCTTATTAATTTACTAAGTAATCTTTATAAAATCCTCATCAACAATCACAATCCAATCCTAAATATTTTAGGTGTATAAGGTAAGAATCATACAGACATTGTGACAAAATTATGATAAAAATAATATTGTCGTTTTCACGTGGTCAATTATTGGTACTAATTTTCTAGTACCAATTAAAGATCATGACAAATTTCGCAGTAAATTTAAAACCACAAATATGAATAAAGATGAAAACTTTGAAAACCTACTAACTTAATTGTTTTGTTATGAAAATTGTTATGTCGGTGACATTAATCTAAATTTTGTTATATTCTAGAGAGGAAAATGTAGGTATTACAGGAACTCGACTGTTTTGTTATGAAAATTGTTATGTCGGTAACATTAATCTAAATTTTGGTCTATTCTAGAGAGGAAAATGCATGTACTTACAGGAACATGGGAGTCCCTAGCGCTACGCTTGGCATCGGTGGCTGAAAAGACAGTGTAAACAAGGACAAAGGTACCAACAATTTCAGCACCAAGGCCATCACCTTTGGTGTAGCCATGGGCAACAAAGTTGGCTCCACCACCCAAAACTTCGTACTGGCTCTTCTCGAACCCTTTCACAACCCCAGCACCACAAATTGCACCCAGGCACTGCATCACTATGTAGAACACTGCTCTTGTCAATGATAGTTTCCTTGCCAGAAATAGCCCAAATGTCACGGCTGGGTTTATGTGACCCCCTGCACCACCATGATCAAAAAAATTTTCAGAATGAAAGAACGTTAGCCCGTCTAGCTCAGTTGGTAGAGCGCAAGGCTCTTAACCTTGTGGTCGTGGGTTCGAGCCCCACGGTGGGCGTTTTCTTTTTATTTTTATTTTTCACCATGAACGTAAAAACAAAGGATAAATCATTATTTTTGCTTTCAATTTTTGAGGGCAACCAATAATTGAAGGATGAAATTGTGCTTTAATATATAACTTAAGAAGTAAAATTGTTTTATTTGTTTTTCACTTTTTTGTGTGAAACCAAGGATACGCAAGGATCAAACCACTGTTTGGCTTTGAATTATTGACACAACACAAGTACACAATCTATAACCATGAACCAACCAAGAAAATACGAAGGGAAATCTTTATTTTTGCTTTCAATTTATGAGGGCAACCAATAATTGAAGGATGAAATTATAATTTAATATAACTTAAGAAGTAGAATTGGTTTATTTGTTTTTTGCGTGCAACCAAGGAAACTCACGGATCAAACCACTGTTTGGCTTTGAATTATCGAGACAACACAAGTACACTGCCTATAATTTAAAATGGAATTGGACATTTGGACTTCAAAATATCATTTTAAAATTAAATTTTCAGCTTCTAATTGATACAACGGCAACCAATAATTGAAGGTTGAAACCCTTAATTTTTATTTTTTGCGTCCAACCAAGGAAAGACAACAATCAAACTACCATTTTGGCTTTGAATTATTGACACAAGGACATATGCAGCCTATATTTTAAAAAATTGAATTGGACTTCAGAATATAATTTTAAAACTATATTTGTAGCTTTTAGTTGATAAATATATTTTTGATGGAAACTTCTAGCTGATACTTGATACAATTCATAATTTAAGAATGAAGCTAGACTTTAATATAATTTAAAAATTAATTTTTTTTCCAACACCCAATTAACCAAGACTTTTAATATAATTTATAAATTAATTTTTTCCAACACCCAACCAAGGAAAAACAAAAGCATCAAACTTTTCCTTTGTCCCCAAATTAGCTCAAATATTTGAAACGAAATGATTACCAACGAAGAACTAAAAATATAATGATCTATCTAATTTTTTTTAAAAAAAAATATTAAAGCAAGAGCACTTTAAATCTAAGAATTCAATAGCAAATTGAACTTCTGGTTTTAGAAATAAATTGTATTTCAAGATAGAATTTAAAAACATAAATCGTAGCTCATAATCGATAATTAAAGCACATAATTAAACTTCAAAAATATAACTTAAAAAGAAAAAATGGTAACTTCTAAAGGTTGAACTCTAAAGGCCAAATTACTTCAAAATTATTGACACAATCAATAACCATAGTTGTAAAAATAGACATAATAAAAAGAAAACAAAATAATACTACAACAAACAGACAAATAAAACGAAATACTAAATAATGTAACACACTTAAGGGTTTAAAGCTATCAAACCTGAGATACCAGCGGTACAGTAGACAAGAGCAAAGATCATGCCACCAAAGGCCCAAGCGATCCCTTGAATTCCCACAGTGGGACACTTAGTTGGAGATTTAACAACGCCCATGACAGTCAAAATGGTGATGTAGAGAAACAAAAAGGTGGCCACGAACTCAGCGATCCCAGCCCTGTAAAAGGACCAAGAAGTAAGCTCACCAGGCTCAAACAACGGTGCTGGTGGTGGCTCCTTGTAGTCCTTAGCCTCATCATCTTGGCTCTGAGCCGCTGTCCCTATGGGCTGCCTCTCTGGGAACTTGTTGGCTCCCAATCTAACATCCTCTTCTTTACCCTCCATTTTTTCCTCTAGCTCAAGCTCTAGCTCTTGCTCTCTGGCTTTGTTTTTAGTTGGGTGGGTACTTTGTACTCTGGTGTGAGAGTGGTGAGTGGGTGTGGTGGGATTATATAAAGTGTTGTGAGCTACGTTGATGAAGAAATGAGGATAGGTGGTGGGATGTGGGACCTATGTGTGTGTTTTTAAATTGAATTTGTTTACTTATTTTATGGCCGACCAATCATATTTATTTTTGGGCACTTCATGGGTTTTTGGTGATAACGAAATTTGCACGGTCCTATTTGGCACAATGACGTCCACACACGTGTCTATGCGAATGAGGCCACCGTCCATGTCTAGAATGGCGCATGCACTGCATATTGCATAATATACTTTAATTTTGGTTTTTGTTTTTTATGTTGAAAATTTTTTATCTTTGCCTTGATCTTTTGAGACCTAGAGTAACTTTACCTTCCAATTCCATCAATTGGTGTGATCGTTAAATATCGTGTAAGCGCAAAAAAATGATATAATTTTAATATTGTAAAATCATGTATTTTAAGTAAATAAAAATGGTTTTTTCCCCAATTTTTGGTGATGCTCAAAATCAAAAACTATCACACATCTCACCACATCAAGCCCAAATGATATCACTTCACTTGAACTCACCCAAAGTGGTGTGCAAGGTCCTCATCATTGAAGTTAAACCCTACCCTAGCCTCATGGCACCAATTACAACCAAAACAAACCCCAAACAAATCACAAACTAGTATGACCACATTCAAAACAAATCGAAATACCTACTTCTATGAATCTATATCTCTAAAATCTCCATGATTAGTCAGATCTCATCACCAATGCTGCCATTAGCCACCTAAAACCCTAACTTGATAACGAACTACCATTGCCCAAAAGATTTGAAACCCTTAATCAGTATTAGAAAATGTCAATCACAATCTATCACCTGTGTCATGGAGTCATAACTGAAACCACTACATATTAATCTCCAACACTCTGTTTGGAGGGAAGGAATTTAATATATATATATATATATATATATATATATTATATAAAGGGTTAGACAAATTTTTATGTGCTTGACTTGTACCTCTATGATGTTGTGGATTTTAATTGGACTAATTCAATTTTTATATAACGGTCATGTCATTAGCGGAAATATACCGCAAAAAAAAAACCAACATTATAATTGTAGGGACCGGATTTGAGCTCCCTACCCACTATGTGGATGGACTTAGGCCCAAAAAACCCAAAAACAATGAATTTGTAGAGAGTGAGTCGGAAAATTGGGCTTTAGTTAATCAAACAAACACTAGAAAGGATTCAGATGATAAGAGAATGAAAAGAAAATGGGTTGTGTTGAAAATATCATCCTCGGAAAATTCCAAGGATATCTGTTCTTTTATATTACTTAAGAGTCCGATTACAAGTTCAATTCTGGAATCTCACTTTGTTTCTCCCTTTTTTTCGATCCCTCCATCTCGTTTCTTCTTTTTCCTTTTATACTCCCTCTCCTTTTCATCTCCACCTTCCACCTGTATGCTAGATGGCTAGTGCTAATACTTGTCCCATCAGCACTTCCCATAAGTCCTCATGTAGTAGCTGTGAAGCTGAAACACATTGTTCAGACATCATTTCTACATTAATGCGGTTAGGGAGTTAGCTGCAGTGCATTAAATGTGAAGGCAACAGCTTTCTCCCCAGATATTTTGGGGCTCTTCCTTATCTCATATCTCTATTATGCTTGTCCGCCCTAACTGAATTTTCGAGGTTGTCATCCTTGCTGTCAAACCATCTTCCAAGACCTCATCCCAATCTGGTCGAGGATGTTTTCATCCTGGGCACACTCTCCGGAGCTATTATGATCAAACCCCACCTTTTATTTATCAACGATATCTCCTCTAACGAAGACTTCTCCTCCTCGGGCAGATCTTTGTTCTCAGCTTGGACCTGTATATGGATAAATAAGGAACTTCTAGGCCCAAGGGCCCTACAATAGCCCCTTGAAATTCCCCTTTTTGGCTCCTCAGGGAAGAAGATTTCGATGTCCCTAAATTAGCTCTGTGCCTATTTCACCCTTCCTCTACTTATGAAAACGCCCTTTTGTCTACCCAAGACATGCTCTTGGCGTTGCTGCATTCGAGGCACGTCCTTATTAAATTTCAGCGACTCTTTGTCCCCTACGTTCTACAGCCTGATGCAAATCAGAAGGTGGAGGCCTTCATTGAGAATTGAGCGGGGACTTTCCCGTTCTCTGCTCTTTCCTTGGTATAAATACCTATCAAATCAACTTCTCTTCCCATTTTAGCATTCATTTCGTTCTAGCGTTCATACCTTGAACTTGCACACCTTTTCAACTTACCTGAGCCCTTACAAATACTAAAGACCTGTCAGAGGACACCTTTATTCTTTCCGTAAGTTTTCTTGAACTTTTACTCTTTAATTTTCTACACATTCCTCTTTTCTTCACGTTCTTTCTTTTTCTCCTCGGTTCTAATTTCCTTTCTTAATCTCTTTAGTTTTCCCAACATTTTCTAGTAATGGGTAGATTTAAGAGCTTAGTAGATTCTGAGGAGGGGATAGGAAACTTTAGGGCTTGTTATAGGATCCCCCCAGGAGTAGGAATTAGGTCCTGTGAAGAGGGTCAATGGCACAAGGATAGGCAAGTCGGGGAGGTAATAATCCCAATGATTGCCTTCATAGAGGGAGGGATGAAAATCCCCATGGGTGGAGTCACTAGAAACTACCTTAGATCTCACAGGTTGGCTCCCACTCAGTGTGCCCCTAATATGTTTAGGATCTTAGGCTTCGTGAATGCCCTCAGCGAAAAAATGGGTTTAGGTCTAACTCACCACAATGTCAATTGGGTTTATAACCTTCACTGTCTAAAGGGGCAGGGATACTACTTGAAATCAAGGTATCCCGAGGTTAGGCTCATTCAATGCCTCCCTGAATCCAACAAGGGGCTAAACAAAGACTTCTTGATCTTATCAAGGGAGTGGAATGATAGTCTCCCTTGCCCGACGAGAGAGGGAGAACTAGGTGGGGTACTAGGCCTAAGGTACTCATTTATAAGTCCTTTCTTTGATTTTCTGTATTTTCATATCTGAAAAAATTTTATTTCCCTGATGAATTTGCAGACAGACACCGCTGAACCGATTTTCAACCTGGTCAACAAGGATAGCCTAGACAAAATCCTTAAGGCCGAGGTGTTTATGAATTCGGACAGCCAATTATGAACAGCTCATTTGATCCTAGGATACACGCCGATCTCATCAAGCTTCTAAGCTCCTAAGCGTGTCATAAGGGCCAGAGACCCCTGCCTCCATCGGATAAGCATAGCTATGCCAGGTTTCCTTCTTCCTGGTCCAAAAGTAGAGGGCGTAGAGATCACAACTCCTATCCCTGAAGGTATTCCGAAGGCAGGAGTCTTGTCACAACGACGAACTGCTGGAGTAACCACTTCGTCTCGCCTTGCCGACATAAAGGAAGGAGAAGTGTTAGAAGTAGCTAACTCTGAGGATGAGTTCGAAGTTTTCAGCCAAGCCTTGTCCCCAAAGATCTCACACCCTGATCTCGGTCCCCCATTCTCACCAATAATCGACGAAATGGGGATACAACGCAAACCTAAGTCCAGTTTGTTGGACTTAATAGAGTCTCAACCCAGGAAGGATACAGCTGGGAAGGTAGCACGCACCAAGCTTCCCACCACTCCACATGTTCTACCCTTCTAAGCGGCCGACTTGAAGAAGAAGAGGGAGCCAAAAGGGAAAGAGGTGGTGGAAGCTGGGCAAACTCTTCCCCCTTGTGAGGATGATGTCCAAAAGGCATCAAAACAAGCTAGAATTGGGCAGAGAGGCACCGAGAGGGATGCCGAGAAGAAGAGCGACCCCTAGGTTGGGTTTCAAGCCTGGTTCCCTGCCTCAATGCTGAATGGGGAACCTCTCCTTGCTAATGCCTCCATTAGCGACTTTCAAGGAGGAGTAGCTAGTTACGTGGCTGACGCAATAGAGCACGCCTTGCTGCTCCCTGAGGATATGGCCGAGCTACGTGATATGAGGAGACATGAGGTTTTCCTCAGCCTCAAAAGATATCTTTCCATGGTATGTCCACCTTCCTTCTTTCTAACTTATTCTCTTCACTTTCCCCTTCTAACTCTTGTTTCTTTCTTTGGCAGGCTGTCCAAGCCTCTTTTCGGGCTGAGGAGATAGCTAACTCCTGCCATCGATAGATGAAGGAGGAGGAAGGGAGGTGTAACGTTGCCGTGGAGGCCTTTGGCGTGGCTGGGAAGAGCAACCAAGAGCTTAAAAAGAAACTGTTGGAGGTGGAGAAAGAAAGGAAGTATGCAGCGGCAGCCCTGGAAAATGCTGAAAAGCAAGCCGAAAGCCAAAGGCTGCTGCTGCGTACTGCTGAGGATAACTTGGCCACCTCCAAGACCTAGATTGCTACACTAAAAAAGAAATTGGATGAGGTCGAGAAGGCCAGAGTTCTCGTCGAGAAGGCCCGAGAAGAGGCAGGGAAGGCCAAAGATGAAGTGGAGCAGAACGGCTATGACATTGGTGTGGCTGAGACCGAGGATGCCCTTAGGGCCGAGGTCCCTGCTGTATGCAGAACTTACTGCGCCCTGACATGGGACGAAGTCCTCAACTAGGCTAGGGTTGAGGCCTCTTTTGTGCTCAGGAAGGCAGGAAGTGTCTACTACCCGCTAGCCATACGCCTTGCGAGCTCTTCGAATTCCAAGGCCGGCCCATCACCCTCGGAAGCAAGTGAAGTCCAAGGATGTCCACCCAAAGCCCCTTCTGCAGCTGATACTTCTTCTGAGGGTAGGGAGCAAGCCGAGGACACTACCAGAGTTGGGGATGTCAACGAAGGCCCAGTCCAAGGCGTTAACTTAGCTCCAACTGTTCCAAGGGATTCCCTTAAAGAAAAATAAACTTTCTAGAGCATGGAGCTAGTGTTGGCAACTCTTGTCATACCCCCAAAAGTGAACCCAAAGGATAAGGCCCAAGTACCCCCCACAGCAACGGATACCTAGCCTCCCAAAGATGCGAAAGAAAAACTTGTAATAAAGATGAAAAAGTAGTTGTATTTTTTTTTTTTTTGTTATTTAGCTGCCTTTGTTAGAGGCCTAAACTTAATGGAAATTTAAGATTTTCTTCTTATGATTTTGATTTTCATGTTGCCCTTACTTTAAACTTTGCTTGTTGTGATGGGATATATCTTAAGTAACCAATCCATCTGAGTAACAACACATATCTTACGCAAAAATACGATCAGTATTAAAACAGATTAAATCTGTCAAGTTAATCACCTCGGCTATGCTTAATTTGAACTTGAAAAACTTGTACAACATTGCATTGTGAACATAGGTTTTAAAGTTACAATCCGCGTTACTTAGCAGGACACTTTTGCATAGGCATGGACATGCCCACAAATGCTTTAAGTGATGCTCATGAGCATCCATTTGGGACCTTTTATTGTAATGAAAGCCATCATTGCTTGGGAGTAATCACACCTAACGCCAAAATAGTTAACAAAGCTTACTAACTTATCGTAAACAAACATTTCACCAAGTCTGCTATGCCCAAGGTTGTGCCCTAACATTTAGCCATTTAAAGAAAAGTGTCATTCCGTCTAAGATATGCTGTCTGAGGGATCAGGCATGACCAAGTTTCTATTTGATACTTAGTTGGTTGCCATAATGTGTTAATTTTCCCTAAGTAGATGGTCTGAGGAACCAGGCATACCTAAGATTCTGTCTAACATTTAGAGATATAACTAAAAGATATCAATTTTTCCAAGGTATGTGATCCGTGGAGCCAGTCATGACCCAGGTTCTGTTTGATACTTAGTTGGTTGCCATAATGTGTTAATTTTCCCTAAGCAGATGGTCCGAGGAACCAGTCATAGCTAAGGTTCTGTTTAATACTTAGAAATATAACTGAAAGATATCAATTTTCCCAAGGTAGGTTCGAGGAGCCAGGCATGACCCAGGTTCTGTTTGATTCTTAGATAATTGTCATAATGTGTGACACATAATACAACAAACCCGAATAGGGTAAAGGAAGCCTTTATTAATAATAATGCCTCTTAAGGTTGTTTACATTCCAAAGGCGCGATATAACTTTTTTCTCCAGATCCTCCAGATAGTAGGCATTTATCCTGACTACCGATGTGATATGATATGATCCTTCTTAGTTGGCTCCCAACTTTCCCCATGCTGGGTTCCTTGCCATTCCTAGAACTTTTCTTAAGAACAAGTCGCCAACTGTTAGTGGTCTTAACTTTACATTGGCATCATATCTTTGCTTTAGCTTGTTTTGGTAGTAAGCCAATTAGACCATGACGCTTTCTCTCCGATCTTCAATTAAGTCTAAGCTCTTCTTTAACAACTCATTGTTTTTGCTTGGAATGAAGGAATTTGATCTCAACGTGGGGAATCCGATTTCTAGAGGGATAACAGCCTCAACCTCATAAGTCATAAAGAAAGGCGTCTCCCTTATGGACTTTCGAGGTGTAGTCCGGTAGGCCCATAGGACATGGGATAGCTCTTCTACCCATTTCCCATTTGCATCATCCAAACTCTTTTTAAGTCCACTTACTATGACTTTGTTGACAGCTTCGGCTTGCCCATTTTCCTGTGGATACGCCGGGGTGGAGTATCTATTTGTTATGCCCAGGTCATAGCAATATCTTCTGAAGGCTTTACTGTCAAATTGAAGTCCATTGCCCGAGATGAGGGTTCGGGGGACTCCAAACCTGGTGACAATGTTTTTCCAAAGGAATTTTTTGACGTCCACATCCCTGATATTCGCCAGAGGCTCAGCTTTAACCCACTTAGTGAAATAATCCATGCTGAGTAACAAATACCTCTTATTCCCTGTTGCTTTAGGGAAAGACCCCACAATATCCAGGCCCCACAATATCCAAGCCCCACTGGGCGTAAAGCCAAGGGCTGGTCAAGGGATTAAGGATTCCTCCTGGTTGATGGATATTTGGCACAAACTTTTGGCATTGGTCGCACCTCTTCACATATTCCTGTGCTCCTTTCTGCATGCTCGGCCAATAGTATCCTTGTGTGAGAGCTTTATGAGATAAAGATTTGCCTCTTGTGTGACTTCCACAAATTCCTTCATGCAACTTTTCTAGGAGCAGCTCAACTGCCTCAGGGTGTACGCATAGCAGGTATGGGCTATAGAAGGATCTTTTATACAGCTTTTGGTCTCCACACAGCCAAAACCGAGGAACTTTTCTCCGTATCTTGTCAACTTCAAATTTACTTTCAGGCAGGACGTCTTCCTTAAGGAATAGCACAATAGGGTCCATCCAGTTGGGCTCTGCCCTTATCTGGTGAACATGGACCTCATGCCTTCCCTCCTCATAGGGTTTGCACAAGTCTTCCATAAGGATTACCCTAGGTAAGCCTTGTGCCGAGGATGTTGCAAGTGTGGCGAGAGAATCCGCATGGGCATTCCTACTTCTAGGAACTTGTGATAAAACAAAAGACTCAAAATTGGACTGTAAATGTCTAACTTGACATAAATATTCTTGCATTCTGGGATCTCTTACCTCCAACTCCCCCTGGACTTGGCCTCCAACTAGCCTTGAGTCAGAGAAAATCTCCATTGTTTTTCCGCCCGTCTTCTGAACCATGGTCATCCCTACCAATAGAGTTTCATACTTGACTTCATTGTTAGTAGCCGAGAATCCCAATTTTAGGGACTTTTCAATTATGATATTCTCTGGAGATATCAAAATAAGACCTACCCTTGATCCTTTGTGGTTAGTTGCACCATCAACATAGACCATCCATGGCAGGGGCTCTTGCAAGGAGATTATGCTAACTGATTTTCCATCCATTTTACGCTCTTCTAATTTATCATCTGATGGTGTTTCGGCGAACTCGGCCACCAGGTCGGTGAGGACCTGACTCTTGATAGAGGTGCAGGGCATATATTTGATATCAAAAGCCCCTAGGATCGTGCCCCATTTGGAAACTCTCCCTGTATAGTCAGCACTTTGAAGTAAGGATCGGTGCGGGAGCTGGGTCAAAACAACAATCGTATGTGATTGGAAATAATGGGGGAGCTTATGCGTGCCATGCACCATTGCCAAAATAGCCTTCTCCAGTAGTAAGTAATGGACCTCTGCCTTGTGTAATGACTTGCTTACGTAATAAACCAGCCTTTGTACACCACTGTCTTCCCGAATTAACACCAAACTCACGGCATGAGATGCCATTGCAATGTAGGCAAACAAGACTTCATCTTCCTCGGTCCATTTAAACCCCTTCCATTTGTTTAAAAACTTAAAGAAAGGTTTACATCGGTCAGTCGACTGGGAGATAAATCGGTTTAAGGTGGCAGTTATCCCGGTTAACTTTTGGACTTCTTTTGGATTCCGAGGTGGTTGCAGGTTGCTGATTGCCTTAATCTAGTTGGGATTTACTTCAATTCCACAGTGTGTGACCATGTAGCCTAAGAACTTGCCTGACCCGACACTAAAAGAACACTTGGAAACATTAAGTCGTAGTTTGTGTTTCCTCAAAATATCAAAAATATTTCCAAGATCGTTAACATGTTTGGGCTTTACCTTAATTTTTACCACCATATCATCAATATAAATTTCAATGTTTTTCCCTAACTGTGGTTCAAACATCCTGGTCATCATCCTTTAGTAGGTAGCCCCTGCGTTCATCAAACCTAAGGGCATCACCTTATAATGATAGTTTCCTATAGGAGTGACAAAATTTGTACTCTCTTGGTCATCCAAGGCTAAAGGTATCTGATGGTACCCTTGAAAAACATCCAGAAAGCTCATTCGAGGGTAACCCATAGTTGCACCGATCAGCTGGTCAATCTGAGGCATAGGGAAAGGGTCCTTTGGGCAAGCTTTATTCAAATCCGTAAAATCTACACACACATGCCACTTCCCGGTCTTCTTCTTGACCACTACGGTGTTAGTCAGCCATTCAGGGTAAAAAAGCTCTTTAATAGCCCTAGCCCGCTTAAGTTTCGTCATCTCGTCCTTTACAGCATTCGAATGTTCCTTGGATGAACGCCGATGTGGTTGTTTCTTGAGGGTGACAGATGGATTGACATTTAAACGATGGCAGATGAAGTTGGGATCCACTTTCGGAGCCTCGTAAGCATTCCAAGCGAATACATTAATGTTGTTCTTAAGAAAAATACTAACTCCTCCTTCTCTTGAGGTGGCAGCTGAGCCCCAACCTGAAAGAATTTTTCCAGATCATCCCCCATGGGGAATTTTTCCAAATCCTCACATTTGGCCTCTTCGGCAGGCCCCCTCGCTGGTAATTCCGGAGACGTTGATTGCTATAAACCTTCCTTGACTATGGCCGAGGACTCAGCTGGTGGCCGATGCAAAATTGTGGATACGAGGCACTGCCTAGCCACATATTAATTCCCCACTAGCTCCTTAACCTGGTCTCCGGACAGATACTTAACCTTCTGATGTAGAGTTGAAGAAACGGCACCAGAGGTATGAAGCCAAAGTTTGGCGACAATGGCCATGTAGGGGGAGTATGCATCCACCACTATGAAATCAACTTCCACCTCTTTTGATTTGGCCTGCATGGGCAACCTAATTTGGCCCTTCGGGGCAATAAGCTTATCATCAAAACTTACTAGAGGCGAATCGTAAGCTGTCAGGTCTTCAGGTTTCAAGTTTAGTCCTTTGTATAGGTCAGGATACATGACTTCTACATAGCTGCCCTGGTCCACCATTACCCTCTTCACATCATACCCCTCTATTCGAAAGGTGACCACTAAAGCGTCACCATGTGGTTGGATAGTTTCGATCTTATCCTCGTTCGAAAAACTCAATGAATGTTGGATCTCTAATCTAGCTCTCTTTGACTCGAAGTTGGGGTCCTCGGCTGGTGACCAGGCCACAGACATCACCCTGGCAGGTTAAGAGACGGTCCTTCGAGGTGCAGCAAATATGACATTAATTATGCCTAACAAGGGCATTAAAGAAGCATTCCCCTGACCCCCTGACCTTGACTGGTCTCCTTATCCACTAGGTCGGTACAAAAATTATAGCAACTTCCCTTCCTCAACCAGTTGTTCCAGATGGTTCCACAATGTTCGACAATCCTCAGTAATATGTCCTCGGTCTTGGTGATACTGATAATGGAGGCTTTGGTTGCGCCTTGAAGGATCTCCACTCATCTTATTTGGCCATTTGACATACAGCTCGTTCTTGATCTTTTCTAAAACTTGATGCATTGGTTCTTAGAACACGGTGTTTACCACCTGTGGGGCTGCAAGTCCAAATTGTCCGACGAAATCTCACTGGGGCTTGTTATTTGTAGCGTTCCGACTTGAAATCCCTCCTCTCCTGAGGGATAACCTTGCCTTTCCCCTTATCTTGTAGCTGGTCTTCCTCAACCCTCTTATACTTATCAAGCCGATCCATGAGTTGATGTATACTGGTGACAGGTTTTCCTGTCAAAGACTTCCTTGAGCCGTGTTCTGCAGGCAGGCTGAACTTGAAAGTACTGATGGCCACGTCCTTAAAATCGCCCTCTATCTCATTGAACATCTACCAATATCGATCTGAGTATGTTTTCAGAGTTTCTCCCTCTCTCATGGACAAAGATATCAAAGAAGCCAAAGGATGAGGAGCTCTGTTGCATGTAATAAAACGGGACCTAAATGTTTGGGTAAGTTCCTTAAAGGAACTGATGGAACCTACCTTCAAACTATCAAACCACCTCATCGCCACAGGTCCCAAACTGGATGGAAACACCTTGCACATCAAGACGTCGTTCTTGGAGTGTATAACCATCTTTTGATTAAAGTGACTAACATGTTCAACAGGGTTCGTTTTGCTGTTATACAAGGTGAAAATGGGTTTAATGAACCGCTAAGGAAATCTTCCCTCCTCAATCAAGTGAGTGAAGGGTGATTTGGAAATTTGGTTGAGTGCTTTGCTCATAGTGTCATTTACCAGGCCTCTCGAAGACGAATTGTTGTTTCTGCGTCCATGGTGGTAATCTTCTTCATACGAGAAAGATTCGTTGGAGGGAGTTCTTGACCTTCGCCTGTAGTCTTTGTCCTTCTCATCATCAAAAGAGTAGTCAGAATTGGAAGGAGCTCACCTTCTGCGCTCGTGACATAAGCTTCTCTTTAGGTGATCAATCTCCTTTTACATGTTTCTGGCATTTTCCTCATGAAAGATATGGTTTTTACCTCGGGACTAACTCTTATTAGTGTGGGTGGTGCGTACACTTCCCTCTCGGTCTTTCCTTTGCTCAAGTTCACAGAAATGATCTTGATGCTGAGAGCTCATAGATTCTGCTGGGTTTGGACCTGATCCTACCATCGTTCAGCGTCTGACTCACTATCGCACCAGTAATTCTTCCCATAAACGACACAAATTGTAAGGACCCGATTTGAGCTCCCTACCCATTATGTGGATGGACTTAGGCCCAAAAAGCCCAAAATCAATGAATTTGTAGAGAGTGGGTCGGAAAATTGGGCTTTAGTTAATCAAACAAACACTAGAAATGATTCAGATGATAAGAGAATGAAAAGAAAAGAGGTTGTTTTGAAAATATCATCCTCGGCAAAGTCCGAGGAGGTCTGTTCTTTTATATTACTCAAGAGTTCGATTACAAGTTCAATTCTGGAATCTCACTTTGTTTCTCCTTTTTTTTCGATCCCCTCATCTTGTTTCTTCTTTTTTCTTTTATAATCCTTCTTCTTTTCATCTCCACCTTCCACCTGTATGCTAGATGGCTTGTGCTGATATTTGTCCCATCAGCACTTCTCATAAGTCCTCATGTAGTAGCTGTAAGGCTGAAACACACTATCAAGGCATCATTTCTACATTAATGCGGCCAGGAAGTTAGCTGCAATGCATTAAATGCGAAGGTAACAGCTTTCTCCCTAGATATTTTGAGGCTCTTCCTTATCTTATATCTCTACTATGCTTGTCCGCCACAACTAAATTTCCAGGGTTGTCATCCTTGCTATCAAACCATTTTCCAAGACCTCGTCCCAGTCTGGTCAATGACGTTTTCATCCTCGACACACTCTCCGAAGCTATTATGATCAAACCCCACCTTTTATTTATCAACGCTATCTCCTCTAACGAAGACTTCTCCTTCTCGAACAGATCTTTGTTCTCGGCTTGGGCCACAGGCCCAATATATGGATAAATAATGAACTTTTGGGCCCAAGGGCCCCACAATAATAAATCTAAAATGTTAAAAATAAAAAATTTAAACAATGGGTACAACTTATATTTACTCTAAACATAATTTGTGCTTAAATTAATTGGAGGATTAAAGAATGACAAAAAAACATTGGTTTTCGTTTTTTCAGCTTAGGTCCACGTCCAGGTCAGTTTCATAGACTATGGGTCGGTTCCTGGTTGGACTGCGATATGTGCTACAGCAATAACAGCACATCACATTTGGCACGTGTTACACATTACACGTGGCTACCAAAGATTGGACGAAATATGCCCGTTACATTGTTCATTATTGACACATACGTGCTTATCCTGGAAATAGAAAAGGATGTTTGATTTTGCTACTCATCAATTATGAATCATGAACCTCTATAATTATTGCAAGATGCACCCTTGAATTCAAGAAGGTCCGAGAAGTTAATGTCTTCATTTCCTTTTTTGGCCTTCCTATAAAAGAGTAATTCCCTGGAATTGTCAAGAGTTTTATAATTCAGTAATATAATTTATTCTCTTTTATTTGAAGAACTAGGACTCAAAAGTCCTATTTCTTAATTCTTGTAACTACAAATACAAAATAAAGATTTCCTTGGACCCTTGGTCATGGCGATGATATTACAAACATTTCAATAGAGACAAGATTGGGTAATACTGATACATATTGTTATCCCCATATTAGGTTTCTGTCTTTTTTTTTTTTTTGACAAACAAGACCACCAAGGTATCTGAACCTTTTCGAATATCTAACTATTCTTTTGAGTATATGCAATCTCCATATCCCACACATACAAAGTTATTACAGAGAGAAATTTCATGAGGTGACCTCAAAACGTTGGCAAGAGATTTAGAACCTAAAATCTCATGAATATCATGAGACCTTAGGAAGCCAATCCTAGTTGTTTACATTAACTTTTTTAAAGCAGTTTATTTAATAATTTTTTGAAAAAATTAACTTATAAATTATTTATAGACACCTCTTTAGGAATGATTGATTAATCATTTTCTATTGAATGATATACCTTCTAGTTTTGTTTTTATATACTCTGACGAGGGCTAATGATTAATATTATCTGTTCATAATGCAAAACAGCAGACATTCATGCTGGCAGTACTGTTCTGATTGTAATGGTGGATTGCTGTGATTTGATTACATTAATCTCGTCAACTAATTGATGTTAGTTTAATCCTCTAGTTGTAGTAACATGCCTGAATAATATTTATTTAAAAAAAAATGT
This sequence comes from Quercus wislizeni, assembly GCA_023055345.1. Lineage (NCBI taxonomy): Eukaryota > Viridiplantae > Streptophyta > Magnoliopsida > Fagales > Fagaceae > Quercus > Quercus wislizeni. Next base: position 3,354,675 of record JALGQJ010000006.1, on the reverse strand, counting down.
GCATGTCTTGTGCCATATAGTCTCCGAATCTATTGTGATTTTATCTTCATCATCTGGTTGTGGAAAAAGCTATAGGGCAGAGGCTTCCACATCTGTCTCTGAGTAGAAATTTGATGGCAATAGGGGCATGCCCAGTTGTTATACATGTGGTTCAAATATAGAGATGCACTTCTGCAACTTCACGACAACTAATATCGGGCCAGGGTCTTATCTGGACCACATGAGCACTTTTAGTTGTCGATTTCACTAGGGGACTACCAACGTTTTTAGGAGAACTGTGTTTTGGTTGAATTTGTCTTCCCATATGTGTGAGAGAGAGAGAAAAAAAGATCCGAGGCACATTCAAAATAATTCTTGCTTAATGTTACACCGGTTAATAACGTAGCCTCTCTTACTTTGGAGGATTGCAGGCAGTTGGTGTCCCGGTTTTGTCGGATTCAATTTAAGCATTGCTATTGCCAAGCAAATAGCTGGGCAGATGTGCTTGTGGGAGGTGCCTTTTGGGATTTAAGGGGAAACCCCCACCTTCCCCCTTCAGACTGCCATTGAGGTCTTACGTGAAGGAGTGCACTACCACAACATGAGGTAGCAGTTTTTGAGACTTGCTCTACTTCGCATATGTAGTAGTGGTACACTCATCCTTAGGCCAAAGGCTTATAAGACATGAGTGGGAGGCGTCTCTCCCCGATGTGGGATTGAGAAAATTTGTGCAGGTGCGACGTAAGTCGATCCTTACCCATCCCAAAGCAAACAATACCTAATTGGGGGCCGAGACGAAAGTCCTCCCATACACACACACACACACACACACACACAGATATATATATATATATATATATATATATATTAATATTTTCAAAATCTTACTATCATACACATGTTTTATTTGTTTTTAACAAACTCACCAAATTTCATATCAATTGAATATAATTTACCACCTAATCATAACTCATGTTTTTTGAATAATTTTAAAATACCAAAAAAAAAAAAAAAAACCCCTAGAAATTTAAACATTCAATAGATGAAATATGGTTATTAATTTTTTATTGTTTTGATATTCCACATGTATATATATTGCATCGAAAGTTATTGAGTGCTATAATATTGAATAAAAATCCACCATACGTAAATTCCAACCTAACCTCAAAATGTAAATTCCAACCTAACCTCAAAATGTATACACGCATTCTATGTGAGGATAATGTATATATCATCTTTTTTCTTTTTGAGAAGGAAATGTCAGGTTTCGAACCATAAGGTATATATCTTCTTTTTTTTGGTTTGATGTGAACTACTTCAATTAATTAAAAAGAGGAAGAAAACAGTACATCCTAGAACAATAATTGCTCTAGGAAAGGAGGCATATCTCCAATCCAAGTACAAGAGCTAGATAAATTCTTAGCATATTGGGCTAACCCATGAGCTACTCTGTTACCACGCCGTGCCACAACAAAAAACTTACACTCACCAAACCGAGCTGCTTGAAGTAAGGACCCCGTAATCAAGTTGCAAATACTAGAAGGATGAGTGATAGAACCTGTGAGGGAATTAAAAACCACCATGGACTCTCCTTCAAAGATTGCAGCACTGACCCCCTGTTCCCAAGCAAACCGCAACCCCTCCTCCATTGCTTTGGCTTCAGTTTCAAGAGGCCCCAGTAAGCCATGAAACTTTCTACTTTTTTTTTTTTTTTTTTTTTGATTGTCAACATGTATCATAGCTTTCATTAAAGAGGACAAACGTCCAAAGCAATTACATCATTCATGATTTGATTCTTAATACAGGGAGGGGAATCCTCAACCCAGATTACACATTCTTTTACATGCCTAGCTTCTCTAGCAAGAAGGTGAGCAGCCAAATTGTTCCCTCTCTTTGTGTGGACTGCTTTCTAGGAGCAAAACCTCTGCAAAAAGATCCTAGAGCCTTCCACTATCTTTTGAATTGGGATGGCAGGCACAACAATTCCTTTAAGAGCTTGAGTCACCAATTGGGCATCACCTTCCACTACTATATTTTTCAAACCCAAGTCCCACGCAAGGAGAATTCCTGCTTCAGCCGCCTTAGCTTCTGCCTCTAAAGCCCCCAAAGGAAAAAACGCTTGTTTGCACAATGCCCCCATGATTTGCCCCTTGAAATTTCTGATGACCACCCCAAAACCACACGTCCCTTGTTCCTTAAATACAGCAGCATCCACATTCACCTTATACCAGTCCTGTGGTGGAGGGGACCAATGTTTGTGATGAGACAGAGGCCTAAGCACCTGGACTTTAGGCGGAACAGCAATTCGAACTTCCTCCCAATATCTCCTTGCATCCGCTTTGATTGTTTTACCTTGTTTGCTAACTCCCCCATGCCGACAAGAATTTCTATTGTTCCACAAACACTAGGCCACAATAGCAAAAAACTCCCAATCTTTGCCTCCCTGGGATTCTAACAATTGCCAAAACACATCTAGAAACTCCACTGGAGGAGAAACAAAACAATCAATATTAAAACCCAGCCCTCTCCACGTTTCTTTCGCTACAATACAGCTCCACAGACAGTGTCCTGATGTTTCACTCTCCCCACAAATATCACACCCATCCTCCACCAGAATATTCCTCTTCATCAAACACTTCTTAGTGGGGAGAATACCTCTACATGCTCTCCACAAGAAATGCTTTATTTTGTTTGGACACTTGAGGTCCCATATAGTCCTCCAAATTGTTGTCATTCTGGAATTGTCTGAGCATTCAGGTTCTTCCTCCTTTCCTTTTGCTTCAGCGAGACATTTAACCGCTGTTCTATAGGCACTCTTAACTGAGAAACAGCCATTAGGAGACTTCGCCCATACTAAGGAGTCCTTTAGGTTCAGCGGGCTGAGGGGGATACTCAGTATTTCCTTCGATTCATGAGGGAGGAAGGTGTGCTGGACTAGTGAAGTTCTCCATTCCCCATTCTCATGGTTAATAAGAGATGCAACCTTGTTGCCAAGGCCCAAGTCCGTTCTTGTAGTCATAATTTTGCCCGAAACTGATTGGGGCAGCCAACTCGCTTCCCAAATGTCAATGCTTCTCCCATCACCCACCACCCACCGAGAGCCCTCCTTGATGATATTTTTTGCTGCCAAAATGCTCCTCCAAATATAAGACGGCTTTTTCCCCAACTGGGCTTCCAAGAAAGAAGAGTTCGGGAAATACTTAGCTTTTAGAACTCTATGTACCAAAGAGTTGGGGTTTTGATGAAGCCTCCAACCTTGCTTAGAGAGAAGGGCTAAGTTAAAAGCTTTTAAGTCCCTAAATCCCATGCCGCCATCGGCCTTAGATTTGCATAAGTTTTTCCAAGAAACCCAAGCCACCTTTTTCTCCCTTCCTCGTTGCCCCCACCAAAAACCACCCATCAATGAGTTGAGTTCTGAGCACAGTGAGTCCGAGAGCTTAAAGACATTCATGGTGTATGTCGGAGTCGCCTGTGCCACTGCTTTAATTAGCACTCCCTTCCTGCATTAGACAGGAGCTTCCCTTTCCAACCCGCAATCTTTCTTCCAACTTGATCTTTTATGCGATTGAAGGCTTTTTTCTTTGCCCTACCGATTAGTGGGGGAAGTCCTAAATATTTTTCATGGTGTTGTATGATTTGGGCACCAAATATTCCTTGTGCAAACTCTTTCATATCGTCTTTTGTGTTCCGGCTAAAGAACAAAGCCGTTTTTTCCCTGTTAAGTTTTTGCCCCGACTCTTCCTCATACACTTTCAACACCTTAGCCACTTGCTCACATTCAGCCACCGTAGCTCTACAGAAGATAATGCTGTCATCCACAAAGAACAGATGAGATATCCTAGGAGCTTGACTTGCAGCTGTCACCCCTCTGATCAGCCCCTCTCTTTCTTTCTTCTTGATCATTGCCGATAAACCCTCCCCACATAACAAGAACAGATATGGGGAGATTGGGTCCCCTTGCCGGAGTCCCCTAGAAGGAGTGATTGAACCTTTAGGCTCGCCATTAATTAGAACCGAAAATGTTACAGAGGTGACACACATCATAATGAGAGCTATCCATCTATCCCCGAAGCCCATTTTCTTCATCATTGACTCAAGATAAACCCACTCCACCCTATCATACGCCTTACTCATGTCTAATTTTATTGCCATTTGCCCTTCTTTCCCCTTCCTTCTTTGATTGATAGAGTGCATTGATTCAAAAGCCACCATAACATTGTCTGTTATCATTCTTCCCGGAACAAACGCACTTTGAGCTTCATCTATAACCCCATGAAGGACTTTCTTCAGCCTATTCGCAAGAACTTTGGAGATAAGTTTATATATCACGTTGCAAAGGCTAATAGGGCGGAAGTCCGTTATCATCTGGGGGTTTTTAGATTTTGGGATAAGGCAGATGTATGTTTTGTTAATATCCCTCGGCATAGAACCTGTGTTAAGGGCCTGCAATACACAATTCGTGACAGAGGGGCCAACAATACTCCAATATTTTTGGTAAAAGACGGGGGACATACCATCCGGACCCGGTGCCTTGGTGGGGTGCATTTGTTTGAGGGCGTTCCAGACTTCTACTGCCATAAATTCCCTTTGAAGCTCATCATTCATTACTGGAGTCACTCTCTCTTCCATGGCACCAAGGCTCTCCTCAAAACTGGTTGGCTGGCTGGAGCTGTAAATAGACTTAAAGTAGTCTAATATTAACCTCTCCGTTGACTCCTGATCATCATGCCAAACGCCCAACTCATCCACCAGACCCCCAATTCTATTCTTCTGTCTTCTCTGGCTAGCAGTAGCATGGAAGAACTTTGAATTTTTGTCCTCATATTTCAACCATTCAATTCTTGACCTCTGCTTCCACATAACTTCTTCCCTAGTGTGCAACTCATTAATCTCCTTTTTTAGGGACTGAATTTCTTCCGCCGTTTCATGAAGAAGATTAAAAGACTCGAGCTGTTGTAAACGGTTCTGTTTCTGCTTTAGGCCTTTGTAAACATTCCCAAAGCAATTTTGGTTCCAATGCTGAAGCGATGTCTTGCATCTTTCAATCCTTTCCTAAACTGACATAACCGAGTCCTCTGTATAAGGGTCCCAAGCCAATTCAATAATCTCCTTGCACTCATCCACCCGAGTCCACATTTCTTCAAAGAAGAAGCGTTTCTTTCTTCTCCGAGGAAATTGGACCTTATTCAGAGACAGGGCAAGGAGACAGTGGTCCGAAGCCGACATGGACACATGGTGTACCTTTGCTTCCGGAAACATAAAAGCCCAAGCCTCATTCCCAACCATTCTATCTAGCCGGATGAGTGTTCTTTGTTCACCAAATCTACCGTTGCACCAGGTGAACCTCGGACCCACAAAACCCAAATCGAACAGGCAACATTTACCCAGCACTTCTCTAAATGCATCCATTTGAATAGCATCTCTATCCTTCCAACCCAATTTCTCATCGGGATGTACTATTTCATTAAAATCACCACACACCAGCCATGGCAAAATACATTGAGCATTAAGAGTTTCGAGTAATTGCCAAGAAGTGTACCTTTTGCTGGTATCGGGGTGTCCGTAGAAGCCAGTTGCTTTCCAAGGGCCACCATTGCCAACTCCATGAACTACCACGTCAATGTGGGAATGGGAGCAGCTTTTGAATCTAATATCCGTTCCTTCCCTCCACAAGAGAGCTAATCCACCACTCCTGCCATCACTTGGAACAACAATCCCCTGAGTGAAACCCAATTTATTCTGAAAACCTTTCATCCTCTCTATGCTAGCTTTGGTTTCAACTAAGAAAACCAACATGGGGTTTTTCTTTTTCACCTCATCGGTGAGAGTACGAACTGCCGGCGACGTCCCCAAGCCCCGACAGTTCCAAGCTAGAATACTCATTTGGCTGGGCGGTGCTGCAACGCAGTCACCACCACACCGCCAACCATTTTCATTTCTTCCCCCAGGACCTTCTCTGCGTGTTCCTTGCCTTTTGCTCTCTTAGTGCTCTTTGCGTTCTGGACTAGTTCTATGAGAGGCGCTTCTCCTTTTCTTTTTTGACTTGCTGGATCACTAACCACAGACGGGCCAGCCTCCTTCACTTGTCTAGCTAGGCGTTTCCAGTGCCCACTTTTGGGCCCAAGCATTTCGGAGGTCCAGCCTTTTTCTTGGTCATAACTCATTGCTAATGGGCTTGAACCCATCTCGGCCCAATTTTGCTTTTCTTTATCTACACAATCCGTCCCCTTTGTTTCCTGTTGGCATCTTCTCCCTTCTTCAGGCTTTGGATTATCCACGTCACACATCACTTCCTCACAATGCCTCCTGTCTCCCAAATCTTTTGCTTTCGGCGTGCTCATCAGAGGATCCATCCCACTTTTGGTTAGTTTGTCATCAACCTTTGATTCTGGAGTACACACCTTACCATTTCCATGAACCATTTCCCCACTCTGAAAAGACCCTACCTTCTGACTCCCCTCACCCTGCTCAACTTGGATGTTGCGTGTACCATCTTCCTGCCCAAAAACCTGCTCAGTCACGTGCTGCCTACCTACCACTGAGCTTTCCTTCAGGCGGTGTCCCGCACGTGTTTGAGTTTCCGTCCCAGATTCCCTGAGATCGTCCCTATTTTCCGATGCGAGACCATTACCCATCCTGCCATACTCTCTCCCTGAGCTTCGGCCTGGCTCCCCTCTCAGCCACGCGCCGTATTGCTTCCTCTCTTCCTCCCTATAGTTTTCCCCATCCTTCCTTTCTGGGCAGTCTTTTTCCCCATGATCTAACAATCCGCATCTATAGCAGAAGTTTGGTAAACGTTCAAACTTGAAGAAGACCCATCTGCTTTCCCCTCCCTCAATTGAAACCTTCTTCCCCCTTATAAGCTTTGTTGTAGCATCCAGGCGTATTCTTACTCTTAGAAATTTTCCCCATTGAACCCCTTTCTCCGGGACGTCGACATCTAAAACTTTTCTGATCGTCGCCCCAATCTCGTACCCAGACTCTCTGGTCATGCATTTCAGGGGCAGATTGAAAATTTGGACCCAAAATGGGCACCATTTAAGTTTTATCTCTCTAGGAACTAGCTCGCCTTCAAAATCCTGCATTAAAATCAGCTGCTTCTCATAACTCCAAGGGCACATCTCCATTACTTTTTTCTTATCCCTTCCGTCACCGAACTCCACCAAGAATAAATCCTCTTCAATTTCAGAAATTTGTATTTCTTTACTTGGTTTCCATAACATTCTCATATTCTTTTTTAGGGCCTCAAGAATGACAATGCGTTGGTTAAGTATTTTCATAACCATACAATTTTTCCCAATTTCCTTCGCAGCTCTTGTGCTATTGCTTCCTAGTTTAATACCTTCATCTTCTGCTTCTGTAACTGTTAACTTTTTCCACATTTCCTCTAGTTCCTCCGCCATCAGTAATTTCACAGCCCCCACTCACTGTCACAACAGAGAGGAGGGAACCAAGACTGGCCTCACCACAGGGGGAGGTCACTTAACTCCTGCAGTTGGGCGCAAGACACTTTACTGCTTCTACACGCCCGAGAGCATAAGAGCACTCTTAGACCTGAGTTGATAAAGCTATCCAAACAAGATGAAACTTTCTACTTAATGTAGCATGAACTACTCCTGAATGGTCCTTAACAACCACCCCAATACCCACACACCTCTGCCTTTCAAAAATGATACCATCCACATTTATTTTAAGACAAGAAGGGTGAGGAACAGTCCAGCCAATATCAGTCATAGGTTTCTTTACCTGAATCTTATGATTCGCCGCTTGAAACTCCTCTAAATAGTCCATAGTCCAGCGGGCAATAGCTAAGGCCGATTTGCGAGCGCCACCTATCCTTATTTCATTTCGATTGGACCAAATCCCCCAAGCAATAGTAAACAAACAAGCCAAAGCCTGGGCAGACCATTGTTTCACGTTTCAAGCATACCAGACCAGATCGAGGAACTCATTAACCTCCCCCACCTTAGCCCCAAGCTCCACATTAGTAGCTAACCACACCTCCTTAGCTCTAGCATAGTGCCAAAAGACATGATCCGAGGACTCCACTGCTACTCCACATTCTTCACAAATACTATTTGGAGTCACCTTCCTAGAATGCAGGTTGGCTTTAGTTGGCAGAATGTTTCTACCTGCTTGCCAAGCAAAAGCCTTAATCTTATTAGGCATAGGGAGCTTCCAAATACACCTCTAGAAAGAAGCCAAATGGTGGGGAGTTGAACTCTCACCCTGTTGAGTATCAGCCGTGGCTATGTGTGTAACTCAATAAGCGCTACTAACAGAAAACTGACCTGTTGAAGTAAAAGCCTAGATCAGCCTATCTTCAGGTAGTGACGGGCTAAAGGGAATTGAGAGGATAGCTTCAGCATCAAAAGGGAGGAAAACTTCATGGATAATATCAGACTTCTAGTTGGTTGTTTCCTGATTAATGGGAGTAGAAACCTTGGCATCAACTGGGAAAAAAAGAGGAAAAGTTGCAAGTTTGTAAGAGGACGGAATATGCAACCATTTATCACTCCACATTCCCACAGAGTCACCATTGCCAATCTGCCATCGACACCCTATTTGAACAATCTTTTGTGCTGCCATTATACTACACCACGAGTATGATGAATTCCTTCCCAATGAAGCACTTAGAAAATCGCCATAAGGAAAATATTTAGCTTTATAAACCCGGTGGAATAATGAATTTGAGTAAGTTTGAAGCCGCCAACCTTGCTTAGCCAACAAAGCAATATTAAATGCCTTCAAATCCTTAAATCTCATACCTCCTTCCTCCTTTGGAGCACACATCTTGTCCCAGCTTAGCCAAGCCAATTTTGAAAGGTTTTCCTACTGTCCCCACTAAAATCGCCTCACCAAACTAGCAATATCATCACACAAGGCATTTGGAAGCTTAAAACAACTCATAGTATAGGATGGAATAGCTTGGGCCACTAACTTAATCAAGATTTCCTTACTGGCATTTGATAGGAGCTTCTCCTTCCAGTGAGATAATTTATTCCCCAATTTATCTTTGAGATCATTAAAGGTGTTACGTTTAGACCGCCCCACTAGAGAGGGTAATCCCAAATACTTTTCATGCTGCCTAATCACCAAGCCCTAAACCGCTGTTGAATTTCCTCCTGAATTGCACCTGGAGTATTTTTGCTAAAGAATAAAGCAGACTTGTTCCTGTTTAGTTGTTGCCCTGACACTACTTCGTAAACTAAGAAAATTTGCTGCAATACTTCACACTCCCCCAGTGTAGCTTGGCAGAAGATCAGGCTGTCATCAGTAAAAAATAAATGGGAAATATGAGGAGCACCACGACAAATAGCCACTCCTTTGAGGTTGCCCTTGTCCACCTGTTGTCTAATCAAGCCAGATAAACCTTCAGCCAGATAAACCTTGACGTAAACCCCTAGAAGGAGTAATACGCCCTATAGGTTTCCCATTAATCCGCACAGAATAAGTAACAGTACAAACACATCTCATTACAACCTCCACCATCCTCCTATGTATGCCAAGTTTTTCCATTATACCCCTCAAACAAGCCCACTCCATCCTATCGTACGCCTTACTCATATCTAGCTTCAAAGCCATCTCTCCAATTTTCCCTGTTCTTTTGTAACTAATATGGTGCATAGTCTCATAAGATACAAGGATATTATTAGTTATGAACCTACCCTTCGTGAAAGCACTTTGGTTTTCATTAACAATGCTAGACAAAACAGTCTTAAGCCTATTAGCCACAGTCTTAAAAGCAAGTTTATAAATGACATTACAGAGGCTTATAGGCCTATACTTGGTAATCTTGCGGGGATTTTTAACATAAGGTATATATCTTAAGAGAACTAATTGGTTACAAAGACAGGGCTTCATTCCCCTCTCTAAATCCATCCATTCTCAATGAGACCTCACATTTCAGAAAGGGTGAGAGAAAATTGAGAGACTAGTGGTGTAGCTTAATCTATACGATTATTACATATTGTAAATTCCAGTTACAATTAGATTATCCAGCTCATTATTGAACATTGCATATTATTTAATTGGTTGACAATTTAATATTACACAAGCTCTCCTTTTGTTTTATTTGTTAACAGATTAGTTGCATGACAATATTAATTTAAGTCATTAAATATATTTGTGGATAACATTTCCACAATGGACCACTATTCCCAACTAAAACACAATAAAATGGTGACGAAACACAATACTGAATTCTTTGATGATAAATTATATTTTACTCTGAAACCGCCTATTTAATTTGGGCCATAGCCTTTGCTGAGACAGTTTAATAAAAAGTCACAATCCCATGCCTTAAAATAAGCACGTTCTGCCAATTTCCAGGCCTAAAGAGAAAAAAAAGGAGCAGATGAAGATGATTGACGAGCTAATCCAGAGGAAACAAATCCAATTAATATTGCGAACTCATCTATTCGATGCCAATAATTCATTGCATTGAAGCCTGTTTGTTTGTTCATACAAATGAATATGGTGATTTGATACTTTGTTTTGTATACAACAATTAATCTTCATGATAGAGACAACAAGATAAAATTGGTCACCCTGCCTAGTCGAACTTATATATCCTATGCCACAGGTAGCTATGTAGTCCTAAACGTGGGATGTCAAGTATATGTCTGAACCGACATAACACAATCTTCATCTCGCTTCAAACAAAATGATACCATTATAATTTTATTTTCTAAATTTATCCGTGTATAAAATGCCGTATCATTTAAAAATTTAAATAATATAACATTGACCTACAATTTTAGATTGATAATATTTAATCTGAACTACAAAATAGATCCATTTTAAATAGAAACGGTCACTTTTGGTTGAACCATAGTGATTATATAATAATTTATATTACTATGTATCGCAGGAAGTCTTTAGAAGTTTCTGTGCAATTGATTAGTTTTTTTTTTTTTGGGTCAAACGACGATATCATCAAATAAAAAAACTACATCCAGTTCAGTACAAAGTCTGTTAAACATTACAATCATCCTCCAAAGCCTTAGCTAAGTCCACAAGTGGACTTGAAAACAAAATGTAATTTAGCTCTTGATCAGCCCCTAGTCTAGCTAATAGTAATTAGAATCTAAAGTGGTATTAATTTTAATTGGATTTACAAAAGGCTATAATAAATTTGAATAATGATTAGTAAAATTCACTTAACATAATTATGTAATGCATTATTGGTACATTCAAGCTATTATAATAAATCTTCACGAATTATAATAAATTTTTTATCACTTTTTTTTCTAAAATATCTATCATTTCGATAAAAGCACTTCATTCACCAAGTTCAAGTTAATGGATGAAGAACCAAGTGGCTCAGTGGCCTCTTTAGCTAACTTTTTCCACTCCATGGCCTTTTTCTTCATTTTCTTACCCTTTTCTCCTTCCATCAACTCTTTCACAATCTTTTCCACTTCCTCTCTCTTGACATCATTATCAATCTCCATGCCAATGCCCCATTCATTGCAAGTATACTTACATTTTGTTTGTTGATCTCCCAAGAATGGCCAACAAAGCATTGGTACTCCGGCACACACACTTTCAATAGTTGAATTCCACCCACTATGTGTTAAGAACCCTCCAATTGAGGGGTGGTTCAACACTTCTTCTTGAGGGCACCAACTAGCTATCAAATCCCTTTCTTTAGTTTCTAACTTGAACTCAGGTGGCAATATTGCTGATTCACCAACAACTAAATCAGGTCTAATTATCCACAAAAATAAATATTTACTATTTGCAAGTCCCCAACCAAACTCAACCAACTATGTTGGTGTCACGACAACTACGCTACCAAAATTCACATATATTACAGAGTTGGGCACCTTAGAGTTAAGCCATTGGAGGCACTCATTTTCTTCCTCCCATAAACTATATCCAATTGATTTTAAAGGGTCATTGGGTAAGTGATTGAGCAATGGTTGGAGAGGGCCAATGGCATATACATGAGGAAACATGGTCAAAAGAGCATCCAAAACTTCTTGCTCTAATGCATCAAATGTTTGAATAACAATTCCTGAAGCCATAGGAGCTCTCTCTGCTGTTTCGATCACAAATTTAAAGATAGCATCATTTGGATCTTTGATTCAAACCTGGCTTGGGAGATCCTTGAGTCGAATGCCTCTCATACCTGGAATCCAATCTATAACTGTGTCCAAATACCCATTAGTTAAATAGCTCTTATCTGCAAAAAGACATAATATTTTTAGCTTAAAATTAAATTTATTTTTAATCATAATAAAATGGAAAAATTACGCTTTATCCCCTTAATACTATAAGAAAATTGCAATGTTCTCATTTTAGTTTAAACATAGCAATGTTGTAATGAACAATTTATCCATAGGTTAGTGTTTTTGTCAAATAAAAAAAATTAATTCAATTTTAAAAAAAATACATGGCCAAACCCACACTTTAATGGTATTAATATTTACCATCCAATAACAAACACAATGATGGTCTTAATATGCTCCCATAACAAACACGTCACATATGCACAACTATAATCCTTCAAATTGTCAATTGTGTATTACTGTGTGCATGCAATATGTTTGTTATAAGAGGGTATAAAAGGCATTAACATGTTGGTTTAGACCCATTTTAAACAAACAAAAAAAATTGAGGGTTTAATATAAAATGATATAATAGAGGAGTAAAGTGTTCAGAATCGGTACAATAAAATAAAATAGGATATTGCTACATTTTAAACTAAAGAAGTAAAGATGGATATTGTAAGTTTGTAACTATGAAGATGATAATAATAATAATAATTCATAATTCATAATTTTTCTCCAAAAAAAATTTAATAATCCAAAAGTGCAATTGCTCTAATAAATTAGTGCAATATTTCAATGGACTTCCGCATTTTTTGTTACACACCTTTCAGTGGAATGATGCCTTTATCCTTGAGAGAAGGAATCTACATGCAACCCATTAAGCTACAAGCAGAGATAGTGAAGAACATTAGAATTGGGATTCCGAGTTCCTGAGCAGCGTTGATGGTGAATTGCATGAAACCGTCTGAGATAATACAAGTCACTGGAGGAACGTTTGAAGTTGCACTGTTGAGTTTCACAAGAAGGTTAGTGTTGGAGCATTTTAATATTAAATAATTAAAATGAATAAATGTTATAACATAAATGAAAAAATGTGAGAGTGAATATAGAAGATGAAGAGTTAGTGAAAATGGTTAATCCCACATTGAAAAGGAGAGATGCTATTTTATTCTTTTTAATTGTGGTGATTAATGGGCTAAAATGTATTGTCTCAGATATTGGGCTAGATACGTGCGCAAGGGGGAGGTGAAAAGTGGAGGTCAGCCTCTTGCATCCTCCTACTTGATAGCCCATTCAGAGAAATTACCATATCCGTTGGTGAATAAATGACCCAGATTAATACTCCATTTTTATTATGGAAAATAAAGAGCCATTAACCCACTTAATGGACTTTCCGTTTGGGCCTATTCATTCTTCAGAAACTCCTTATCTCACCATTAATTATGTAATTCCAGCCCATCAGATTAATATCCAACAATTAATCTTGTAACACCCACTAAATCAGAATAATGGACTTAATTAAATAAAAAAATAAAGTGGTTAATAATTTCGTGAGGCCCATTAAGCTTATAAATAGACTCATTCAGACACAATCCAAGTTACTGCAACATACAATACACACAAAGAAAAAATAGAGAGATTCTTGGCAAGGAAGGGTGTTCTTTTTGGTGGAGCTTTGGGCTTGAACACTTTATGCAGAGGTTGTTCTAGCCATACAACACTTGTTGGGCTGTTGTATCCTGGGGGAAACAAGTCAGAGAAGGTCTGCACCGGTTACAAAGTTTAGCCAACCAAGGGCTTGAATCTCCTTAAAGAGAGCGAGTGTCGCGCCTCAGTCCAAATTGTGTTGTGTAATTCCTTTCTTTATACTAACAATATTCAGAAGTATTGTTCAGTTTCTCGTTGTGTTATTTCCATTATTATTGTGATTGCACCAACAGTTAGAAAATGAGGCGAAGAGGGTTTTCGTAATGGAATTGCAAAGAGAAGACAAGTCTTGGCTAGCATTTGGATCCGATGGAGGGAGGTTATCTGGAATGGTTTCGAATCGGAAGTCAGACAAACAATCTAAGGAGTTGGGACCTCTAATTTTCAGAAAACGCTGGTGGTTGAACTCAGTGTTAACAAAGGTTATGTAAAAGCCTTTATGGTGGAGAAGCTTTGAAAAGTTGAGCATTGCTTTTATGTGGCTTTGAACTGGAAATGGAATACAAACTGCATGAGGCTTATCGGCCTTTAGTGTCTTGGAATCCATTTTTACTTCTTTCTATTATGTGTTGTGTGTGTGAATATGCACTTTCCAAGTTTCAATGTATCTTATAAAATGATTAATGACCCACTGTTTCAGTCTAGCAATTTCTTGTCAATTTTGGCCACAAACTGTGCCTCTGGAATTTAGTTCTCTAATCTCTTCCACATGATTCTAGGCGCATGACATAAGAGTGAAAGAGACGTACGGTGGCATGTAATTAACGGCTGCTTCTTCAAAGAATATGCCACTTGGTCTAAGAAAGAGACAATTCTTCTTGTTTTGCTTTTATATATCTGATGTAAATGAATCATCCCTAGACTGTGTATACTATTATTTTTCCCTTGGAAATTCTAGTATATATAACATCACCATTTTTAATGGTGGATTTCTGTGATTTGATTACATTAATCTCGTCAACTAATTGATGTTAGTTTAATCCTCTAGTTGAAGTAACATGCCTGAATAATATATATTTTTTAAATGTGCATGTCTTGTGTCTTGTAGTCTCCGAATCTTTTTGTGATTTTATCTTCATCATCTGGTTCTGGAAAAAGCTATAGGGTAGAGGCTTCCACGTCTGTCTCTGAGTAGAACTTTGGTGGCAATAGGGGCATGCCCAATTGTTATACATGTGGTTCAAAAATAGAGATGCACTTCTGCAACTTCACGACAACTAATATCGGGCCAGGGTTTTATCTGGACCACATGAGCACTTTTAGTTGTCGATTTCACTAGGGGACTACCAAAGTTTTTAGGAGAACTGTGTTTTAGTTGTATTTGTCTTCCCATATGTGTGTGTGAGAGAGAGAAAAAAAGATCGAGTCACATTCAAAATAATTTTTGCTTAATGTTATATTGGTTAATAACGTAGTCTCTCCTATTTTGGAGGATTGCAGGCAGCTGGTGTCTCGGTTTTGCCAGATTCAATTTAAGCATTGCTATCGCCAAGCAAACAATTGTGCAGATGTTCTTGCTAGGATGGGTGTTGACCAGGACCTTGATTTTATTTCTATTGATTGTCTGCTTGTGGACATTATGTATGTTTTTTGAGGAAGACCTCAGTGAAATGTACTTAAACAGACTTTGCCCTAAACCTGGTGTAGTTTCTTAGTTTTTGTTCAATGAACCATCTTTTAACCAAATTTTTTTTTTTTTTAATATTTTCAAAATCTTACTATCATACACATGTTTTATTTGTTTTTAACAAACTCACCAAATTTCATATCAATCGAATATAATTTACCACCTAATCATAACTCATGTTTTTTGTATAATTTTAAAATACCACCCAAAAAAAAAAAAAAAAAACCTAGAAACTTAAACATTCAATAGATGAAATATGGTTATTAATTTTTTATTGTTTTGATATTCCGCGTTTATTTATATTGCATCGAAAGTTCTTGAGTGCTATAATATTGAAAAAAAATCCACCATACGTAAATTCCAACCTAACCTCAAAATGTATACACGCATTTTATGTGAGGATAAGGTATATATCTTAAGAGAACTAATTGGTTACAAAGACAGGGCTTCATTCCCCTCTCTAAATCCATCCATTCTCAATGAGACCTCACATTTCAGAAAGTGTGAGAGAAAATTGAGAAGCTAGTGGTGTAGCTTAATCTATACGATTATTACATATTGTAAATTCCAGTTACAATTAGATTATCCAGCTCATTATTGAACATTGCATATTATTTAATTGGTTGACAATTTAATATTACACAAGCTCTCCTTTTGTTTTATTTGTTAACAGATTAGTTGCATGACAATATTAATTTAAGTCATTAAATATATTTGTGGATAACATTTCCACAATGGACCACTATTCCCAACTAAAACACAATAAAATGGTGACGAAACACAATACTGAATTCTTTGATGATAAATTATATTTTACTCTGAAACCGCCTATTTAATTTGGGCCATAGCCTTTGCTGAGACAGTTTAATAAAAAGTCACAATCCCATGCCTTAAAATAAGCACGTTCTGCCAATTTCCAGACCTAAAGAGAAAAAAGGAGCAGATGATTGACGAGCTAATCCAGAGGAAACAAATCCAATTAATATTGCGAACTCATCTATTCGATGCCGATAATTAATTGCATTGAAGCCTGTTTGTTTGTTCATACAAATGAATATGGTGATTTGATACTTTGTTTTGTATACAACAATTAATCTTCATGATAGAGACAACGAGAAAAAATTGATCACCCTGCCTAGTCGAACTTACATATCCTATGCCACAGGTAGCTATGTAGTCCTAAACGTGGGATGTCAAGTATATGTCTGAACCGACATAAGATAATCTTCATCTCGCTTCAAACAAAATGATACAGTTATAATTTTATTTTCTAAATTTATTCGTGTATAAAATGCCGTATCATTAAAAAATTTAAATAATATAACATTGAACTACAATTTTAGATTGATAATATTTAATTTGAAATACAAAATAGATCCATTTTAAATAGAGACAGTCATATTCGGTTGAACCATTGTGATTATATAATTCATATTACTATGTATCGCAGAAAAAAATTGGCAAATGCCATTTTTGGGCAAAAAAACCAGCATCTTGTCCTCTTTCCTAAACTAATTAGGGAAATTTTTTATCACTTTTATTTCTAAAATATCTATCATTTCGATAAAAGCACTTCATTCACCAAATTGTTCAAGTTAATGGATGAAGAACCAAGTGGCTCAGTGGCCTCTTCAGCTAACTTTTTCCACTCCATGGCCTTTTTCTTCATTTTCTTACCCTTTTCTCCTTCCATCAACTCTTTCACAATCTTTTCCACTTCCTCTCTCTTGACATCATTATCAATCTCCATGCCAATGCCCCATTCATTGCAAGTATACTTACAGTTTGTTTGTTGATCTCCCAAGAATGGCCAACAAAGCATTGGTACTCCAGCACACACACTTTCAATAGTTGAATTCCACCCACTATGTGTTAAGAACCCTCCAATTGAGGGGTGGTTCAACACTTCTTCTTGAGGGCACCAACTAGCTATTAGACCCCTTTCTTTAGTTTCTAACTTGAACTCAGGTGGCAATATTGCTGATTCACCAACAACTAAATTAGGTCTAATTATCCACAAAAATAAATATTTACTATTTGCAAGTCCCCAACCAAACTCAACCAATTGTGTTGGTGTCATGACAACTATGCTGCCAAAATTCACATATATTACAGAGTTGGGCACCTTAGAGTTAAGCCATTGAAGGCACTCAGTTTCTTCCTCCCATAAACTATATCCAATTGATTTTAAAGGGTCATTGGGTAAGTGATTGAGCAGTGGTTGGAGAGGGCCAATGGCATATACATGAGGAAACATGGTCAAGAGAGCATCCAAAACTTCTTGCTCTAATGCATCAAATGTTTGAATAACAATTCCTGAAGCCGTAGGAGCTTTCTCTGCTGTTTCGATCACAAATTTAAAGATAGTATCATTTGGATCTATGGTTCGAACCTGGCTTGGGAGATCCTTGAGTCGAATGACTCTCATACCTGGAATCCAATCTATAACTGTGTCTAGATACCCATTTGTAAAATAGTTCTGATCTGCAAAAAGATAGAATATTTTCAGCTTAAAATTAAATTTATTTTTAATCATAATAAAATAGAAAAATTACACTTTATCCCCTTAATACTATAAGAAAATTGCAAGGTTCTCATTTTAGTTTAAACATAGCAATGTTGTAATGAACGTTTTTTCCATAGGTTAGTGTTTTTGTCAAATAAAAAAATTAATTCAAAATTTAAAAAAATACATGGCCAAACCCACACTTTAATGGTATTAGGGTGAGTTTGGTTCAGCTTTTTGAAACTGGACTTTTTGAAAAAGTGGAGTTTTCAAAAAGTGCGGTATGATATTGAGTTTTTTGAAAAAGCTGAGTATTAGGTAAAAACTGTTAAAAAATGCTTTTCGAAAAAATTGAGTGTTTGGGTTATAAAAGTGGCAGTTTGAGTTATAAATTACCAAAAAGGACAAGATATATATAAATATAATTCTTTGTTTTAATTACCTCTCTTAATGCAAGTTATGGACATAATATTTTCACAAAAATTTCACAATAAAGTTTATATAACAAGTTGTTAATGGTAGGAAAAAAAAAATGTCACTAGTAGGTTTAGATGAGAACCAATAACAATTTACTATGTAAACTTTATTATGAAATTGTTATAAAAATATTATGTCAATAGCACTATTTTTTTCTAAAAAAAAATAGTGCTAATTTAAAAAGTTTAGAGGTATAATAAAATGTCACAATATTTTTACAATACTCTTTGTTTTTAGTTGTGGTCAATCCTAGTCTAATATTTTATTAATTTATTTAATTTAATTTTGACATATGAAATATTTGATATCTCAATTGTTATGAAAATTTGTTGTGTTTTAACACAACTGTAATTTTTATTTAGTAAATTTCCCTACATCATATCCACGTGTCCCACTCACTACCAAATTTTTTTTTCCTTCCCTTTTTTCTTATCCACCCGTTTCTTCCCCCATTCCCATCAAATATCTTTTCTTTTCCTCCACTCACTATCTTGTCTCTTCTCTTCTTCAGGTCTTCTTCCTCACCCAAAACACAGTTCTTCTTCTTCACCCAAAAGACAAGATAGAAAGAAATATATTACATAAAAAAAAAAATGAGAGAAGAAGCTGCAACTACAGAAGAAGAATCATGCTGTAGAAGAAGAAGCCTACAGCAGTAGTGGGTTTATGTTGGAATTGAAGAAGAAGCTTGCAGCAATAGAAGAAGAATCACAGTAATTTTTTTTTAGCATGAAGGATTGTTGATTTATCAAAGGGCAAAGTTAGAGTTTTAAGTAAGAGTGAGAGCAATTTGGTAATTGAACTAATAACTCAACGAATAGATTCATCAACACGCAGGAGCTTTTGTAAAATACTCCTCATAGTTCCATTCTACGAATGCACGTTCTCTTCACAAACCCAAAACGCAACTTTTTTCCAAAAAGTTGTTTTTTATACCTAACCAAATGTCTATATTGTATTTGTAGTTTCAAAACGGGCTTTTTGGGTTGGGAAAGCTAAAACAAACAGGCACTAATATTTATCATCCAATAACAAACACAATGATGGTCTTAATACGCTCCCATAACATACAAACATGTCACATATGCACAACTATAATCCTTCAAATTGTCAATTGTGTATTACTGCACGCATGCGATATGTTTGTTATAAGAGGGTATAAAAGTCATTAACATGTTGGTTCAGACCCATTTTTAACTAACACCATTTTTAACTAACAAAAAATTGAGTTTTTAATATAAAATGATATAATAGAGGAGTAAAGTGTTCAGTAGAATCAGTACAATAAAATAAAATAGGATATTGCTACATTTTAAACTAAAGAAGTAAAGATGGATATTGTAAGTTTGTAACTATGATAATAATAATAATAATAATAATTCTCAAAAAAAAAAATTAATAATCCAAAAGTGCAATTGCTCTAATAAATTAATGCAAGATTTCAATGGAGTTTCGCAGTTTTTGTTACACACCTTTAAGTGGAATGATGCCTTTATCCTTGAGAGGAGGAATCTGCATGTAACCCATTAAGCTACAAGCAGAGATAGTGAAGAACATTAGAATTGGGATTCCAAGTTCCTGAGCAGCGTTGATGGTGAATTGCATGAAACCGTCTGAGATAATACAAGTCACTGGAGGAACGTTTGAAGTTGCACTGTTGAGTTTCACAAGAAGGTGAGAAAATGAGGCCAAGAAGTTTTTCATAATGGATTTGCAAAGAGAAGAGAGGTCTTGGCTGGCATTTGGATCCGATGGAGGGAGGTTATCTAGAATGGTTTCGAATCGGAAGTCAGACAAACCATCTAAGGAGTTGGGACCTCTAATTTTCAAAAAACGCTGGTGGTTGAACTCAGTGTTAACAAAGGTTATGTGAAAGCCTTTATGGTGGAGAAGCTTTGAAAACTTGAGCATTGCTTTTATGTGGCTTTGAACGGGAAATGGAATACAAACTGCATGAGGCTTATCGGCCTTTAGTGTCTTGGAATCCATTTACTTCTTTCTATTATGTGTTGTGTGTGTGAATATGCACTTTCCAAGTTTCAATGTATCTTATAAAATGATTAATGACCCACTATTTCAGTCTAGCAATTTCGTGTCAATTTTGGCCACAAACTGTGCCTCTGGAATTTAGTTCTCTAATCTCTTCCACATGATTCTAGGCGCATGACATAAGAGTGAAAGAGACGTACGGTTGCTTGTAATTAACGGCTGCTTCTTCAAAGAATATGCCACTTGGTCTACTTCTTGTTTTGCTTTTATATATCTGATGTAAATGAATCATCCCTAGACTGTGTATACTACTTTTTTTTTCCCTTGGAAATTCTAGTATATATAACATCACCATTTTTTGTGAAAAAGATTACCTTCAATAGTTAAATAGCTTAAATGACTAAAACTACATGTTAATAGTTTTATAAATTATCACATAGTAAATTGGATGAGATTTTGCTAAACTAATTTAGAGCAAAATTGTGTCTGATTTACTTTTGTTGTGAAATTTAGACCTCGGTTGATAGAATTAACAAATTTTAAACCCAAGTTGTTAATTAGATTTATTTTGAATAAACCTTGTTAAAATAAACGAACATCAATATCATGCACAACGGAATAGTGAATAAGACAAGATATGATGACCTAAGAAAATCAATGAAACAAACTAGTTTCACAGTAAAAAACCTGGGGGGAAACCTTCTTGAAAAGCAATTCACTATAGTAAAGAGAAGTTTCAGATCTAGTACAAAACCTTTGTCCCTAAACTCTACAATCTCCATAGATGAACTTACAGAAGAAACCTTCTATCGCTTTAGAACCTTTGAACTCTTCAATATATGAACGTCAACCTTTGCACGGATCCAGTACGTGACTAACTCCAGCAACTTGAAGATGTTGTTGGCTGCAAAGTTCTTCACTTTATCAACAATGAAGATAAAAAAAGTACTTGGTTACCAAACCCTATGGCGCAAAAGACGTAGTAACTTCTTGCAGAGAGAATAAGGCACTAGATCACTTTCTGCATGTGTTTTCCATATATAATAGCCTTTAAAATAAGTCTTATATATGTCTAGAGTTGTGAGAAAAGAAACCCTATACATAAATGTCAGTATGAGCCAAAAATCAGATCTGAAAATTCTGATTTTGTAGATCTCGACAGATTCAGCTTTTGTCGAGTTTCGTTCTTAAATCTCGATAGATACTATTTTTGTCAAGTTTTAATGAACAACTTTTTTTCACTTATTTCTTGGTCCAATCTTCACGACTTTAATACTTGACTTGAGCTCTTGTTTCTTGAAGTACTAAATTCATCCTAAATTTACCCAATTACAAGTAAAGTGTATTTTGTCAAAGGATTAGCCAATTACATAAAATATGTCCTTAACAACTTTCATAAGCAATATCCATTTGCACGTACTTTTTCACTTGGAAATGGCATTCTATTTTTGCTAAAACTACAAAGCAAGGTATATATAATATTTTTAATAATTCAATAGTTGAAGTGGAGTTCAAACCCTAGATGCCTTTGCTAAAAACATTATGCGGTGAAAACCAATATTGCTACATAACTTGTGACCTTAATTTGGATGCAGGTAATTAATTAATTAAATGCACTTTCATTGTATCTTAAATACACCGTCAAATTAAAGAGATTGACGGTAAACGCGTGGCAGAAACATCTAGTATCCGTTTGGATTGCACTTAATTTGGCGTTTATGTTTTGTGTTTACGTTTTTAGTCTTTTTTTTTTCCTATGTGTGAACAATAAAATCACATGAATTTACTATGCATGGGACAAAAAACACTATTTATGCACTGTTCACGGGTCCCATGGCACTATTCACACATTTAAAAATTATTTTACTACAGTATTTTCAGTTTTCAGTTTTTAGTTTCAGCAAAAATAAGTTGTATCCAAATGGACCCCTAGAGTCCTACCCACAGACTAATGATAAAAGCCAAGCTTTGCATAGAAACCACACAAACCCTTACGCCACACATCCAAGGGAGCTAAGAACCATACCAAATACTAATGGCGACATCATTGTGTTTGGTAGAACATTAAGTGAAACACAAAAAATAGAATAAAGATTTTGCATTCCCGTCTCGCACTAATTGATTTACGGCACACCCTTATTAAGAGTCTGTTTGGGATTTGTTTATTTTACTGAAATTGAAAACTTTTTATTGAAAGTATTGTAGATAGAGGTAAAAGTTAACTGAAATAGTACAGTGAGATCTATGAATAGTATCAAAAAGTGCTTTAAAACTCATAAATAGTAGTAAAAATAAGCTGAATAGTAAAGTAAATTGACTTTATAATTTTTGCCACACACACTAAGCAATAATAATTAATTAATTAAAAGGCGAAACATTACAAAAAACTTAAAAACGATGAGGGACATCTAGACTATAATTCAAACCATACACACTAAATCGATATAACCGAGCCTGTGGCATTATTCCAAGTGGCGTTATTTCAAGCCACATGTCTTCAAGTGGCCTATTCTTTGAGGAAGCAGCCACTGGGTACATGCACTTGGCCTATGAAAGAGACAGCCACTGGGACTTTGTTTTAGACTTTCAATGTAAGGTGCGGCCATTCACTCGTTTGTATTTGACTTGGTTTGTTGGTTTGAGTTAGAGAAAAATCTCTTCTGAGTTCTGAGAGTGCTGTACAGTAATTTTAGGTAGAAAAAAAAAATATCTTTCTATTAGGTGCAAACCTTGATCTTGACATTCGTCAAGAAGAGCTATTTGGATATATTTGAGGATTTGGGTTTATAAGAATATCTCTACTTCATCTTAGTGTTCTTCAAATTTGTTAATGAAATTTTTTCTTCTTTGTCATTTTTTAATGTAGACTATTGTCTAGCTACAAATTCTTGATGTTCTCTTCGTGTGTTTGGATTCTTTTGGATTTTTTTTTAATTTTTTTTATTGCGTTCTTATTATTCATTTTGAAGATTTTTCTCAAGCATATATAATATTTTCACAATCAATCTTGGTATTTGAGCATTCACTTTTACTACAGGAGACAAACCTATCCTACTTTGCTTTAAAATTTCTAATGGTCATAAAACAACATAGACTATTTGTTCATTTCACTTAGAAATTCTGTAGTCAACATCTTTGCAAATAATAAAAATAAAAATAGAAGAATGGTTTTTTATCAAATAATAAACATAGAAGAATCAAAATACAATAATCAAATTTTGAGTTTCTAAATAGAATATAAAATAAGAAATAGATAAATAGGTGGAATGAATATTGTAGGAGTGATAGGCCCAAGAGCCCATATTTATGTTTATATTGGGCCATGGGCCCAATTCGAGGATGTTAAACAATCCGAGGACGGGTAAACACTTTCATAAGGATCCGTGTTAGTAAGTGAAGAAGTGAAATCCAATTAAAGTCATCCAGGGGTGGTCCGAGGAAGAATACCTCCTCGGCTGAGCAAGGCCGAGGTCAGAAGATGCAGTCTGATGTCAAGAATAGCATTCTAGATCATTCCATGGCTGAGGATAAGTATCAGGAAGGAACAGGACATAGGAAAGTTATGAAATATCTCAAGGAAAAGCTGCTACTACCGCATTTAATGCTTTGCGGCTAACTCTCTAGCCGCATTTATGAGGAAGTGATACCTGAACAGTAACTTTTAGCCTTACAGCTACTACCTAAAGACTTTAGTAAGGGGCTGATGGGATAAGAATCAACGCCAACAATCTGATTTGCACGTGGAAAGTGGAGATGAAAGGTGAAGATAGTATAAAATGGAAGAGATACTTTGAGAAGAGGGGATCAAGAAATAGAGGGAGAAATATTGTAACAATCACGAATTGAACTTGTAATCAAACTTAAGAGAAATATATAAGAATTGATCACTTCAGACTGTGCTAAGGATGATTTTTCTTCAGATTAAACCAGTTTATCTTTATTTTCTTGTCATCTAAACCCACTTTAGTGGTTGTTTAATTCATTAAAGCCCAGTTTTCCAACCCACTCTCTATAAATTCATTGTATTGGGCTTTTTGGGACTGAGTCCATCCACCCTTTAGGCTAGGGAGTCAAATCTTGTCCTTACAATTGGCGCCATCTGTGGAAAATTCTTGGTTTTTTAGTGAGTATGACGTCTAACTATGGTAGGTTCGGGTCCACACCAGGCAAAATCTATGGGGTCCCAACGTGAAGATCATTTTGTCAACCTTGAGCGAAGAAGGGACCATAAGGTTAGTGTGCATACCACCCATACTGGCAAAAGCCAGTCCCGAAACGAGAGCCACCTTTCTCATGAGGAGGATACAACCTTACAGCTAGAGATTGATCATTTGAAGAGAAAGCTGCGCCATGAACGGCAAAGGCAAACTCCCTCCAACTCTGACTTCTCTTCTGATGATGAGGAGGATGATAGTTATAGACCCAAGTCAAGGACACCTCCTAGTGAGTCCTTCTCATATGATAAGGACTATCACCATAAGCACAGAAACAGGAGCTCATCTTCCAGAGGCTTGGGAAATGATGCAATAAGCAGAGCGCTCAACCAAATTTCCAAGTCACCTTTCATGTGTAGAATTGAGGGAGGGAGACTCCCTCGACGATTCACTTAGCCCACGTTCACTCTATATAATGGTAGACCAGACCCTGTGGAGCATGTAAGCCACTTCAATCAAAAGATGGCAGTGCATTTCAAGAACAAGGCTCTAATGTGCAAAGTATTCCCGTCCAGTTTGGGGCCTTTGGCAATGAGGTGGTTTGATGGCCTAGGAGCAGGTTCCATTGATTCCTTCAAAGAACCCACTTAGGCGTTTGGATCTCACTTTATTACGTGTAGTAGGGTTTCTCGGCCTTTAGATTCCTTGTTGTCTCTGTTCATGAGAGAATGGGAGACCTTGAAAACGTATTCGGAAAGATACTGGGAGATGTTCAATGAGATTGATGGTGATTTTGATGATGTGGCCATCAGGACTTTCAAGGTCGACCTACTTGTTGAGCATGGCTTGAGGAAGTCTTTGATTAGGAAACCTCCTATCAATGTACGCCAGCTCATGGACCAGATTGATAAGTATAAGAGGGTTGAGGAGGACCAACATCTAGGCAAGGGGAAGGAAAATGTTATCCCTTGGGAGACTTGTGCAAGGCCAACCTTTAAGCTTCAAGCATTCTCATTTCTCTTTCCCTTGAGAGTGAACACGTGACAGAAGACAAATGCATGTCACCAACGGATGCTTCTTCAAAGAATAGGCCACTTGGCCAATGAAAGAATCAATCCCTTCTTGTTTTGCTTTAATATTTCCGATGGTAATGAAACAAGTTAAGACTATTTGTACGTTTCACTTGGAAATTATGTGTACAACATCTTTGCAAACAATATTTGTGTGTTGCATCTCCAATTTTGTATTTTTTTTTTTTTCCTTTTGGAAGCAATATATATATATATATATATATATATATATATATATATATATATATATGGGTTGGGTTCAAGTTACACCTGGTGTAACTTTAAGTAATGTTACACCACTTAATATTTTTTAATTGGATGCGAATATTGAAAAATCCACCATTAGATTACATTATCTTTGTATATTCTCCATGCTTGCAAAATTTCAAAGTAATCAAAGATTAATTGTCATGTCATCAATCAATTGTTAAAATTCAAGTTTTTGTAGTTTAAAATAACACATAAAAGATGAGTTTATAGATCAAATGGTAAATAATATCTGATTGATATGAAAATTGGCATGTATGTTAAGAACGTATAGAACATGTAATTCAATAGTTGGAATTTCAAAATATTAATTCAATAACAAGTTATTAGGTGGTGTAACATTGCTTAGAGTTACACCAGGTGTAACTTAAACCTAACCTATATATATTTATATATATATATGTCCATATGTTGCAAGAAAAGATTAAGAACAAATTTATCATCTCATCAAAATAATTTGTTTTGTAAATCAGAGTTCAAAATTCTCTACTCAGAGATAGTATTTACTCAAAAAAAAAAAGGAAAATCTGGGTTTAAAAAATAAGGACATAGTTAAAGTAAAAAAAAAAAAAAAAAAAAGCCCTTTCCTTTTCTCCTTCTCAAGTATTAATTTACAAACAAAAAAATAAAAGCTTCAACTGCTATGAATGAGTCTCAAAGATATTGAATTACAAGTGTCCAAGCAACTTTGGAAATTATTAGAGCAATCCTATTGAAATGAACTTGAGGCTTATGCTTGCGAGCATCATTCATTCCCTCTTTTCCTTCTCAAATTATCCTCTTAGCAAATGAAAAACTTTAAGGGGCATTTGGTTTGGTGGAATCGATATTATTCTTAGCCTCTAGATTTCTCAAAATGTGACTTTTTCTCATTGAATTTGGATGCTTAAAAATGTAACTTTTTCTATATATGTTTGGTTTTATTAGAAATCTAAGATTTTATATTTGATTTATTTCTAAGAATCTTATAAACATTATTTATTTTTCACAAAATATCCTATGGTTTGTAAACACAATATCAAGTTTTTTTTTTCCTCCAAATAAATAATGAGAAATAAAATATACACTATAAATAATGGCAAATTCAATGAAACTATAGTATAACATCTTTTGAATAGCATGTATAATACAAAAATAATTATTTAAATTGTCAATTTTATAATTATTATTCTTTAGTTTTATTTCTATTGGTTAAACGGTAAAGGAAAATGAGTAAAATTGTCAGTTTAGAAAAAATTAATGTAACTTTTTTTTCTTACATGGGAATGCAAATATCTCTATGTTTTGAAGGGAATCCACATTTCTATAAAAATGGGGTTAAGTGAGAATCCAGATTCCCCCAAACATTGATTTCCTTATGCAATTTGCAATCAAATATGAGAATGATATAGTCTTCCAACATTCTTGAGAATCTTAAAATATTACTTCATACCCAACGCCTCCTAAGAGTATTGTCGGTAAAGAGAAAGGATGTTTATAAAGATGTCAGTTTTTTTTTTTTTTTTTAATATGTAAATTATTTTCGTGAAGTGCTCCTTTTAGCATGTGTTGGAAAGAGCATACTCTAGATAAACAAGAAAAAAAAAAGCTTAAAAATTCATGGTGATTATTATCTTGTACTCATTTTACACCATTTTTTACATAATATCTATAATTGTACACATTAATTTACACAGTTTAAAGAGCGAAAATGTGATATCCACATTTAAATATAAAAATTGGATATAAAAGACAGATGCCATAATTGTTCACATTTAAAAGGTTCAAATAAGTTGTGTGAGACCATAATTACTCTCTACCATCAACGTACACTCAACTCTCAAAGCAGTTGGCAGAACATGATGTTAAAATTGTATACCCAACTTTTCTCTACTCTTTACCGCTAATGGTGTAGGCAAATCTATCTACGCAACTCCTTTCCTCTCTTTATATGCCCATCTACTCGTCTCTTCTCCACTGCTGATAGTATCACCTATAACTCCTTAGCCTCCTCTCTTTATAGACTATTTGTTGTCCTCGACATCATCTCAAATAGCTCAAAATCATTCAATTCAATTCAATAAAAATAAAAATAACAATTGTCCTTCAATCCATAAATTCATGTTTTGTGTAATCAATTCCAAACCAGTTTGGAAAAATCTTCTCTAACCCTATACATGGCAATTTATAAGACCATTCATGTAAGACATATGTTTTCTCCAAACTAATTTAGAGGAATCTCTTCTAACCCAACACGTGACGATTTCTAAAACTATCTACATGTATTATTTAAACAAGTTATACAACCTTTTAGTCCTCTAAAAAAAAATTATACAACTTTTTAAAAATGTAATACGACTAAAGCTCCGCATGGTTGCTCTTTTTAACCAACACTTAGTTGGAGTAAGTTTTCTTCAAACAGGTTTGGAGACAAACTTTCTTCATCCAAATATATTATTTAAATAAATTATATGACTCATTAAAAAAGTCATGTAATTAAAATTACACATAAACAGTCTCTTCAATCGCTACATAATAGGTTAGAGAAAGATAACTCCAAACCAAATTGGAGCTAAACTTTTTCCTTTGTGTATTATTTCAAAAGACAAAAAAAAACTTGAAATTTAAATATGTATAAATAAAAGAGTATTGATTGCTGATCTTTTTGATCTTTTGCAAGCCGGTATAAAGTGACAACGTAATTCAACAATAAAATTATATGATTTAAAAAAAAATCATATAAAGTTATTAAGTGAAGTAATATTGACAAAAGTTACTCTAAAACGATGTTTATGGAGTGTCGGGGGCGGTTTTTGCGCGTAGCCACATGTCTCCTACTGGAAGTGTGACTTTGCTAAGCCCAGATTTGTTTTAGGGAGTCTAACCCAGAACTCAACATCGGGTCACATAGACCAATGGCTTCCGGTGTATTTTTAAGCCTACAAAATAGATGAAGCTCAAAGTCTTAGAATCATGATAATGGTTGAAATAAATAAATGATATGCTTAGCATGATAGCTTTGATTAGATGGTGAGTTGATACATTATTATTATGTATATTAAGTGATGTCCAATATTAGAAAATAATTAATTAGGTGTCAAATGTCCAACAATGGGATGATTCCAATAGTCCATGTCTAGTTGTGGTTCATGGTTCATGTTCAACATGATAAGGTATGTCCGGCAATGGTCCATGTCCAAATAATATATGTCCAATAGTAATTCATGTCCAAATGATATATGTGCAATGGTGGTAGATTGATTTATTAATATGTATGTTCAGTAATGAAGTATTAGTGAGATCATGTTCATTAAATAGTGAGATGATATTAAAATAATTTGCATCCAACGGTAAAATAATAATGAATTAACATATACTTAATGATGTAATTTCAAAGATGGAGAAAGTATTGACTTATCTTCACAGCTTGTAGCTCCAGCCGTAGAACAGCAATGGACTTAACATTTTAGCAACATGAGAAAATGAGTCCAGTGGCATAATAACATTAGTCGAGTGGTATAATGATAATGAATAAAATATACTTAATAATATAAATTTGAAAACAAAAATATAATGACTTATCTTCATATTTTGCAGCTCCAGTTGTAGAACAGCAGTGGACTTATGACATTTCAGCAGCGTGATAAAATGAGTCCTTTCATGGTGACTTTATGATTGAAGGGGGAAAATGGGTACAACTGGAGGGAGAGAGAATATGTCAAGTCGTGTGCATAGGTTGGTTAAGTTCATTCTCTTTATCGTGCACTTAAATGATTTTCCCCATGTAATGCTCTTTTAGTTTTTAGTCAAGTATGAGTGATATTGCCTTCCATAAGAAGGGTTTTAAATTTTATGAGTTTCTGCCTTTCATAAGAAGGGCTTTTAGCATTATAAATATATGTCTTCCATGAGAAAAAGGCTTTTGTAATGTGTTCTTGGAAGAGTGTTTGATATGTTTTAAGATGTGTGGAGATGGTAAGAAGCATATATGTAGATACTTTGTTGGACATGGATCTTGTATACGTATACTATGTGAGACATGGAGTTTAAAGATATATGAAGAGTATGTATGGGTATTTTGTGAGGAATGTGTTTGTAAAATATATGGAAGTGTGAGATAGATGATATGAAGGTTAAATATAGTAAATAGATGAGATTATAGCTGCTGTTGGAGTGGTTTTTTGTTATGTCATGGGTTATGTTGTTTTCTAAGAAAGGAGTTTTGTATGAGAAATAAAGAATGAGATGAAGATGTGTTTTTGGGCAGCAAAATGATGAAGTTTCAAATTATTAAAGTGTGGGAGAGATGGATAGTGTGTAATGGTGTGCTCTAAGAAGAGATATTTTTGCAAGGGAGATGGAGAAGTATGGAAGAGTTTAAAGATATATGCAGCAGAGTGAAGTTTCAGAATATTGGGGATGAAAGAGAGGATCATAGAGGGGGGGGGGGGGGGGGATCCCCTTGGTGTGTGGCTTGGTCCTCTTTATATAGAGCCAAGCATGTAACTAGATCAAAACTAGTTAAAGGGAAACTTAGAAAATAAGGAAATTTTTTTGACAAAGTAAGTGATCTTTTGTTTTTTGGCCAAAGAAGAAAGTTTGAGACTTAATGGTGCTGGAGCTGATGTTACAGCTATCAATCATAGCTGTCACAGTTGGCTGATGACATCTTTTGCTTGGAGGACAAAACTTAGCATTAAATTCATGATTTGGCTAAAAATGGTAAGATAATCTTTATGAGATCCTTCTATTTCCAGTACCATAGTTGGAGCCACTGCAGAATGTGCTGGAGCTGTTGCAGCTTCTACAGAAGCTGTTTCTGCTTCTACTAGAGCTATT
This sequence comes from Quercus wislizeni, assembly GCA_023055345.1. Taxonomy (NCBI): domain Eukaryota; kingdom Viridiplantae; phylum Streptophyta; class Magnoliopsida; order Fagales; family Fagaceae; genus Quercus; species Quercus wislizeni. The sequence goes on along the minus strand of JALGQJ010000006.1, from coordinate 3,324,022 downwards.
TGTAGCTTCTGCTGGAGTTGCTGTTGGTATTTTTGGCTAAGTTTTTTCTTTTGAAAAATTATGTGTTTAGTCCATATATAATTTTGGAAAGTAATAGACTAGTTAGTTGATATTTGATGAAGTTTTAGAGATGTAATTATGGTCTTTTTGCATTTTAACCAAATCTTGGAGAGTAAGGAAAGCATTTTAATGCTAGATATGAGATATTAATATATATTTAGCCATATACTTGGAATTGATTTAGATAATAATAATATAATCTACATGAAAAACTTGTATTATATGATGAACATTAATTTTTATGTAAAGAGCATGGGGAGTTTTATCATTTTAAGTGTTATGGTGATATGAGAGGCTTACCAAATGTTACCCATTGCACACTGACCCATCAGAGTTCAAGGAATTTGGGAAGATATGCCAAGCAACATGCTTTCCTTTATCAACTTTGAATCATTGGAGTTTTACTGAACATACTTTTTCGCCCTCCAAACCACAACTCCAAAAATTCTCTCAATGAGACTCATGAGCTTGGATCATGAGCCAAAAATTGAGATAATGTGCTATGAGCTTGAACCATGGGTTTTGACACCTTTTTGTGTAAATATGGGCTCTTTTGGGTTTTAGAAGAGATTCCCCTAAAATCCATGAAAGTGTTGACGTGATGCAGGTCGCCAATGAAATGAAGCCATGTGGTGTGAAAAATTTGTCCTCAACATGGAGAAACTAGTAAAAAGTCCATAACACCGACACACCTGCACACACGCACAGTTGACACTGATATGCTCTTTTTAAGCTTAAAGAATTACCCCAATGTCTTCACAAAGCAATTTGATATGCTCTTCTTTAAGAATGAAGCTTTTCCCAAGGTCTTCAAAAAATAACTACAAAAGGCTCCAAACATTTGGAGAAAGACACTACTTTGCAACTGCCTAAAATAAGAATTTGATTGGAACAAACCAAAGTGCCAATCCATATTTTCCAAAATCGATTCCTTCTTAGATCCTCATGTAGCCAGCACAAAAGCTACTAGATGGTCCCAACTTCAAGTGCTCCATGATAGCTTCTGCACTACCCATTCATTTGAGGATGACAGATGGACAAAGTTCCAATATGTCAATGCTCGTAGTTTTGTATTATCATATTGTTATTCTTTCCTCTTAGCCCAAATCATCACAAGAGAGAAGCTTATCAAAGACATGATTACAATTTGCAAATCATAGAAACAATGTGGATATTCCTCAAAATCCCCCCGCAGACTAATATTCAACACCTAATGCAGCCTAATTCAAAAGATGTGTTTTTTGTGTGTGTGTGTGTGTGTGTGAGTATATGTGTACATTATGTATGTATAAGGAAGAGTGAAAAGGAGAGCTTTGAATAAATTTTGGTGGAATTTTGTCAATGATCTTTAGCTCAATTAGAGTTTCCTCCATCCATTAAAGATTGTAGTGTAAGGTGAGATCAAGAGTTCAAAACCCATAACATGTAGCTATAATCTTACAAATCAAAAGGAAAAAAAAAAATTGATGTAGTTCGGTAAATCTTCAGCAAGATTTTCTTAGCATGTGATATATGCTACGATTCTATATTTGCTATAAACATATTCCTAGCAAATCAGACAACAACAGGTCATTATAGCCAATGAATATGATAAATTACCGATTCTCTCAAAAGCTTAAATTATTAGGAAATGGCAAATTTAATCACTTAACTATAATTTTATCACTCCTCCCTCACGTGTGGACCCAAACTCTCCCTTAATAAGTGAGGCCCAAGACATGGGATTTTTAACATTTTAAATGGGATGTATAGCGGATGTAAGGATCAAAATCAAGATCTCCTACTCTGATACCATAATAAATTATTAATTCTTCCAAAAACTTAATTTGTTAGGAAATGATGAATTTAATCATTTAAACATAATTCTAACAAGATAACTCGAAAATAAGAAGCTTTTAGATTGTGATGTGAATAGCTACAACGGTTATTCCAATAGGGAGAGCACAATAGATGAAAAAGTGTGCAAAATTCAAGAGGGATAAGAATGCTATAGCAGAAATGCAGTCATGTGCAAGTCATTAAAGCTAATTTCAAGATCTATTTTATAGGTAGATCTCATCAGGCATTGAACATGCAAATTGAAGTCACAAGCAAGAAGAAGCTCATTTGTAACTATTTATAGGGTAATATTAAAATTTCAACAACAAATTCAATACAAGTCTGACATGCTCTGCATGGTCACATTAGATTCCTATGCAGATGTGCTTGTTCTTACTTTCAGAATTCTTCATATATTTTTTATATTTGCTTATGGAATTTGAGATGATAATATAGTTGTAGAAAGAGATGCACATTCGATACAGATGTATGTCTAATATGTACCCACAAAATTAAAAAACTGGATATATCAGTGACAAAAAATAGTGATACTTGAAAATCATCAAACCCATTATAACACCATGATAGATATACCATGTTTATGTCCCAAAATAATTGCCTTCATTAGTTATAGAAAAAACTAGATTTTGAATCTTTGATCCATTGCAGTCAAACTATTCAAAGATGGAATTGCTACTTAGGGAGTTAATATCATTTTATTAAAAATAAAAAATAAAAAAAAAAAATAAAATAAAAACCTACTCCTAGTAAGAAGGTTGACTAAAATTGTAGTTTTGTGTTTGGAGGAAAAAATATAAAACGATTGATAAAAAAAGCAACAGTATGGATTCACCGAGACTACGGGAGGCACGCTCACAAATGGATCTTGGAAGGACCTATTTGCAAGTGCAAGGGCCAGAAGACTGCTTTGCATACTTGCAAAATGAAAAATATCAGTTAGCCAAAGTATTATGTTGCCAGGTACTATATTTTGATGATAATCAGTAATGCTAGAACTTCTCTCATAGGAAAGTGTTCTTTGCAGCTCTTTCACATCAAGTGCCTTATGGAACACTAAACCAGTAAAGACATAACCAGCTATGAATGTTGACAAATGGAATGCAACAATGAGCAAAAAAATGGTTGCTCCGAAAGGAGATAGAATAGACTTGATGTTAATTGCAAGTGGGGCTCCAACACAGAGAGTTGTCACTAATACTGATAGTGGAGGCAAAAATGGCCGAATAGAATTACAAATCTTGGGGAAGAACCTGTATGCACAAATATAAGAGGCAAGTAAGGACCTCTAAAAGAGGTTGATATGTTATCATCGGGAGTCAATATATTCCGATTCAATAGCAAGCCTACAGGAATGGGTGCAACTACAATCTGCCTAATGCTAAACACCAGTCCTTTTACATCAATAGGAAGTCTTTTTCCAATGAGAAAGAGTGATAACATTGGTGTGATAAATACTGCAGTAGCAGTAGACAATGATGTCATAATAATGCTTAGAGGGGCCATTTGTGGGTCTATGAGAAAAGTAGCATAATTTGAGAGCTGAGCCCCACTAACACAAGAAACCAACATAATCCCAACACCTGATACATGATAAGACTGACAAGATGTTAGCACAGTGACTAATCCTACCAATCAAAAAGGGGAGAGAGAGAGATCTCCTGACCTATGGAGGTTGGAAGACCAAAAAGTGTGACTGAGATAATGCCAAAAAAATATCCTAGCAGAGGTTTCATAACAAATTGGCCAACATAACCAGCAAAAAGAGCTGCTGGTCTCTTGAATGCTTCAAGGAAATCATTCTCTCTGGAATTAACCCCTACTGCAAACATTAGAACCCCAATGCAGGTGCGTAGTACTTGGAAATAGAAAACATATAAATTATGAATTACAAACATATGATTTGGATAAACATTTTAATATCTTTTTATTGCAAATCAACATTTATGTTCAGATGAACTAATCCAAATTTTTAACTTCTATCACTCAATGGTTGTACCCAAGAATATGGCAGAGCAAAAAAGTTCAATAGATCAAGAATGAGAGCTCATCCTAGTTTAGACTAGTTTAAATGGATAAAAATTTGTCACTAAAAGTCTAGTTTTTCGTCGCCAAGGACCTAGCGACGAAATCTACTAATTAGTGACAAAACTCATTTCGTCGTTGAAACCCCATCGCTAAAAGTCTTGGTGACGAAATATTTCATCACTAAAAGTCCGATTTGTTAAAAAAAAAAACTTTTAGCGACGAAAACATTTCGTCGCTAAATGTTTTCCTCGCTAAAAACACTATTCAGTGACGAAAATATATCGTCACTAAAACCACTTTAATTCATTAAATCATATTTAGCAACGAATAATTTCGTCACTAAAACTATTTACGGTTGTATATAGTGACGAAAAAGTTTGTCACTAAAACTATTTTTAAGAAAATCCAGGAACATATAGTGACGAAAATTTTCTTCACTAAAACCATTTCTTACAAAATTTTGCTACATTTAGCGATGAAATATGTTGTCACTAAAACAATTTTTTGTTGCTATATTTGTGACGGAAAAATTCATTGCTAAAATTTATTTTCTGTTTTTATTTTTTTCATGGCTTTGATATTAACCTGTAACCTGTCATTACATTATTAAAACCTCACATTTGAATAACACATTTATTTTAACAACACATTTATAAAAAAAAGGATCCATACATTCCACAAATAAAAAATAAAAGAAGTATCCAATTCAAACACCTTCCATACAATAATTGTTTGCAACACATACAATAACTCAAGATGTTTTATAACAATACAAAAAGTGTAGCATCATATAATTAGAATCAACGGAAGATGTTCTCATATGTCTTTAAGTAATGCCAAAAGTAAATCCTCTAAAAGCCACCAATAAGAAATCTGCACAAATATAAAAACAATTTTACATTGAAATCGTAAAGTAAAAACATTAATTATGTTATAAAAAACATTTCTAACAATGCATTAAGAGTAGCCACACCAATGAATTAAAATCATAACTCCTCGTGTATAAGTTGTAGAAAGCAAATATAAATTTTCAAGTGTAATATAATACAATTAGTTTCAAATAATGCATCAAAAAAAGTAGTCACATCATGTAGTGCGGGTCAATTGCTAAAATAAAGTACTAACCAATAAGTGTTTTAACTTGAAGATGAATCACCCGATAGGTAAGAGCGTCATCATAACCCTTACTTCTCAAAGAGTTAAGAATATTCTTTTGGATCTCTTCTTACTTAGCTCGCGCCTTTTGGTCCCTAGCTTGTTCTTCTTGGTCCCTAACTCTTGCCTCTTTGAGCTCAATTATCTCATTTTTTAGCCGATGGATATACTCCACCGAGAAATTAGATGAGATGGTGGTTACTAGAGAAGAGGAAGGTCTCATGCCAAGTCCTTTTATAATACCAGACTTCTTCTTAAAAACCAAGTTTGAGATCTAAGTATATAAGCTACTTAGATAAAGTTCTATCCCATTCATGAATGCACAAATCTATATTAATACTTAAACAAATATACATTGCACAATCAAACACTCCCAATATGAACTTTAACCACCTTATAACACCACGCAAGCCACCTGCTTGCTCCAACACAACAACCCACCACAAAATCAATCACAAACATCACAACTATAATGCTTACAAGTATTGAAATCAAATAAAATACTATTCATCACATCTAATCAACAATACTCATTCACATTTGCAAGAAATGAAAAACACTCTTAATATGTATTTAAACCAACTTATAACACTATACATGCCACCCGCTTGCTTTAACACAACAACCCACCACAAAACCAATCACAAATATCACAACTATAATGCTTACAAGTATTGAAATCAAATACAATACTATTCATCAAATCTAATCAACAATACTCATTCACATTTGCAAGAAATGAAAAACACTCCCAATATGTATTTAAACCACCTTAAAATATCATGCAAGCCACCCACTTACTTCAACACAACAACCTACCACAAAACCCATCACCAATATACAATATATAATGCTTACAAGTATTGAAAACACTTACAATATTTCCATCATATGTAAAGCAACAATACCCAATCACAATTCAAAAGAATGAAAAATACTCCCAATATTAGTTTAAACCACCTTATAACACCATGCAAGCCACCCGCTTTCTCCAACACAACAACACACCACAGAACCAATTTCCAATATCACAAGTATAGAGTTTACAAGTATTGAAATCAAATAAAATACTATTCATCACATCTAATCAACAATACTCATTCACATTTGCAAGAAATGAAAAACACTCTCAATATGTATTTAAATCACCTTATAACACTATGCACGCCACCCGCTTGCTTTAACACAACAACCCACCACAAAACCAATCACAAACATCACAACTATAATGCTTACAAGTATTTAAATCAAATACAATACTATTCATCAAATCTAATCAACAATACTCATTCACATTTGCAAGAAATGAAAAACACACTCAATATGTATTTAAACCACTTTAAAATACCATGCAAGCCACCCGCTTACTTCAACACAATAACCTACCACAAAACCCATCACTAATATACAATATATAATGCTTACAAGTATTGAAAACACTTACAATATTTCCATCATATGTAAAGCAACAATACCCAATCACAATTCAAAAGAATGAAAAATACTCCCAATATTAGTTTAAACCACCTTATAACACCATGCAAGCCACCCGCTTTCTCAAACACAACAACACACCACAGAACCAATTTCCAACATCACAAGTATAGAGTTTAACAGTATTTAAATCAAATAAAATACTATTCATCACATCTAATCAACAATACTCATTCACATTTGCAAGAAATGAAAAATACCCCCAATATGTATTTAAACCACCTTAACACCATGCAAACCACCCGCTTGCTCCAACAGAACATACCACCACAAATCCAATTTCCAACATCACAAGTATAGAGTTTTACAAGTTTTTAACTAGAATTTACTTACTTTGCTTAACTAAGCTTACAACTTTCAGAAAAAATCCAGAGTTATTGCAAACAATGTGTATTTAGCCTGCAAAAGAAAAGTTAAATTTATAAGTACTTCAGTCTTGAAAATGATACAACTACCAGAAACAATAAAAAAGATTGAATTAGCAAACAGATGTTACTTCATAATTGTCAGGCTAGAAAACTTACCAAACACAATATGTTCATATGTTCCTGAGAAACACCATTAACCTTCATAACTGAAACAACAAAAACAACACAACTTACAATAAAATAAGCCTTCCACAAGAACAGGGAAGACCAACACATCCTCAAAGCAAAACCTACTTACTCAAAATTAACATTTTTCTAAAAGAAAAAATTATACTTGTGAAAATTAATGAAGAAGAGTTGGTTGGATTGAGATATATATATATATATATATTACAAACTTAATTCACTTTTCAAATTCCTTTTATCACAAAACAATGGAGAAAAATATAAACAAACTAAAATAAAAATGAGAAAAATAAACAAACCAAAAAAATATAAATTAATCAAAATAAAATGGAGAAAAATAAGCAACAAAAAAAAGGGAATACATGGGTATCAACTGAAATGTGAACTTCTCAAATGTGAAGCTAGGAGCTTAGTTGATGACTGTAAGGAATACATGGGTATCAACATGGAATTAAACTATTAATTATTACAAGGAGTGCCCAACATTTCTACTTATATAAAAGAATGCTTTTACTTTGTCTTTGGTCTGAATTATAAAACTTCCTACAACTTTTTTCCTCTGATTTAGGCCCATGCTGTAAGTGCTGAATTAAAAAATAAAAAATAAAAGGCCCTACTTCAACATCAATTGCAATACCACCTACTATAAAGATGTTGTGAGGATGTGGAGAGATAAAAATTGATGAAAAGCTAATTTAAAAAATCGGCGAATTCAGAAACCCATAAAAGTAGTTGAGAAATATTAAAAAATGGGACATTTTACAGAGGATGTTAATGGTACCAGTTGTGCCACCAGCCAAGAGAAATGTTTGCACATAATAAAGTATGAAGACTGAACACAACATCACCATAATTCTAAGAGGACACAAGGCTTAAGTAAAATGTAAATGTTTGTCAGCAGTAATAATACAAACCACAAGCATCCACAAAATAAAAAAGAACCTAACCAAAGGAGATGATAATATAAAAACATAAAAAGAGGCAATTAAAAAAAAAAAAAATAGTGCCAGAATCTTCTCACAATTAAAGGGGTGGAGGGTAAGTTTTACCTATCAACAAGCCTTGACTTTCCTCTGTAAGGTTTCACTAGGACACAAGCCCCACGTACAAAAAGAGGGTTCCCCTTGGCTAAAATTTGCTTGACAGTCTCCACATAAACAAAAGTGACAAAACCAAACATCCTCTTCTGATGGCAAGGAATCCTAACATCTTGAACAGGCCTAAATTTGCTGCAAAACATGGAATTTTGATTAGCTTAGAAACCAAAAAAGAAAATCAATAAATAAATATAATTTCAAAGTCTCTTACTTGAAGTAGTTAGAAACCAAAAAAAAACTCAAATGGAGCCTATATAATCTAAGATCAATTTTATGGCACCTGTATAGCTTTAAATATTTAATTATAATAAAAATCAGTCACTCAAAAGTCAAAACCCTAACAAGAATTGAAGAAACACAGTATCCAATTGCCATAAAAATTTATAACTAAAATTCAAATGAATTTACATTTTCCTAGGATATATAAAGATACTAACTTACTAAGTTAACTTATTCCTTACACGATTTTCTACTTTTCTCAGCATCCAAACAAAAGCTTAGTAGTGCAAAAGAAAATCAGGAATAGAGAGAGTGTGATTTACCTTCCGAAGTCTTCGAATGAAATTGTAACGCTATTTGAGACCTCTCTGTTTGGTTTGTTCATGGAGATCCACGGCACCATTGATGACTGGGAGTCCGCGAAGCCTCGGATCTTCGCTACGACTCAAACCTTACAAGTTAGGTTAACAGCCTTGGTGCGGTCAGGTCGGCCCAATGGAGTAGAAGCCATGGAACACAAAGAAAGAGTCTAAGTATAAGTCTGAGTTTCAGAGTAGAGAGCCAAAAAAGAATGAAATTCGAAATTTCAGAAAGAGAGAGAGAGAGAGAGAGAGAGAGAGAGAGAGAGAGAGAGAGAGAGTGTGTGTGTGTTGAGATTGAGAAAGATAGGGAATCGGTGAAGGGTCGTCAGATGGGAGTGGGAGGCAAACTGTTGGTAGTTGGGAGTGGGAGGCGAACAGTCGGTTGGGGGTGGGAGGCGAAGGGTCGATTGGGGTTGGAATCGGTGACGATGAGTTGACGCTACGGCGGCGACGACGAGTTGAATCGGCAGCTGGATGGGCAAGCTGATGCGACGGCGGGTTGTGAGGGAGAGAGTGAGGGAAAGAGAGAAAAACCCAAAAAAAGAGGGAAGTGAAATAAAAAAAGGGGTTGAAACTGATATTAGTATAAAACTTTTAGTGACGACTTGTATTTCATCACTATTGGCTACCTTTAGCAACAAATTTCGTCCTTGTTAATGATGCTGATGTTTATGATTTTATTTTTAGCGACGACTTATTTTCATCAGTATTTATCACATTCAGCGAAGAAAGTTTGTGTTGCAAAAAACTTAAAATTTTAGCGACGAAATAATTCGTCGCTATAGATGAATTTAGTTTGACGCCTACATTTTTCGTTTGGCGCCTTAGTTAAACACAACATATGGCAACGAAATCTAATTTTCCTTGCTAAATATTACTAATTTTTTTATAAATAGCGACGAAATATAAATTTCGTCACTATATGGTACTTTTTTGTGATGAAAAAATTTTCCTCACTAAAATTCGTCATTGAAAATATATTTTGTTGTAGTGCCATCAGATCAGTACACCGGTTAGCCAGGCGATAGTAGTGTTTAACTTGAACTTGCTGAAATCTGGTCATCAAATGCCTGCAATCCATTAGTTTTTGAACTACCTCTAGTGCGTTAAACGATATGGAGCACGTACTGTGACTACCAAACCTCAGCTTTGAAGCAAGATGTTCACTGTGGCAGACATAATTGAATTTGTAGCCTACCAACTCCAGCTCCATGAGTCATGACAATGATAGCCTATTCGTTACAATGCACAAGGCCCGCCCTCCTATTCTGCACTTGACTATTCTGTGTAGCACCGGCCTTGCAAGTTATAGACGGCCACATGCCCATGTCTCGATCACACTTTCATTGCTCTTTTGCTTCAAAAATCAAGTCAAATAGTGCAACCTCGTATAGTCATACCACACTTGTATACAGTTATACCTTCAAAATTTTCCTTTTTATAATTAATTCAATAGTTACAACGAGGCAGAAGGATTTGAACCCTGAATATATGGATACACCGAAAGATGCCGACTGTAGCTAAGTTATATGACTCTTGACAGTCACACCATGTATACTTTGATCAAATATAGTATGACTCAAAATTCATATATACCATCCGAGTAAGGATTGGAATATTAATTAACTCAAAAGTTTACAACTATAGTTTTAAGTCTAAATTCAATTATATTATTAAAATTTTCAATTTATTTTTTTATAGGACTTTTACTCACATGTTTTTACCTAACAATGATATAATAAAGGAAAAAAAATTGTAGTTTAAAGATATTTTTATTGTATCTTTCCACCTTTTCAAATGTAAACATCTGGTACTTCATCCATTATAAGTCGATATTTATACAAGTTAAGGTTTTCATATGATAAAATATAAAACGTTTTATAAGTAAACATTTTTTTTTTTTTTTTGACAGACTATAAATAAACATTTTAGTTTAAAATAAAAGGCCATGTGTGCTTCTAAAAAAAACAAAAATGAAAGAGCATGTTAATCATACATAAAGACCGAATAAGAAGTCATATGAAGTCATGTGGGACTAATCGTGGACATTTTGAAGATTCCAAATGTTTATTTGTGTACTTGGACAATGTTTATTTGGAAGATGGACAATGTGTACGTGGACAATGTTTAATTTGTGTAAATATGTTGCTGTGGACAATGTTTAATTTGTGTAAATATGTTTAATTTGTGTAATTTGTGGACAATGTTTAATTTGAACTTCCTTAAATATTTGAAATTGTGATAAGTTTGAGAAGCAAGCTTGATACTTTGTTTGTGTGTTTGAGAATGAATGTTTGAAATTGCGTTTGTGTGTTTTGTTGGTGTATTGATTGAAATGGTGACAGGTTTTGTAAATTGTGAATAGGTTTTCTGGCCTAGACAGAGAGAAAAAAAAAAAAAAATCAACTATGGCCGCGTTTAAATGTGGCTATAGCCGCGTTTCAAACGTGGCCAAAAATAGTGTATCGATGGCCTATTGTCTGCGCTATGGCCGCACTTTTTAAGCGCGGCCTAAGGTTATGGCCTTAGGCCGCGTTTTACACGCGGCCTAAAGCCATACTCTTATGCCGCGCTTTAAACGCGGCCTAAGCTGCTGTCTTAAGCCGTGTTTAAAACGCGGCCTAAGGCCAAATGGGCTGAGATCAGGCCCATCTGTGTTCAGGCATATGGCCGCGCTTAAAAAGCGCGGCCTAATATCATCATCTTAGGCCGCGCTTGAAAAGCGCGGCCTAAGGTTTTGTCTGAAGCCGCGTTTAAAACGCGGCCTAAGACCAAATGGTGCTTACTCCTGTCGGTCTGAGGCCGCGTTTTTGCCGCGGCTATAGGACCGGGTCTTGGGCCGCGTTTCAAAAAGTGCGGCCTTAGACCAACCGGGCCTATAGTCGCACGTATTAGGCCGCGGAATAAAACGCGGCCTAAGGCCAAACGGGGCTTAGGCCGCGTTTTTATGTCCTATGGCCGCGTTTTAAAAACGCGGCCTCAGAACCGTTTTTTTGTAGTGCATGTTCGGTAACATTTTTTCCTAATTTGTGATTTCTTAGCCCTGATATTTGTTGTGGGAGCACGACAAAAGCAGCATGTATTTACAAAATAAAAACTACGGAATGTAGTTTGAATTTCGAAAACTGTCAATAATATGACAATCCTACAAAATAACAGCAGTTTTTTTTAATCATAAATAATTTGATAATGAACTTATATTGAGTGAAGAATGATTAAGTTGAATTCTAAATATTTTCATTAAAAATACTTAGAAGTGTTAATTGAGTTATAAAAATACTAATATATATATATATATATATATAATTTCACATATATTTGTAGTATTTGGAAATTGATGTTTGGTATCGTTGTTTAAACTACAATTTTTAGTATTTAAATATTAAAACACATATTTTTATAACGCTTTTTAATCTATACGTATTTTCATAATAGTTAAACAACAATACTATAAATCTCTAATCAAACGACGTTAGTTTCCAGAAACATAAGTACACTGGGTCTGTGGGTGCACCTGAATGCGACAAGTGACAAAATTTTAACAGATGAGGTGTACACGTCACGTCCAAATGCAAACCAAACAAAAACATTCGTGTGGAACTGGGTTAGCATTAGCATGCACAGGTTGTACATAGATTTAGTAGCCCAGTTAGCATTATCATCAGAGGTGGACTTCCACAAATATCATACGTATGGTAGAGAAAGTAGAGTTGGGTTGCAGCCGACTTTCACCGCCATGTTATATAATTCTAATGCTCATGTAAATGATTGATACTTTTTGTTAATTATATTCAGAAACTGAGTTGCATTTATCTATTCTTTGAATTCAATTGAGTGGAGGACTTGTGGCCACTGATTAGTCCGAAGTTGTGAGTGAATTCCTCCAAATATTTATTTGCGTATAATTTGTGAGTTGCTTTCAATAGACGAACTATACAGAGAGAAGGGACAAAAGTGTTATTGTCTTCCAAATTTTATTATTTTTGGGGTGGCTTTGCTACCTTGGCACGTGTCTACTTGTTAATGGATCTGGTTTTTTGAACTTTGGAGAAAATGAGAGCAAACCTACTTTTAAGTACGTGGTTTCAAAGAATAGTGAACTGACTTGTGAGTTTCAGTTAATTCAACTGGTAAAGTTTCTGATGGTTGAATAAAAAATCTGGGATTCAATCTCCGCCTACACTAATAACTGATTGATATCTTGGTCTGATGAGAGCGCCCGTTATAGGTTAAAACTCTCTAAAAAAAAATAATAATAATAATAATGAACCCACTTTGGGTTAAGGGGAACAAATGTGGCTAGTTGATGAGATATAAAAACTTGGTTAATGCTTTCACTTTGTCATGTTTAAGACCTGTTTTTAGTCATTGATAATGTTATTTGATTGCTGAATTTTTGAAAGGATGGCAACCTTGAGCAGTGGATTTCATGGGATTTTGCTACTTTCAACAATATGGTTTGATCACTTGATGTGGATTTGGGCATGTTGGTTAGCCAAACTGCCCTTAGTTTGCTTTTCCGAAGAGATTGGTCTCTCTTGAAATTGATATGTTGAATACAAAGGATCATATTAGTAAGCATTGAAAAATGGCAAGCAAGCTTTTTACGGCTAGAGGAAATTAATTTGACTAAGAATTATGGTAATACAATAGATTTTTAGGGTGGTTTTAATGTATGTTATTGGCTTGCATGTGAGCTTGCTCATGGACTCCTGGGTTTTGCAAGTGCTTCAACCCTTTTAAACCCATGGGTAAGTTTGGAGGCTATGTTCCCCTGCAAAGTTTCTTAATAATCTTTCAAATGGGTTGAGGTCACATGGGTGTGAGAAAAGAAAAAAATAATGGGTATGCCAAGTCTGTTTGGGCTTGGCCTTCATTGGGCTTTGCAAAATGAGCCTTAGCAACTATTTATATTTTAACTATATCTATTCTATTTTGAGCTTGACCAATTGGGAGAGCCCAACCAATAAAGAATGAAACTAAGATGGAAGGTCTCAACCACTAGCTAGTAGGTTTGAAAATCGGACTCTGGTTCATAATAAGAAAGTTCTAATAGTTTTTAAAACAAACCAAAGTCTTCCAAGCAAACTCCTGACTCCTGAGTTCTGAATGGCCACGATATTCTATTACAAAAGCAAGAATCAACATAGAACTTTGAATTTTGTTGGTATAAGAAATTGAATATTTCTCGCTGTATAGTCACTATGATCTTTGAGTCTCTAAGTGGTGGTAAAGAACATATAATATATATATATATATATATATTAATTTTAATTAGAAACCTAGTCTACTTCCTGGATGGTTGAGCTGAATTTTGATCTAACTGTATAAGAATTGCAACCATCTATAGAAATCACAAACCTTGACCTGAACAACAAAATCAAACCATTTTTACCTACTTTAAAGGCTAATGAGGAAGCAATACATATAGTCTTTCTATTTCTGATTGGTAAATACTAAATAGCACCCATCATTAAAGATTAAAAGATATCAAATTCGTTTCCTTTCTCATGTAAATATAGAAGACCAACATGGACTCGTACAGATAGTTCAAGAGAAGAAAAAAAAAATGATTGGCTCTGGAACTGACCAAAACAATTATAAAAGCAGAGTATTCAGATAGAAAATGACTGATGATTTGAGATAACAAGCTTAGAATTCAGAGAGTTCGATGATGCAAAGCTTGTGACTAGCTATGGCAGTTTCAAAGTTGCTGCATTTTTTAATCCTTTACAAATGCCGTCTTTGATGGGTTAGTGCGTGGACTTGGGAATTCATGAACCACGTGTTCGTGGACAAAACAAATGGGCCGTACTGCTAGTACTAAAAAGTCAAAAAGTCACAATGAAATACCGTGTGGATTGTGGAAGTTTCAAGTGATTGCAAAAGTCAGTTCCTAAACCCGCGTGCAATTTCGTGGTTGCAATTAATGATGACATACGGTTCGTAAGGAAGTGATCATGGAACAAATTAAAAGCACTTGCTTTGGTAGCTAATGTTAATATTGTCCTTGTTTATAATAATAGTCGCATTAGTGTTTATTACTACAATAGGATTGAGTTATTTCTAGCTATTAAACATATCAAGCCAAAGCTCAACTCTACTTCTGTTATACTCTCTCTGCCTTTTTCTTCATCCAAACAAATTATTAATCCAAACAGATTATTAATCTACAGCAAGGCCGACCTAAGATAGTTTGACGCTTAAGACGAAAATTTTAAAGAGACTTTTCTTTTTTATCTAAATAGCATTTAAATAATATTTAGTTGATTTTTTATATTATAATTTTTTTTATTTCAAATTTATTATTAATTCTTACTTATTAATATGTCTAAGTCACTTAGAGTGAGCTAGTGATACTTATTATTTAAGTTCTACAAAATGGTGTGTTACCAATAAAAAAAAGTTGTTCAAACATTTATTTAGTATATTGTTTAAGTGGCACTGAACATATTCCTACCACATTAATTTGTAAGTTTTTTGTCATAAGATTTGCATTAGTTTTAGCATTTTTCATTCACTTAATAGTATTAGGATTGTATTTCTATTAATTCATAAATTGTTTATGGAGAAAATGCTAAAATTATTTCAAATTTTACTACAAAAAACGTACAAACTGATGTGGCAATGAAATGATAATTCAAAAAAAAAAAAAAGTATTGAATTACTTTTTATGATTGGAGACATATCAATTTATAAGAACTACATAATAAAACTTTTAATATACTAACATGACTCTAATATTTTAGGCCTTCATATTTCTTAATAGTGGTAAAAAAAAAATTTACACTGTAACTCACATTTAAAAAAATAAAAATAAAAACCATATATATACCTTACATTTTTTTTATGTTATATAGATATATACCTCATTGCACCCATATTTAGGGGCCCTTCAATGTTAGGGGGCCTTAGGCCTAGGGCCAGCCCTGTGTGCAAGCAAAGTATTCTACTTATACCACATGCGTTTCTCATAAAAAAAATAAATAAATAAAAACTCGTACTACACATCTGTTAATCATAGATTAATGCATGATTAATCTAATTCAAAAATCTTATAGCTCAACTAATTGACATATCCTTATGTTTCTAATATGGGCATCCAGACTTTAAATCCTCCCACCCTTAACTATCAAATTATAATATAATATAATAAAATAAAAAAGATTAATCTAGTGCTTATCCTTCTATAAATACCCCACGTTTGGGATTCGTTGTAACATATAATTTAATATGGTTAAGATGGAGCAATCAACTACTTTTGTCCATAGTGAGCCCTAAAGGAAACTCTAGGGTGAGCCATAGTGCCTAATTCAATATTAATAGTGTTTTTCAAAGAAAAAAAAATTATGATATTTTTCTCATTTGATTTTCCAATATATGGGCAAATTCACATAATCTTTTTTTTTAGCATTTTTTTTATTATGGCTATAATTAACCATGTTGAGGGACATAATTACCTCCATCAGGGGCCAACATTTGAATTCCCTTTGTTACCGGCATAGATTTTGAGCATGCAAACAAATAGTCCAAACCTAATGATCCAACTCAACTCGTAGGGTTTAAGTTAGATTTTCTTTTTAGACCTATCATTTATTTGGTTGGAGTGAAGATCTCACAATTTGAAGAAATCAGATTTTTTTTTTTGAGAGGCAATCTATGGCGTTCACTTCTGATGATAACTATTTATCATCAGACTAAGACACCAATCAGTTTTTGGTGTAAGCAGGAATTGAACCCCAGATCTCTTATACAACCATCAGAGATTTTATTAGTTGAGCTAACTGGAACCCACAAAAGAAATCAGATTTAGTTGAAATATAATTCAAATGATCCGACCCATTTACATCTCTATCTTAAAATCTTTGTTTTTTTTTGGAATTTCTAAAAAAAAAATTTCTTTAAGCAACAACATGAAAAATATTAAAGTGATAATTTGACTGAGATATTAGAGTGAAAACATTATTGCTTGGCAATTAAATTTCTCTTTTTCTTTTAATAATTTGATAGTACAATAGATAACGTAAGATTTGAAATTTTGAATATTACTTTATCTATTAAAAGAGAGATTATGCCTCTAATATTTTCTTGTCGATGTTTGTGAAACTGCAACCAAATTGCTAGCCTGATAGGAACATGCCATTTGACCTAAACCTAATTTCAACCATTCTAGTAATTTTTGGAATCAAAATCCAGCACAGATTGAAACCACAAATATGATCAAAGAAGAATATTCAAATAACACACTCCCAACTTATTACATCAACCAATACTTTGAAATATACTGAAATATCCAATAATAGAACTCATCAAATTATGCTAATATATCAAGCAGACTTATTTTGAAAATTTAACCTTGTCATGTCTTATCTGAGTCAAATGGCCGCTCCAAATCACTAGAAAAACAAAAACAAAAAAACAGAAACAAAATCTTGAAGAGCCAATAAATGGGGCACAGGCAGAGCCGTAAAGGATAAAGGTACAAGTCAGAAACAACTCAATTTATATGTTAGATCTGGCATTTTGATTTTACATCCTAACATTTTAAATTTTAGAATTTACCTTCTGAAATTTTTAGTTTTTAGATTTTACACTCTGACGTTTTAGAATTTGAATTTTATCCTGTAAAGTTTAGGAGTGTTTAAATTTTACATCCCAAACACTCCCAAACTTTAAGGAGTAAAATCCAAACATTTCTAAAATTTAGAGGTTATAATCCAGATCCTGAAACATTTGGGTGTAAAGTTTAAACACTTGCAAATTTCAAAAGGTAAAATCTAAATTTTAAAACTTCACAATGTAAAATCTAAACACTTGCAAATTTTAGGAGTGTTCTTTTTTGTGATATAGATATAGTTTTTGTTTTTGTTTTTTTTTTACCAGATGGGCCATGCGTAAAAAGATAGATCCCAATACAAGTATGAAACAGATGGGAATTAAAGGGAACAGAAAATGAGGCTCTTATTATAGCAGTGGTTCGTCAAAATTGGCTGCTATCAAATTTAGCATACTATAATTATCTAACTGATAAACATTAGAAAGTCCACATTTCCAGTGGGGTACCATGAGGGGATATTTACTGTCGGTTTATCCCTGGTTTGATTTTTAAGTTATTTAAGAACGTGGATAATGAGTTAATCTATTAATAATGACACCTACGATAAAAAGGAGAATTTGAAAGGATAGCTTAAGCCATAGAATACGTTTTTGGTGGAAAAAAACTTAAAGAGTTTATTTATTTATTTATTTTAGCTACCATAGTATTTTAAATTTATGGTCTCAGGTCAAGATTCAAGAAATTGATAAGTTTTTTATGTTGGTGGAGATCGAATTTCAAAATTCTTAGGGTTTGAATATTCCATATGTATTTTGTTCCTTTATATTAAATATTTTTTTAAGAATATTAGTAGCAGAGTTATTAGGGATCGTTACCTAATATATAATTATCATGATAATTATTGATTGGGTCAATGAGCCTATTCTTTAGACGAGAAGTGTGAGAGTAATTTTTTTTTTTTTTTAATTGGAAATGAATAAGCCAATATATTATTGAGAACCAACACAATTGCAACTAGTAGTCTAGTAATAACATAGAATTGCATGGAGGATCAATTAGAATTCCTTGCATTTGTGTTCATTGAACTCATAAATTATTAAGCTAAGTATCTGATCAACATTCATTTATTTAACGTAACTAGGTTGGATTTTGTTCAACTCGATCGACTTGTGTTGAGATTTTGAGTTAAACACATATATTAATTTATTCAACATTTTTTGCAAACTAGGCAATGCTAGATTCCATTTTGCCAAATCAAACTAAGTAGAAGTTTTGACTTTTGAGTAGGATTTGTTACATATCTTATCCTAAACATTTTTTTTTATTTTTTATTTTTTTAAACCAATATGTTTCATAAACTAAGTGTATAACCTTCTTTAAAAAAAAAAAAAAAACCTACTAATTATCATTATTTTTATTTGTTTTGGGAGGTTTTTTTTTTTTTGGTAAATAAAAAATGGGGGCCCTTATGGTTATATTATACCTCCGAACAGGTACCAGATGGATTTTTTACCGTCCGTGTGAGGGGGCCAACCCTCACAAAGGATGCCCACCAACAAGAGCCCGCTGGTAGCAGGAATCGAACTTGAACTGGTTAGACGGAGTGAACAATCCTTACCAGCTGAGCCAAGCACTTATTGGCTGTTTTGGGAGGTTAGTACTTAGTAGGTTACATCCTCATTGTATGTGATTATAAAAAAGGACAATGTTTATTTATAGAAAAACGATTGTCAAAACCAAAAAAAAAAAATAAAGAGAAATGATATATTTAGAATATGATTTCTAAATTCAATTACAAGATATTCTTTCTTCATTCACCAGCCACTTCCACTTCCTGTTTAAAAATGAAAAAGAAAAAAAAGAGTAACTTTATCAAATCAAATTCGTGCACCAACACACCGTTCTTTTACGTCCGCTGTTTCACACTTTATACAAATCTCTGTCTCCGTCCCTAATCAGTGGGGATTCCGAAAACCTCAAAACTCAAACAAACAACCTTCGCCTGAGATATTTTAAAACACAAAAAAAAACCGTACAAGTTATTCCAACGTGAACGAAGAAATTAATATTATTATTATTATTATTATTCTTAGGGTGATGAAATCAGTGACATCATCGAGTCATCTCCACCGTCCATTTCTACTCCTTTCACTTCGTAGCCACACCATATAATTACCCCCCTTCCCCCTCGTACTGTTATCGCCGGAACCGTATGGAAGAGTTGTTGTTGATATAGAGTCCGAGCCTTGCCGGGTCGGGTCGAGTCGACTCGTGTATTGAATCGGATCGAGTCTCAGGCTGAGTTGGTTTTGGTTTGTTTTTTTTTTAGAATGAGAGGTAGCTTGCTGAGTCGTCGTACGGAACAGAGGCTCCGGCAACTCGCGATCTCGACCGTCGGATCGGTTAAGATCAAGCTCCTGCTCTTCCTCTGCATCGCCTTCACACTCTTCGCGCTACTGAGTCGCGGGTCGGGTTTCACGGGATGGACCAGCCCGAGTGGTCCTCCGGATCTGTTACCATTCCCAAGGTTCGTTAAATATTCTCTCTCTCTCTCTCTCTGATTAACAACTAAATCAGCTACTAATAATATATTTATTCTCTCTAATCTATTTTTATATTCGGAAATCAATATATTTGTTTATTTTTTCGGAGTCATTGAATAACTTATATAAACAAAAATAGTAATAAGTGATTGAGTCTTGGGGTTTTGAGTTTGTGTTTCATTTTGATTATTCTAAGTTCATTCGGTTTTAGTTATAACTGATTTTATTCAGCTTTAGTAATGAATCTTTAAAAATACTTTTAAAACTTAAACCAAGTAAGTAAAGTTTAAAGTTTAAATTCAAAGGTAACATGTTGGGAAGTTTCAAAGTCGTGTCTTTTTGTTTTTGGTGTCAAGCAAGTTTTGTTTTGTTTTTTTTTTTTATTTTGGTATATCCCTTTTTGTTCAAAAGTTTGATTATGTGGATGGCATTATTGGTGGTGTTGAAAATCATGCATACCTTATTTTGGAATGTTAAAAAAAAAAAAAAAAATTGAGCTCTTTTAAACACTTCCTTTTGTATTAGTCCTCAAAGAAGCATAGAGCTGAGAGATATGACTTCACATCCATTGCTTAAAGAATTCATTAGTCATTACATTAAATGAAATCATTTTTTTTAAGATACAATAGGATTTGAAGCCTATGGCTTCTATTCCCTAATGATTATTCTTTATCATCAAGATTTGAGTCTTGTATTCAATGACAAGAGATTTTATCAGTTGAACTAACTGGAACTTACAAAAAATTCTCGATTAGTAGAGATATATTTGTATGGTTTGAAGCGGAAATTTTTTTCTTGATATTGTAGACCATTTAATTAGTAGAGAATGCTTGTAGTTCTTATGTAATCACACTGGGTGTACATTTTATGCACAGGAAAGGATATGCCATTGTAATGAATACATGGAAAAGATATGATCTTTTGAAGCAGTCAATTTCTCACTATTCATTGTGTCCTGGACTTGAATCTATCCATATTGTGTGGAGTGAGCCTGATCCTCCGTCGGATTCTCTTAGAAAATTTCTGCAGCACATTGTAGAGTCCAACTCAAGAGATGATCGACAAGTTGAATTGGTGTTTGATATTAACAAGGAAGACAGTTTGAGCAATAGATTCAAAGAGATTAAGGATTTGAAGACGGATGCCGTTTTTTCAATTGATGACGATGTTATATTTCCTTGCTCGTCCGTAGAACTTGCATTTAATGTTTGGCAGAGTGCACCTGATACAATGGTGGGTTTTGTGCCACGTGCGCATTGGGTTGATCAATCGGTATGTCTACATCTTATATTTATATACCATCTTGCTTGAACTTGCTTGAACCTTTGTTCTAAGAATTCCTTAACATCAACCTCAAGCTAGTTAATCAAAAGTCTTGCCCTGATGCCTATATGAAGTTTATGGCCTGAAAAAAGAAATGGTACCATAGTTAGAAATATGCATGATTCTGATCCTTTTCTCTGGCTATTAAGAATGAAAACCACATTTACATCATAACTATACCCCTTAACAGAGATATGACTTTGTATGGAATGGTTGGTAATTTCTGTGTCTGGCATAACAGTTGGAACCTGTTGTAGACTATGGCTGGAAGAGTGGAATACTTGCCTCATTATCCACCATACAAGTTTCTGTCCTACCAAATATGATAAAACATACCGGATCTTATAGTACACTGAATTGCAATGTTCCGTTTGGATTTTAAATTAGATATACAATCAAGGAAAAGAAAGTTGACAACTTCTTATAGATCGAAACTTACATATCAATCTGAAGAAGCAACCTTCTAAGGAACCTGTGTATGTGGTAGTGTATGGCTTGTAGCACAAGTATCAAATCATTAACTAAGTGTGGAATTGGGATTGCTGTACCAATTTATTTTAACTAAGTGTGGAATTGGGATTGCTGTATCAAATCATTAACTAAGTATGGCTTGTAGCACAGGTATCAAATCTTCTGCCATTTATTTCTGTTGGCATTATCTAAGAGAGTTAGAAAGCCTCCTGCATGTAATATCTAAATCTGTCAAAACTTGCCATACTAATAAGCCTTATCTCTATCTATATGCAGAAAGGCAACAATGATTACTACATATACGGTGGGTGGTGGTCAGTTTGGTGGTCGGGTACATACAGTATGGTACTCTCAAAGGCAGCCTTCTTCCACAAAAAGTATTTCAGGATATACACAAATGAAATGCCGGCATCAATTAGAGAATATGTAACCAAGAACAGGTTATTCTTCCATATGATTAACCTTTTGCACTTCATCCCCCCCCCCCCCCCCCCCCTCTCTTTCTTTTGTTAATAATATGTCGATCCACAAGTATTTTTACTAAATCTGGGAATGGATATACCAGGAACTGTGAGGACATTGCAATGTCTTTTCTTGTTGCGAATGCCACTGGTGCTCCCCCTATATGGGTGAAAGGTAAATGATGTACCTGATACGAATTATGTTATTGTCCATTAGTTTTATCTCTTGTTTTTACACTTAGTAGTTGCAAGTTATGCCAGATTTGCTTAATATGATAATTGGAATCTGGTTAGTTGTTGATAAAAAAATTTGTGCAATAGAACTCAAAAGCTGTATATCTTAACTTGGATAGGGGAGTGGAGTTCCGACTTAGTGATGATTATGTTATCTTGATCCATTAAAGTCACTGATGGAAACATATTTTA
This sequence comes from Quercus wislizeni, assembly GCA_023055345.1. Taxonomy (NCBI): domain Eukaryota; kingdom Viridiplantae; phylum Streptophyta; class Magnoliopsida; order Fagales; family Fagaceae; genus Quercus; species Quercus wislizeni. Next base: position 3,301,436 of record JALGQJ010000006.1, on the reverse strand, counting down.
GCAACAGTACCTTAAAAAGGCACAATTTTCTCAACTTTGCAGTCCTTTTGAAGTTGGGCAGTGGTTTGTGTTGTGTTGGTATATAGGAACTTCTAACTTAGATATGCGTACAAAATGTTTGTTGTTGCTCCAAATCAACGCGCTACAAAAGTTTGCAACTGACTCTGCCTTTGTACACATGGAAGGAAAGCTAATTGTATTAGGTTTGTGTAGTAGCATCTGTGTTAAACTTATGTCCTGATACTGGTGATAGTGGCAAGTCAATTATTTCCACATACTAAACTGCATCTAATATAAGTGATTACTGTGTTTTCATGCATATTTTGTTTATATTAATTCAAATATGTTATTGGTGTTATCATTGTAGGTAAGATATTTGAGATTGGCTCAACCGGAATCAGTAGCATGGGAGGTCATAGTGAAAGAAGAACCCAATGTGTCAATCGATTTGTTGCGGAGTTTGGACGAATGCCTTTAGTATCTACTTCTGCAAAGGCTGTTGATAGCCGCAACATCTGGTTTTGGTGATGCAGGAATTCATCCTTCCTTTTTAATTGCTGAATTCCTGCTCTTTTTTGTTTCCCACGTTTGGTTATTAATATTATTCCCATTCTTATTGGTTCATGACTTGTATAATATTGAAATTTCTTTACTTAGTGTTTTGGAGATAGGAGTTAGCACATCAATTAGATTGATTTCTTGTATTCTGATCTTGTAACACGTGGCAGTTGCCTTTTAGATTTACTTATATATTAACCTTCTGAGTTAAATGAAGACAATACTTCTGATGTTTTCCTTTCAAAAAAAATACTTCTGATGTTTTGTCTGAATAGTGAATGCTCCTTTAGACTTTTAACAGCTAGATGCAATTTTCCTTAAATGATATTATAAATGAAGAATGTTGACTGCACTGCTCTACTTCTAGAATGATAGAAGGCATAAAGCTCTGAAAGACCAATTTTTATCGATTTCATGGAGAGAAGATTACAGGAACAAGCCAAATTGAAAACAAACGTATTACTATCATTAAGGTCGTCATATTATCAAAAAAAAAAAAAAATCATTAATGTCGTCATCCTACATGCTACCTTGTCAGCATCTGTTTTGTCTCAATTAAAGTTACCCGTAAGTGATTCTGTCTTTAATCTCCCATAGCTGCGTTCTTAACCTATTAAAGAGCATAATATGCTTTCAAAAATTCTAAGACCACGGAATAAACTACCATTCTTGCCATAACTGTCCATGTGACAGATTTATGGACATATTGTGAGTGATAAAAAAAAAATTATGAGTCCATGTGAAAGTAACGTATAACTAATTACAGTCTATTATGTAAAATATTTGTGACCAAAGTGGTAACTTTTTATGTAGTATTAGAATTACTCATATGCTTTATCTACAAAAAAAAAAAGATCATTTACATTTGGAAGGTTGAAAATCAAAGGGTGTGTCCAATTTTAAAATCTTAATGGAAAGGATGGGCGATTTGTAAATTGCATGTCTTTGTTTGCATTCATGATGGAAACAAGAAAGAGATTCATGCTTATGTAGAGTATCATTTTGAAGCTTCTTTGAGCCTGCACTGATATTTAGTACAGAATAAAGGGTGTCATAGATTACATATTTTCATCCCTTTCACAGAAAACACATTTCACAGTGATTAGGAGGTAGATCTCCACCAAAATATCATCACAAAACTTTATTCAAAGTCTCTTCTCCGCTCTCTCTTCTTACTGAGCAATACAAGTAGCTGCTAGAGATCTTATTAAAAATTTTAGTGTTTAATTTTTAGCAACCGAAGTAGTTAGTAGTGATAGCAATCCGACTGTTCTTGAATAACTTCTTTCAGAAGATTTTCCATTTCTTTTGGTGGATGGAATTGGTATGCACTAAATCCAACATAACATATATGGAATGATAAACTAATACATGGATTTTAGTGGTATGCTACATTGCTACCACCCCTCATTTACAAAACTTTATTGTAGTCATCATTGGATGTGTTAAGTGATACGCAAGTCTCTTCGGCACCGGTGTTCCAAAGGAAATTGGCATACTTAGATACATGAGTAGGGTTGTCTGGCTCAGCTGCCATGGCTTGCTGGTACCTCTCCTCTGCTTCCCACATTTTCTTTCTTGCCATCCACAAGAAGTCTGCATATCGACTCAGTGCCTCACCATCTGCCGGTTCTACCAACACAGCACGCTTAAAGCACTCTTCTGCCCTGCAAACCCCGCAAAAAGATTAAAGGAAACAAACTTAGCGACATGTCACCCCAGTAAAATTGTATAACATAAATTTCATAATATTGATCCAATAAACTAAAGTATATGCTCAAGTCAAAAGAAGAACGATTGAACCAATTCTACTAGTGTCAAGTAGTTTAAGGTCATTCCAAATTAAAGATATTTCAGCTAATTTAGATATATTTCAAGCATTTGATTCTCAAACCAATTCTTCAAGCCAAGCACTGATATTTTATTCAGCAAAAGCATATCATACTTAATTGCTATGAACTGGTCTAAGTCTAACTAGGCTCTCGTTTTCAGTCATGTTAAATGGTGAATTTTGTGGGGAGAAACTGAACTTCCTGGAATAGCACTATGGGGGAGTCAAAAATACCCCCACTATATAAAGCAAAATATGTCATCTAGCTAAAAGGGAATCAAGGATAATTCCTAATTCTGTAAGCTAACAAGTACTACCAAAAAAGATGACATAGCACTAAAAACTATCCTATCACTGTCCATTGGAAGATATTGTCTCGCAGGTTTGGCTTGCATCCATACTCAAGTGCACTGGAAGTAACACAAACACGACACATGTCCCAAAATGACCACATGTTGGTCTCATATTCCGTCCAGCGCATGAACGTAAGCCTTGTCCTTGTCTCAACACCTATACAACGAAATTTTAACTCAAGCAATGAAGCAAGGGTACCCCTTAATGCATATCATCTTCACTTTACAGACTATCAGTGGAGTGAAGATGCCTCACTCTACTGAGTAGCAAATAGTTTCCAAGTTAAACCGTGCAAGCAAGGAACAACCATCTAATGAGTCCCACTCAAAGCCTAACTTTGTACGCTACAAGGACTCAATCTATTCAAATGTCGATTCAAGTGGTTAGTCTGAGTCTCTTTCACATAATGGTTTAGTTTTCAATAAGGAAACAAAATAGAATGAATTCAAACACTAAGAATAGTAAATTAAACACGTACCTATCATTGTCATGAGCAACCAGGAAGAGGAATTGTGCATAGTTAGACAACAGAAGAGGATTATTTGGGTCCTGGGATAAACTCATCTGGTAAAAAAGATCTGTCCTAAAGTAATCCACATAATCATCTGATTCAATCTCCACGGTCACCGACGATACCAACTGTTGCATTGTTTGATGATCAAGACCTACCCCTCTCATTTCTACCCTCATTCTTGAAGCTTCCTCTACCATCGATTCCCACAAACTTACCTCCTCTGAGGTCAACAAATTATTCTTAGACAAAGAAACCTCAAATATCTCATTAGGAACAACATTAGGATATTGAATTGACACTGATGATGTACCTAAGTTATTGTCCCCACCCTCAGTACCACTAGCAATAGGGCTTACTTTGCCACCATCACCACCGCTACTACTACCATTGTTATCTATGCTAGAAGATGAAGTTGAAAATGACCTAAGTGTTATTGCACCGAACTGTGGTTGAACTTGATTCTCTTTCTCATTCTCTGTGATAACCATGTTATCACTCATCGAATACACAGTGAAATTAGCCAGAAGAACCATCACATCAACCATGAGAGTCGGCGTTTGCGAAAAGACCTGTTGAAATAGCCAAACGAATGATGCATTTATATCTCTCTGCCCCTTATTAATAATCACTTGTAAATCCTCATAGTAAATGCTTTCCCTTATATGCAACGCATAGCTTTGAAGCTCTCTAATCATAAACACCATTGAAGAGAAGGCCCTTTTCAAAGAACAGCAAGTGAAGTCCCCTGATTCTTTCAAACCCTCTTCCCACTGTTGCTTCCTCTTGATAATGCGAAGTGATAGAGGAATTTCCAATCTGTTCACTCTCCGTTCAATGTTAATGCGCACAATTTCATCTTGCTCTGGCCAGTGAGGTGGCTCGGGCTCAATACCAAACAACGAAGGCTCCAAAGAATCAAACTTCAAACTTGAAAACTCCCTCAAGTTTACTTCATCTTCTCCTTCCAAAAGTCTGCCTTTTCCGAACGTTTCTGATACCGTGCAAGTCGTTTCCTTTTCAATTTCGTTCTCATCATCGACAAGACTGAACCTCCTGGCTAATTCTTCAATCTGCTTCGATGATTCTGTGTCGAAAATTTCATCAGAACTTGCACTACAAGCTCGTTTTAGACTATTTCCTCTAGAAAAACATGACCCAGAAAGAGAAGATAGATAAGCGAAGCCATAAGCAAGACCTTTATTACTTTCTCTACGTGTTGGCAATAAGGAAGAAGAAATTTTATAGCTTGGTTTCAAAACAGAACAGACTGAAGAAGTTACTGTGAGCTGAAAAGCCTGCCAACTGTTTGAATTTGGACCAATTCCCAATCCCATAACTCAACTATCAACCCTGAATTTGCTCAAGCTTCAAACTCAAAACAGAGAACCCAGAAGCAGAGCACAAGAAGAGAGAGAGAGAGAGAGGTGGTTATCGATATATTATTAGTCAAACTCCCGAGAAGTCCGTGTAATAAAGGTGTCAAATGCTATTGCTTTCAAAGAAGGGAAAGTTGAAACTTTGAAAAGCATTCTATACAGAAAAGATCACCGGAAAGCAATCTAGAAGCTGGTGCCCATTCTTTCAATATACAACCTGAAAAAGGATAAAAGGCAACACGTTTTGTCAAAAAGGGTCACAATCCCACCACTGTTCAAGACACAAAATCCAAAAACCAAATTTTTTGGTAGAAAAAATTTGGTTTTGCCAAAAAATTCACAAATTACAACAAAAACTTGTTAATTGGTTCGATTGTAATATAAAACATTTTAGAAAAAAAAAAAAAAAAGAACTCACAACTAGTAAGTGATACAGAATGGGATTTTTGATTGCTTCAATCTCAGAAAATATGAATCTGGGCTTTGGCTTTAGGAGTTAATTCTTTTCCAGGAGGAGTCTGGGACATGAACGAGTCAAAATACATTTTGGATTTTTAGACAAATGTCAAAATTTCGTGTTCATGACTGAAGCGGGGAAACCATTACACGTGGACGTAAAATGAAAGACGCGTGGTGGGTAGCTACGAAGCAGAAATAATCTCGTGACGTGGGGGGTGCTTTTACATCGATTAGGCGGGTGACAGAGTTATCGCACATGCATGTGAGGGGATCAACTTTTGATGTGCACGTGGCTGTTGCTACGTGTTTTTGACGTTTCAGTTCCGAGAAAATATCACCATCGCCGTCGGTATGGACACGTGGTAATTTAGAAATTGATTGTTGACACTTTCGGATTAAGGTAATGTTTTGGATCTAATTTAGGTCTTAGTCTCTCATCTTATCTTTTGGATCTCTTCAAAGAAAAAATCTATTAGGACAAAAAATATGTTTACTCCTTAAGATTTGGGTCACGTTTCTATTTTTAGATTCTGATATTTGAAAGTTTCTGTTTAGCTCTCAAAAAATATAAAATTACCAAATTAATCTTTTGGTAGTAGTCTTATATTTTTTTTTTTCCCATAATATTATTAAGGATTAGGGGTGTCTTAGGTTTTTTACCAAGAAATATTGATAATAAGTAATAACCCATGTCAGATCAGATGCCTCATACTCACATGGTCACATAGATAATAATAACTACAAAGAAGTTAAACTAATGAACTTTTTTGAGCATACTCAGGATTTGAGACCAGCTCAACTAATCTTGCAAGGACATAATCTTATATAGTTATAATTCTTGTCTATATATTGAGGCACGGATAGCTCTGCTTCAATAGTTTACAAGGAAAAATTCAATATAAAGTTTTGTAGACTTGTATCATTTTTTTCTGTTGGAAATTAAGATAAGTACTGGCTTGCCAGCTCATAAAAAAAAAAAGTACTAGCATGCCAGCTGGATTTTTCTCCGATGTCGGCCTTTTGAGTTTTAATAAATTGTAGCCTTTAGTAGGTAGGCTTCTTTTTTTTTTTTTTACTTAATCAAAAAAAGGGACTCGCGTGTGATAATCATTGTTTCATGCTCCATGGTACAGTTGGGTAAGCCCATGGGTACCACCAACTTGAACTGGAGTTCGGAAACTCCGAACTCACATACACCCCAGGCTCTATTGGTTTTTGGGACTTCCAGAAATTGTAATTATAGTCTTCATGAGAACTCGAACCTGAAATGTGGTGAAACCTCAGCAGTCACCTACCAGTTGTACCACACCTATTGGTGGTAGGTAGGCTTTCAATTACCGCAACATCTCCCAATCAAATGTAATACTCCTTACCCCTAAAAATAATAATAAAAAAGTAATACTCCTTTCAAAATAGCCGACTTGGTATATATATTACAAAGAAGTACTTTAGATATTTAGATAGAACATTGAAAGATATTAGATATTTAGAGAGAACATTGAAAGATATTATAGAAGTAAATTTACCTTTCGATGGAAATGTGCTAATTTTTTAGGGGAGATTTTCGTCAAGTACTTCCGGTTGTTCTAAAGGCTACAAAGGTAGAAATGATTGATGCATGCATAGTCAAGTCCCCATTATGGAAAGATATTAAAGTGTTACATTTGAAGCAAAATATGAGATCTGTCAACCCTGAGTATATACAACGCATCGGTGATGAAAATGAACCATTTATAATGGATGATTTGATTAAATTTACCCTTTCAATGGCAATGCAATGGGAGGGTCGGCATTTTATATACAACTTGATTCATCAAGTTTTTTCAAGTTTGCAAGAACATGCCAATGGTGCAAGATATATGGTTGATAAGGCTTTGCTAACACTTATAAATGATGATGTTGAACAGCTTAATGCAAATATAATTTCTCAATTCTTAGGAGATGAGTTTACATGACATTCTTTTTAAATGAGGTAAATTTAGAATTGATTAAGTCTGAAATAGAAGTAATTAGAGCCTATTAATGTTAACTAACTTTTAACCTCATGCATATGCATGAATATACTTAAAATATATACATTAAAATGCATAATATAATTCTTACCTATATAATTAAATATTATTGATAATCATTTTTTTTTAACTCTTTAAAAAGTCTTGTAAGAATATTATTAGGTAGAAAATGTAAATTGTCCATATTTTATTTTTATTTTATTTTTTATGTTCATTAATTCTAAACTCTTTGGTTTTTATATAGTACTTTAGTTTCAAGAAATCAAGTACAAGGTAATTTTATTTTTCACTTTTTTTTCTTTTGTAAATTATATATTATTAAGTGGATTATAAATATTTAAAATAGTAATTAGTATATAGATTGTGGACTGTGGATTGTGGAGTGATTTATCTTTTTTTTTTTTGTGCTTTACTTTCAAGAAATCAAGTACTGGGTATTTTTTTTTTTAAACTTTTTTTTTCTTTTGTAAATTTTATATTATTAAGTGGATTATAAATATTTAAGATAGTAATTAGTATTTAGATTGTAAACTGTGGAATGATTTATCTTTATCTTTTTTTTTTTCTTTTTGTATGGTACATTACTTTCAAGAAATCAAGTACTGGGTAAAAAAATTTTCATTTATTCATTTCTAGCAACTATTTCAAATTCTCAACCACTATATCTTTTAAATCTCCCAAGGTTATCATTTTTGGTAACATTTTAATTTGAAATTTATCAAATCTATATAATTTGGAATGAAATTATTCATTACTTTTTCCCTACAAAATTCATTAATTTTTTTGCCTAGTTTTATTTTTTAGGTTATGATTATTATTCATTAACTTATCATTATCCCTTTCTAATTTTTCTTTTAAAAAACCTATTAAATTTTAATTTAAGGGATTATTATTACTATTTGTTAGAAAATATCTCAGATCATAATCCAGTAATCTTCAACTAGCCTCTGAGCACACGCAACGTGTGCTCAGAGGCTCTTCTATTTTTTGGGTTAAAGTTAATAATTTGAATCCATTATAATTTGAGATTGCTGCATTTTATAATCATAAAATACCTAGGGGTGTGATGAGTGTTATGCATTTGTGGATGAAATATTTTTTTCATCACACCCCTAGATATTTTATGATTAGAAAATGTAGTAATTCTAAATTATAATAGATTCAAATTATTAATCTTTATCCAAAAAATAGAAGAGTCTCTGAGCACACGCGTGAGCGCGTGCTCAGAGGCTAGTTATTAATAAATAAAATGTGATTAGTGGGGACTCAAATTAGTATTGGTAAGAATTTGTCACATTAATAATTTGTAAAAATGTTGTAAAATAGTTTGTAGTGTAGCATTACTCTTTTTTTTTAACTTATTTTTTAAAATTTTATTTATCTACTCTTTCTTGGGATTGGGGCATTGGACTATAGAAGGAGCAATGTTAGGACTACAAACAATCACACAACTTTTACCACAACTTGCCACATAGCGAGTTATGAGTGAGGGAGGTGTGGACCCACATAGATCCACCACTTTTTCTTCATCACAAAAGTTGTGTAATTGGTCATGGTCCTATCATTTTTCCTATTGAAGTGCCCAATATGAAAAAAGATTCTCGACTCTTTATGGGTCGAAGAAAGTAAGAAAGCACAGAACCTAATTATTGAGACCAAAATAAGTTCATATTCGTTATATAGTGAAAACCATATGAGGTCTTAATATTGAGGCCCAAACATAATTGCACCATGTTGTGCCTGTCTTATATCCAGTCCAACAAGTATAGCAAACTGCAGAAGAGGCAAAATCTACAGTGTACCACAAAATACGTGCCCCTCTTTGTAGTACACAAGTGTTTGTGTTGCCATTAGTTTCATAGGCGAATACTGCATGATGCATGAACCACAGGCCTATATTCGCAGAAAAAAGTTCATGAACATGGCCTGCAAATAACACAAGACTAATCTGAGAGCCCAAAGGCCCCAAAGATCTACACTAGACGTGAGGCCTATTTTGATATCCAATCCTATCTGTCTAAGCTTCTGGAAAGACCACTATAAAGAATTGGGCCCTAATAACAGTTCCATTTTTATTTCATTCTTTAAATATATGATACTTTTATTTTATGAATTTTAGATTATGAAAGAGAATAGTTGTGTCCATAATATTTTTACAATAAATTATAAGTGATAAGTTATTATTGGTTCTAATTTAAATCCAAAACTTAAATTACTTTTTTGTTTACTTATAACAACCAATAACAACCTATCACTTAAAATTTGTTGTCAAAAATCAAAATATTGTGGACATAATCCTCAATTAGTCAGATGGTCACCTTATAATAGCCCCCTTTTTTCCTCTTAGTAATTAGAATAAAAGTGAATTTTACCATGATGCTTGTCGCGTGCCTTTGGACATACATATTCAAGTTAGTAATGATTTTCATCTACTTCACATTTAATTGTCAACTACCAAGTTGGCAATTTGAATGAGTGACCATGCCCACACAAATTTGAAAAAAAAGGTCATACATATCTGATTTCCTCTTAAATACGTTGCACCACTTAAATGTAAATAGATATGGAACAACAATATATAAATATCTCTCTGCCCTGAGACAAGTGATTGATGGGTAATAATCCCAAGGGGTGTAGCGTATTGGTTAGGCAAACTTTGGAATGAGTAAAAACTCTAACGTCTTGCGTTTAAGCAACTATACGTGCATTCACTCCTTTAAGGCTATTAGACTAGAGGAGTTTAATTGCCTCTTAAATTACCCGGGGTGCACTTGCAAAAAATTCCTTGCCGAGGGCCTGTGCACCCAAGATTAGTCAATACAAAGTCCTGACACCTGGTGCCAAAAAAATTTAAAAAAAAAAAAAAAAAAGTGTTTGATGGGTAATTATTGGTGAAAACATAATTATTTAGCTTTGTTTGGTCTTCTTTGGTCCCTCCTCCCAAGATCAAAAGTTTCATATAGTTTACCCACTAGACTAAAATTAATTGATAGGAAAATCTCAAACTCTCTTTTCTCATGCATGTTGTATACCGATGCAGCTGAATCATTCAACCATTTTCTATGGGAATGTTATTTTGCTCAAGCCGTTTGGCATCAGGCTTCTTTCTGGAATTCATTTAGTTTTTCTTTGCATATTCAGTTTGTAAAAATTATAGATGCTGCCATTCATAAATTACAATCTCCTGAATTTGAAATTTTATGTGTGGCCTGTTGGATGATATGGAATTGCCGTAACAAATTGATCTTTGAAAACAAATCTTCTAGTTCTGTTGGTCTATGGTCTAGAGCTTCTACTTACACTACGGAATTCTTGGAGGTTAACAAGATTAACATTGTTTCGACTGCGCCTACTGTTGCTAAATGGTCACCAACCTCTTCAGATACATCCTTTAAAATGAATATTGCTGTATCTCAATCCTAATCTTCTTCTTCTGTTGGGCTGGGATTAATCATTCCGAATTCACAGGGTGAAGTTATGATAGTCTTGTGTGAACTGTGAACATATGAGGAAAGAACTACATGCTCTATGGACAACAACTTCGGTATTGGGTATTGCTCCTGTTTTGTCAAAATACCAGTTTGTCAAATATCATTGTGGAATGTAACTTTGCTGAATTGGTAGATCTCTTGTACTCGGATAGGATTTGTTCTTTGGAATTGACTTGATTTTGGAGGATATTAAGCTAATTTACGAACAAATATTTACTATATTTTTTGTTACTGTTCTTTTGAGATGTAATCATGTTGCTCTAGCTCTTCTTAGTGTTGCAAAATATAATAAGGAGACTGTTATTCATTAAAAGAATGCCTCATTTTTCTATTTTGTTTAGACTAATCTATAGGGAAAGTTTGTTAAAGGAAGTCTTCCTCTCAAAATAGCAAATGGTGGGCAGTGATAGATGATGTGGTTTCCTAGGTTTCAAACCTACTTTAATGAGAACTTTTGTTCATGTAAAACGGATCTTAAATTTCATTCAAGCTAGAATCATGGCACTTATCCTTTATTTCTTTTTGTTTCAAATGTATCTTTCTTAAAGTCATTGTCTCCCGAATGTCTCCTTTAATCCGAACATATACTTTAGAGTATGACAAGGATAATTGCAAATATTTGCACTCTGCAATGTGTAGCTTATCTCAAAGGAATTAGAAACCCCGTTTTGAGCATTCGCTCTCTCAATAAACTAACCCAAAAAAGCATTGCCATTCAATGCATAACTATTCTCCAAGCTTTTCAATATTTTTCTAATGGAGCGCAACTTTAAAAAAAAGGAACAATGTCGCGTACACTCCTGCATAGATAGGCTGTCACCAAATTGAGGACTTTGTAATCCATCATGTCCTATTAATGTAGCTCTTGTTTTGGCATTAATAGATATCAAACATTATTGAATATCTTCATTAGTATATGCAGTACTCTCATCCTATATAAACTAAAGTTATTATAGAGAATGCCTCGTGGTCCCTTTTGAGAATGCCTTGTGGTCCCATACAAATCAAGTTATTACGGAGAGAATGTCTCATAATCTCAAAATGTTAGTAACAAGTTTTAAATTTAAAATTTAAAAGCCACCTTTTTGGAGTTTAAGCCATCTAACTTGTTAGTTTTTAATTGTTTTGAGTTTCTCATGCATATCCATTGTGCCAGAGTTTGTGGTAATTGACACTTCTTGATCTGTCTTCAACTTTCTCCTGTCCCAATTGAAGGAAAAAAAAAAAAAGAGACCTTAGTGAGAGAGATAGTTGTTTTCGAAAAAATCTCCATTCACCGAGCACCATTAAAAACAATATAGGGCCAACAAGGGCTTGGCGCAGCTGATAAGGTTTGTTCGCTTCGCCTAACCAGTCCAGGTTCGATTCCCGCTGCTAACGGACTCTTGTTGGTGGGCTACTGTGTGAGAGATTTAAGGGAAACGCAAGTTCGAGCCTTGGTCCTTGTGGATCCTGTCCCTCGTTTGGTCTATACTAACCCGGGTGGCATAATACAACCATAAAGCCCCCATTTTTAATTAGCAAAAAAAAAAAAAATTAAAAACAATATAGGACAGAAAAATTTTACAAGAAGATCAAAGGAAAAACTAGTGGTACAATTACTGGCCAAAAAAGCTAATGGTACAATAATAGAAATTCAGAATGTATAATAATACAAAGAATAATTAAATTTTCAATTTCCATGTGTGTAAAACCTAAAACTAATTAGGTTTCCCTATAAGAGTAACATACGAGTCAAACGAGTCGTTGACTCCCACGTCAAACCCAGTACGATTCACCGAGTCCTCCGAGTTGATCTTTCCAAGCCAGACGCACCGTATTCATGGTTCCAAAAATCCCCCAAAAACGTCTTCGCCGCATCCAAACTCGGAAAGTAAGTAGGCTCGAGGAAGATCCGACTCAGCGAGTCACACGAGTCGGAGCTGACCACAACTCGGTTCGCGTTAGCCTCCAAGCTCCCCATCACAACCACAAGCAATTGCTTGTAAGCGAAGTAGAACCTTTTCATTGCTGACTCGATCGATTGCAAAGCTTGAAGAAGATAAACCTTCTCGAACTCTCTCTTCTCACTGTAAAGCTTCATAGCCGATTCTTGAACCCTAGGTCCACCTTTGGGGTCCACTTCAACCCCTAGAATGGACGGCACTTTGTGCTTCAGATCCTTGCATTGCTTCGTGATCTCCACCAACGCTTTCGACCTGAAACAAAACGGTTGCGTTTCATTGATTGAGTTAACGCTGAGTTGGTTCTTGAGTCGGAGAAAATCGTCCGGGTCCATTAACACGTGAAGATCTTCGATCTCGGAGAGAAGCTTCCAGATCCGCTCGATCAAGTAACAATCGCTCGCAGCTTTTTCGAATTCATGAGCTTCGACTCGCTCAGTGACTCGCTTCAACATCTGTTGAGTCACGTAGATCCACGACTCGAGGATTTGAAGCGTGGTGTACACCGTCTGATTCTCGTAGTTCTGGATCTGATCGTACGGACTCCTTTTCAAGCAGTGAAGCTCGCTGGGCTTGCAAACGGCGTCGTATTCTAAGTTCGGCTTTCCATCTAGGTTCGGCTCTCCCAAGCCTAGAGTGTACGGACACCTCCTCATCTCGCACTCGATGGAATACAATATCTTCTCAGCGATGTCTTCGGATTTGTGCCACGTGGCGAGACGAGGGAGCAAGCTGGTCTCGCTCGTACGGCTCACCACGGTGGCTTCCGCTTCACCTGGAAGCTTCCACACCTCAGCGTAGCTCCCATCGCGAGCCAACACGCCGTTAGATGATCTCAAATCAACGATCGGAGCCTTGCCGCGTGTCTCGCCGTCTTCCTCTTCGTCTTCGCAGAGATTCGCTATGAGCTGTATCTGACTCGTCGTGAGCGACTCGAGTCTCCGCTTCCACTCGCGACGGTTCGCGTACGGTCTCGGGTCGGACAAAACCGTCGAAACGAATCGGAACGAAATCTCTAAAGCTTGCAAGGCCGGTTTGAGCACGGACTCGTTTTTCCAACTCGGGAACTCCTTGGAGCTCCACAACTTTCGGAGCTCCGGTAAGCGAAGATAGTTCTCGTAAGCTGAGCAAGAAGTATCGGAAGCAGCCGATATTTCGGCGGCACGATAGGTAAACGGAACCGAAACTTGGAGCTTGTTAGAGAATTTTGGAGATTTGTTAGGCATGTCGGGTGAGACGATCTTTGCTTTCCAATCTAAATCAACCATTTTCTTTGGAAGTGAGAAATGAAATGAGAGGAAAAGGAAATATATAAATCGGCAATTTTGGAATTTTGTTTTTCTGAGTTTGTTTCAATTTGAAAGAGCAAGAGACTCACAAAGGTATTTATAGGGGGTGAGATATATTTGAATAAGAAAAGGCGTGTGGAATAAGAGATTGGTATGGAATTTGAAAGCCGCGGTAGTGCGGAAATTTAAAAAATAAAAATAAAAAGTTAAAAAAAATTCTTTTTTTTTTTTTTTTACTTTTTTAAAATTTCAAAATTTTATTCTAAAAAAATATAATAATAATCACTAGTCAATACACATCCAAATTTACACTCATTTTCACGTCAACTTCCGGATGAAACTTCATCATTAGGTTTATTAACATATGTTGTGGATTTAGATGCTACACTAGGCACAAAAATAACAGTCAAGTATGTTGTGGATTTAGCGGTAAAAATTGGTATCTAGAGTTTTCGATAAAAATACTTGGAGGGAAATGAAAAAAAAAAGAAAAAAGAAAAAAGAAAAAAGAGGCATATGAAGCTTATCCGCCTCACCTAACGTGGAAGATGTCTATGTACGTATAAAGGAGGGAAGCTACACTTATTGGAATCGTTGAAGTTGGACTTGGGTCATTGCACGTTCTTGTGGTTCAATTCAATCCGCCTAGGAAGCTGATCACCTGCTTGGCTGCTTCCCATTTTTTTTTGTCTTCTGGCTTAATAACCAAACGGATGTTGACACATGTAACGATGTAGGATTAAGTTAAATAAAACCGTACTGTTTCAACTTGTTTTGGTAGACCATGGGATAATCTGGATTTTTTATTCTTAAGCTTTTCCTAGGATGCTTCCTTAAGTATTCGGTACCAAGTCCACTGTTGAATTGTTTACCTGTTGACACAAAGTTTGTGCGCCCGCAATTACAAACTCTTGCCATTGTCGGTTTACATTGGAATAGTGAACTCAGGAATTTGTCCTTGCTTTTAAGGCTTATCCTCTAAATTAACACTATTTTAGGATACTTTCGGCCTTCTGTTAAATTGGAAAGGTAAAATAATTTTCTAACATTTCCTGCGTCAACAAAACGAGGAAAACCGAAATCCCATAATTTATTGGGTCTATTGGATTGAATTTGAAGATAAATTATTCATGAAAATAGTACCTACTCATAAAGATAATGCCGACTATTCTCTAATAGGGATGGCCATACCCATTGGGTAATGGATATCCAATCCTACCCGATCCAATTATTCTGGGTAATATCCAGTTTTTAATGGGTAGAAGGTAATTAGGTAGGGTTTGGATATTACCCAAATATTTTGGGTAGGGTTTGGATATTACCCATTTACCCATTATTACCTATTTAACTAATTAAATCTAACTTAAACCCAACTCAACCAAATTATTATGGGCAAACCTCAATCCACCCAATTAGCCAATAATCAAAATTATCAAATTGCCCCTAAAACTTGAAAATGACCAAAGTTTTCCTAAAATCCTCTAAAATTGTCACCCTAAACCTAAAAAATGACTGAAATACCTCAAAAACTTTAAAATTACCAAAAATACCTCAGAAACCTAAAAAAATTACCAAAAATACCCCTGAAACCTAAAAAATGACCAAAATACCATAAAAACTGAAAATTACCAAAATACCCCCATAAACCTAAAAAATGACCGAAAGACCACCGAAACCTAAAAAATTACCAAAATACCCCTGAAACCTAAAGATTACAAAAATACCCTATAAACCTATAAAATGACCGAAATATCCCTGAAACATAAAAAAATAACGAAATACCCCATGAAACCTAAAATGACCAAAATACCCCTTGAAAACTAAAAATTACCAAACATATAAAATGACAAAAATACCCCCGAAACCTATAAAATAACCGAAATACCCCCTAAACCTAAAAAATGACTGAAATACTCCCGAAACCTATAAAATTACCAAAATACCCAGAAACTTAAAAATGACAAAAATGCCCCTAAAACTTATAAGATGATAAAAATGCACCCAAACCTTAAAAGTGACTGAAATAACCTCGAAACCTAAAAAATGGCCAAAAGATCCCAAAACCCAAAAAATGACTGAAATACCCTCAAAGCTTAAAAAATAATCGAAATACCCCTAAAACCTAAAAATGACCAAAATACCCCGAAACCTAAAAAATTACCAAAACACCCCCGAAACCTTAAAATTACTAAAATACCTCCAAAACCTATAAAATTACTGAAATGACCCCAAAATATAAAAATTACCGAAATACCTCTAAAACCTAAAAAATGACAAAAATGCCCCGTAATCTAAAAAATGACTGAAACACCCTTAAAGTCTAAAAAAATGACTGAAATATCTCTAAACCTAAAAAATGACAAAAATGCCCCATAATCTAAAAAATTACTGAAACACCCTTATAATATAAAAAAATGACCAAAATAACCTCGAAATCTAAAAAATTACCAAAATTCACTCAAAATCTACAAAATGACTAAAATATTCTTAGAACCTTTAATTTGACAAAAATACACTCGAAACATCCAAAATACCTCAAACCTCTATTTTGGTAATTTAAAAGGTTACAGATGTATTTTGTTCATCTTACAAGTTTATGGGTATTTTGGTCACTTTAAAGGTTTCAAGGGTATTTTGTCGATTTATAGGTTTCGGGGTATTTTTGGTAATTTTAGAGGTTTGGCGTTATTTTTGGTCATTTTAGAGGTTTTGGGCGTATTTGGTAATTTTACAGGTTTAGGGCGTATTTTAGTCATTTTTAAGGTTTATGGTGTATTTTTACCATAATATAGGTTTTAGGGGCATTTTTGTCATTTTATAGATTTTGGGGGTATTTTGGTCATTTTATAGGTTTTGGGGGTATTTTGGTCGTTTATCAGGTTTACGGGGTATTTCGGTCAATTTTTTAGGTTTTAGAGGTATTTTGGTAATTTTTCAAGTATTAGGGGTGTTTCAGTAAGTTTTGTAGGTTTCGAGGATATTTTGGTTATTTTTTAGGTTTAGGGTTATTTCAGTCATTTTTTAGGTTTCGGGGGTATTTTGGTAATTTTTAAGTTTCAAGGGTATTTTAGTCAGTTTTTAGGTTTTGAAGGTATTTTTGTCATTTTTTAGGTTTAGGGGGGTATATTGGTAATTTTCTGTTTCGGGGGTATTTCAGTCAAATTTTAAGTTTCAGTGGTATTTTGGTCATTTTTTAAGTATAGGGAGTATTTTGGTCATTTTTGGGTTTCAAGGGTATTTTGAACATTTTTTAGGTTTCGTGGGTATTTAGTCATTTTTTAGGTTTAGGGGTATTTTGGTCATTTTTTAGGTTTCGGGGGTATTTTGGTAATTTTAAGTGGTTTTTGAGCATATTTAGTGATTTTGGGGGTTTTTGGTTATTTTAAAGATTTCATGGGTATTTTGCTCATTTTATAGATTTCGAGAGATTTTGGTCATTTTAGTGGTTTTTGAGCATAATTAGTGATTTTAGAGATATCAGGGGTATTTTGACCATTTTAGAGGTTTTATGGGCATTTTGCTCATTTTAGAGATTTTGAGGATATTTTGGTATTTTTAGTGGTTTTTGAGCATATTTGGTAATTTTATAAAAATTGGGTTTGGGTAGGGTATGGATATCCATGGGTAAACAAACTGGGTAACAATTGGATATGGATACTAATTGGGTAAGGTAATTGGGTATCCATGGATAAATTAATTGGGTTGGGTATGGGCATACCCTACCCATACCCTACCCATGGCCATCCCTATTCTCTAATATAAAATAGAGCAGTTTGATGAGTCTTTACCTTCTCGGATTATATTGAAGCCAATTCAACTTTTAAAAAAATCTTTATTTAAATTGCAATGGATAAGAAATGTAATAGAGCAGCTTGGTTTAGTTAGCGACGTGATAGAACATAGAAGTATAGAACAATTTGATTAGGTTCTACCTTGTTCAGTGGACTTCCAGAGATTGAGCCCAAAATATTTGTTGTCTGAGTTTTGACCTCTAAAGGGCAATAAATTGTTTATCCAAATATCAGGAATTAGCATTTGACCTTTTAAATTTGTATTCATTTAAAACTTTTTTTAATGAAACCAAGGATTAAGGTCCATTTTAAAATTTGTACAACCTTTGCAAACAACAATAAATGTCAATGTACATGTTAGAGAACCTTTTTAGAACATATTCCACCATTTAATGACAAAGACAAATCTGCCGAAACAAACCGTTTAAGCAAAACTCTTTTATGTATAGGAAACTAATTCGCTTTTTTTTTCTTTGTATCCTTTACTTATCTCCTAACTCCAAAGGGTCGAATTCAAGTAGTTGTGTATGTAACAATTACTATTTCTTCTTTGTTCTTTATGATATTCCCCTAGTATTTGTCAACTTCAGAAGTGCATCTTCACCAAACAATGATAAAGAGTGATTTAATTGAAGAAATTGAGGTGATGTATCCCGGCCCCTATGAATTGTGTTTGCTAAATTGGATAATAGTATAGAGTAATAATTGGACCAAATATATAGAACCTTACCTCATAGTTAGCTATAAAAACACCCTCCATTTTTTTTTTCCTTTTAGAGATTTATACCTAACATGAATTTGATTTCTCTTTATACATAGGTCAAAAGGAAAAATAAATGTCAATGGAAGACCATTTCATTTCATCCATATCGGTCTTTATAGTCCATCCAAATCCAAAACATGGGTATAGCTAATTCTCCCCCATTCAAATAATGGGAATTGGTTCTCTTTGCTTTTGGAATTTTGATAAGCCTCCATTCCTTTTGTCCCATTCCCACACTGCCCAAATTCAATGGCAGCAGGCTCTAAAAAAAACATTGCTGTTTGCGATTGGACTCAATCACCGCGTTTACCGCTTCAAATTTTAGCCAATCCCACCGCCTTTGATTGGTACACGTATCACCTATAATTGCGCCCCCTAACTAAAAAAGCAAGAGTCATGGCGTTTATTATTTAGTGAGTGGCATCCAACTCGGCACAGAACAAGCCAACTCTTCTTTTGATTTCGATATTTCTCGAGCCAACTATAAAAAATCACGCGGGGAAAACCACGTGACATGTCCACACTAATTTCCCGACACGTGGCGTGCACATCACGTGACCCACACCCACCATATCATCTACTCGTACCTGTCTGGATTTAGGTGGACAGATCAAGCTCCACTGGCGGTGCCAAATCGACACTCGAGATCATGCCACGTGGAGGCTACGGTTGGGATTGTAACGGTTATTTGGCTTCCACGTCTGGCGATGGCCGATGGGACATGTGTCGTTGAACAAAGTGGCCGTTGATTCTTCATTCTTCGGTATGGGCCGCCAAACCTCGAAAAAAAAGAGAGTAAAATATAAAAATGTTATTTTGTGTATTTTTGACTTTGAAGAGAGTCAATTATTTAATGCTTTGGCATAGGTCTCCTAGCAAGGAAGCATGTTTTGTGGATTATCATGATTCATGGAGCATTACCTATAATGCACTAACAATGAGGAATTGGACCTTTTATCAATTATTAATAATAATAATAAAATAAGTCTTTGTAGAAGAGGATAGGGACGAATCAAAATTTCCTGGCATATTCTTGAGATGGTGTCGGTATAAAAGCACCCCCGCCCAAAAAAAAAAGGGCTATTGTTGGGCTTGCTTGCCCCTTCATTAGAGATTTATATGATTATATTTTTATCCTTTTCATCATGCCGTGCTTCCACAGTGATTCAATTTCAAAGTCTCTTTTATGAATTTGCCCTCCAAAAAAAAAAAAAAAAAAAAAGTGAGAGAGAGAGAGAGAGTTAAAAGCTGATGATTATGATTTTTGATATGATTTTTTTGCTCGCTTTTGTAGCAAAAAAGGTTGTCTTGGAAAAATAATGGGTATACTAAATTTTTTTAGAAGAATGGGCATATTAAATTTATTGAGAGTAAGATGCCTTCCGGATAAAACATGGCTCCAAATCCTTTATTGTGATTTGACAATTGTGCGGCTTACCTCCTCATGAAATTTGGGGAAATTTTTATTTTACTATTCAGCTTATCTTTGTTATTGTGGGGGAGAAATGAATCCAAGTCCGCAAGCAATTTGTCTACTTTGGAGCCGAAAGATCCGCATGGTTTTGTTCTTTACAAGTGATGTGAGCAGCTTTTGAAACTTACTCCCACATCGAAGAAAGATACACCCCACTCATACCTTATAAACTTTAGCTGAAGGCAAGAGTGTACCACTACAACACATGTGTTGTAGTGGTCTAAAAAACTACTACCTTGTGCTTTGTACGTGGGGAGGCATGCCCTTACCATAGATAATAAAGTCGTGCGAGTCCTTCAGCTCCAAAGAGGACAATACTCTCAGATGGGCATTGCCCTCCAAAAAGTGCCTTTTTATGGGGGAGGATTTGTTCCAAGCCCGCAAGTAGTTTGTCCACTTTGGAGCTGAAGGACCCGCACAGCTTTATTCTTTGCAAACGATGTGAGCAGTTTTTGAGACTTGCTCTCACATCGAAGAAAGATGCGCTCCACTCATGCCCTATAAGCCTTAGCTGAAGGCAAGAGTGTACCACTATAACACATGTGTAGAGCAAGTCTAAAAAACTGCTACCTTGTGCTTTGTACGTGGGGAGGTGTGCCCTTACCACGGGTAACAAAGCCATGCAGGCCATTCGACCTCAAAGCAGACAATACTCTTGGATGGGCACTGCCCTCCAAAAAGTGCCTTTTTGTGGGGGAGGATTTGTTCCAAGCCCACAATCAGTTTTTCTACTTTGGGGTCGAAGGACCCGCATGGTTTTATTCTTTGCAAGCATGTGTTGTAGTGGTACTTGCCTTCAGCCAAGGCTTATAAGGCATGAGTGGGGCACATCTTTCTTCGATGTGGGAGCGAGTTTCAAAAACTGCTCACATCGCTTGAAAAAAACAAAACCATGTAGGTCCTTCGAACCTAAAGCAGACAAATTGCTTGCGGGCTTGGAATAAATCCTCCCTCACAAAAATGCGCTTTTGGAAGGCAGTGCCCATCCAAGAATATTGTCCACTTTGGGGCCAAAGAACCCTCACAACTTTGTTACCTCTGGTAAGGGCACGCCTCCCCACGTATAGATCATAAGGTAGCAGTTTTTTAGACTTGCTCTACACATTTGTTGTAGTAGTACACTCTTACCTTCAGTCAAGACTTATAAAGCATGAGTGGGACGCATCTTTCTTTAATGTGGGAGCAAGTCTCAAAAACTGCTCACGTCGCTTGCAAAGAACAAAACCGTGCAGGTCCTTCGACCCCAAAGCGGACGAACTGCTTGCGAGTTTTGGAACAAATCCTCCCCCATAGCTACTATTTATGGGCTCTATTGTACATTTTGGTATTATTCATGAGCCTCATTGTACTATTTCAACTAACTTTTACCTTTATCTACAGTACTTTTAGCAAAGAATTTTCAGTTTCGGCAAAATAAGCGGTATTTAAACGCACACTAAATTTTATAGTTTAAAAGTAATAAATTAAACTTGTAGATTTAAAAAAAAAAAAAAAAATCAAATGAAACCTGCAAGCTACAACCCATATTAAATTCTAAACATTATCCTTATTCAATTTAAATGATTTGAGCTGTTTTCATTTGTTAGATCATTCACATCTGGTCTTTCATATGCTATATGTTGGTATATTTTAGTATTAAGGCACAAAAAAAACTCATTATTCGATCTTGCAAAGTCTTGCAATTGCAAAAAAATTTGCTATTATGATACTATGCCATCCTAAATGTATGATGGCATTGTAGCACAATTATAAACCAAAATATAATTTTTATTCCCGTTTCCCTTTTGTTTTATCTCTTCTGTCTTTCAATCTCTCTCTCTCTCTCTCTAGTCACTATTTGCTCTCTATCTCTCTCTCTCTCTCATGCCTCTGCCAGTGCAGTGGGCCATGGGTGGTGTTGGCTTTACTTTTTTTTTTCTTAGTGGTGGTGGGTTTGATGAGTGTGGGTGTGGTTGGGTTTTTTCTGGTATTGCTAATCAGTTATGGTTGTTTGGTTGCTTAAGAAGAAGAGGGAGAAATAGGGGAAGAGGAAGAGAGAGAGAGAAATAGTATATTAAAAAAAAAAAGAATATTTAAATAAAGTTGCAAAAAAAATAAAGTTTGGGATATTGGGTGTTTTGAAACATGATATGGTATAAATGATAAAGTAGCTTTTGAAATGGTAAAATGGAATTTTTTTTTTTTTTAGAAACTAGATGTGAATACTCTTACATTTTTTTTAAAAAAAAATTCATGATTTTAATTTATAATTTAATTTCTTATACCTCTTTTAAGTAGGGGATTGGTTTTTAGAATCCTTTGACTATAGGATTTAAAATGTACATTTGATTAGAATTAGCATTTAATGCTTATGTAGAGACATGTTTGGCGGCCCAAGCCCAAACTATATGAGATATTGGCCCAGTATAATAAATTTGTAGAGAGTGGGTCGAAGAACTAGACCTTGATAAATTAGACAACGGCTAGTATGAGTTTAGAGGATGATCAAGCAAAAACAAGAGGCACTGATGTGAATGAATTCTCAGTCCGAGGAGGTCAGTTTCCATATAAATCAAGTAAACCAATTACAAGTATAATTGTGATCGCTACAATGTTATTTTTCTATTTTTTTGATCCCTTCCTTATGGAGGGTCTCTTACATTATATAGCTCCCTTTGGACCATCTTGACCCTACACTTGTTAATCATTTGAGCATTTACTTAAGTTTCTGTCCCATCAGACACCCTCTTTGGCTTTTTGTGAGTTGTGGTAGCCAAGACAACACTGTTCAGAGGTTTTCTTCACATAAATGCGGCCAGAGAAGTAGTTGCAGTGCATTCAATACGGTGGTAATAGCTTTCCCTTAGATATTTTTGAGTTCCCATTATCCTTATATGTTTATGATGTATGTTTATGATGCATGTCCCTGTCACTGGAGCTTCCTGGAATGTCACCTTAATTATCGAGATATACACTGGAGCTATTCCTAGTTTATTCGAGGAGGTATTCCTTCTCGAACCACATTCCCATTCGTGCCTCATTCACAAGATTTTGAGCTTGGCCCATCTGCCATTATTCATTCGTCCTCAGATTACTGGTGCTCTCGATTAAGACCCAAGACCCAATACATTATCTGGGCCCCTAACCCTACAGCTTCCAAGTTGGAACGCTTTTAGTACTTTATTAGCTGGCTTAGCTATCTTTTATTTGGTTATAGTGTTTGTATCATTGAAGTGTGACCTTTTATTAAATTTTGTTCTCACCTAGAATAATTACAATGGCGTTTGGTGTGGGGAAATGTTTTAGAATTTTTGGAAATGTTAAATGGGGTAATGGTTTAGGATTTTTGAGAATGTTGAAAAATTTTCACATTTGGTTGTAAATCACACAAGGAAATTCTATATAAGAGGTATCTAGATTCCTACTTAACCTCATTTTTTTAGGAATTTAAACTCCCGTTGAAACATGTGAGTATCCATATTCCCAAGCTTAAAAGAAATTACATATGTTATAAATGAACATTTTTACTATTTTTCCCTTATCGTTTAACCAATGTAAATCATATTATACCATATAATAAAAGTTGGGTTAAAAAAATTATGGTTGCGCCAAGTGGCAACATCAAATTGCAGAAAATTCATTAAATTTCTTTTTTTTTTTTTTTAAATTAAATTTAGTTGTTTGGTGCCATACAATCACTATACTTAGGGGAGACCTATTGTGGTTCTTTAGATAATTTCCTCAAAAGAAAAAAACCATCTTCGAATAAAAATATTATAAGTATTTTAAAAAAAATGTGCGTCTAACATTATCTTTAAAAGCTATTGTTTTGCTACACGGTATAAAGGATAAGCACATTTTCTATCTCGAAAAAAAGAAAAAGAAAAGGATAATCACATTTAAAGTTCTTGGTAAAACACCATTTAGTTTGTTTTCTTGGTTAAAGAGGTTTGGCTCAAAACAAACCCTACACTCTAGTTAGAGAGGTTTGGATCCAAAAAAAACTCTATAGTTTGTATTGCTTCTAAATTCAAATCTATAAATATGGTACATCAATGCTTCGGATAAAAAAGCTAATCTATAAATTGTTCTCATCAACTTTATTATGCTTATAAACCTTTTCTTTTCACCATTATCAACAATTTCCCCTTTAATAATTGAGTGTTGATTACGAATCCTCAAATGTTAACCTTCAGTAAATTTAATATTGCATCATTTGATGTCAAAAATGGAAGGGAGAATTTGAGAAGAGCATTGAGCTTTGATTGTGGGAGTATGTGATGGCTAATAATCAATTATTATGTATCGGTAATTCGATTTATATATCTTTTGTTTTTGTGATTTGGACGGATTTACAAATTTGTATGTTTCTATTGCTCCTTTGTTTTTTATTCTTGAGGTTTGGATATCAATTATTAAGTACTAAACAATTAAAATTAAAAAATAAAACTCATAAATATTGTGACTCTTAATCTAGAAATTGGATTTTGACGCATATTTTTGTGCTTTTTGTCATCTTCTTTTTTATATGAACTTTTGATCTCAATTTTAGCCCTTTCTTTGTTTTGGATTACAGGTTTGGCCTTATAGTGGATCTCAATAGCATTACATTGGTTCTTTATCTTAAAGATAAGGCTTTCATTGCTACAGCAAGAATGGTAGATTGGTATGTGTGGGATACAAAAATTTAATAAGGTAATAATGCCACGTGTCTTACCGAAGGCCAAGAAGGCCAATTCAGTTATGAGGAGTCCATACACTCGAATGGTAAAGTCAGAGAAGCAAGCCATGGCCATGTCAATGACACATTACCGAAGGGGGCCACACTGTAGAGGGAGAGCTTCAGAGAGGAGGAGCTGCCATCCCATTTAATGCACCCCACCAAACCCCCTGATCGCATTTATGTGGAGAAGACCCCTGAACAGTGTTGTCTTGGTTGCCGCAACTTACAGAAAACTTGGAAGGGCGTCTAATGGGACAAGCACTCGAGTATTAGCCTACATAATCAACAAATGGAGGGTCAAGATCAGCAAAAAGAGGCTATATAATGTGAGAGATCCTTCAGGGACAAGGGGAGGTTCATCTGAGAATCTAAAAAACACTATAACATAAAGAATTTAAATTGTAATCAAGTCTAAGAAGAATATGCTCAAGAACTACTCTCCTTGAACTTTGCCGAGGAAGGATTTCTTCGCATAAAACCTGTTGTTCTTTGTTTTATTTCAATCTTGAATCCATTATGGGCATTGTTCAACTCACCAAAACCTAGTTTTCAGCCCATTTTCTAAAAATTCTTTATATTGGGCTCTTTGAGCCTTAATCCTATTATCTTGTGGTCTTAGGATCCAAACTCTGCCCTTACAGTATGTATCCCTTGCAAGCATACATGAACTTAAATTATCTTCTAATATATGCATGCTTTATTAATTTGTTAGATGTGATTAGGCACAAACGTACATGTTTTATTATATATATTTTTAGATACTTCACCAGATTCAAACATTTAGATACACCACAATCAGACTTGGCCAAGTTAACAACTATAAGCCTTTTACATATATGTATATAAACTTCTATCCTTTCGGTCCAAAAAAAAAAAAAAAGAGTATATAAAGAGATTTACTGTACAATTTGCTTAAGTTGAATTATAGTATCAATTGAATATAAATAAAGCAAAGAATTGTTCAATAATTAAATATTAAACATTATTAATTCCAATACATTATTTAGAGTCCTAATTATTATTATTATTATTATTATTATTATTATTATTATTATCTATACTATTATTTAAGGGGCTTCCCATGCTGTGTAGATTTCTCATTTTTTTAGTTCAAAAATGCCCCTACATTCCTATGTTTAAATAGAGACAAAACTAAAAAACAATCTGGTAAAAATGCAACTCAAACTCCCCACTAAAACATTGCCTAAAAAATAGGATCACTCTCCTATTAATTTTCAAATTAATTTATTCACTTATAAATTAGATTTTCAAAATAAAAATTATATATATATAATAAAATAAAAACAGTTTTTTTTTCTACAAAATAGGACCACTAACATAAAAAAAAGCCTCATCGCATGTGCGAAACATGTGTGATGAGGCTAGTTATTATTATTTCTATTCAGAAAAATTGAAATATATATGACAAGAATCAATGTGATGTTTTAAAGATTTTTTATCGAGAAAAAAAAATATTAGTGAAAGTGGAGGAGATTAGCCCTCGAGTGCAAAAACAAAAGAGAGCTTGATTGCAAGACCCACCAACTATTATGCACATATAAAAATCATATATGAATAAATAAATTATAAATATTTGCAAAATAGAATTATATAATAATCAATTATTTAATTATTATTTATCAATAAAATTATTTACTCTATAAGTTCATGACAAACACTGTGCAACACATGGAATTTTAACTAGTAAAATATAAAACAAATCATCAATATTTCTTCCCTTGTCTTTATCTTTTCCCAATAACATATATGCTAAAATAAAATATTTATATCTCCTATTTGGGATTGGTTAGATGCTAAGTCAAAATAATATTTTTATTTTTATTTATAAGTCATGATGTTGTGATTTCCATAAAGAACCAGAATTTAAATAGTTATTTTTGCATTATACATGTCATTTAAGTTTTAATGAATTTGTCATAATTTGTGGTTTATATTTTGTTTTTCATTGTTTATTTGGAGGAAGATTAAAAATAAAAAATAAAGATTTGATATTGGGTTAATAAATCTATAGATTGTTTGAGAAAAATAGAGAATTCCTTTAAGATTGTTAGGAATAAACAAAACATAAGAAACTCAAATTTGTAGGAATTTATTAGATTCCTAGTTAAACCAAACTTAGGATAGTTACATTCTTAGGTACCCAAATTATAAGACATCACATTTCAAGGTATCTGGATGGTAGGGAAATGTGGATTCTCCAGTATGAAAAGCCACTAAAGGTGTTTAAGATACAAATATCCTCCCATTTGCTGGAGGAGTACTAGACTTTTTTGAATATTTTTGGAGTTCTAACATTACTTTATATATGTAATGCAGAATATCATATCATATTGTCATTTAAAGGATAGCATACTCAGTCAAAACAAAACGTTAAAAGGATACATAAGTCGATAACATAAGCTAACTCCTGTTAGCTTATTTCTTTCTTTCTTTCTTATAAAGTCTCTGTTATCTTATTTCACTAGAATTCGGATTCAGGCATTTTGAGATGCAAAGCAAACATATAAATAATATCTACAATCTTCAAAGATCTCGGTTGTCAATAAAACAAAAGCTTTTCCACATTAAGCGACAAATCAATCATGTTCTGCTACCAATTTTTTCTCTTTTCTTTGCCTTGCATTGCACACTTCCTACACTCAATAATATTTTTTTATGACACATTATTGGAACTCGTTACTATAAGCATAACAATCGTACTCCCCAAAAAATGTTCTATAAAAGTGTTTACATACTAGTACTCTTTTTTTCCTCTTCCTTCTTTCTTTTCTTTTCTTTTCTTTTTTTTTGGAAGAAAAAAATATACTAGCATTCTAGTTTCATAACTTCCTGAATTGGAACACGTATTTACTTGCGATTGGCCATTGTCCCCTAATCAATTATAAGAATGGGTTATCCTATCGATCAATTTTCAATTATACATCGCGTAAATGTTTAATTGTAAATTCTAGTTAACTAAATTGATAATTTTTTTTTTTTACAAAATAGAATTTCTACTATAACCTAATTTAAGTATATATGTATGTAAGTTTCACTTCTAGAGACTTGAATTTCAGCCTATACCCCTCATACCCCACAAGTATTTATACTTATGGGATAAAAGACTAATTTTTAGAGGAAAAAACAAGAGACTTGAATTTGAAGATAAAAAAAATAAAAAATAAAAACCCTCTTTTATGGCCCAAAATAATAAAAATATTAAAGAACAACCATCACGGATTAAATATCATAAATTTTTAATTCTATAATATCTCAAATTAAAAAAAGTGAATAAAATGCCTTATTTGCCTTACAAGGCATCACGTCGAACCTAAGGAACAAAATTCTGTATATGTCGTGTCCCACTTAAACTCATCTTGCTGGATTCTATGATTGTCTAGTGCAATCAATGTCTATAATAATAAACATGAAAATTTTTTAATAACCAATAAGTTTTTTTTTTTTTTTTTTTTTTTTGTAAATAACCAATAAGTTAATTCCAGTCAACTATTAATTAATTAACCTTGGTTTATAGGATTTTTAGCCTCAGCATTGCGTTAAGTATTCTTGCGTCATCACTTGGGAAATTTTAATTATTAATTTTATTCCTTTTAAGATAACTTCTAAACATCCCTACCGCCAACAAACTCAAAAGCGATACATATTTTATGGATTTTATATATGAGCAACGTCATTTGTCGGTGTTAATAATAGTGATTATAATAATTATTAATGAAACTGCTACTTTTCTCCTACGTGATGATTTGGGATAGACACTAGTGCGAGCAATTGATAAGAACTGGTGCAAGTCAAACTTTGACAAAACTCGATCTTCTTTGATATTTGATTGGACAATGGACCGACCCTTCATTCACAAACAACCTACTTATCACAGATATTATTAGGTATTTCCGAATACAATAATATTGTAATTCCTCCTCTCGCGTTAATAATTTATAATTTTATATTATCATGAATTTAATCGGTAAAGACGCACTATTATATGAGATTCAACTCTCCAATTTTGGCCAAATGTGTGACTCGTAATAGTCATTTGATTTTTAAATACCACGTCTTACCTTTACATAAAATTAAAAAGAATCGGAAGATTTAATGGGAGGAGATAAGATCCTCCTCTTCGACTTGGAGTGTTGCATAAATACTCCTTTATCACACTGTAGATTATTACCTTTGTCTTCATTATTATTATTATTATTAGAAATGTTAACGAATGTTCTTAAAATACTGGTTAATAATTCATTTAAATAAATTTTTTATGAGAAAAAAAACAATTATTGAGAATCTGATAAAAACTTTTTTCATTTAATCCATTTTAGGACACTTTTTTTGGTCAATAATCCATTTAATGTTTTGATAGTTTTTTTCATTTCCCATAAAAGTGGTCTTAAAACATTCCTAAAATATATTGTTAACCAATGCCCTAAGGACACTCGTTAGTAGGGGCGTTCACCAAACCGCATAAACCGCACAAACTGCAAAAATTGAACCAAAATCGCTCATAAAATAGTATAACTGCACCGCATCGCAAGTAATAGTGCACCACATTGCACCACACCGCACCACACTCTCTCTATATATTAATATATTTATTATTTTTAATATTAAATATATTATTAATAGTTTAATAACCCTAGCTTTCAACCAAAAAAAAAAAAAAAAAGTTTAATAACCCTAACAAGTGTTGACTAGGAAAGCCAACCCAAAATAAAGAAAAACTAGCTCAATAATTTAAAACTTGACCCAAAAAAGGAAAAAATTAGTTTTGAGCTGAGTAGGAAAAACTCAAAATTTGAAAAATATATCGACTTCAAACTGCATCTTATACGTAGTATCACACATGTGTCCACAAAAATGAGGTGCAGTGCAGTTATGGTTTTGGCTAAACTCTAAACCGCACTACATCGCATTGTACTGCATACGTGACCTCAAAAATAAGGTGCGGTGCAGTTATAGTTTTAACTAAATCGCACCACAAAGTGTGATGCTAAAAATGGTCCAAAACCGCACCGCACCGTGAACACCCCTACTCGTTAGTATGACCCTTTTTTTTTTTTTTTTAATATATATATATATATATATATATATATATATATATATATTTGTGGGGGCAAAAACTCAAATTTGTACATTAGGCCTTAAGCCTTATTTGCTAATGTGGATACGTCCGAGGAGGAGTAAATGACTGAAGAAGCCCCATGATAGATAATTGCGTAAGGAAATGGTGGAGAGCTAAAGTCCGAGGAGGTTACTCTCCTCGAACCAGATGAATATCAGTCAATCAAGCACCCGGGTGACTTAGGTGACCATCCAGAAGTCTCCAACGATGAGGATAGACTTCAGGCACGTACAGAGAAGATAAGAATATATAAATATCTAAGAGAAAAGCTGCTATCTCCGCATTAAATGCACTGCAGCAACTTTTCTGGCCGCATTTATATAGAGAAGACCTCTGAACAGTGTAGTCTCAACCACTACCGTTCATAGAGAGCTAGGTAAGATGCTTGATAAGATATATACTCAAGTATAGGTTTAGATGATGAACAAGTGTATGATGGAGATGACCTAAAAAAGTGTATATAATGTGAAAGACCCTCCATATGGAAGGGATCGGAAAATACAGGGGAAAAGAATAGAAAAAGAATTACTGTAGCCGTAAACGTTGAACTATCTTTCAGAAATAGTGATTAGAATAGCAATTCATCTCCTCAAACCAACATTTTACCAATATTCACGTGTTTTCATGTTTGGTCATACTTGAAATCTTAACTAACCGTTATTCAATTCACTAAAAACCCAGTTCTTTCACCCACTCTCTACAAATTTATTGTATTTGGCTCATTAGGCTCATACCCCAACTCTTTTGGGCTTGGGCTACAAATTATGTCCCTATAATTGGCGCTGTCTGTGGGAAGAACTTGTGCTTCAGTGTAGTATAATGGTTATGGCAAGATCAGGTCCACATCAAACAAGTTCGCACCAGGCGGAATCTACCAACGTTCGTTAACAGGATGAATTCCTCAATCTTGAGCGTGAAAAGGGTCTGGAAAATTATCAAGAGGGCAGTCTGCACACAGTCCATACCGGTGGAAGTGGGTATCGAAGAAAAGGTCATGCAGCTCATGAGCAAGGTGATGAAAAAGCCATGCAACAAGAAATTGATGATTTAAAAAGGCAACTCCGTCGAGCACAACAGAAGCGATCCCCTTCCAGCTCTGATGTTTCTTTTAATGACGAAGAAGATACTGTCTACAGACAATGGTCTAGAACTCCACAAAGCGAGTCTTTCTCTTGTGAGGAAGAGCATCTTCACAAAAGGAAATGCAGGAGCCCTTCTCGCAAGGGAGTAGGAACTGATGTTATGAAGAGGGCCTTGAGCCAAATTTCTAAATCACCATTTACACGGGGAAAAGAAAAGGAAAAACTTTCCAGATGTTTCCATCAGTCAACGTTTGCCATGTATAATGGTCGAACGGATCCCGTAGAGCACGTAAATCAGTTCAGGTAGAAGATGACTATCCATTCTTAGGACGAGGCTTTGCTGTGTAGGGTATTTCCATCCAGTCTGGGACCGATGCCGATGAGATGGTTTGATGGGTTAAGGACAAATTCTATCAGCTCCTTCAAAAAACTCACCCAACCATTTTGTTCCCGATTCATTACATGCAGTAAGGTTCCTCAACCTCTAGACTCCTTATTGTCCATGTCAATAAGAGAAGAAGAGTCCGTGAAGGCGTATTCTGAAAGGTACTGGGAGATGTTTAACGAGATTGATGGTGATTTTGATGAGGTTGCTGTTAAAACTTTCAAGGTTGGTCTCCCATCCGAGCATGGTTTGAGGAAATCTCTAACAGGTAAACCTGTCACCAGTTTACACCAGCTAATGGACTGAGTTGATAAGTACAAGAGGATCGAAGACAACCAACAGTAAGGAAAAGAGAAAACTAAGGTTATTCCTCAGGAAATGAGGGATTTCAGGTCGGACCGATACAATAATAACCAACCGAGAAGGGATTATGCAGATCAATCAGGGTCTAACAATACTCAGGTCGTCAGTGCGGTGTTCCGAGAACCAGTGCATCAAGTATTGGAGAAGATTAAAAATGAACCATTCTTTAAACGACCAAGTCAGATGATGGGAAACTCCGAAAAGCGTAACCGCAACCTCTATTGCCAATATCATCAGGATCATGGGCATACCATAGAGAATTGTAGAAGTTTGTAGGAGCACTTGGACCAGCTCGTCCGAGAGGGCAAATTAAAACAGCTACTACATCATTCTAGTGGTCAGGGGAGTCAGGCAAGCTCTGAATCTCAAAAAGATATTCCTTCAAGACCTCTCTTGGGAACTATCAACGTTATCTTTGCCGCACCAGGGAGAATAGGATCATGGCCGTCTAGGGTAATGTCTGTAGCTCATCTCTCCTCCGGAGACATCAATCAGAATCCGAAGAGGGCTAGAGTGGAATTGCCGTTAGTCATGGGCTTTTCTGATGAGGATAAGATTGGAACCATTCAACCCCACGACGATGCCTTGGTGATTACCCTCTGAATTGGGGGATATAATGTGAAGAGGGTAATGGTGGATTAAGGTAGCGCAGCCGAGATAATGTATCCCGACCTTTATAAGGGGCTGAACTTAAGAGCTGAAGACCTGACCCCCTATAGCTCCCCCTTAGTGAGTTTTGAGGGGAAGATTATCATTCCAAAGGGTCAAATAAGGTTACCTGTGCAGACTGGCTCAGACGTAGTAGAAGTAGATTTCATTGTTGTGGATGCATATTCTCCCTACACAGCAATTGTCGCCAAACCTTGGCTTCATACGTTGGGGGCAGTTTCTTCTACCCTGCACCAGAAGGTTAAATACCCGTCAGAGGGTCAGATTAAATAAATATCGGAGGATCAGTCTATGGCAAGGAAATGCTTAGTGGCAGCCATCCAGCATAAACCCGAGGCCGAGTCCTTGACTCATAAAGAGAAGGGCTTATAGCAGTTAAAACCCTCGACGTTATCCATTGATAAGCCAGCCGAGGATGCGAAGTGTGAGGACTTGGTAAAGATTGTTACTGGAGATGATCAAGAAAAATTCTTTCAGATTGGGTCCTAGCTGCCTCATCAAGTGAGAGAAGAGTTAATAGAATTCCTTAGAAAGAACATTGATGTCTTTGCCTAGAATGTCTACGAAGCCCTATGAGTAGATCTAGAATTCATCTGTCATCATTTGAAAGTTAATCCGTTAATCACACCTAGAAAGCAGCCCCCTCGGCGCCCATCCAAAGAACATGCCGAAGCAGTATGAGAGGAAGTAACTAGGCTTAAGCAAGCTGGAGCTATCAAGGAAGTTTTTTATTCTGAATGGTTAGCAAATACTGTAGTGGTAAAGAAGAAGAGTGGGAAGTGGCGAGTATATGTAGACTTCACGGACTTAAATAAAGCTTGCCCCAAGGATCCATTCCCTATGCCCAAGATAGACTAGTTGGTGAATGCCACTGTTGGCCATCCTCGGATGAGTTTCTTGGATGCCTTCCAAGGTTATCATTAAATACCCCTGGCCTTAGACGATCAAGAGAAGACTGCTTTTGTTACTCATGTCGGAAACTACCATTACAAAGTAATGTCATTTGGTTTGAAAAATGCAGGATCCACCTACCAAAGAATGATGATGAGGATGTTTGAGTCACAATTGGGGAAGAATATCGAGATCTATATTGATGATATGGTGGTGAAAAGTAAGGTGGTTTCAGAACATTTGGGAGACCTTGGAACTATTTTTGAAATTCTCTGAAAATATAAGTTGCGCCTAAATGCTTCTAAGTGCTCATTCGGTGTGGGGTCAGGCAAATTCTTAGGCTATATGGTCACTCACAGAGGGATTGAAGTTAACCCCGACTAGATTAAGGCTATTAATAACTTGCAATCACCTCGGAATCCCAAGGAGGTACGAAAACTGATCGGAATGGCCGCCGCTTTGAATAGATTCATCTCTCGATCAACAGACAAATGCAAACCTTTCTTTTTGTTGATCAACAAATGGAAAGGGTTTGAGTGGATTGAAGAATGCGCCATAGCTTTCTAGCAACTTAAAGACTATCTTACTCGGCCACCGATCATATCTAGTCTTGAGTCAGATGAGGTCCTGTTTGCCTATATTGCTGTGGCCCCTTACATTGTAAGTTTAGTACTGATACGAGTTGATTACGGTATACAACGACCGGTTTATTATGTGAGTAAATCATTACATGAAGCTGAGGTACGATATCTACCCTTAGAAAAAGCTATCCTGGCACTAGTGCTTGGCACACGTAAACTGCCTCATTACTTCCAAACACATACAGTCGTCGTTCTTACTCAGCTCCCGCTTAAAGCCATACTTCGAAGTGCTGACTACACAGGAAGAATCACCAAGTAGGGTACAACTTTAGGGGCTTTTGACATCAAATACATGCCTCGTACCTCCATAAAAGGATAAGTTCTCGCAGATTTAGTGGCCGAATTCACCGAACCCCCATTGGAAGAGTTGGAACCGACAGAGAACACGAATGGAAAGTTGGTTGGCATAATCTCCCAACATGGCATTTTGCCCTGGGAAGTATACGTTGATGGGGCATTAAATCAGAAGGGTTTAGGGATCGGACTAGTACTGATATCCCCTGAGAAAGTCATTGTTGAAAAATCTTTGAGGTTGAATTTCTCGGCTACGAACAATGAGGCCGAGTATGAAGCTCTGTTGATGGGAATAACCATGGTTCAAAGAATGGGTGGAAAATCAGTAAAAGTCTTCTCGGACTCAAGGCTCGTCGTTGGCCAGGTAAAAGGGGAGTTCGATGCAAAAGATGAGAGAATGTAGGGGTATCTAAGTTAAGTTAAGTGTCTACAGTCAGAGTTTGATTCTTTCAACTTGTTGCACATCCCCAGAAATGGTAATGCACATGTTGATTCTCTAGCTATGCTTGCGATCTCCTCAGCACAGAATTTGCCTCGGGTTATCCTTATTGAAGACTTACACAAACCCACAGAGGCAAGAAGAGAGACGGCCCAAATTCATCAAATTAGAGTAGGGTCGAGTTGGATGGACTTTCTAATTCAATTCCTGAGGGAGGACATTTTGCTTGAAGAAAGGATAGAAGTTGACAAAGTAAGGAGGAAGGCCACAAGGTTCTAGCTATCTGAGAATCAGAAATTATACAAGCGTTCTTTTTCAGGACCCTATTTGTTATGTATTCACCCTGAGATGACTAAATCACTCTTAAAAGAGTTGCATGAAGGAATTTGTGGAAGCCATACTGGTGGTAGATCTCTAGCACATAGAGCTATTACTCAAGGCTATTGGTGGCCAAATATGCAGAAAGAAGCTTAAGAATACGTCAAGAAGTGTGACCAGTGCCAGCGGTTCGCGCCGAGCATACACCAACCAAGGGGAATTCTTAATCTGCTATCCAGTCCATGGCCATTTGCTCAATGGGGCTTGGACATTGTAGGACCACTCCCCAAAGCAGTGGGAAACAGGAAATATCTCCTGGTCGGCACAAATTATTTTACAAACTGGGTTGAGGCTGAACCTCTAGCTAACATTAGGGACGTGGATGCGAACAGATTCATTTGGAAAAACATTGTCACTTGGTTTTGAGGTTTCTCGTGTGTTCATCTCGAAAAATGGCCTTCAGTTTGACAGCAGAACATTTAAAAGTTATTGTGGCGAGTTGGGGATTACAAATAGGTATTCTACTCTTACCTATCCCCAAAGAAACAGACAAGCAAAGGTTGTAAATAAAGATATAGTAAATGGGCTAAAGAAAAGGCTAGATGATGCAAAAGGCAAGTGGGTGGAAGAACTACCACATGTTCTTTGGACATATAGAACCATGCGTCGTAGACCTACTGGAAAGACCCCCTTCTCGATGACTTATGGGGCCGAGGTTGTTATCCCTTTGGAGACTGATTTCCCAATGATGAGCATCTAAAAAGGAATTTGGACTTGATTGAAGAGAAGAGGGAAAACGCAATGGTCCAATTGGCCTATTACCAGCAAAAACTGAAGCAAGGTTATGATGCCAATGTAAAATCGAGACCTTTAACTCCTGGTGATCTGGTGTTACGTAAAGTTGTGGGCGCTGCAAAAAATCCAACTTGGGGAAAGTTAAGACCAAATTGAGAAGGACCCTACCGTATCACCTCGGAAGCTGGCATTGGAGCTTATTTTCTAAAAGATTTGGACGAGCATGTAATACCACGTCCTTAGAATGTAAACAACCTAAAAAGGTATTACTATTAATAAATATTTTCATGATCAATTTATTTGTTTGTTATATAAGAAGTTTATACTTTATACTTTTTAGTTCTTATAAGTGTTTAAACTTAAATTCAGTCATGCTTGAAGTTCTCGGACCAGATGATTTGGATTAGTTAACACTCATTTGCAACTCTCATAAGTGTTTAAACTTAAATTCAGTCATGCCTGAAGTCTTCGGACCAGATGATTTAGGTTAGTTAACACTCGTTTATAATTCTTATAAGTGTTTAAACTTAAATTCAATCATACCTGAAGTCCTCAGATCAGATGATTTGGGTTAGTTAACACTCATTCGCAGTTCTCATAAGTGTTTAAACTTAAATTTAATCACGCCTGAAGTACTTGGACCAAATGATTTTGGTTAGTTAACACTCATTCGCAGTTCTCATAAGTGTTTAAACTTAAAATCCAATCATGCCTAAAATCCTCAAACTGAATGATTTGAATGGGTTAGCATCACAATGCCATGCTTATAGATATTTATATAATTTTCAAGTTGCGCTTGGATACTTTGGGCCACTTATTGGATTTGAATTAACTTGTAGTATTACCCTTGGTAAGACCAAGGTAAATTGCTCAATAACTTACCTAAATTGCAGCAATGTTTATCAATATCCAATTAAAGTTACTTGCCTGTTTATAGGATGCGGTAATGGATTTTGTTCAAGTTAAAGTGGCAAAAGATCATCATACTTTAACAATGAATCTTATAACACACATTATGAAGATGTATGAAACAAAAGAAAAATGTCTTCATTGATAATTAA
This sequence comes from Quercus wislizeni, assembly GCA_023055345.1. Classification (NCBI taxonomy): domain Eukaryota; kingdom Viridiplantae; phylum Streptophyta; class Magnoliopsida; order Fagales; family Fagaceae; genus Quercus; species Quercus wislizeni. Next base: position 3,264,804 of record JALGQJ010000006.1, on the reverse strand, counting down.
AAAAAAAAGTGTGGTACATTCCTTCAAAAAAAAAAAAAAAAAAAACAACAACAACAATAGAAAACATATAAAAATACTAAAAATCCCCTAGCCTAAGCTTTTGTCTTGGAGACCACTGGGTCAACAGTTTGGCCAAGTTGAGGGGCAATAGTATCTGGGGCTTTCTCTGTGGGATCAGAAGAATTTTTCTTCTTATCCTGACCTTTATCCTTGCCCTTAAGAGTTTCAATCTTCTTTCCTTGGCCACCATCTTGGTTGGAGTCTTTTGGAACTTCCAAGGAAGTAGGAGGGACTTGGTCCACCTTTGACTGTGCATATACTTGTGTGGCTTGTTCAGGGTGAAAGGAGTCAGGACCTGGGAGCTCATGAATTTCTGGATCATAGTAAATGCTGTCAGGTCGCCTCAAGTCAGAGCCCACAGGGACCCTAGTAGCATCAAAGGCTTTACCCCAAGAGATGTCACAATAATCCCTGCATACGGTGGAGAGTTCCTCTATGAGTCTGGTTTGAGTCTCCTCCACCCTAAGCGTGTAAGCAGCCTGCTTCTCGGCCTCGGTTGCCTCCTTAACCAGTTGGACAGCTTCCCTGGCCTTCCAAAACTCTTTGCGAAGTTTCGTCACCAGTTGCTTTTCTGTTGCCAGATTGATTTCAGTATAGTGCAACTGTTTACGTAGATCTTCAGCTTGCTTCTTAGTAGTCTTAAGGCCTGCTTTAGAGTTGTCCTTCACCCTAACTGCCTCCTTCAGTTGCTCGGCTAGTTTGGATTGGTTTTCTTTTAGGGCGCCCAGCTCTACCTCGACCTTGGACTGAGCATCGAAGGTTGCCCTGGCCTCGCTGCGGGCATCTTTAACCCAATCCTTGACCACATAAACCTATTGGGTAATCTAAGTGACAAAATAAAAATTTTATTTTTAGTATAAAACGCAGAGTAAAAACTTATGAAAATAGCCAAGTGTTTAGGTAGGACAATAGATCAAACTACTTACCATGGCCAAATCCCTCTTAAGGGATAGGAAGAGCTCCTGTTGATTGAAGCGCTTGTAAGCCTCCATGTCTTTTGGAAGGAGAAGGGGCTGCTCCAAAGCCTTGGCAACATGACTTGCATGCCCCCCGTGGTAATGTCTAATGGAGGTATTCCAGGCAATGGGGACACCGTCCACCTCTAATTTAGGAGACCATATGCGCGATGGATGGCACACTTGAGCTGTGAGAGGATTTTCTCGGCTTTCAACAGAGTTGGACCTCCTACTTCTTTAGTCCTGGGACATCCTCTGTTGTTTGTTTCCCTTTGGAGGGTTTATCTCGCCATCCTCAGGAGCCTTATGTTGCCTCTTTCTCCTCAGTTCAGGATTGGGTTTCAACCCAAGATCAACAGGGAGCTGAGGAAGGGGAGGAGGAGGGTTCACTGGGGGGCTTGGACTTATTAGCCTCTTGGGGGGTAGGTGCCATGTTCCTCCCCTTCATAAGCTCTCTTAAACTTTTGCCAGATTTTGGAGCCATTTCTTCAACTTCGTTGTCTGAAGAGTCCTCCACGTAAGTGATTATAGGAGAAGGGGTTTGAATGCACGAGTACTCGTTAGTTTCTTCCTCGGCCTCTAATATAACAATGGCTTCTACTCCTTGCGTTTCTTCTTCTTCAAATTGGAACTTGTCAATTTCTTCCTCAAGCGAAGAAGAAGATGCAATTCCTTCCTCGGCTACAGCTAGTTTGAGGGGTACTTGTTGAATTGGCTGGGCGACCGAAGGAACACCCTATGGGACTGGATGATCGACAGGTGGAAGGTCGTGGGGCGCTAAAAAGTTAGGCTGAGACATGTCTATATGAGCTAATCGGTAGTCGTTTACCCTAATAGTGTTGCCGACCTCTTGAAAGTTTCTCGAGAGAGGTTCGTAGTTTAAAATCAGATGGGCTGCTCATAGTTGTCCGTCGTCATTCACAAAAATCTGGGATCTCAATAGATAATTGAGCGCGGGTACGTTGATTTGGCTGATTTGAGGAGTTGTTCTTTGTTTGTCAAACAAAGGAAAACTAAACAGTTAGAAACTTGGAATTCATTGTAAAATATATATTGACATAAAAAAAAAATAAAAAAATCTTTTTGATATAGCAAAGCAAAGCCGAGGACGAATAACTTAAATCTAATGTTAGAAAACTTAAATCTAAGGTACCCCACCTGGCTCTCCTAGCTGGGTTGGGCAAGGAAGACCGTCGTGCCAGGGGCCTGATACAATTAGGTAGTCATCTTTCATCCCCTTGTTAGACTTGGGAAGACACAAAATGAGCTTGACAACGTCCGATCGGGATTTAAGGTAAAATCCCGCTCATTTTTTTTTATGACCCTCGTACAGGTGAACTACGTCGTGCCAGGTTAGCCCCAATCGTAGGTGTTGGTTCAGAGCGTCAACTGCTTCTAAGATCCTAAAGAGATTAGGTGCGCACTGTTGGGGGCAAAGCCTATGGTTACACAAGTAGCCTCTTGTAATCCTACCCATAGGGAGAGTCATTCCTCCTTCTATGAAGGCTATCATGGAGATTATGACTCCTCCCACCTCTCGGTCAAATGCTAATCCTTCCGGGGAACAGTATCACAATGACACCTCTTAGGGTATGTGATATTTGTCTTTGAATATTTCTATCAAAGCAGGGCTATCCACTAAATACTTAAATCTACCCATTTCGAATAAGTGGAAAAGAGAAAACGCTAGGGGTGACAACGGGGTAATGGAGAATGATGGGTCGAGGAGGCTGTCCGAGGAAATAAAGAAAAATTCTAAAAAGTTAGAACTTACGTGAACTAAATCAGGAACTGATCTTTGGAATCCTTAGGAGGATTTTTGAAAATTTTTGAGGAAATATGACGGATGATCTGATAATCGGTATGAGTTTAAATGCTTGGGTGCGCGGTAGATTCTAAACTATGGTGAAGAAAAGAAAAGATAACTCTCTTATCAGGCTTTATATTAGGGAATGAAAATGAGTGGCATTTATCCTGCCCAAATCTTGAAGGAAAATGTGGTCCGTTGGATCAAAACTCCTCCGTTGGATGCCAAAGACACAGCGTCGCCCAAGGTAAATTAATGACGCTTCGCGAATTCTGAAGCGTCAAAAGCAATGGTGAAATGACTAAAATCACGTTCCTATGTGCGTAAATTTGGATATTTTTTATGGTTTTAACTACGGTTGCTTTGACAAGTCAAAATTCTATTTTTTTTCCTCGGATAAAAGTGAAAAATTAAAAATTTGAGGGGCTATTGTGGGGGCAAAAGCTCAAATTTGTACATTGGGCCTTAAGCCCTATTTGCTAATGTGGATATGTCCGAGGAGGAGTAAATGACTGAAGAAGCCCCAAGATAGATAATCGCGTAAGGAAAGGGTGGAGGGCTGAAGTCCAAGGAGGTTATCCTCCTCGGACCGGATGAATATCAGTCGATCAAGCACCCGGGTGACTTAGGTGACCTTCCAGACTCTCCAACGATGAGGATAGACTTCAGGCACGTATAGAGAGGATAAGAATACATAAATATCTAAGGGAAAAGCTGCTACCACCGCATTAAATGCACTGCAACAACTTTTCTGGCCGCATTGATGTGGAGAAGACCTCTGAACAGTGTAGTCTCAACCACTACCGTTCACAGAGAGCCAGGGAAGATGCTTGATAAGACACATACTCAAGTATAGGTTTAGATGATGAACAAGTGTACGATGGAGATGACCTAAAAAAGTGTATATAATGCGAAAGACCCTCCATAAGGAAGGGATCGGAAAACATAGGGGAAAAGAATAGAAAAAGAATTACTGTAGCTGTAAACGTTGAACTATCTTTCAGAAATAGTGATTGCAATAGCAATTCACCTCCTCGGACCAACATTTCACCAATATTCACGTGTTTTCATGTTTGGTCATACTTGAAATCTTAGCTAACTATTGTTCAATTCGCTAAGAGCGCAGTTCTTTCACCCACTCTCTACAAATTTATTGTATTTGACTCATTAGGCTCATACACCAACTCTTTTGGGCTTGGGCTACAAACTGTGTCCCTACAATATTAATCTACATTTATCTTATGGTATTGTTACATGTCATTTGAGACTTATTATTTTGTTTAAAGGCTTGCATTCAATCCCTCTCATATAATAATAGTTTCCATAAGTATGAAATTTATCTTTTTTTTTTTTTTTTTGAGAATCTGATATGAAATTTATCTCTATATGAGAGGAATGCCGCAACAGCTATACATGATATCACCTTGTTAGTTGGACTGAATTTTGGTTCTAATTACATGTATTTATGCTACAACCTCTCAGACTAGCTGTGGCCTTTGTATTTTTGGGGCCTATTACCCAACTTCATCCTTTACTTCATTGCTCAGCCGGTGAAAATTGGGCTCAACTCCCAATCAAAATAGTTGTTTGGGCTAGTAGGTTGGCCCAAAATGTTTGCTGATTGAGGTTTTCCACTATTAAACTAGTAAATTATTTCTATTTGTTAAAAAAAGAAAAGAAGAAAAAAGTCACATAACTACCAAAATAAAAAGGAACTTGACATGTTTGTTCAAAGTTCAAACTCTATAATTCTATATAGGAGTTACGCTTGTACTTGGGCCTATGGCCCATGGTATTGCCGAGGAGTCAGGTGCTTGTAGAGATCAATGAATTTTTCTTTCCAGCCTGAATTTTGACTCACTAGATTATGGGTTCAAGTCTTGTAGAGGTGTTGGATGGACTTGGATCAAGCACCACATGACCACATAAGACCTGCCCAAGCCACTAAAAGCAGGCTTTTTAATGGCAATATGGAAGTTGATAAGATTTAAAAAAAATAAAAATTAAAAAACTTGTAAGATAGTAAGATACAAATACAAATCATCTATACTATTTTTTATTTTTCACTTTATATTTCACAAATTACAACTTACAATATATTTGTTTAACTTTCCTTATAATATAGCCAAAGTTTAAAATGGAAAAAAGGTAAACACATAACAAGTTGTGATTGATGGAACATAAAGTAGAATACAAAATATGGTACAAATGATTTGTATTTGTAAGATATCCAATGAATAGGGTGAAATTGGTTTGGTTGGCAATTTTGGGGGGAAATGGATCCAAGATTTGAGGATTCAATTTAATTTTGCCAATTTGGCGATCAATGCCAATTGATATTTCCTACTAAATGCGCTATACTCACCAAAAAAAAGTCCTGATTCAAACTTCCATGTAGTTGGTGCTTTCAGATTCATTCACTCTTGTTTTTTGGTTCCATGCCCTCTGGTTTGTTTTGATAGAAAAATATCTATGAAGATAGTTTTTCCTTTTTTTTTTGTGTTTAGTAGTATAATAAAAAATGAATCAAAGGATATTTATTTTTGATCAACATAAAATATATGACTTATTTTTAGAGATTGTTTTCCACTAACATATTTTGTAAAACAACTCTATTTAATGGTAAATTAAATAATGGAAATTATATCTCTTCCAAAAAAAAAAAAAAACAGAAATTATATGATAATTTTCTAACTCATTTTAGGTTGGTATCAAATATAAGAAAACAAGATGATTTTATAGAATTTTTTATTTATTTTTTTGTTGAACAATGGCTCATTTTAAAAAAAAAATACTAACTTCAAAACAAACCAACCCATATGTAATTAGTTAGTAATTACCACAGTCTATCCAAATAGAGTGTTACGTGTATGTAAGTGTCAAATTGTAAAAAAAAAACATTTAAACTTTGTGATTCACCTATGTTTCACAAAACTCGGGAGTATAGTCAGTAATTACACGTACAATACGATATACATACGTACGTAATATTTAAAAGCACTTTCGTCTCCCATTTTGCTTCCAAATGTACGTGAATAATGAATATACCCGAATTTTCCGAACTAAGAATACATTACCCGCTTTTTATTAAAAATGTTAGAATCGGCTCCTGAAATACGGCGCCGTTAACCAAACTCCGAATGCAAATGACTAAATCATTCTTAGAAAATATAAATATACAAGCTAATGCCAAATGCACGAATTCACCCCAGGACAATTTAGGTATAATATCTTAGGTCATGTTTTTTAGGTTTTCCTTTTAAAATTTAGCTACATGTTTACTAACCTAAAAAATACACTTCTATCTCATAAAAAAAATCTACATTGTAGAATTTTAAGAGGAGAACTTAAGGAACAACATCTAAATATTGGATCTAAGTGTTGCCTTTCACTCAAAAAGTTAGAAAGCTGCCATATGTAGCACTAGTCAGAAATGAAGCCAGGATTTCACTTCAGGGAGGGTAAGATTTAAAGACAATTTTGATAATCATGTAAAGTTGTATATACACTACTTTAATTGCTTTCAAAACATATTTAGAATTTAGCCTTTTTCTTCTATATTCTATAAATGGTTTAAAAGAAGAAAGTCAAAGTTTAAACCATTTGTCATCTTGGTGTATCATTGACATTTTATCTACCAATATCAGTTTGTCATCTAACTTTATAATGAATTTGTTGTGAGAATATTGAGACTACGGCTTAATTGTTGTGTATAAAATATAAGAGTCACAAAAAATTGAAATTCCATGGAAAAAGAAAAAAGGGATAAACTTTCAAAATACCGTGAATAAACATGCTGAAATTCAGGTACAAGATAAAATGTTTTTTTAAACAAAAGTGACACTAGTTTTTGTTTAAAAAGTGTTGAATCTCTCCATTGTTTTCTTTGATGTCAGAGTGTATTAAGTAGAGGCTGCCTTTTGTTTTATTATGGGACAAAGCATTTAAGAGGTCTATACATAATACTACTACTATACTTACAAGATCTTATTAGCTTTTTTAGATGGAGTTGGGGGGCACATGACCCCGGCTTCGCCCCTGTATGTAGTTATGAACCCTACAGTCTACAATTCTAATGGTTGTGTGGTTGTGTCTCACAATTTTCGAATCCAATTTCTTTGCTACAATAATTTTAGAGTTATTCTACTACTTCAAAGAAAAGCAATTTATTACTTTTATATGTAACTATTATTTTTTCTCAATAATCACAGTTAGCTACATGGAAGTTGTAGCAAAAGTTGTACATTTTTTTGGTACTCTCTCTCTCTCTCTATATATATATATACATGTGTGTGTGTAAATTTTACTCCTTTTTTACATCTTTTTTTTTTTTTAATAAAAAATTTTAAAATCTCTCTTATCTATTATTATAGTTACTCCCCTTTTCATGATTTAATATTTGATTATAATTTGTTAGTATTTTTTTTTAAATAATTTGTTCATATCAATGCTTGTATAATAGAATAAGGACTCCATTTTAATCAATCAATCCCAAAAATTACCCACATCAGACTATGCAAAATCGTGTAAAAATACATTGTTGTTGTAGTTTTGTATTTCATTATATATTTTAAATGTTCTTCTCACCTCTTGCACTCATGCATGTCTCATTAGATTCTCTCTCTCTCTCTCTAAAAAAAGAATGAATTAAATAAAAAATATATATGGCTTGGTTGCACAACTCAAACTCAAACTCAATTAATAATTATAAAACCATATTCTCAACAAAAAGAAGAAAAAAGAGAAAATTATAAAACTACAACCAACTTCTCACATGGTTTGTAATTTTTTTTATAGAGAATTTTAACATATGACATCTGCTTCTGATGATAATGGCGGGAATTAAACCCCAAATTTCTTATTCAATTATTAGAAACGTTACTAGTTAAGCTAGCTGGAACTCACAATATATTTTGTAATTTTAAATTATAATAATGTTAAAAAAAAATAAACCAAAAATTTTAATATCACATCAAGGATATATCACAGCAAACCAAATGTCTTGTAGTAGGATATTACCCGGTGGCTAAACAGTAGATCAGATATTGATCACAACTATGCAAGCCCGCTTCACAGAGTTTGGCGGCAAATCTCTTATTATGTAAGCTAAACTCTTCCTAGATCTGAACTTTTGTTTATAACCTAGGCTTCGGTCTTATATTCCTTGACTTTTCCTTCGTAGTTTTATTAGTTCTTTTCTAACTTTTAACTTCAACTTTTTATTGAAAATTTTCCAAACTTACAGGGTAATGTGGTAATTTTGTACAGCCACTCTCCAAATGGCTAGTTTGGTTAATAGAATTATAGAACAATGGTAACAAGCTGTATTTTGTTTTGTTTTGTTTTGCTTTTTTTTGGTTAATTCTCTTTTTGTTTTGAATGTACTAATTTCCACTTGGTTGATAAAACAACTAAATAAAAGAAAAGAAATTTAAAGTTCAAAATTTAAATAAAAGAAAATAAATTCTCTTTTCTATTACTATTGGGCTTGTTGGGATTTGTATTTTATTATTACTATATATTCAAGTATCAATTAGTTGATTTGAGATTTATTTTTCATTTTTTATTAGTGAATATAAATTAGTGCATTTCACCCCAAGTAATTTGATGTATGACTTACCAAATGGCAAATATATAATTTCTAAAAATATTTTTCATATGAAAAAATACGAGTCAATTCATAACCCGATTGACTCGACCCGTTTCTAACCTGCTTAAGATGACTCATTTTCAATCCAAACACGACATTTGTGCCATGTCTATTTATGATTCACACCCAACGAGTTCAACAATTGTGAATTTGTTGTTAAAAAAGTTCTGTCTGTAGCATTATTGATTAAAGAAACAAATAGTAAGTAGTTCAACTAAAATAATTAAACAAATAACAAAAAAATTTATTATATTATTTTATCTAATGACTATCTTATTGAAACTTGTATTTAATTTGAATTACAAAATTCTTTTTTTGTATTTATTATAAATAAGAAATATGGTTGGAAAGTAAGATCGCTTTGGGAGTATGTTGGATTATTGTATTTATGTTCATAAAAGTATATGGCAAATATTTCATATTTTTGTTGAAAAATTTTAAAATATAAATGTTTTATACACGTGCCGTTATTTAATCGTTTTTGTATTGTTTTGCCAAATATTTAATTCATACTTTTCTTAAAGATTTTGAATTATATATTTATGTATACTTATTGTGTTGTACATGCATTGTATTTTACTAACTATGCTATGGAAAAACATTAATTTAAACCATTTACACTAATTCACATGTGTTCCACAAAACTGGGAAGAAACATTTAAGTTGTCAACCTGCATTTATTTACACATGTTTCACAAATTTTTTTATTTCTATGATCTAATTCAATAGTCATGTGAATTACTTAAATAATTTAGGTAATGTAATATATGTTGATGGTCTTCTAAATCACAACGTAATAAGTTAAAAAAATTTTCTCTTACCTTATTTAAATGAAATCTCTGTCCTCACCTACCCCTATATTTTTGAAGTAAGAAGGTTCAAATCACTAGTATTGTTAAGTTATTGCTAAAATAAAAAAGAAATAGAATTATTTCATGATTTAGACTAAATATTAGAATTTTTGTCCTTTCGTAGTTATAAAATAGATTTATGGTTTTATTTCTGAATCCAACTGCTTTCAGAATGTCATATCATTTAAAAATTAAAATTTTATAGTATCTATTTTAACATGGGCAAGAGTTTTAAATTGTTAAAACAAGGTTCTTTGCACAACCTGACATGGTGGTAGGTGAACAGAACAAATCCTAATACATCCTATATAAGGCAAAAGGTAATAAAAGGAAATAAAAATCAGTTACATGCACAGCTTTATATATGTGTCCCTTCCCAAGCAAATCACTCTTCACTGCTAGACACTGAGTTTTTCAGTTACATTTGAGTTATCATTTTTCAATTACCGAGAGCCACACCAATTACCGAGACAACATGCAGACCCTCTCTCACCACTTGGTCGTGTCCAGCCACAGGCAGTCTCCATTTCCGGTCACTGGCATCACCAGAAGAAGCTCAAGCTCACTTGCATTTGCTCGTGGAATCCCCACGGTGAAATGCTCCTCTATCAGTAGCTCGTCATTAGGTATGAGTCAAGAGCTTTACAACTTAACTGAAACCTCTTATTGTTTCCAATAAAAACGTATATAGATTGAGTTTATAAGCATTTGGAACGTACTATTTTCAATGGCACATTTGTTTTACCTTTTTAAAGTCTAATTTTTTAAAATATAATTATACTTCTCTCAACTTTCAATAAAATGGTTAATTAAACCACCCCCATTTGAATGAGGAAGCAAATTTGAAAGTCAGATTTTTTTGTAGATTTTCATTTGTATAATTTTCTTAGTTCTAACCTCCAAGGGATTTTGTTAATTCAGGTGAAGATGGGACAAAGTTTGTGGAAGCGTCTAAAAATGCAAATGTTGTTCCACTCTATCGATGCATATTCTCTGATCATCTTACTCCAGTTCTAGCATATCGGTGCTTGGTTGAAGAAGACAATCGAGAGGCTCCAAGTTTTCTTTTTGAGTCAGTTGAGCCACATCCTATTGTTTCTAGAATTGTAAGTATGCTTCAAGATATATGCTTTTAATACTAATGATAAAATGTATGAAAAAAGATGAAATATAATTCTAATACTATGATAAAATGTATGAAAAAAAAGGAGAAAGAAAGGGGAAAAAAAAGAGAATGCATTGAATTAACATGATTTGGTCTTCGTCTCAAAAAAAACATGATTTGGTCTTAAGTTAAATGCCTAAGTCCATAGACAAAATGAATTGATTGAAGGCTACGTATTATTGAAATTAAAGTAGAATTTATGAGTCTCCATAATCATATTTTAAAAGTCAATACTGCATTGATTGTATTAGGGACGTTATAGTGTAGTTGGAGCTCAACCAACAAAGGAAATTGTTGCAAAAGAAAATAAGGTAACAATAATGGACCATGAAGAAGGGAGTTTGACTGAAGAATTGGTTGAAGATCCAATGGTGATTCCTAGAAGGATCTCAGAGGGTTGGAAACCTCAACTTATTGATGAACTCCCAGGCACATTTTGTGGTAAGAAACTTTGTTGTTGACCTGTACATGTTTCTTAATAAAATCTTGTTAGGTATGTCTGGATATATATCATAACTTTGTGAGTTATTAAAATTTGGCTCTTGAGTCTTGACTATACATTCCGCATATAATTTGAGAATTGGTTGGCATGGATTTACTAGCTACGATCAAGCTAAAATGGAAGTGAAAATTAGTTCATGTTTATTGCTGATTCAACAGTGCCATGCATTTCTATTATTACAACCCACTTTGGATAGGAACAAGATCCTTGCTATTTATAAAGTTTCCATTTTATTGTGTCATACAACTCTTTGACAAACACGGGTTTAGAAGTAGCTAGGGATGGTGAAAATTCCCTTACCTACTTTAGTTGTTCTGATCCACTCTATTTCACACGAGTTTCACTACTTTAATTAGGAGACAAGATAAGGACAGATTTTGCTAACCCCACCTCACCTCGGATGTGTGTGTATATATTTACACACATTTTTATTTTATACATATTTATATATTATTTAATCTATTTTATATTGATCTAATATATAATTTATTTATTGTAACTATTTTATTATCATCCTCTAATTAAGCATGAGTTTTTTCTTTCTTTTAGTATTCTCTCAACTAACAATCCCTTTTGTATTCAAATAATAAAATACCTCTAACTTTTCATGTCCCATCCTGCATGAATTTCCTTGTCTAGAAAAGGAGACAGGAAGGGGGACAAGGCACCCCTATCCAATCCCATTTCACCTCATTGCCATCCCTACAATGGGAGTTATTAGTGCTAACAATCAGTTGAGATTGGTCAAGAAGGATTATGATGCTCTAGACCTATTGAGAAATGTGTTAATTGAATTTTGTCATGTAATTAGCATTTAAACAAATATTAGCTAGCTAATACTTTTTTGTTAAAAATTTAAATTATTGATGTGCAAAATTGAATTTATTTACTTAATAATGATTGATTAGTCTTTCAAGAACTTTATGATAAAATTATCATAAGAACTCAAAAGTAACCATATTTAAAAATACAAATCTGTCTCAATTTTAGATATTTCATCTAACAATTTCTTATGGCTTGCTCATTATCTTACAAACAGCAAACCTACGGTAGGTTTCATTCATAAGAAGAATCCAGCATTGGGATTCACTTGATTGTTTGTTGGTGAAAGTAAATTATAAATAATCTATGAGTGATGTTAAGTATGTTACAAATTTTACTAAATAAAGCTGATGATGTGTCAAATCTTAAACATTAAAAAATATATTATTTATTTATATATTTTTTGTGTTGATAATGTGCTACCAATCATATTTATTACCAATGATTGCATGTAAACACTTTGTAACAAAGCGTTAGCATTTTTCACAATGAATTTCTCCTTGTTTTTTTGTCATGAATTCCTCCTTAGTGGTACATTTTTGTCATGAATAGGCGGCTGGGTAGGATACTTCTCATACGACACAGTTCGCTATGCCGAGAAGAAAAAACTGCCATTCTCTAAGGCTCCGAAGGATGACAGAAATCTTGCTGACATACATCTTGGCCTCTATGATGATGTGATCGTTTTTGATCATGTGGAGAAGGTAATCTGATTTTGTTGCGTAAACAATTTTTGACCTCTTACAGAGGATGATCATAAAAGGTTTTAACGTTATTAGTGTATTTACTCTTTTGTGCAAGGCCACTAGATTTCTTAATTACTAATTAGCTTGAAGATTTTTTTTTTCTTAATTAATAACGTTATTAAGGTAATCTGTATATTTTTATTTCTTCAGAAAACTTACGTGATTCACTGGGTGAGGATAGATCGGTACTCCTCTGTTGAGAAGGCTTATAAAGATGGGATGAAACGCTTGGAAGTGTTGGTGTCCAAAGTACACGATGTAGACCCGTGAGTAACTCTTGTGCTTTGTATGAAAATTATAATAATAATTAATATATAACAAATTACTCGATGTTGTAAAATTCTTAAGAAATTTTTTGACCTGGTTGTCATTTTTTAGCCCAAGGCTTTCTCCAGGTTATGTGAGTTTGGACACTCACAGATTCGGGGCTTCTTTAGAGAAGTCCACCATGAAAAGCGAAGAATTCAAAGATGCAGTTAAAACAGCAAAAGAGCATATTAAAGCAGGAGATATATTTCAGGTTGTTTTAAGTCAACGTTTTGAGCGGCGAACATTTGCTGATCCATTTGAAGTGTATAGGGCACTGAGAATAGTCAATCCAAGTCCCTATATGACATACTTGCAGGTTTGTATCTTATAAAGCTTTTCTAATTGCAGTTTTTGGTTTTATAGCTAGTTGTGTGATGTTACAGATTTGCTACAGGTTTGCAAAAGATTTGCAGCTTTTCTAATTGCAACTTTTTAGCATTTTTCGTATCAGTTGGCTAAATTGTTCTAAACTTTCTTTATATGAAATTGTTCTTGATCAGGCTAGAGGGTGTATCCTGGTTGCTTCAAGTCCGGAAATTCTTACACGCTCAAAGGAGGTAAATTGTATAAACTAATTCCAAGTCCTTAAACAAAAAAAATTTATTGATGACTAGATGTTGCTGACACTAAAATATATTTGGAACTAAGGCTTAGTTGTTGTAAACCAAAAATATGTTCCTTGGTTAGCCTAGTATGATTTTTCTAGCTATAATTTTAAGCTAGTTTATGGATACATGTGAATTTTTGTGCATGAAGAATTTATGCCTCTTAAATTCTCTGAATATCTATAAACAAATATGTCCATCCTTACAATGTTATGAACAGAATAAGATTATCAATCGGCCATTGGCTGGAACTGTGAGAAGAGGGAAGACAAAGGAAGAAGATGAGAGTTTGGAAGTTCAGCTGCTAAGTGATGCAAAGCAATGCGCAGAACACGTCATGCTTGTTGATCTGGGTCGAAATGACGTTGGAAAGGTTCCTCTAATTAACTCATCCTAATCACAGTCTCTCTTTAGATTCTCCTCTTATGTTTTTGCTAGAAAGGGTGCATGTGACTTTTCGTTTTAATGTTAGCTGCATATATAAAACTGGTATTGGTGACAAAGATTCTTGGTGCAGGTCTCAAAAAATGGTTCGGTGAAGGTGGAAAAGCTTATGAATGTTGAACGGTATTCCCATGTGATGCACATAAGCTCCACGGTGAGAATCTGCTTTTATTGTGTCTGTTGTTGGTTCAATAGGAGCATGGAAATGTTTGTTTCTTCTAGAGAATGATTATCTGCATAAATCATGCATAACAATAACATGTTAATATGTCACTTTCTTCCATAACTTGATAGTGATTTAGGACAGAAAATGGAGATGATCCTTTTCCTTGGTTTTACATAGTTTCTAAATGCTCCATTATCAAAGAAAATTCTTTAAAAGCATTACAAAGCAAAGTGCATTATAGATTTATAATGAAAAAGAGCATGCTAATTTATCTAATGCAGGTTACGGGAGAGTTAAATGATGATCTCACTTGCTGGGATGCTCTGCGTGCTGCATTGCCCGTTGGAACTGTTAGTGGAGCACCCAAGGTTTTTATTTACATTACTTGTTTCCCTTTTTTTCATTTACCACTTCGCTTCATTTTTAGTTCTAATAAATCAAAGGCAAAGTACTGCCAAAACATTAGGCTGTTATAGGAGATTTGAGATCACAATTTCCATGAGTATTCCATGTTATGCTCCATCAATCGCAGTCTGTCACAAGTCCTTAATTTTTTTCCCCCTAAAGTAACCAAATTTTAGATTGGAAAAATCATACAAGATAAAATTAACAATTTTGCTTATCTGCCCAGGTGAGAGCCATGGAAATAATTGACAATTTGGAAGTAACAAGGCGTGGCCCATATAGTGGTGGGTTCGGTAGTGTATCTTTCTCTGGGGACATGGATATTGCTCTAGCTTTGAGGACAATGGTATTCCCTACAGGAAACCGATATAACACAATGTACTCTTATAACAAGGATGGAACCAAGCGCCAGGAATGGATTGCTAACCTTCAAACTGGTGCTGGTATAGTGGCTGACAGTAATCCTGATGATGAACAACAAGAATGTCAGAACAAAGCTGCTGGTCTTGCTCGGGCCATTGACTTGGCCGAATCTGCTTTTCTTGATAAATGAGGTTCAGTTTTAGCTGTGCCAATGTAGGTGTTCATTTGGGCTGAGTTGTAACTAGAATATCAATAATTTTGGACTTTTTACTATTTAATTAGAATTTTGATAAAGGTATTTGAGTGAATTGTGATGTTTTCATTTCAGGTTCAGCTAGTCTTTGGATTTTTAATTGGTTGAAAATTTGATTAAAATATAATTTTATTAAATAAATAAAATTTAAAAAGTTGTTCATAAATAAATAAATAAACTAAAAATCTAAAGAAAATTTAGACATGAATCAAGGAAATAATGAAGTGACAAGCAGAGCGGAAAATTTAAAAATCTTGCAGTGTGTCAAACACGGTGGAATTGTGGAAATGACCATGATCCAAAATTCATCCAATGTGTAAAAGGCAACGTAGCAAATAGGGCAAGAAGGTTTAATATCTTGTGAAGGTCAAACACGGTGGAAAACTATTTGCTCCTAACATCTGGTGTGAAACTAATATAACCGTCCAAGGCTGCAAGCATCCAAATTCAAACGTGAAATTATTAAGATCATCAATTAAGAGCTCTCCAACATTTAACACTAATTAAGCCTAAACAACAACAAGAAGTCAACAACAAAACCTTAGTTTCAAAATTTGGGATCGGTATTGGATCTTTGACAGATTAGATTGGATTGGTCACATGAATTCTTTTTTCTCAATTTTATTCTATTGAAGTCATGTTCTCTATTACTTCCCTAATTAACATGTTATTTAATTACTTTTATTAATTTTAATTGACATGTTTTTTATTACTTTTACAGATTAAGTCTAGACAAATTATAAATTGGACAAAGTTTGGTTATAATTCCCATTAAAAAAAATTAACAAGACTACATATTTTGAAAATATAACCATTAGATTATATGTTTTTTATGTTCTTATTAATATATATGTCAAATTTTGTGTTAATCAGATATTATTTACAATTTAAGCCAAAAACTTCTTTTTTTTACATAATTGTACCCTACAGAGACTTGAAATTTAAACATATCATTAATAACCTAACTAGTAACTATCGATCTTTCCTTGTTATGAATGAAATTGGAATCAAAACCACCCCACCATCCAAATTGTCATGTTGGTATAATTAGGCAATGAAATTGGTAACAAAACCACCCCACCATCTAGATTTTCACGTTGATATAATTAGGCAATGAAAATAGATACAAAACCACCCCCACCATCCAACTTGTCATTAATATATATACATATATATATATATATATATATATATATATATATATATATATAATTTTTAAGGAATTTTTCCTATTTGGATTGAACATTTTTTTGATTCCAAAATACCTTTACAGCCAACGTTTAAGTAAGGGCAAAACTTGGTAAAAATGCTTTTTTAACTCTCATGTAAAACATTATCTACAAAATAAGACCACACTCCCAATACACTCACGTTGGTTTTCAAACTCAAATTGCTTCTTTTTCAGTTCTCCAATTCTCTCAATTCTGTGTTAATCTTCTTTTCACCATTATTATCATTTTTTCTACTTGCTCTGCTCAAATTTGCTCTTTCTCACCCATATGTGTATGTCAATGGACATTAAAGCTGTGTATACTAGCTTGAGAACCACTTGGGGATTCTCTTTAATAAAGCAGTGTATACTAGCCTTAGATTTCACACTTTAGTTACATGAATGATCTGGTAGTACAAGTAGATTCTCTTATTAGCATAGAAAGATTATTTAAGTTACTTTGTCCCACACCCCCCCCCCCCCCCTTTGTGTTTCCAAATAAAAAGTTGTTTTTATTTCTTCAATCAGGAAATTTTGTTACCATATGGCAAACATAACTAAGTACTACTTTTGAAGAAATCAGATTGTAAGTGATCAACAAATTTATGACAAAATAGTTTCAATTTAGACATGAACTAAGGATATAATAAAGTGACATGACAAACAGAGCGGAAATTTTTAAAATTTTGCAGCGTCAAACACGGTGGAAAGAGGTCATGGTTCAAAGTTTTTTTTTTTTTTTTTTGAGAAAGAATACGTGAAGTTTATTAAGAAATAGGAAAGTCAGCGTGATACACTGCAAGGGTTTGGAAAGGAACATCCTTCATCCAAACAAAAAAACCAGTGATATGACGTGCATATCTAGCTAGGTTGTGAGCTACAAAATTGCCATTTCTACCAACATGTGCATAACTAATACAAGTAAAAAGGTTGGCAGCTTCTTGGGCATCTCTGATTAGAAGGCCAAATGGTGCAAGAGAAGGTGAGTTGTCTTGAAGAGCTTTTATCACCGTTTCTGAATCTCCCTCAAGGATAACCTTTGAGAAGCCTAACTCTATGGAAAATTCAATTGCTCTTGTTGCTGCCAGAGTCTCCAATTCCACCACAGTTTGGGGGAGTGAAATTTTTTGGGATAAAGAGGCCATAACCATTCCCTGACAGTTTCGAATAATAACCCCTATACTTGCTTTTTCTTCATCTCTAAAGACTGCACCATCAAAATTAATCTTGTAATATTCCTCAGCCGGTGGAGACCATTTGGCCAGTGGTCGAGGTGGGGTTGGTTGTTTCCTTGGCTAAGCAGCTCGGAACTCCAGAAGGTAATCAATGGCTCACTGAAGGACCTGATTAAGTGGAAAGCCTGTGGGGTTTACACGGATGGTGTTGCGCCTGCACCAGATAGTCCATACCAACATCGCAAAGAGTTCCACGTTGCACCCTGTCTGAATGACATGCGACAGAAGTTCCTGAAAGGTCCCGAAGCAAGTCTGCCCTCTGAAACTCCATTGTGGATCGCCCTCCCAAACTTGTGACATAGTTGGGCAATACCATAGAGCGTGGAGGACATCTTCCTGGTGGTCGTGGCACAGAGGGCAGCTAGAGTTATCGATCACACATTTGCGGACCAGATTTGTTTTAGTGGGGATTGCATTTCGATAGGACCTCCAAATGAAGATACGAACCCTACATGGTACAGACAGGTGCCAAATTTTTTTCCAAGCAGTAAGTGAGGGGTCCACCGGTGACTGACTTGGAGTAGCTGACGTGCGAGCTTCTTGCTTCAAAAAGAAATAACTAGATTTTGCCGAGAAATGACCAGATTGAACAAAGGGCCAAAACAGAGCATCATTCGCTGGTGTTTTGCTCAGCTGAATATGTTTAATTAGCTCACATTCATCAAGGTTGAAGGCAGAAGAGATCAATGTTGTTTTCCACTGATGAGTAAGTGGGTTGATGAGTGAACTAACTCTGGCCTCTTGCATCTCGGCAGTCAAAGGACCTTGTATCCGTGGGTGACTCAGAGAAGGCAGCCAATTGTCTTCCCACACCTTTATTGACTCCCCATTTCCTACCCTCCATTTGGCACCTCGTCGAATGACCTCCCTACCATGTAGTATGCTCTTCCATGCATAAGATCCACCCCTCCCTTCCTTGGCTTCCATAATAGAGTAGTTTGGAAAAAATTTTGACTTAAAAATTCGATAGAACAAGGAATTTTTATTGTGCAAAAGTCTCCAAGTTTGTTTTGCTAAGAGAGAGTCATTAAACAAAGGAAGCTCCTTAAAGCCCATCCCACCCTCCAATTTTGGTTCACACAAATCCGCCCATTTAACCCAATGAATTTTCCTTTGATTCCCCCTCTCACCCCACCAAAATTTCCGGATGAGAACCTCAATTTCGTGGCAAAGAGTCAGAGGAAGCTTGAAACAACCCATTGTGTAAGTTGGGATGGCTTGGACCACCGCTTTTATCAAAACCTCTCTTCCTGCTTGCGAGAGTAATTTCTCCTCCCACCCTTGTAATTTCCTCCAAACTCTCTCTTTGATGTAGTCAAAACTTGCTTTTTTGCGTTTGCCAATAAGTGAGGGAAGACCCAAATACTTGTCATAATGCACAATTTCGGGAACTCCAAGGGCATCCTTGATCTCTTGCCTCCTTACCGCCGTGGTGGACTTGCTAAAAAAGAGGGAAGTTTTCCCTCTATTGATTTGTAGGCCTGACAAACGCTCATAAGTTGCTAGAATCTCCAAGACTTTATGACATTCTTGCCTGTTTGACCTGTAAAAAAGTAAGCTATCATCCGCAAAAAGCAGATGGGTTAGTTTGGGGCTTCTCCTACTCAAGGCAAAGCCGTGAATAGAACCCTCCCTTTCTGCCTTTGAGATTAAATTATGTAGGCTCTCAGTGCACAATAAAAAGAGAAAGGGAGAAAGGGGGTCTCCTTGATGGATTCCCCTTGTGGGTCGAAACACTTCATGTGGCTCCCCATTAACCAACACCGAATAAGACACAGTTTTGACACAAATCATCATGAGTGTTATCCACCTTTCATTAAAACCCAATTTTCTCAAAATACTCTCAAAAAAAGACCATTCCACCCTATCATACGCCTTACTCATATTTAGTTTAAGGGCCATATAACCATGCTTGTTAGATTTGTGAGTATTCATGCTATGGAGGGTTTCAAAAGCCACGAGAATATTATCAGAAATTAAACGATTTTTTGTGAAGGCACTTTGGTGTTTAGTAATGATGGATGGGAGTATTCTTTTGAGTCTATTTGCTAGGACTTTAGAGAAGATTTTGTAAAGGACATTGCAAAGACTTATTGGGCGGTAATCTGACACGGATATGGGGTTTTTTATTTTGGGATTAAGGTGAGGAATGTGTGGTTTAGGGAGTCGGGTAGTGTGGCTGTATTGAGGAAAGATAAAATCGAATTTGTTACATCACCACCAACAAGGTCCCAATAATTTTATTAGAGCAGAGGAGGCATACCATCGGGGACATCCGATAAAATTGGTTCAAAGTTCATCCAATGTAGAAAAGGCAACGTAACAAGTAGGGCAGGAAAATTTAATATCTTGTGAAGTGTCAAATACGGTGGAAAATTATTTGCTTCTAACATTTGGCGTGAAATTAATATAACCGTCCAAGGCTCCAAGCATCCAAATTCAAATGGTGAAATTATTAAGATCATTAATTAAAAGCCCTCCTGTTCAAGAGTGAATTACCCATTTTCATCCAAATATATCACCAGCTTCCTTCTCCAAACCAAATGACGCTTCACCAAACCAATTTGTGTGCATCCTCGTCTTATTCCATATACCTTCATCTAATGATTCTTCTCTTTCCCATTTGCTTACTCTGCTTGCAACCCACCATTACTGCCACTGCTCCCACAAACGAGACTGATCGTTTCGTTTTGCTCAAATTCAAAGAATTTGTACCTCATGATCCCTATAACATATTGAGCTCATGGAACGACTCTATGCACTTCTGCAACTGGCTAGGAGTCAAGGCCATAAGCTACGTGGAACTCTATCACCTTACATTGGCAACCTCAGCTTTCTAAGGTCCATCATCCTTCAGAATAATAGCTTCATTGGTGAAATTCCACAAGAAATCGGTCATTTGTTCCGACTACAACAGCTCAATCTTAGCGATAACACATTAGAAGGGGAAATACCATCCAGCTTGTCCAACTGCTCCAATCTCAGGTTCTTAGATAATAAGCTTAAAGGGAAGATTCCAACCGAGCTAGGCTCTTTGATGAAACTCAAATTACTTCAGCTTGGGGTTAACAATTTGGTAGGAGGGATCCCACCTTCTCTAGGAAATCATTCTTCTCTCACAAAATTTGGTGTAGCATACAATAATTTGGAGGGAAATATTCCAGATGCCATAGGCCAATTAAATGGCTTAGTATTGATCACAATTTCGTTTAACCAACTTAATGGCACACTTCCAGCCAACATAAGCCTAAATCTTCCAAATCTCCAAATTTTCTCTTTTGATGCAAATGAGTTCTCTGGGCCAATCCCTACTTCATTATGCAATGCAACTCAGCTTCAACAAATTGAATTTGGTGGAAATAAGTTTTTGGGATCAGTTCCAACAAATTTGGGAAATTTGCTGAATCTTTTATTGCTTAATTTGAGGAACAATTATCTAGGAAAGAGCCTCCATTTCTTAGCATCGTTGACAAACTATAGTAGACCTCAAACATTGGATTTAGCTGTAAACCAATTTGATGGTGTTTTGCTCAATTCTGCATCAAACTTGTCAAACGAACTCATTGAATTATATTTTGGAAACAATGAAATATTTGGAACTATTCACGGATCATTAACGAATCTTGTTAACTTAATTATCTTGGGCTTAAATGATAATCACTTCACAGGCGTCATTCCTACTACTTTTGGGAAGTTTGAGAAGATGCAATCATTGGGTTTATTTGGAAATAGACTTTTGGGAGAAATACCAACCTCCATAGGCAACCTTACTTAGTTGTTCGAAATCTACTTAGATGATAATAGATTCGAAGGAACCATACCTTCAAGTTTAGTAAACTGCCAAAAATTGCAGAGCTTGGACATTTCACAAAATAACCTTAATGGATCCATACCCTTGCAGCTTAGTGGTACTTCTTCGTTACCACTAGTAAATGTTAATTTATCTCATAACTCATTCACAGGCAAACTACCATTTGAAGTAGGTAATTTGAAAAATATCAACCAAATGGATATCTCTAACAATAATTTGTCTGGTGAAATTCCTACATCAATAGGAAATTGTTTGATCTTGGAATATCTTTACCTGCAAGGGAATTCCTTTAGTGGAGCCATACCATCATCTATGGCTTCTTCGAAAGGTCTTTGACTTTTAGATGTTTCACAAAATAACCTTTCAGGACCCATTTCAGAGGGTTTAGAAAGGCTACTTTTCTTAGAACAATTGAATCTTTCATTCAATAATTTTAAGGGGAAGGTACCAATCGAAGGGGTTTTCAAAAACATAAGTGTCATATCATTGATTGGAAATACTAAACTTTGTGGTGGTATACCAAAATTGCAGTTGCCAAAATGTCTTGTAAATGTTATGAAACCAAGAAAATCCATTGGATTCAAACTAGCAATTGTAATTATATCTACTGTTCAAATTTTCCTTTTGTTTTCATCTTTTCTTGTTTGGATGAAAAATTCAAAAAATAAATCACCTTCAATGGTATCAACAATGGACCTCCTTCCAAATGTTTCATGCAAAGAACTCTATCTGGCAATTAGGGGATTTTCTCCAAGTAATTTAATTGGATCTGGCAGTTTTGGCTCTGTATACAAATGACTTATTCATTCAGAAGAAAGATCAATTGCTGTAAAGGTCCTTAATCTTCAACAAAAGGGTGCTTCCAAGAGCTTTATGGTTGAATGTAATGTCTTAAAAAAAATATTCGACACAAAAATCTTGTTAAGATATTAACATGTTGCTCTAGCATGGATTACAATGGGAATCAATTCAAAGCTCTAGTATTTGAATTCATGACAAGTGGAAGCTTAGATTTTTGGCTTCATCAAGGGCTAGACAATGAAAACCAATCAAGGAACTTGAGCCTTCTTCAAAGACTAAATGTTGCAATTGATGTGGCTTTTGCAATAGATTATCTTCACAACCATTCTATGCAACCAATCATTCATTGTGATTTACAACCAAGCAATGTTCTTCTAGACAATGACATGGTTGCTCATGTAAGTGATTTTGGTTTAGCAAGGCTCCTCCCAATCACCCATGATTCTTCTGAAAAGCAAACTAGTACAATTGGGATAAAGGGATCAATTGGTTATGTTGCTCCAAGTGACTTCTTTTGAATTCTTCTTGTTAATCTTCAAAACATTGTCCCTCACAGGGGCAGGTCGTCCCTTTCAGGGACCGATCGTCCCTTCAAGGACTGGTTGTTCATTGTAGGGACCGATCGTCCCTCATAGGGTTGGTCCAAAATTTTCCTCATCAGTAATAACCACAAAGGCGCAAAGATTATTCCTTCTTATTGCTTGTAACAGAGGCTAAATGACTATAGTAGATTTTTGTATATAGAGCTAAACTAAATGACTGGATCGATAAAACATTTTCACCAAAAAGATAAAGAGAAAGCAAAATAAAAAACATTTTATATAGGCAATTCAAAGAAAGCTTTTAAGAACCTGAGACCAAGAACTTAATCTCTACATAATAACATAGCTTTCACCTAATATGATTGGTAACATAGTTGGCTTTATGGTTTACATATTGATAATCTGTAAGACATGGAGCATGTATTGACGTGTGTGCTTGTTAGACATTGAGCATGCTCTGTCATGTATTCTATAATTGATTAGTAATATTAGTCAAACTCAAATTCAAGCTAATGAGACTTGCAAAAATGGACATGATACAAATTCCAAATTATGGAATAGGAACAAAACAATTAGATATTTTTGTCAACCAATTTTAATGCATGCAACATAGAGTCTCGTTAATTAAGTCCATACCAAAATAACAAATAATTTTTTTTAGAGGGGTGATTGACAGAGAGATACAAACAAATCAAATTTAAAAAAAAAACAAAAAAACAGTCAAGCACTGAATTAAAAGGTGAAATCAAGGTGACCTAATTTTGTTTTGATTGGGTTAGACAGAGGTCAAGAAAAACAGTTGCGAAAAAGAGATTGAATGTTGATTAGAATTAGAGAGGAATACAATGAGAAGGGTGAAGAAGAAGGAGAGAGAGAGAGAGAGAGAGAGCAAGCATGCCTCAAAATACAGTACCAAAACCACCACACGGTAAACAAAGAAGACCGATGGTGGAAGCCATAGGAAGCAATTGTTGAAGCAATTTGAAAGTTGGTGGCCTCCTCTATATAAAAGTGTAACATGGACGGCACACTTGGCACAATCTCTTTCAATGTGGTGGGTTTAAATTCAAGGATGCTGAAAGTGGACATGTTGAAGATTTCGAGAGTGACTCTATCACAATTTGGTTCTGCGTGTGGGGTTTTAGGGTTTTTAAGTCCTGTAGTAATTAGTTAAAAAATTAAATAAATAAAAACTAAAAAAATAAGGCAAAACTACATTATTAGTCCTTGAAGTTTACCCTGTGAGCGCTATTAGTCCCTCAAGTTACAAGTGAGCACTATTAGTCCCTTAAGTTTTAAAAATGAGCAATATTAGTTCTTTATTAATTGAAGTTAGTGTTATTACTTATGTGACTAACGAAATGATGACCTGCCATATTTTGTTTAATGATGTGGAATTTTTGAACGAATAAATTTCAAAAACCAATATCAAAATACTTGATCAAAGTCATCTAAACTTTCCCTGTCAGTTTCTGAAATGCACAAGAGAGAAAAGTTGCTTGCGAGACTATTGTTGGTTTCCATGGCTGCCTCAAGAGTCGCACCGACCCACCGGAATGGCACCATCCGCAATGAAATTGCAATCAATCCATGGATCCAGAATTGTATTCCCACCATAACCTTCTTTTATTCAAAATTGTGCAAGACCCTTTGCTAATGACCCATAATTTAATCAATCATTAAGTTTTAAACTCAAATGGTTGACAAATACTAATGCAAAGGTTCACAAATGAGATATACTCAATCATTAAACCACTGCAATACATAAGGATCAACGATTTCTATGCTTAACACTGGTTTTGTTTTAGATCCAAAAAAACCCACACATCCTCCAACTCTGATGTGTATCTATATATCCCAAAACAAATGCAAGCTATGCAAACAACTATTGCAATCCACTCTTCGGTCCACGATGTACAATATATGTTTGCCATGATTTAATCTCAATACCCATACGGTTTTGTCCACAATTTTAAACCCATGGATTGATTGCAACGTCATTGCGGATGGTGCCATATGGTGAATTGGTGCGACACTTGAGATAGCCATAGAAAAACAATGATATCCTCTCCAGGCAACCTTGCTTTCTCATGCGTTTCAGACTTTCAGTATCAGATGGGGGAATGGCCAGGTCAAGTATTTTGGGATTAAGGGTTTTGACGTTTAAAATATTTTTTGAAATTTTTCATTAAAATATGCCACAACATTTTAAAAATTGCCAAATCATTATTCCGTTAGTCACGTAAGCAATACTACTAACGGTAGTTAATAAAAGGACTAATACAACTCATTTTAAAAACTCGAAGTACCAATGGTGCTCATTTGAAACTTGAGGGACCAATTGCGTTCACAGAGTAAACTTTAGAGACTAATAATATAGTTTCATCAAAAAATAATGTGTAAAATTGTGAGGTTGCTAAAGCTTATGTGGCAAAATATTAGAAGGTCAACAAATAGTCAATCGTCTTTGGTTTTATAGTATATATATAATATATAGATATAGATAGTTCAACTTCATTCAGTGTATTGTTCGATTTGTTTTGGAAATCTGTGAAGCATAGAGATTACGGAGGTTAAATAAATCTTTTCCCTAGAGCACTAACAACATTTCTTAGTTCCCTATTCCAAGTAAACCGACGATACATACTCCAAATTGTTTTATATAATTTATAATAAAACTTTTTTTTATCCAAATTTACAATAAAAGTTAAAAACTAGATACCACCAAATATCAAAATGTGCCCTACAATGGTGGAGCCAAAGCTGCTCTGCACTGTAGCTGAAAGGTAAAAAGAATTTTTTTTTTTATTTGAACATTCACACTGCTTTTGATTATTTTACTCATTTTTATTCTTTCTTTTATTTTTATTTCTCTTTTTCTGCTTTCACACTGCTATTGTTTGTGGTTCACACTTCTTTTACTCATTTTTTTTCTTTTTTATATAACGTTCACACTGCTATGTTTTGTTTGTGCTTTCACACTGCTATTGTGATGTTTATATTATTTTATTGTGTTGAAAACTAAAATAGATCTACTGATGCTGGATGTTTTGTAAAGTGAGTAGGTAAAATAGATAAAGTAGCTTTTTGTGGTGCAAAATAGCTAAAAAAATAGCTCCACCAATGTGGATGCTCTTATATGATTTTCGAATCTTCTTATGCCATTTGGGATATTACGAACATATTAAAATTATTAAGACAATTTGGTCTAAGCCTAATTTTACTACCAAAGTTTTAAGAATTCTAAAACTATTACATATATTTAAATTCTATTACCAACCGTTTATTATTATTATTTTTTTATAGATATTACAAACCATTTATAAATGTAAATAAGTTTTATGTTACTTTTTTTTTGAGAAAAAAGTTTTATATTACTTTAACCCTCTATTATAGTTGATCTTTTTAAATAATAAAATTTAGATCATGCCTACTACCATGCTTACTATATCCTTTGGAAATTACAATGTGTTCATGTCATGTGGTTTATCATAATTCATAACAAAGGAGTTCATCCAAAAAAAATTCATAACAAAGGAAATGAAAATTCAATTATCTTGACCAACTTTGGCAGTATAGTTTTTGTAGATTTCCAAATTGAGGTTAGTGATCTTGCAAATAATTCCTTAAGAAACAACATGGGGTGACAAAATTATTCACAACATTTACATTTATAGGTTAATTTGGTAATCTAATAATGTGAATCACATATAATACATTTGATGGGATAACTCACAAAAAATGTGGCACCCATCCAAATCCAATCAAATGACTGCTGGGTTTTAAAATTGTTTGGTATAGGTAATGGAGAGGGGTCAAACTGTGCTCTAAGGTGGAAAATTGGAAAATAATTATCCACGTCTATGAGTGAGAGAGAGAGAGAGAGAGAGAGAGAGAGAGAGATCATTTTTTTAAGAGAGAATGCGAGAGATAATAACAAATTTATAAAAAAAAAATTAGATGAGAAGAAAAAGAGTTAAAAGATATAGTAATAATTAATGAACATCAAATTATCATAGTCATGCTGATAAAAATATATTTGTATATACTATATTTATAATGCAATTGCATAACATTTATGAAATTAAATAAAATTAAGAAGAAAAAAAAGATAACAACTTAAAAACACAAAATTAAGTCACATAAACCCAAAGCAGAGTTCTAAAGAACACAAAAGTTTATAATCAACCTAAACTAGAGATGCAAGATTTAAAAAAAAAAAAAAAAAACTACCAAAAATGAAAAAAAAAAAAAAAAATTGAGAGAGAGATGGATAACCTTTTTATGTAGGAATTGGGAAAGCTATGCATAGAATGTGAGAGAATTGCAAATTTATAGTAAAATGATGAGAATAAGAAGAATGAAAATAAAGGAAGATAAAATGTTAGGAAATAGTAATATTAAAATAGATATTAGTGAGGATATGAAAATGTAAAAGGGAGGAGAAATGTTAGAAAGAGTGTAACAATAATTTGGGAATTAATAAGAAGTAAAAGAGTTAAAAGAGAGAGAGAGAGAGAGAGAGAGAGAGAGAGATATAAATTGATTGATTGATTGATTATTTATTTTGGATTTATCACTAGTGTAGACTGCGGTGCTAGAAGAAGAAAAAAAGACAGGTTACTATTCACAAAAGAAATTGAAGATGAGGCTAATACAAGGCCAAGGAAGACCATGATTTGAGTCATGAGTAACATGGAAAAGCCAAACATCAATGAAGTTTTGAGGAAAGAAACTCATGCGAGGCAGTGAAACTGATTTTAATAGGGAATGAAAGAAAGTTAGGAATAAAAAATTAAATAAAATCTAATGTTATTTCAATTATACCATGTAATATTGTTCATAATAAAAGATTTTCTTGCATGATTAATTTTGATTAGCTACTTTAATAAAACAAAAGCAATCCATTAATCACTTTGTGACCTCTACAAAGCCACTTTATCTGCATTTACCAAACAACTTTTACTCACTATGATAATTTTTCAGCATCTTCCACTAAAGGAGAGGTGACTCCATTGATGTCCCCTTCTTGTCCTTCAGTAAATTGACCTGATGAAAAGAAAGTCCACATGAATCCTTCCTCATCTTCTTCACTTATGCTACATGGAAAAGCCAAACATCAATGAAGTTTTGAGGCAAGAAACTCATGTGAGGTAGTGAAACTGATTGTAATAGGGAATGAAATAAAGTTAGGAATAAAAAAAAAATTTTAAAAAAAAAATCTGTTTGTTTTTAGACCCCTTAAAACACAATTGGATTAACCTAGTAAATTAGCCAAGTGATTACTTAGTCCAAATTTCAGATCTAGGTTAACACAATCATATAATCATATCAATGTAAAGTGCGGAATAGAAATAACACAAAGATATGATGACCTAGGAAACCACACCGGTAAAAACTTAGGGAGGATTTAGCCTAACTATTCTCAAGGTAAATTGAATCCACTATGAAAGAATCGAAGTTTTACAATAGCAACTTAGACCACTAACATCCTATTGCTACCTCATATAGAAAACTTACTGACACGACCACGTGCAAGCTTCGAGACCACAAACTCCTTCTTTCTTGGATTCTCCAGCAAGTACAAGCACTATCGCTTGTGTATCTTTAAACTCTTTAGTGCAGCAACTGAATGATCATCAAGCTCTCATTGAAATCTCCTTCTTGATTATCCTAAGCATGTGTGTAGGCAACCACCTCTCAGATCTCACAAGAGATTCACACACACAACAAATAGAGCAACCTAAAAAACATGGCTAGGGTTTCCCTTTTATACCTATAGCAAAACATAAAACCCTACACGTCATATGGGCTTAGGGCTGAGTTGGAAATTCTGCAGAAAAAACATTCTACTCGACTTTCAATCGGTCGAGTCTAATTCTTGATCGATCGAGCCAGACCAAATTGTACAATGAATTCTTCAACATCTCGATTCCAACTTTACATAAAACTCATACTTTGAGCAAGTCTAAAACAAGACTAAAAACCTGTTTTGATCATGGTTTGCCAACAATACAAATTAAAGTTCTAATACATTAGTTCCTAAGTACTTAGAACCTAACAAACTCCCCTTTTGATAATCTGTGACAAAACACAAAACACAATGCTCAAAGTTACAAGAAAAAACCCTTTACAAAAATAATGCCCATTACAAAATAATCCAACATAACTACTATCCATCAGTTGCAAGTGTAGATAGCAGCACGACTGAATCAACCTGTATATTTTTTGAAATACTCAACAAATGCATAAACGCATGTGTGGAAAATACAAGTAAAACAAAAATAAATTCTTGACTTCACAAAACACAAAACAAAGACATATATCATGAATAACTCATAAATATAAATCAATGAGCAGCAAAACAAGAAACATAGATAACAATGTATCTCCTCCTAACATGAATAGCCCAAAAACAATACATCAAGAGCCAAAAAGGATACATACATAGTGAAGCACCTAGATACAATCTAAACTCCACAAGCTCCAACAAACAAAATCTCTCCCCCTAACTACAAAAATCCTCTACAAGTGTCCAAATGTACTCCCCCTTTTTGTGATGGAATGCCAAAGGGCAATCAGAATCCATCATCAAAAGGAGGTGGCGAAAGCGAACGTCTAAGATGCACCAAATATGCTCGCAAAGCATCGAGCTCATCAAGCATGTCCACCAAAATCTGATCATGAGCTGCCTGAACGGTCATGACAGTCTCCAATGTACGACGAATGTCAAAGTCATCCGAAGTAGATGGTGGAGGAACAGGAACAGCAGTAGCACCAACAGGATCAATAGACGCCTCACCAGAAGTAGTACCTATAGAAGAAAGAGGGGGTGTAGTACCAGAAGGCTCAACTCAAGGGCGTTTAGAGCTCTCTCTCATCTGAGCAACTTTCTACCTAAGAAAAGTGGCACCTATGGGAGCAATAATGTGTACGGGCTCAGAAGCGGGGAAGTCATCTAAACCTAAAAACAGCAAAATCCTATGAATGAAAACAGGATGAAAAAAAGCATGAGCGGTAGAGGAATTCCTATGAACTTCGTTCAAAGAACGAAGAAACAGATGAGGAAAACTAATAGGAGCATTCGTAACAAGAGCATACAAAAATGCACATCGCTTCAAAGGAATGGTGTGCAGATGAGAGATATGCCACAAGGAATGACACGCTATCCTAAAGAAAAGCTAGTAGTCTCAGTGAGCTCAGCAAAAGCGATTCGAGGATCAGAACCCCACCAGATAGAAGTACTAGTGATGTATGACATGATGTCATCTAGGGGAGGAGACTCATCATAAGGGTAAACAGGATGATGGACCACAGGTACCCTAAGAGCATCAGCCATTACACTAGGAGTAATGGTGAACTCTACACCTCGTATCCAACTCTTTACTAAAGTGTTGGAATCATAGACGTGGATAGAGAGGTTCGAGTAGAACTCTCTAATCAGGGTAGCTAGAGGAGGATAATAAATATCCAAAAGTGGCAACTAGCCCCAACGCTTAAATTTTGCCCTAATGGCAAGATCAAGCTCATCTCACAAAACCTTATGCTCAACCCAAATCTTTCTCTTAAGGTTTAGTGTCTCATAAAGCTCTCGGTTTTTCTCACTCAAAAACAAAGTGCCCACAGAGGAAGGAGCAGAAGAAGAGGAGGATGTCTTATGGGCTCTAGTCTTCCTAGGCATGGTGCTAGGATAAGGACAAAGACACAAGAGAAAGAACCCAAAAAAACAAAAAAACACCCAAGGCAGACTGCAAGTTAGCACAAAAAAATATAGAAATAACAATCTATATGATGCATGAATAGATAAATGTCATGATGCATGTTCTAATGTAGTGATAACAAGTTCAATTTAAGTTTAGAATCACAAAATTGGCTTGAGCATAGAGTTTATAACAAAAACCCCAACATTTTGAAAAACCACTTGTTCAATTTGTACTAAATTGACCAATTGATCATTGCACAAGTTAGAAAACAGTTTATAATGATCAAATTAATCAATCCAATAAGCCAATTTCATCAATTAAACTCAATTTGAACAAAATCCCCAAATCGGGTAGTTTCAAGCCCTAGAATTTTCAATTTCTCACAATACATCAAATTGATCAAATTAAACACCATAGATCATGTTTATAACATCCCCCAACAAAAACCCATTGATCAATTGTGAAAGAAAAGGCTTAATTCATCAAAAACCCCAAAAATTTCATAGGTTCGAAATTTCCCAAATAATGCATGATTTGATGCATGAAAAGTGAAAATAGATGCAAAAGGAAGGATATAAAGGTCTTACTGGCCTTGGGAGAGAAAAACCTTGCAAAACAAATGGTGGAAAACAACAAAAAATTGGATTGGAGCCTTGGTTGAGTCGTATAGAGAGAGAAAATGTTGAAAACTTTTGAAAAAGTGAGTTTGAACATGTGAAACTCAGTTTTTAAAAAATTCTCTACACGATTTTCGATCGATTGAAAAACAAATTCGATCGGTCCAAAATGCTTCGATTGATCCAACACCAATCGAGCACTAATCGAAACAGACAGAGACTCACAAACATTTTTAATCACAATTTCGATCGGTCGAAATTCTGGAAAAATCAGTTTTTTTTTTTGAAAAACAAAGAAAAATAATGCAGAAACTCCTCAAAGCATTGAATTTTATGAATCACATGCATGAGTATGAGATGAAATGCTTTTCAAAAAAACATGTTTTAAACCCAATTTCCCCAAAATTAAGATTTTCAATCCATTCTCTTAAAATCTCAAACATCAAATATGTTTTGCATAAAACTTAAGGTATTTTCAAACTTGGTTGGTCAAACTAAAAACACACACAATAACATGTACAAAGTTTAACAAAGAGTAACTTGTGTAGTGTGTGCAACTAGCAAAAGTTTTGAGATACATGTGAGGTGATATGTGAATAGAAATCAAACACAAAGTCTACAAAATTCATCACATAGAGTTTGAAAGAGACTATCACCTAAAGAGTTACATCATATAACTCCCACATCTCCTAGATCATAAGCTTGCAATCATGTAAGTTTCTTGATTTGCCTTATATTGTACACACAAATTTTAATTTAGTAGAAACTTATTAAAATAGCAGAGATAATGTACACACCAATTTTATTTGATTGATTTAACTTTAAGTCCAATAATGTACACACCAATTTTAAGCAATTTAACAGAGGCTAAACCTTATTTTCTTTTTGTGCATGTGCTACACTTTCTCGAGCACAAAATCTTACGATATGCACTAAGGTGTTCATGATTGGCTAGTGAATAGTGGTGAGATGGTTATTTATGCATTTCTCCAAAGGTTCAAGTCCGACAGTCAAAAACATGTGTCTTCAAGATCAAGACAAGGTGATCAAAAACTATAAACATCTTTCCCACACAACAGGCACTACAAAGATTCATCTAGTAAAGTGCAATAAATAAGCTCATCCAAGCTAAACAAGGTACAAAGACATGTTATGTGAAAATAAATTGACCAACCTTGTTTTCAATGCCAAGAAAATAAATGCAAAACACAATTTGCTTCCTTTTTCTTTTTTTTCTTTTTTTTTTTTATTTGAAAAGAATAAAAAACAACCTAGAATGAAATGCATGAATGTAATGCAATGCAAATCCTAGAAACAAAGAAAACAAAAACCAAAGAACAATGGTCATAAAGAGTAGAGCAATAAAGCACAAGGACCATGTCAGAAAGACTCAACTAGATTGAGCCTTTTGCATCCAAAACTTTTTAGATGCACCACGAGCATTGGAGTTCTTATTCACATGGGAATAATTTCCAACTTCAGGATTGGAATAAAGATTTAGAGCCTTTACCAATTCAACAATGAGTACCATAAGATCTTGTGCTTGAGACACAGGTACTTTTGGTTTGTTTGCTCGCTTAGCAGCTTGTAACAGTTTGGACGAATGTGCCCAGACTTTCCACAAAAATGACAAATCCATGCAGGCTTATCATGTGTCTTGCCCTTAGGAGGGTTAGGAGCCTTAGGTTTAAACTCATGAAGATTAACCCTAATCTTCCTAGGAGGTATAACTTCTATTGATTTAGCCTTACTCACAGAGGGTTTGACAACCTCACTCACAGGGGGGTCGGAAGAAGAAGAAGGAACAAAGTTTGTGGAATGGGGTGTAGCCACAGAGATGCTTTCTACAAAACCTAAGCTAGTTTTGTCAGAGGGAGACTTTTGAACACTTAGCATGTGATCAAGTTTGGAGCTTGCAGACCTATCAGTTTGTTCTCTAGCAACAGATAGTTCATGTTCCAAATTCTTAACTTTTTCAAGCAAAAGCATGTTCTCGGTCTTCACATTATTCAAAAGTTCAGTAGCATTAAACAAATTCACAAGCAAATTTTTCTTATCAAGCTCAAGAGAAGCAATTTTCTTTAAGCCTAATTCAACACTCATAGCATCCTTTGCAGCAACTTTGCAAAGTTCATTGTAGGCTTCTTGAAGAACTGCATCCTTAGAGAGTTCCCCATCATAAGGGTTCTCTTCAGCAGACACACTTTCATTGACTACAGCAGTAGCAGTGAAAGCAATGAAGTTTCCATCCTCGTCACAACCCAACTCATCATCAGAAACTTCATCATCACTAAGGGTTACAGCCATAGTCTTACCCTTAGACCTTAAGTATGTAGGACATTCAAATTTCATGTGACCATACCCTTGACATTCAAAACATTGAGGACCCATAGAATTATTAGAAGACTGACCTACTTTTTCTCTAGGTTTTTCAGTGTTGTTAACCTTAGTGGGATCATTCTTCCTAAAGTTTCTAGGTTCATCAATGTTCTTACCTCTTGCCCTTCTGTTGTTGTTTCTAAGGAAATTCCTAGAGTTCTTGGCAAGATAAGTAATCTCTGTAGCAGAGAGCTCATCATCAAATCTACCAACATCAACATCATCAACTGACTTAAGAGTTATTGATTTGGATTTGCTAGTTTTGGGTAAGTCTAACTCATAGGACTAAAGAGATCCTACAAATTCATCAACAGGGATGGAGTCCACATCCTTGCTCTCAGTGATGACAGTCACTTTGGGTCTAAAATCTTCAGTTAAAGATCTAAGAATCTTCCTAACAATTTTAGGTTGATCATAGATTTCACCCAAGTTGTATGCAAAATTAAAAATGTCATTAAGTTTAGCATAAAATTCATCAAAGGATTCATCATCAGACATCCTAATGCTCTCAAATCTAGATGTTAATTGTTGCAACTTATTAATTTTGACAGCCTTTGTGCCTTCGTGCACAGTCTGGAGGATATTCCAAGCAGTATGAGCAACCTCAACATTAGAGATTCTCTTAAATTCCTCTATAGAAATAGCGTTAATGATAACATTCATAATTTTGCTATTGAACGCGGCTGTTTCTTTTTGAGAAGTTTGCCACTCACTTACAGGAATAGTGGGCTTCTCCCATCCGTATTCGATGGAGTTCTAGACTCTCTCATCAATTGATTTCAGGAATGCTTTCATCCTTACTTTCCAATAAGCATAATTATTCCCATCAAAGTGAGGAGAAATAACTAGAGAATGTCTGTGTTCCATGACAACAGAGGTTAAGGACCAGCTCAGAGATCAAAAGATCTACAACAAGAGAGCTACCTGCTCTGATACCACTTGTTTGTTTTTAGACCCTTTAAAACACAATTGGATTAACCTATTAAATTAGCCAAGTGATTACTTAGTCCAAATTTCAAATCTAGGTTAACACAATCATATAATCATATCAATGTAAAGTGCAGAATATAAAGAACACAAAGATATGATAACCCAGGAAACCACATCAGTAAAAACCTGGGAATGATTTAACCTAGCTATCCTCAAGGTAAACTGAATCTACTATGAAAGAATCGAAGTTTTACAATAGCGACTTAGACCACTAACATCCTATTGCTACCTCATGTAGAAAACTTACTGACATGACCACGTGCAAGTTCCGAGACCACAAACTCCTTCTTTCTTAGATTCTCCAACAAGTACAAGCACTCTCGCTTGCATATCTTTAAACTCTTTAGTGCAGCAACTGAATGATCATCAAGCTCTTAATGAAATCACCTTCTTGATAATCCTAAGTATGTGTGAAGGCAACCACCTCTCAGATCTCACAAGAGATTCACACACACAGCAAATAGAGCAATCTAAAAAACGTGGCTAGGGTTTCCCTTTTATACCTAGGGCAAAACATAAAACCCTACATGTCATATGGGCTTAGGGTTGAGTTGGAAATTCTACAGAAAAAAACATTATGCCCAACTTTCGATCGGTCGAGTCTAATTCTCGATCGATTGAGTCAAATCGAATTGCACAATGAATTCTGCAGCAGCTCGATTCCAACTTTACATAAAACGCATACTTTGAGCAAGTCTAAAACAAGACTAAAAACCTGTTTTGATCATAGTTTGCCAACAATACAAATTAGAGTTCTAATACATTAGTTCCTAAGTACTTAGAACCTAACAAAATCTAATGTTATTTCAATTATACCATGTAATATGTTTTAGATAGTTGGATAAAAGATTCCCTTGCATGATTAACCTTGATTAGTTACTTTAATAAAACAAAAGCAATCCATTAATCACTTTGTGACCTCTACAAAGCCACTTTATTTGCATTTACCAAACAACTTTTACTCACTATGATAATTTCTCATCATCTTCCGCTAAAGGAGAGGTGACTCCATTGATGTCCCCTTCTTGTCCTTCAGCAAATTGACCTGAAAGAAAGTCCACATGATTCCTTCCTCATCTTCTTCACTTATGCTACATGGAAAAGCCAAACATCAATGAAGTTTTGAGGAAAGAAACTCATGTGAGGCAGTGAAATTGATTGGAATAGGGAATGAAAGAAAGTTAGGAATAAAAATTAAAAAATTAAAAAAAAAATCTATTATTATTTCAATTATACCATGTAATCATGTTCAGCTAGTTTGATAAAGATTCTCTTCCATGATTAATCTTTAATTTACTTTAATAAAACAAAAGCAATCCGTTCACTTCACTTTGTGAATTCTACAAAGCCACTTTATCCACCTTCACCAAACAACTTTATCCAGCGTCTTCCGTAGTAGTGCAATGACCTGAAAAGCAAGTCCATATGATTTCTTCCTCATCTATTTCCACGTATTATTATGCTACATTAATAACTTCACTCGCTTTTAGTTTTTGTACTTTCTTCCAAAAGATTAGCATTTAGCAAGAACGGTTGCTTTGTGTTATTTTCTTGCCCTCTATGTTTTTATTTTTTCTTGTATGTTATTATGACTAACAGCCAATCAGCCAAAAAAAATATATATATATATATATATATATATATCTACTTTGTTCCATTTGGAATTGTACTCTTGTTTTTTTTTTTTTAAGGAAAAAGAGTTACACTCTTTTATTTTCAATTTATTTTTTAATATTTTAAATTGTATTTTTTTTTTAGTTTTATTAATTTTTTAGATACATTTCTCGGTGTTTTTTATTGTATGGTAGAAAAAATTGGGTTTGAGAAAGTTTGCTTAAAACTAAAAGAATAATTTCCAAATTTTACATACTTTTTAATGATACACAATATTATAAATAACTTTTTATTAAAAATTTAATATTTTCACAAGCTTATCTTTTGAATTCTCGAGAAAAATTGTATTGGTTTGATTTTGGAATGATAGAAATTAATATGCTACATTTGTGATTGTCCTTATAATAAATGAAAATATTATTATGAATTACATTACTATTTATTAATTTAGTCCAAATTGAAGAAAAAAATATTAATGAGGCCACTTTAAAAATATTATCACGCATAATGCGCGGGGTCCGAGACTAATAGTAATAAGCACAAGTGCTTACTTTCAGTTTTCAAGATTGGCCTTGCTTGTACATTGGAATCTCCAAAAGAATGAGTATGTAGGATGTCACCAGGGAGTTGCATTAGATAAAAGATACTTTTCTTGGTATTGGAATTCATAGAAACGACCAAGGTACCACTACATATTTCCCTACAGTAATACTGAAGTTTTGCCAATAACAGATAACCCATGGAGTGACTAAAGACTGACCTAGTAGCATACAGGCCTTAAATTTCACACATTTCAATTCCCAAATAATTCTTTCAAACCACAATCACAACACTTTCTTAGGTACATAATGTGCTAGTACAGACGTTTAGACAATAATAGATTATACAGTGTGACTAAAAACAGACCTTGTAGTGTATACTAGCCTTAGATTCTCCGGTGCTTTTATTAGCATAGAAAGATTATTTGTCCACCCCCCTCCCCCCTAGTGTTTCCAAATAAAAAATTGTTTTTATTTCTTCACTAATTAGCCAATATATTGGTCATTTCAATTTGTTGATTTATATATATAGTCAACATATCACTAGTTAGCCAATACAACACCAAATATATCACCAGCTTCCTTAATCCTTCTCCAAACCAAATGGCGCTTCACCAAACCAATTTGTGTGCATCCTCTTCTTATTCCATATACCTTCATCTCATGATTCTTCCCTTTCTCATTTCCCTACTCTGCTTGCAACCCACCATTACTGCTGCTGCTCCAACAAACGAGACTGATCGTTTCGCTTTGCTCAAGTTCAAAGAATCTGTGCCTCAGGATCCCTATAACATATTTAGCTCATGGAATGACTCTATGCACTTCTGCAACTGGCTAGGAGTCAAATGCGGCCATCAGCACCAAAGAGTCACAGTCTTAGACCTACAAGGCCACAAGTTACGTGGAACTCTATCACCTTACATTGGCAACCTCAGCTTTCTTAGGTCCATCATCCTCAAGAATAATAGCTTTTATGGCGAAATTCCACAAGAAATCGGTCATCTGTTCAGATTGCAAGGGCTCTTTCTTAGAAATAATACATTGGAGGGGGAAATACCATCCAGCTTGTCCAACTGCTCCAATCTCAGGTTCTTAGATCTTTTTCGGAATAAGCTTAAAGGGAAGATTCCAACTGAGCTAGGCTCTTTGATGAAACTCAAAAAACTTCAGCTTGGTGTTAACAATTTGGTAGGAGGGATCCCACCTTCTCTAGGAAATCTTTCTTCACTCACAAAGTTTGCTGTGGCAGAAAATAATTTGGTGGGAAATATTCCAGATGCCATAGGCCAATTAAATGGCTTAGGAGTTTTCACAATAACGATGAATAAATTGTCAGGTATGATCCCTTCCTCTCTTTACAATGTGTCGTCTCTCCGAATCTTTTCAGTTTCAAATAACCAGCTTAATGGCACACTTCCAGCCAACATAGGCCTGAATCTTCCAAATCTCCAATTTTTCTATTTTGGTGGAAATGAGTTCTCTGGGCCAATCCCTACTTCATTAGTCAATGTAACTCAGCTTCAACTAATTGATTTAGGTGAGAATAAGTTTTTGGGATCAGTTCCAACCAATTTGGGAAATCTGCCGAACCTTTTTCTTTTTAGGTTGAGTATTAATTATCTAGGAAAGAGCCTCCATTTCTTAACATCGTTGACAAACTGTAGTAGACTTCAAAGTTTGGGTATAAATGCAAATCAATTTGATGGTGTCCTGCCCAATTCTGTATCAAACTTGTCAAACGAACTCAATTTTTTATTTTTTGGACACAACGAAATATCTGGAACTATTCCTGGATCATTAACAAATCTCGTTAAATTAATTGCCTTGGGCTTAAATGACAACCACTTCACAGGCGTCATTCCAACTACTTTTTGGAAGTTTGAGAAGATGCAATTGTTGAATTTAAATGGAAATAGATTGTCAGGAGAAATACCAGCCTTCATAGGCAACCTTACTCAGTTGTTCGGACTTGGATTAGCTGATAACAGATTTGAAGGAACCATACCTCCAAGTTTAGTAAACTGCCAAAATTTGCAGGCCTTGGACATTTCACAAAATAACCTTAATGAATCCATACCCCAGCAGCTTATTGGTACTTCTTCGTTACCACTTCTATACATCAATTTATCTCACAACTCAATCACAGGCAAACTACCATTTGAAGTAGGTAATTTGAAAAATATCAACCTAATGGATATCTCTAACAATAATTTGTCTGGTGAAATTCCTACATCTATAGGAAATTGTTTGATCTTGGAATATCTTTTCCTACAAGGGAATTCCTTTCATGGTGCCATACCGTCATCTATGGCTTCTTTGAAAGGTCTTCGACTTTTAGATGTTTCAAAAAACAACCTTTCAGGACCCATTCTAGAGGGTTTAGAGAAGCTGCTTTTCTTAGAAAATTTGAATCTTTCATTCAATAACTTTGAGGGCAAGGTACCAATCGAAGGGGTTTTCAAAAACATAAGTGTCATATCATTGATTGGAAATACTAAACTTTGTGATGGTATACCAAAATTACAGTTGCCAAAATGCCCTGTAAATGTTATGAAACCAAGAAAATCTATAGGATTCAAACTAGCAATTGTAATTATTTCTATTGTTCAAATTTTCCTTCTATTTTCATCTTTTCTTGTTTGGATGAAAAAATCAAGAAAGAAATCACCTTCAATGGTTTCAACAATGGACCTCCTTCTAAATGTTTCATACAAAGAACTCTATCAGGCAACTAGTGGATTTTCTCCAAGTAATTTAATTGGATCAGGCAGTTTTGGCTTTGTATATAAAGGACTTATTCATCCGGAAGAAAGACCAATTGCTGTAAAGGTCCTTAATCTTCAACAAAAGGGTGCTTCCAAGAGCTTCATGGTTGAATGTAATGCCTTAAAAAATATCCGGCACAGAAATCTTGTTAAGATATTAACTTGTTGCTCTAGCATGGATTATAATGGGAATCAATTCAAAGCTCTAGTATTTGAATTCATGACAAATGGAAGCTTAGATTTTTGGCTTCATCAAGGGCTAGACATTGAAAACCAATCAAGGAACTTGAGCCTTCTTCAAAGATTAAATGTTGCAATTGATGTGGCTTCTGCAATAGATTATCTTCACAACCATTCTATGCAACCTATCATTCATTGTGATTTAAAACCAAGCAATGTTCTTCTTGACAATGACATGGTTGCTCATGTAAGCGATTTTGGTTTAGCGAGGCTCCTCCCAATCACCAATGATTCTTCTGGAAAGCAAACTAGTACAATTGGGATAAAAGGATCAATTGGTTACGTTGCTCCAGGTAACTTCTTTTGAATTCTTCTAGTTAAACCCTCAAAAACATCTTTACATGTATTGTATTATTTTATTTCAGAAAATTACCTTACTATAGAAGCACCCCAAGCCACTCAATTTACAATTTTATTTTAATTGAAGAATTTAAAAGAAACAAAATTAGATTCTCAAAACAAAAACAAAAAACAAAGAAAAAAAAAGAGCAAACAAAAGCTTTAAGCATGTTTTAAGCCTTGATAAATTTGATTTGTTGAGACATAGCTTTCTCCATTGACAAAGTATATTCATTTTTCAGGCATTTATTTCCCCAACACAATATGTTTGTGATGATTGATGATAGCTTGTCAATTTATTATAGCAAATATGGTAGATCTAGTCTCAAAACAGTTTTGTGCTATAGTTGTGTGACATTAACTCATGTGTCCTATACTGAAGAAGTTGTCAACAGACATTATTGAAGTAATGGAAACTAATAGGAACCATGATTTTTGTTGAACATGGGGCAGCCAATTGAGGCATTCGCAACTACGGAGTCCAATCCAACTAGTCCATACCATTAACCACAATTTCCGTTCTACACATAAATCACAAATATTGCCTGCTTGTTATGAGTCTAATGTAGATTGTGATATTGATATGGAAGGAAGTGATTTTTTTTTTTTTTTTAATTTGTCCCGCATGAAAAAGTTTACAAAATTTATGTAAAATAACAGAAATACGAACAGATGTTTGATAGATAGAATCTATGAACAAATCGTACTAGAACATGCACATGCGCACAAATTATCAATGCTTTCAACTTGGAAGTTCGAAATGATGGCTTTTGTCTTCATGTTCTTCTTTAGGTTCAACATTTGTTTTGCTATTTTGGATATACAATGAAATGAAGTTGTACTTGCATTAAATTCCAAATATCATTGTATGAAACTGAAAATTTTCCCATACATGTCATAATTAAATTATAGAGTATGGCATGGGTGGTGAGGCATCAATAGAGGCGGATGTGTATAGCTATGGAATATTACTATTGGAGATGTTCTTAGGAAAGAGACCCACTGATGACATGTTTAAAGATGGTCTCAATCTCCACAATTTTGCTAAGATGGCACTGCCTGAAAAACTTGTTCAAATTGTGGATCCAATCCTTCTACCAAGAGAAGTTGATGAAGCTCCAACAGCAATAGTGGAAGCTAGAGTATATAATAATGGCAATGAAATTCAAGTAGAAGTGGAAGCGCAAGGTATTCCAAACTTGTGCCAAATGGATCCCAATGTGCATAAATGCTTAGTATCAATCCTTGAAACTGGACTTGCTTGTTCAATGGAGTCACCAAAGGACAGAATGAAGATGAAGGAAGTTACCAGGGAACTTCATTTGATCAAAAATACTTTTCTTGGCATTGCTATCCGCAGATGTGAATTTAGAAGAATCCAAGTTTAAGGTACTTCTCGATATTTCAAATTTTAATTTGCCTATATAATAAAATAATCAATGACAATCTTCTCCTAAAATGATCAAAGACTGTCCAAGATGGAATCAATGACATCATTCTTTTTATATAATATATATATATATATATATATATATATATATATATATATATATTCAAGGGTGTCTTTTATTATTTTGATAAATGATCTTAATTGTGTAAATAGTTATATATTTTCGATTCTCATCATCAATCAAATGTTAGACTAAAATTTTTCACACTTTTAAATCCAAAACCTTACGAAAGGTTCTTTCATATTCAATTTTTTGAAATGGTCTCATGCAAATGCAATAGTTGTTCTTGTTTCTACTTTCTTGGTTTTTCCTTAGAGTCTAGGAAATAACGAATATAACTAACTTTGTACTTTGACTGCAGAGCATGAAACTATCAGAAGAGGTCACTGAAACTTCTTTCATGTCCTTGTTGAGCATTTAATATAGGTGTGCCAATTCAATTTCCTTTGCCAAAATGTCTAAGGAATAATTTTCTTATATTTTCTTCTTTGGGATATGGTAGTCGTACTTGTGTATATATCGCCTCTTTTTTACAGTACAATCATATTGAACACTTCTACTACAGGTTCTGGTATAGTGTGTATGTATTTTGTTTTCTATTACAAAAACTCTTTTGTATTGGGAATTCAACTATGATGCTTTTATTTGAATGTTTATTAAAGATATGTCATGTATCCAAAATTCTTGAAATGTAGAGTTTTTTAATAATTTTTTATTTTATACTTTAATTTTAAAATCTCTAAAAAGGATCTAAATTTTTTTTTTATTTCATAATTCAATAATTACAATAAAGAGGAATGGAGATTTGAAGGTTTTTCTCATAGAGGGAAGAAGACAAGTTACTGAACTATAAGGCACTTGACACATTAAATATAATTACTGATGATGCAAAAAATCAGCAGTTGAGCTCCTCATCGTAATGGATGGACGAAGCTGTGATTGTGGTCATCTTTGTTGGAGGAAAACCTGCAAAAATGAACTCAGTGGAAGAATAACACGCCGGTGTGGCGTTAGCCAAATCGCCTCTGATGCTTAAGTCAGTAAGGGAGAAAGATTTTAGAGAGAATTGACTGGAGAGTGATTTACGTAGAGTATTTTGTGTGTACCTTTAACTTTTGTTGCCTTTTCTTTTTATAGTTGCGTCTCATTAATGGGCAATGAATTGTTGTATTTATGCTCAACAGCTAGTGCGTTACAAAATCTTTGTCTGAAGTTCACAGCTCACTCTATGACCGTTACTCCGTTCGTTACACTTTGTCATCAATGATCATAATAAATGCGCAATGTCTTCTCTTGCTTAATGATGATCTCAAATTAATGACAATCATAGATTTCTGACTCATTAGTTGCTCCCTTGTTTGAATTTTTGTCAGTTAGACAAGATGAAAACATATCCATCTGATGCTTCGTATTTCGTGTACGGTGCATTTATAAAGAGTTGATGTTTGATCCGCTGAGTGCCATGTGTACGGTCAAGATGTGTTTGATGTGCAGACTTTCCTCAGTTTTCCCGCGCATGTCTTGGCCATTTATTTTGCATTTTTCCCTCTTTATTCCTTTTCTTCGTTTTCTTTCCTTGTTCAGTTGGCGTTCTAGGGTTTTTCTCTTCTTCAAGCTTTTTTTTTTTTCAGTTCTGCATTCCCTAGCAAGTTCTTCATGCTCCTCTATCTTTTTCTACTCTTCCATGGTAGATTACTCTTTTTTTAGGGTCGATTATCCTTCAATATCTTTTCTTTTTGCTCGCTTAGGTTGTTTGCTTGAGATTGTGGAGGGAGAGTGTCTCAAAGAGGTTAGTCTTTTCGTGGGGGAGGATTGTCCGTATAGGTTCATCCTATCCTCTTTATTTCCTTTGGTTTCTTGTTCTGCTAGAGTTGCTAGGTCTTTGAAAATGTCAGGGGGGTTAGGTCTAATGAGCTGAAAATGGGGTTATCTTCGTTTGATAACTGTAAGATTCCCGAGGTTACTTCCCCTTCTACTCCCTGTAAAGCTTGGAACATCCAATCCACCCTCTCAGAGAAAGATGAGAAGCGAATCAGGGATAGGTTTCAATTTCCTGATTCGGTTAGAATTAGGATTTTGAGTGACGAGGATAGGGCCTGTCACTTATATGCTGATGAAGTCTATTTCTACGAAGCAAATTTCGCTAGTGGTATTCGTCTTCCCGTTTATCCCTTTGTTAGGGAACTTTTCGTGTATCGGCATCTTGCCCTAGCATAATTAGTGCCTAATTCTTGGCGGATCGTCATTTGTTGTATAGTGGTGTGGATGTCTGCCAATGATGGGGACGTCATCAAGAAAGATGAATTTCTCCATTTTTATCGTCTGAGAAAGTCCAAAGACCCTGGCTACTAGGAGTTTAAGCCATGGGATAGGGCTTTTAGGTTAATACTTGTCTCTCCATCGTCCCTCCGTAATTGGAAACAAAACTTCTTCTTTATTTCGGGTAGTGGTTGGGAGTTTGTCCTTGGTAAGGGCCTGGACGAAGCCTCCAAGTTTTTTTGTAGTTGGGTAACTACTGTGTCTAGTGCGTCCTTCTTGTCTACTTTTTCTGTTCTTTGTTTATTCTTTGTGAGTGACGATGATATATGATATAATTTCTTTTTGTAGTTCCTCAATGCCCTTGTTTAAAGAAGAGATATCACGGTCGTGTTGAGAAGGTGAAAGAATACTTGGAGATCGTCAAAGATTTTGATGAGCTCATCTCTCCCCAATCACTGTTTCTTCACTTTTTTGGGTCTAAAATCGTCTAGTAAGGTTTAGAAAAACCTCGAAGTTGTGAAGAAGAATAAGTGTTCCTTCTTTTCTTTTCTTTTTTTAGTTTCTCCTTCCTTTTAGGAATGATGACTAGATTCAATAAACAAAAGTTAGCTAAAGCTAGGCAAAAGAAGGCAAGAGGTGGCCTTATCAGTGGCCTCTTATCGAGGAAGCATTTGAAGGTGGGCGATGCTTCTAAGGATGACCCTGTGGTGACTCCTCCCTTTAACCATTCACCTGCTAAGCATCCTGCATCCCCTACCTCGTCTTTAAAGGTGATTGCTTCCACAGAGGAGGGAACGAAGAAGAAGAAGGTTGCTAGCA
The DNA here is from genome assembly GCA_023055345.1 of Quercus wislizeni. Classification (NCBI taxonomy): domain Eukaryota; kingdom Viridiplantae; phylum Streptophyta; class Magnoliopsida; order Fagales; family Fagaceae; genus Quercus; species Quercus wislizeni. Next base: position 3,220,386 of record JALGQJ010000006.1, on the reverse strand, counting down.
AGCCTTTTCTCCCAACTTTCTGTGATGATGCCAATGCTACTGCCTTGAAGGCACACAAGGCGCTCTCCGTGGACGACCTAAACCCTTTGATGGCGAAGTCGTCTAGTGAGGTGATGTCGTCTAATATCCAAAGCTTGTGCAGGTATATTTTGATAATGTGGGTTATCTCTTTTGGTCTAGGATTTTTCCTTTCACTTTGTTTTGACTGGAATCCTTCTTTTCCTCATAGGCTTTGGGGGAGTCTCTATTCATCTCGGGAAACTCTTGGATTTTAAGAAGAAGGTAGCTACTGTTGAGCCTGTGGTCAAATAGCTCTTTGCTGAGAACGAAGCGCTCAAGAATAAGGTTGCTATCCTTGTTGTTGAAGCCGAGAATGATAAAGAGCATGTGACGACTCTGGAGAAAATCCTTCAGGTGGAGAAAGATTTTTTCAAGCTAAAGGATAAACAAATAAGTGATCTGCAGTTCAAGTTGCAAAAAGCTAGACCTGAGGCAGTACAGGAGTTCAAGGAATCCAACTCATACTCAGACGACCTGTGTAAGTACAATGTGGAAGGCTTTGAGCTCTTTAGAAAATGGATGGCGAAGCATCACCCAGATTTGGACCTTTCTAGTCTTGTCATGGGTGAGGTTGAGAATGAACTACTGGCTAATCATCCTTCCAAGGCTATAGCTGAGAATGTGATGGAAGAGGCCACGACTATAGCTGATGTGATGGAAGAGGCCACGACCATAGCTCTTGCAGATCCGGCCTCATTAGCTCTTAAGGAACAATGATTTATTTTCTTCTTTCTAGTTTTTTTTTTTTTTTTTTGTAAGACGAAAACAATGTCTTTTATGGGCTTGTTGTTTCGAGCACTTCTTCTGAACAATTTCTTTGGGCCCGTGTGTTTTAGGCATGCACTTTCTTACTGACAATGACAACTCCTTTTATGAACTGCTGGCATATAACTTTTTATAAGTAACTCTTTGTTGTGTTCAAATGACAACAGTGGTTGTCTTTTTGGATACTTTCATGTTTTAGTTGTGTTCAACAACTTTTTCATGCTCGATTGTGTTTGGACAACCTTTCATTGAATCATGTTTAAATGACGATGGTAACAACTTTTTTACATTCAGCAGTGTTTGAACAGCTTTTTTATTGAGTCATGTTTGAATGACGATGTTAGATGTGTTTGAACAACTTTCATTAAGTCATGTTTGAATGACGATGATAGAGGTTGTGTTTGAACAACTTTTGTTAGGTTCTAAAGACTTAGGTTTTATGTATTTAGAATCATAATTTGTATTTTTGGCAAACCATGATCAAAACAATGTATTTAAGTTGTTTTAGAATTGCTCAAAGTTGGTTCTTTGTTGTAAAGTTGGATTAAACTACTGTGTAAATTAAAAAATTGTTTCAGTACATTTCGATCGATCGAAGCTTAGGCTTGATCAATCGAAAATCGTGTCTGACGTTTTTTTAATTAGATTTTCCAACTCAGCCCTAAGTGTTTTATTATGTTTTGGGTTTCTAATTTATCCTAGGTATATAAGGGAAACCCTAGCCACGTTTTAGTGTTGCTCATATTGCGGTTTATGTGAATCTCTTGTGAGATCTTTGAGGAGCTTTCCTTCACATAAACTTAGGGTTTTCAAGGAGAAGAATTTTCTACACCTTGATGATCATTCCAGTTGCTACCATTAAAGCTTAAAGAAAACACAAGCGAGTGTGCTTGTATTTGGTGGAGAATCCAAGAAAGAAGGAGTCCGTGGATTCGGAGCTTGCACGTGGTCGTGTCAGTAAGTTCTACTGGTGGGTAGCAATAAGAAGTCGAGCGTAGGGGCTTGTAAGTCTTATTGTATGAACTTCGATTCTTTCAAGATAGTGGATTCAAGTTTACCTTGAGGATAGCTAAGTTAAATCCTCCCCAGGTTTTTACAGGTTTGGTTTCCTAGGTGATCATATTTTTGTATTATTTATATTTCTGCTACTTTACTTGATATGATTATTTGATTGTGTTAACCTAAATTTAATTAATTTGACTAAGTAACAACTTGGCAAAATTCCTAGGTTAATCCAATTGTGTTTTAAAGGGTCTAAAAACTAACAAGTGGTATCAGAGCGGGTAGCTCTCTTATTGTTGATCCTTTGATCTTTGAGCTGATCCTTGACCCCTGTTGTCATGGAACACGGACACTCTCTAGTTATTTCTCCTCACTTTGATAGAAATAATTATACTTATTGGAAAGTAAGGATGAAAGCATTCCTGAAATCCATTGATGAGAGAGTCTGGAACTCTGTTGAATACGGATGGGAGAAGCCCACTACTCCTGTTAGTGAATGGCAAACTTCTCAAAAAGAAGCAGCTGCGATCAATAGCAAGGCTATGAATGCTATCTTTAACGCTGTTTCTATGGAGGAATTTAAGAGAATCTCAAATGTTGAGGTTGCTCGTACTGCTTGGAACATCCTCCAAACTGTGCATGAAGGCACAAAAGCTGTCAAAATCAACAAATTGCAGCAATTAACTTTTAAATTTGAAAGCATTATGATGTCTGATGATGAATCTTTTGATGAATTCTATGCTAAACTGAATGATATTGTTAATTCTGCTTATAACTTGGGTGAAATCTATGATCAACCTAAAATTGTTAGGAAGATTCTTAGATCCTTGACTGAGAATTTTAAACCCAAGGTGACTGTCATAACTGAGAGTAAGGATGTGGACTCCATTCCTGTTGATGAACTTGTAGGATCTCTTCAATCTTATGAGTTGGACCTACCCAAAACTAGCAAATCCAAATCAATGGCTCTTAAGTCAGTTGATGATGTAGAGGTTGTGGATTTGATGATGAGCTCTCTGCTACAGAGATTGCTTACCTTGCCAAGAACTTTAGAAACTTTCTCAGAAATAACAATAGAAAGGCAAGAGATGTGAACACTGTTGAACCTATAAATTTTAGGAAGAATGATCCCACTAAGGTTAACAATAATGACAAAACTAGAGAAAAAGTAGGTCAATCTTCTAATAATTCTATGGGTCCTCAGTGTTTTGGATGTTAAGGGTATGGTCACATGAAATCTGAATGTCCTACTTACTTGAAGTCTAAGGTTAATGTTATGGTTGTAACCCTTAGTGATGTTGAAGTTTCTGATGATGAGTCAGAATGTGATGAGGATGGAAACTTCATTGCTTTCACAGCTACTGCTGTAGTGAATGAAAGCATATCTGCTGAAGAGAACCCTTCTAATGGGGAACTCTCTGAAGACGCAGATCTTCAAGAGGCCTACAATAAACTTTGCAAAATTGCTGCAAATGATGCTATGAATGTTGAACTTGGCCTGAAGAAAATTGAATCCCTTAAGCTTGATAAGAAGAATCTGCTTGTTAAATTATTTGATGCTAATGAACTTTTGAATAATGTGAAAACTAAGAATATGTTATTGCTTGATAAAGTTAAATCTTTGGAACTTGATTTATCTATTGCTAGATCTGCTAGTTCTAAACTTGATCAACTGCTGGGTGTTCAAAAGTCTCCTTCTGACAAATCTGGAATAGGTTTTATTGAAAGCATCTCTGTGTCTGCTCCTTATTCCACACACTTTGTTCCTTCATCTTCTACTAAACCTTATGTGAGTGGGGTTGTGAGTGAAACTGTCAAACCCCCTGTGAGTGAGGTTGTCAAACCCATAGAAGTTTCACCATCTAGGAAGATTAGGGTTCATCTGAAAGAGTATAAACCTAAGGAGTCTACCCTTTCTAAGGACAAGATGCACGGTAAGCCTGCTTGGGTGTGTCATTTTTGTGGGAAGTTTGGACACATTCGTCCAAACTGTTACAAGCTGCAAGCTGATAAGAGAGCAAATAAGCCAAAAGTTTCAGTGCCTTAAGTACAAGATCCTATAGCACTTATTGGTGAATTGGTAAAGGCGCTCAACCTTTATTCCAATCTTGGAGTTGGAAATCACTCAAATGTGAATACAAACTCCAATGCTCGTGGTGCATCTAAAAAGTTTTGGATGCAAAAGACTCAAACTAACTGAGTCTTTTTGACATGGTCCTTATACTTCATTGCTTTTCCTTTATGACCATTGTTCTTTGTTCCTTGGTTTTTGTGTTTTTTTTCTCTTCTGTCTCTAGGAGTTGCATTGCATTACATTCATGCATTTCATTCTAGGTGTTTTTTTTATTCTATATAAAAAAAAAAAATAATAAATAAATAAATAAATAAAAAGGAAGAAAGGGAGGAAAAAGGAAGCACATTGTGTTCTTGCACTATTCTCTTTGTTTTTGAAAACAAGGTTGGTCAATTTATTTTCACATGACATGTCTATTGTACTTTGTTTAGCCTTGATAAGCTTATTTATTGCACTTCACTAGTGGAAGCTTTGTAGAACATGTTGTGTGGGAAAGATGTTTATGGTGTTTATCACTTTGTCTTTATCTTGAAGTCACATGTTATTTGACTGTCGGACTTGAATCTTTTGAGAAAGGCATAAATAACCATCTCACCACTGTGCACTAGCCAATCATGAACACCTTAGTGCATATCATAAGATTTTGTGCTCGAGAAAGTGTAGCACATGCATAAAAAGAACATAAAGTGAAGCCTCGGTTTAAATGATAAATCACTTAAATTAAAAATTAGTGTGTACTATTAGGCTGAATGCCAAATTACTTAAATTAAAAATTGATGTGTATATTATGAGGCAAATTTCAAGAAACTTACATGATTGCAAGCTTATGTTCTAGGAGATGTGGGAGTTATATGATGTAACTCTTTAGATTACAGTATCTTTTAAATTCTATGTGATGAATTGTTTAGACTTTGTGGTTGATTTCTGTTTACATATCATCTCACATGTATCTCAGGCTTTTGCTAGTTGCACACACAACACAAGTTACTCTTTGCTAAACATTGTACATATAATTGTGTGTGTTTATGGTCTAATCAACCACGTTTGAAAAATACTTTAAGTTTATGCAAAACTGTTTTGTTGCTTTAAAAAGGGGAGATTGTTTAAAATCTAAATTTTTGAAAAATTGGGTTTAAAACTTGTGTTTTGGAAGAGCATTTCATCTCATACTCATGCATTTTTATATCTTATATTCAATACTTTGAGGTAAGTTTTCAAAAAATCAGGTTTTTTTATTCTCTAAAAAGCTGTTTTTTCCAGAATTTCGATTAATCCAATCTAATTTTCGATCGATCGAAATCTTGTTTAAAAAATTAAGTGAGCCTCTGCCTGGTTCGATTGATCGAACTTGTTTTTCGATCAATCGAACATCGTGTTTCAGTTTTTTTTTTTAAAAACAGTTCTTTGACTGATTCAAACATCTTTTTCCAAAGTTTTTTCAAACTTTTCTCTCTCTCCGACTTGGCAAGGCAGCACAAAGTCTTTTTTGTCGTTTTCTACCTCAATTTTTGCAAGTTTTTTCTCCCTCAAGGCCGGTAAGACCATTTTATCCCTCCTTTTGTTCTTATTTTCATGTTTTCATGCATTTTTTCATACCTTTAAAGGGTATTTTCGGACTTCCTTAAATTTGGGATTTTTGTTGATTCAAGGCTATTTTTCTGAAATTGATCATTGGGTTTTGTTGGTATATTGTTATATTCATGATTGTTGTTGGTTAATTTGATCAATTTGGGGTTTTATGAAGAATTGAAAATTCTAGGGTTTATGTTGAATCCGATTTGGGGATTTTGTTCAATTGGGTTGAAATTGATGAAATTGGCTTGTTGATTTGATGTAATTGATCATTCTAAACTATTTTCTAACTTATGTAATGATCAATTGGTCAATTTATTTAAAAAATTAACAAGTGGTTTTATTTTTTTTGGGTTTTTAGTTAAAAACTCTTTGCTCAAGCCAATTTTGTGAGTTTGATCTTATTTTGAACTTAATTTACTGCCTTAGCTCATGCATCATGTCATTTAATTTGTTCATGCATCATATAGTTCTTCTTATTCTATATTTTTTTCGTGCTAACTTGCAGTTGCCCTTGGTTTTGTTTTTTTTGTTTCTTTTTCCTATTTTTGCTGTGTGCACTTGTTCCTTTATTCTAGCACCATGCCTAGGAAGACTAGAGCTAATAAGGTTCCCTCTACCTCTTTTGAGTCTCCATCTAGGGTTCAGCTATTTAGGAACGAGCGTTCTCGTGAGGCTTATGAGAAACTTAATAGTAAGCGTAAGATTTAGGCTGAGCGTTCTGTGATTCTAGATGAGGTCGATCCAGCCATTAGGATTAATCTTAAGTCTAGAGGTTGGTTGTCTCTCTTAGAGATAGATCATCCACCCCCGACCGCTTTGATTAGAGAGTTCTTCTCTAACCTCTCATGTCACGTCTATGATTCTAACATCGTTGTTTGGAGTTGGATACGAGGTGTTGAGTTCATCATTACCCCTAGGGTAGTGGCTGAGGCTCTTGGGGTTCCGGTTGTCACTGATCCTGTCTATCCCTATGATGAGTCACCTCCTATAGATGAGGTCATGTCACACATCACTGGATCATTTATCCAGTGGGGTTCTGATCCTCGGATCACGTCTTCTGCGCTTTCTGAGACCGCATATTTGTTTCTTAGAGTTGTGTGTCATTCCTTGTGGCCTATTTCTCATCTCCACACCATCTCTCTGGAGCGATGTGTGTTTCTCTATGCTTTCATGTCTGGTGTGTCTATCAGTTTTCCTCACTTGTTCCTTCGTTCTTTGAACGAAGTTCATAGGAGTTCTGCCATTGGACATGCACTTATATATCCTATTTTTATTCATAGGATTCTTTTGTTTCTTGGTCTAGCTGATTTTCCTACTAATGAACATGTCCATGTTGTTGGTCATGTAGGTGTTACCTTCCTTCGACAGAGGACTGCTCATCTGAGAGCTGATCTTTCAGTCTCTTGAGGTGCATCTACTAGTAGTGTCCCCCTCCTCCCTCTTCTACAGGTGCTGCTAAGACTTATGGTGGTGGTGCTGCTGCTACTGATGTTCCTCCACCGACTACTTCGGATGATTCAGACATTTGACGTACGTTGGATCATGTCTTGACCGTTCAGGCAGCTCAAGGACAGATTTTGGTGAACATTCTGGATGAGATTAGAGGATTGCAAGTAGATTTGGCATGGTTTCGAAGTTCTTCATCTCCACCTCCTTTTGATGATGGTTTGTGATTGCCCTTTGGCATTCCATCATAAAAAGGGAGAGTATACATATGAGATGTTTTTGGTGTATGAGATGTTTTTGGCATACTTGTACTTGTTTTTGTTTTTAGGGGGAGAGTTTATTTTTATTGGTTGGAGTTTGTGGAGTTGTTTAGATTATATCTAGGTGCTTCACTGTGTACTTTACCTTTTTAGCTCTTGCCACTTTGTTTTTATCTTGTTGGGTTATCCATGTTAGGGGGAGTGTATTTTGTGTTTCTTGTTTCAAACTGCTTATTGATTTATGATTATGAGTTCTTCATTTTTATATGTCTTTATTGTGTGTTGTTTGAAATCAAGATTTTATTTTTTTTCTCTACCTGTATTTTTTCCACACATGCGGTTATGCATTTTGTTTAAGTGTTTCAGGAAATATACAGATTGATTCAATTAAGCTGCTGTCTACTCTTGCAACTGATGGATAGTAGTTAGGATTGAATTTGAGATTTATGAGCATTATTTTGTAAAGGGCTTTTACTTGTAAACTTTGAACTATTTAAGTTGTGTTTTGTCACGGATTGCCAAAATGGGAGTTTGTTAGGTTCTAAAGACTTAGGTTTTATATATTTAGAATCCTAATTTGTATTGTTGGCAAACCATGATCAAAACAATGTATTTAAGTTGTTTTAGAATTGCTCAAAGTTGGTTCTTTGTTGTAAAGTTGGATTAAACTACTGTGTAAATTAAAAAACTGTTTCTGTACATTTTGATCGATCGAAGCTTAGGCTCGATCAATCGAAAATCATGTCTGACGTTTTTTTAATTAGATTTTCCAACTCAGCCCTAAGTGTTTTATTAGGTTTTGGGTTTCTAATTTACCCTAGGTATATAAGGGAAACCCTAGCCATGTTTTAGTGTTGCTCATATTGTGGTTTATATGAATCTCTTGTGAGATCTTTGAGGAGCTTTCCTTCACATGAACTTAGGGTTTTCAAGGAGAAGAATTTTCTACACCTTGATGATCATTCCAGTTGCTGTCATTAAAGCTTAAAGAAAACACAAGCGAGTGTGCTTGTATTTGGTGGAGAATCCAAGAAAGAAGGAGTCCGTGGATTCGGAGCTTACACGTGGTCGTATCAGTAAGTTCTACTGGTGGGTAGCAATAAGAAGTCGAGCGTAGGGGCTTGTAACTCTTATTGTATGAACTTCGATTCTTTCAAGATAGTGGATTCAAGTTTACCTTGAGGATAGCTAAGTTAAATCCTCCCCAGATTTTTACAGGTTTGGTTTGCTGGGTGATCATATCTTTGTGTTATTTATATTTCCACTACTTTACTTGATATGATTATTTGATTGTGTTAACCTAGATTTAATTAATTTGACTAAGTAACAACTTAGCTAAATTCCTAGGTTAATCCAATTGCGTTTTAAGGGGTCTAAAAACTAACAACTTTTATTGAGTCATGTTTGAATGACAATGATAGAAGTTTGTGTTTGAACAACTTCTCTATTAGTTATGTTTGAACAACTTTTATTGAGTCATGTTTAAATGACGAGATTAGAAGTTTGTGTTTGAACAACTTCTCTTTTAGTTGTGTTTGAACAACTTTTATTGAGTCAAGTTTGAATGACAATATAAGAAGTTTATGTTTGAACAACTTCCCTTTTTTTATATGCCATGATGTTATTAGTAATGACAATGTTGCATTGTACGCATGACTTGTAGTCACGCTATTGGAGCATCTTTAGGTTAACCTTTTTTTTTTTTGGTCATGTCTGAATGACGATGACAATAATTGTGTTTGAACAACTCTTGATTTAATCGACTTTGGTGGTTATGTAACAACCTTGATGGTTATGACGATGTTGGCTTTGTATGAACAACTTTTGATTTGAAATTTTAACGATGGAGATTCTTGGGACGTCTCCCAAGAATAACTCCTGAGTGTTGCACATGTTTTTGTTGATAAAAAACTCACGGATAATTATTGATAAATACGCATGGATAATGCTCGTGTATTATTGATGTTAGGACATATGTGATTCACTTGTTTAGAATATATGTCACTATTATATGTAATTGGCTAATCCTTTGACAAAACGCACTTTACTTGTAATTGAGTAGATCTAGGATGTTTTTAATACTTCAAGAAACAAGGTTTCAAAATCAAGTGTTGAAGTCATCAAGTCTATCCAAAAAACAAGCTGAAAAAGCTGCATCTATCGAGCTTAAGAAAGCTGTTTCAGCCCCGTGTGCTCGACACCTCTCAACACCTCTATATGTCGAGAATTACTAAGGATCTATATATTCTTTCTTCGCGATCCGGTTCTCATTTCTTCAATCTCTCTCAACCTGTCCGCACCTGTTCCTCTCCCAAACACCATCTCTCTCACTCCAAACCTCTTCCCAAGTGATTTTTTTCAAGCTTTTTCAAGTTTTCCTTCACTTGGTAAGTTTCTAATCTATTTCATTTACATGCATTCATGTTTTGAAACCTAGGTTTTGGGGTTTTTTTTTAAATTTGGGATTTTTCAAAATTAATAAGTTATTGTTGAAATTTTGGGATGGGTTTTTACTTAAATGAGTTTCAAATCTCATGCATTGCATCACACTAGCATAATAACTATATTTTCATGCATTTAGATGTGTGTTATATATGTTAAACTAATGTGTGCTAGTAGGATTGGATTGGGATGAGCCCATGATGCAATTTCTTTTGCATATCACATGTTCATGCATTCCCCATGCATATATACTCCTTTTTCATTACACTTGTTATATTTGAACTGCTTTGGAGCTTTTTTTATTGTCTTTCTTTCTCTCCCTCTCCTTCTGCTTATGTTAGTCGTGTCTATGGCACCTAAACGTAAATCCACTCCGTCCCAGAACCCTCTTCGTTCTGGGGCATCGTCTTCTTCTGATCCTACTCCTTCTCATCTTCGGTTCCGTGATGAGAATGCCCAAAAGGACTTCTCAGAGAACTTTTCTCGACGAGGTGTTCATTCGGAATGCCGAGTCATTTTGGTGGACTTTACCGACACTGACCTTCCCACTATCATTCACAGTCGGGGATGGGAGTCACTGTGTGACGTCCCGGTCACTTGTCCGACCGTGTTGATTCAAGAGTTTTACTCCAACATGCATGGTTTCGATTTTTCAGTACCTTTCTTTTCTACTCGCGTTCGAGGTACCCGCATTATAGTCACATCGCAGCTTATTGCGGATGTGCTTCATGTTTCGAGGGTAGAGCATCCTGACTATCCCGGTTATGAGCGTCTGAGGACTATGTCCAAAGACGAGATGATTTCCGCTTTCTATGAGCGTCCCACAGATTGGGGTGATCGTTAGTTTACACCATGTAAGGCCTTTGCTAAAGGTCCTAGATTCATAAACATGGTGATAACTTTTGTCTTGCACCCCCTCTCTTACTATAACTATCACAAAGCCTTGTGCTCGATTTTTGCTTTCTTTATTAGAGCACCTCACTATAGATTTTCCTTCACATTTCATTCTTTCCATCTTAGATGTGTATAGGGATATGGCTACTCGTGATAAACTCATTTTCCCTTTGGCTACCACGCGGATTCTATGCCATTTTCTGTTCCTTTTCCCTCTTCCGACCATTTTTCTGTCATGTGTGCCATAAACTACGCTACCGTTAAACGTAGCAAGGCGCAGTTTCCGTCTCGACAGTCGGATTCAACAGCTCTTCCCTCTTGTTCTGCTCCGTCTTGTTTTGCTCCATCCATATCCGCTCCCTCCTCTTCTTCGGGCGATATGACTCTAGGAGACATCATGGTGCAGCTGCAGCACATGGATGCTCTCTACAGTGTTGTATAAGGTGAACGTTCGTGTCAGTCGTATTGCACGGCGACAGGCGACCATAGGTGGTTATACTCTTAAGGCTTTTCCTCCACCACCTCCTCCAGTGGCTTTTGATTATGAGAATGAGGATGATGATGATGGTGATGACGATGATGCTTCAGATGATGATGATGGAGATGCTAGCTCTATCGATGAGATGTCTACTTGACATTCTTACCCTTTGTCACTCATGACAAAAAAGGGGAGTAGTTTTGGATATGAGAGTAGTCATTCTTAAGGAGAGAGTTAGTATAGGACATTTTGTTAGGGAGAGTGTTGATATGAGGGATGTAGTGAGGATTACTTGTATATTTTCTTCTCTTTCTTTTATAGATACATTGTTCTTGTACTTTAGGTCTTGTGACCATTTTTTTTCATACATTGTACTTATCTTCTTTATATGTGGATGTATGTTTCTTTCACCTACCCCTTACATGTGTTTTTTCTTTTTTCTCTTTATGCATATGCTTCTTATACTTGTATGCAATCTATTATTTCTGTTTCACACAAAGATGCCTTGATGAGTCTTATTTAAAGTGTTTCAGAAATACAGGTTGTCAAAGTCTACTTGCCATAAACTCTTTTCTTGCAAAGTTTTTCAAGAGTTTGTGTTAGGATAGATTTTATTGTATTCAACAAGTGAATATGAGTTAAGTGATTTATGACTTCTCTCATATGCTCATTTGTTTGTTATGGTTTTGTCACGGATTGCCAAAGTGAGAGATTGTTAGGACATATGTGATTCACTTGTTAGGAACATATGTCACTATTATATGTAATTGGCTAATCCTTTGACAAAACGCACTTTACTTGTAATTGGGTAGATTTAGGATGTTTTCAATACTTCAAGAAATAAGGTTTCAAGATCAAGTGTTGAAGTCATCAAGTCTGTCCAAGAAACAAGCTGAGAAGTGCAAGTTCATTAAAGCTCGACAGTTGGCCCGACAACTGCATCTATCGAGCTTAAGGAAGTTGTTTCAACCTCGTGTGCTCGACACCTGCTTAACAGCTTCTATTTGTCGAGGTTTAAAGAAACAGAAATTCTTATCTGTTTTTTTGGAATCCGTGAATGTGTCTTTAGGCTTTCTTTTCTTCTAACCCTAGTCATATAAAATGATTATTTTAAGGGCCGTCAAAGTGTACACAAGCTGCACAAGTGTTGAGCAAAGTTTGTTTAAGCAATTTATAACCGGAGACAAAGTTTTTCCCTAGTTCATCATTCTTATGAAGAAGTTGTTGTGTATGTGCACCATTGGATTTTGTGACCAAGCATCGTCTTGATCTTCATCGTTGGGATGAACTGAAGAACTTTGCAGCCAACAACCTTCTCTAGTTGGTGATTGAAGTCGCATACTAAGATCCACGCAATCAGTTAGTCACGTACTTGGGAGCCATGCATCAAAAGAAGGAACTGTTACTACAGAACAAGTCCAATTGGTTATTGGGGTAAGGGTTCAACTGTAGGTTGGTATAAGGTACTGGGCTTCCTTTACTTGTAACCGCTTGTTGTGATAATAGTGGAGTTTCGGGAGTAGTGACCTGAAAATCACCCAGTGGGGTTTTTGCCATTAGGTTTTCCCCATTCGTAAACAAATCACCGTATTATTTATTTTCCGCTGCATAATTAGTTATTGGTTATTTGTTTGTGCTACCACGCATTTGCATGTTAATTAACTTAATTAATTCACTTGGCTAAATTAATTGGTTAATTTATCACAAGGGATCAATACGTTTTTGGCCTATCAATTGATCTATGAATGATGAAAGTAATAACTGACGTACATACTGAGATGAAGATTGGGCAACTTGAAATGTAAAGGATTCCTTACTATTAGTACTTCTTCAAATGTTCTATGTTCCATGGTCGAGGCAGTTCTTGGCCGTCTAAAGACTTTAGGTAGTAGGAGCCTTCTCGAGAGTGACAGATTATTTCGTAGGGGCCTTCCCAGGCTAGTCCCAGTTTTCCTTGGGATGGGTCCTTTGTTGCCTGTGATATCTTCCTAAGGATGAGGTCTCATGTGTTAAACATTCTTACCTTGACTTTTCTGTTGTAGTATCAGGCCATTTTTTCCATGTGTTTAGCCATTTGCTTTACAGCTTCCTCTCTGGCGTCATCAATTAAATCTAAGTTGTTGTTAAGCTCCTACTGGTTCCTCTGACCTTCATACGTTTTGACTTTGAGGCCTGTTAGTCCCACTTCCACTAGTATGGCTTCAGTGTCAAATGTCAGTCTGAATGGCGTTTCTCCTGTTGGAACTCTTGTGGTCGTCCTATATACCGAAAAGACATTTGGTAGTTCTTTAGACCATGCCCCCTTTGCCTCCTCAAGTTGAGTTTTGATAATTTTGAGCAGGCTTTTGTTCATCACTTCTGTTTGACTGTTGGCTTGAGGGTGTCTTGGAGAAGAGTAGTGGTTCTTGATTCCTAGGTCTTGGTAAAATTTTCGAAACTTGGGATTGTCGAACTGCTTCCCATTGTCCAATATTATGACGTGTGGGACTCCAAACCTGTAGATGATGTTCTTCCACACGAAGCTAGAGATTTTAGCCTCTGTTATTGTTGTTATTGGTTCTTCTTCTACCCATTTTGTGAAGTTATCAATTGCGACGATCAGAAATCTTAGTTGCTTCTTCCTTAAAGGGAATGGGCCCATAATGTCAATCCCCCATTGGACGAAGGGCCATGGTGAGGATATGGGTGTCATCGCCTCTCTTGGTCTCATCTGGACATTTGCAAAGCGTTGACATTTATCGCATGCTCTGACGAGGTCATGTGCGTCTCTGTAAAGTCAGCCAGTAATATCCTGCTCTGAGTGCCTTTCTTGCTAAAGACCTTGCTCTAGCATGATTTCCACAAATTCCCTCTTGTATCTCGCGGAGCACATAATTCGCTTTTTCTGAGTTAGCACATCTTCAATATGGGAGTGAATAACCTTGTCTGTATAGTACATTGTCAATAATGACGAAGCGGGTTGCTCTGATCTGTATCTTCTGTTAAGGACAATGACATATTTTGTGTAATTAGCTAATCTTTTGACAAAACGCACTTTACTTGTAATTGGGTTGATCTAGGCTGTGTTTAATACTTCAAGAAACATGTTGTTCAAGTTTAGTATTAAAGCCATGAAGATTGGACCAAGAAACAAGTGAAGAAAAGCTGTTCATTAAAGTTGGACAGATAGCTTGACACTTGCAGATAGATAGCTCGACACATCTCGACACCTGTGGACAAATAGCTCAACAACTACTCGACACCTCTCGATAGCTGGTGGATCAATCGAGAAAGCTCCTGTCTCCTCGACAGCTCCTCGATAGCTTCTCGATAGCTGTATCTATCGAGGTTTAAAGCTCGACACCTCCTCGACACCTCTTGATCTATCGAGGTTACGGGAATTCAGATTTCCAGATCTGATTTTCGGCCTAAGCTTATGTATTTGTGTAGGGTTTCTTTTCTCACAACCCTAGACACATATAAGGATTATTTTAGAGGCCGTCACATATAAGAATACAAGGAGAACATATGAAAAAGGTGACTGATGCCTTATTCTCTCTGAAAGAAGCTATTGCGTCTTTACGCCTTAGGATTTTGTAATCAAGTGCTTCTTGATCTTCAATGTTGATGAAGTGAAGAACTTTGCAGCCAACAATCTTCTTCAAGTTGGTGAGTTAGTCACGTACTAAGATCTGTGCAACAAAAAGGGTGGTGTTCATATATTGAAGAGTTCAGAGGTTCTGAAACGGTAGAAGGTTTCTGCTGTAAGGTCATCTTCGGGGATTGTAGAGTCTAGGGACAAAGGTTTTGTACTAGATCTGAAACTTCTCTTTACTATAATGGATTGCTTTTTGGGAAGGTTTCCCCCCAAGTTTTTTACTGTGAAACTAGTTTGTTTCATTGGTTTTCCTGAGTCATCATATCTTGTCTTATTTATTTTTCCGCTGCATGATTTTGACATGATATTGATGTTTGTTTGTTTTAACAAGTTTTATTCATAATAAATCTAATTAACAACTTGGATTTAAAACTTGTTAATTCTATCAACTAGGGCCTAAATTTCCCAACATCTTCCTTGCTTCCGTTTTATCTTCTGGGAGCCATCCTTCTTTCAAATAACGGACAATGGGAGTTATCCATTCGTCTTGTTCTTTTATATTCAGAACCTGCTCACCTTCTATACTTGGTTGCCCCCTTATCTCTACACATAGTTCGGAGGGTGCATTGTAGTCGTCTAACGAGGCCAATCTTGCTAGGAAGTCAGCTTCTACGTTTTTGGCTCGAGGGATTTGCACAAAGTCTAGACTGTCAAAGTGTTGCAAGAGTTGTTGGACGATCTTCAAGTACTTTTGTATCCTCTCTTCTTTGGCTTCATAATCTCCCTTCGCCTGTCCAATTATGAGCTGAGAATCAACTTGGATGATAAGATCCTTTGCACCGAGAGCTTTTACCAGACTTAATCATGTTAGCAATGCTTCAAACTCTGGCTTATTATTCGTTGCTGAGAATTGCAGTCTAATTACATGCTTCAATATTTCTCTTTCTGGAGATATGAGCACTACTTCTGCCCCTTTTACTTTTTTTCGTGGCAGACCTATCTGTTTGGACCGTCCATGTTTGCATGGGGAGTTCTTCTTCCTTGTAGAGGTAGGTGAATTATGCGATGAAGTCTGCCAGTACTTAGGCTTTGATTGTTGCTCGAGGCCTATATTCGATGTCGAATTGACCCAGTTCAATTGCCTATTGGATGAGTCATCCTGCTGCATCTATCTTGTTCATCGTCTTTCTTATTGGTTGGTCTGTCATGACGACGATGGAGTGTGCTTGGAAGTAAGGATGGAGTTTCCTAGAAGCGACCACCAATGCAAAAGCTATCTTTTTCATCCTTAGGTAATTTGCCTCTGCTCCCTGGAATGCCAAGCCAGTATAGCAAACTGGCTTCTGGACATTTTCTTCTTCTCTGATTAGTGCTGAACTTACTGCGGTGTTAGACACTACTAAGTAGAGGTACAGCTTTTCTCCCATCACCAAGGGACTTAGCAATGGTGGATTCGTCAAGTACTCTTTTAATTTTGCAAGGGCTTCTTTACACTTATTAGTCCACTGAAAGGCCTTTTTCAAGACCTTTGAAGAATGGCATGCACTTGTCTGTTGCCCTAGAGATGAATATGTTTAGAGCTGCGACCTTTCCTGTCAAGCTCTGAACCTCCTTCATTGTTTTTGGTGATTTGACCTCGATTATTCCTTTACTTTGTCTAGATTTGTCTCTATGCTCGTTGGGACACCATGAATCCCAAGAATTTCCCTGAAGCAACAGCAAAAACACACTTTGCAGGGTTTAATTTCATATTATACTTACGTAGTGTTTTGAAGGTTTCTTTCAAATTGTCCAAGTGGTTGGCTTCGTCCTTACTTCTCACCAGCATGTCATCTACATATACTTCCACATTCCTTCCAATTTGGTGATAGAACATACGGTTCACCAATCTTTGGTATGTGGCTCTTGCGTTCTTCAATCTAAATGGCATAACTTTGTAGCAGTACCACCCTTGGTTGGTGATGAACGAGGTCTTCTCTTGATCTTCTTCGTCCATGAAGATCTAGTTGTATCCAGAAACTATGTCCATGAAACTTAAGAGCTTGTGTCCAGCAATTGAGTCTACTAATTGATTAATCCTTGGCAAGGGGAAGCTATCCTTTGGACAGCCTTTGTTCAGGTTTATGAAATCAACGCACATCCTCCATTTGCCATTGCTCTTTTTTACCATTACCACGTTTGCTAGCCAATCTAGGTAGAAGACTTCCCTGATGAAACCAGCTTCTAGTAGCTTCTCTACTTCTTCAGTTACTGCTTTGCTACGCTCTGGTGCAAATATTCTCTGCTTCTGTTGTATAAGTTTGCACTCTGGGTTAACGTTAAGACGATGCTATATAACCTTTTTATCAATTCCAGGCATATCCTCATGTTTCCAAGCAAAAACATCGTGGTTTGCCCTTAAGAGGGAAATCATCTTCTCTTTCTCCAGAGTTAGGAGTGCTGATCCTATCTTCAATACCTTTGACAAATCTCCTAGGATGACCTCAACTTCTTGTGGTGTTTCTGACGATTCAGATATGGGTTTTGGTTCATTGATCACCCACGTGTTGATCAGATTCTAGAACTTGATCTCCTCTGATTTCTCCTACCCCATGGGTTGTTGGAAATTTCACCTCCAAGTAATATGTTAACGTTGCTGCTCTGAGCCTGTTGAGTGCAGGTCTTCCCAAGATGATGTTGTATGTTGAAGGGCAGTCAACTATGAGGAAATCAATTTCCTTGGTGATCTATGCTAGGTAAGTGCCTGCAATCACGGTTAGAGTGATGATGCCCCTAGGGACGATTCTATCCCCAGTGAAGCTCACTAGAGGAGAGGTGAAAGGCCTGATCTTTCTCTTGTCCCATTTCGTCTGTTGTAACGCAGGTAAGTAGATAATGTCTGCTGAGCTTCCGTTGTCAATAAGTACCCGATGGATGTTGAATTCTTCCACTCTGAGCATGATTACCAGTGGATCGTCATGGGGTTGTCTAATGCCACATTAGTCTCTCTCTGAGAAGACGATATCGGGTTTGTCATTCCTTGGCATCTTCACTGGAGGGAGCCATGAATGGACGCTATTTATTTATTTCTCATGGGCTTTTTTCAGGGACTTCAACGTTCCGCCTACCGTCAATCCTTCTGAGATTGTCTTTATCTCTCCTGCAGAAGGTTTGCTATCTCTTGCTTCTCGATCTCTGTCTTTATCGTCCTTCCGTTGGTATCTATAAGGTTCTGTTTTCCTGACATAATTCTGTAACTTCCCTTGCCGGATTAAAGTCTCCACTTGGTCTTTCAAATGTCTACACTCGTCGATGCGATGCCCGTGGTCTTGGTGGAATCTATAGTACTTGTTCTTGTCTCTTCTTTTTGCTATAGCACTGATTGGCTTTGGCCATTGCAAGGAGGGATCGTCCCTTATCTGCATCAAGACTTGCTCAATTGGCATTATTAGAGGAGTAAAGCTAGTGAACTCTGGCCTCTTATCTGGAAGTTCCTTCTTTTTTCCTGTGGTCTGTCTGACACTTCGTGTCTCCTTCTTTTTATCGCAATTGTTGCTTGTTCCTTTGTCTCTCTTCCTTTTTCCTTTCATTTCTTTTGCAAGCACCGCATCTTCTGCATTCATGTACTTCTGAGCTTTTCGAAGCAATTTCGCAACCATTTTTGGTGGGCTTTTGGTGATTAAGAAGAAAAAATTTCCGAGTAGCAACCCTGCTTGGAAAGTTGTTAGGATGACTTAATCTTTAGTTTCGTCTACCTATAATAGCTCCTTATTGAATCGGATCACGTACTATCTTAATGATTCTCCTTCTGCCTGTTGAATGTTAAGAAGATGACTGGTTGGCTTCTTGTGTCTTTGCCCCCCAATGAAATAACGAACAAAACCCTTGCTAAATTGTTCAAAATTTGCAATTGTTCCTAGAGGTATCTTGTAGAACCATACTCTGCCTGCTTCTTTCAGTGTGGTTGGGAATGCCCTGCACATCACCTCATCTGGGGTCATCTGCAACAGCATCATCAATGTGATCCGAGGGATCCTTGGAACTATCATATGATTCTAGCTGTGGGAGACGGAATTTTGATGGGAGGGGATGGTTCAGTACTTCAATGGTGAATGGTGAGTCCGTCCTTCGAATCATCCCATCCAAATTCTCCCCACCTTTGTCCTTCAGGGCATTTCTTAATTCGTCCATCTCTTTCCTCACATTGCAAAGCTCATTCTCCATCCTAGAGGAATTTTCTCCTGAGGTCCTGTCTCGCCTGTTGGCTTGGGAGTTTGATTCTTCTTCATTGTGGTTTTGCAACTGTTTGCTAACGTTCTACGTTTTGGGATTCTATTGTCTTTCGCAGCTCTTCATTTGTCAAGTCAGCTCTTCCACAAGCTTATCCTTTGACAAAACGCACTTTACTTGTATTTGGGTAGACTTAGGATGTGTTTAAATACTTGAAGAAATCACGTTTCAAGATCAAGTGTTGAAGCCTTCAAGTCTATTCAAGAAATCAAGCAAAGAGTGCAAATTCATTAAAGCTCGACAGCTGGTCGATAGCTTCTCAACACCTCCTATCTGTCGAGGTTTAAGAATTTCAGAATTCAACTCTAATTTTCTTGGGATCCGTGAATTTGTCTTTGGGCCTTCTTTTCTCCTAACCCTAGACATAAAAAGGATTGTTTTAAGAGCCATAAAACAGTACACAGTTTGCAAAAGCATTGAGCAAACTCTGTTCAAGCAAATTGTGATCGGAGACAAGGTTCTTGACCTAGTTCATCTCTTTCTCTTGAAGAAGTTGCTGTGTATTTGCACCGTAGGGTTTTGTGACCAAGCATCTTCTTGATCTTCATCGTGTGAATGAACTGAAGAACTTTGCAGCCGACAATCTTCTCAGTTGGTGTTATTGAAGTCGCGTACTGGGATCCGTGCAACTGTTAGTCACGTACTTGGGAGTCGTGCATCAAAAAGGGGAACTATCACTACAGAACAAGTCCAATTGGATATTGGGGTAAGGGTTCAACTATAGGTTGGTAAGGTACTTAGGATTCCTTTACTTATAACCGCTTGTTGTGATAATGTGGAGTTTCGGGAGTGGTGACCTGAAAATCACTCGGTGGGGTTTTTGCCGTTAGGTTTTTCCCCATTCGTAAACAAATCACTGTGTTATTTATTTTCCGCTGCATTATTAGTTTATTGATGATTTGTGTGTGCTACCATGCGTTTGCATGATAAATTGATTAATTAATAACTTGGCTAATTAATTAATTAAATTTTATCACAATGAGTCATTCAGTTTGTGGCCTATCAATGAGGAATGGGCAAAGACCAAATTTTCTTCCAAAACTTCCTCAATAAACTACCATCAGAAGTAGTTCCACAATTTGTAGAATTAAACAAAGTAGCCGCTAATTTATAAGCACTCCTAACAGTGAAATTTCCATTGATAGTTTCAGCCCAAACAATTTTATCTACTGGAAGAGTAGCACTCAAAGGAATACTCTTGATTAATTCGGCTTCTTAAGGAATAAACAAGCAGTCAATCACTTCAATTTTCCACCTTACTGTTCCTGTATCAATCAAGTCAGCAACATTCATATCAGCACTCAAAAACAACCTTGGAGATAGCACTCTATGAGATGAAACCCCTGGCAGCCACTTATCTTGCCAAATCTTGATATTTGCTCCATTACCAACCCTCCATCGCATCCCTTCAATGACTAAGCTTTGGGCAGAAATTAAACTCCTCCATGTATAAGAAGGAATGTGTCCAATCGAAGCATGAACAAAATCACTCATTGGGAAGTATTTAGCCTTAAGGACCCTATAAACAAGAGAATCACCTCCCATTTGAAGATGCCACCCTTGTTTCGCAACAAAGCCATATTAAACAAGAGAATCACACTTAGGCTCACACATTTTTTGCCAACTAAGCCATGCAATTTTCCTTTCCTCTTTTTTTTGACCCCACCAAAAATTCCTAATCATCCCCATCATTTCATCACAAAGCGAATCTGGAAGTTTGAAACAACTCATAGTGTAAGTCAGAATTGCTTGAGCCACAGCTTTTATTAAGACTTCTTTTCCTGCCTTGGACAACAATTTTTCTTTCCAACCAGCCAATACTTTCCCCAATTTCTCCTTAATGGCATTGAAGGTAAGTCTTTTATTCTTCCCCACCAAAGAAGGTAAGCCAAGATACTTCTCATGTTGCTTAATTATTTGGGCACCAAATCGATTTTTAATCTCTTCTTGAACTTCCCTTGAAGTGTTGCTACTAAAAAACAAAGATGTTTTTGCACGGTTTAGTTGTTGACCAGAGGCTTTCTCATACATAGCAAGCAATCGTTGTGGTTCATCACACTCCTTTAATGTTGCCTTGCAGAAAATCAAACTATCATCTGCAAAAAACAAATGAGACAACCTTGGGCCCCCCCTACAAATTTTCACACCCTCCATTTGACCCCTAGCCACCACTGATTGAATCAAAGTAGACAATCCTTTTGCACACAAGAGGAAAAGGTAAGGTGACAAAGGGTCTCCTTGACAGATTCCCCTAGATGGAATGATGTGCCCCCTCGGAGTCCCATTAATTTTAATTGAATAAGTAACCGTAGAAACACAGCGCATGATCAAATCCCTCATCCGGTCAGCAAAGCCCAATTTCTCCATAACTTTATCAAGCCAAACCCACTCTACTCTATCATAAGCTTTACTCATGTCTAATTTAAGAGCCATTTGCCCAATCTTACCCCCTTTTTTTTTGCTAATATGATGCATAGCTTCAAAAGCCACCAACACATTATCAGTAATCAACCTCTCATGGACAAAAGCACTCTGTGTATCACTAATAATCGAAGATAAAATCTGTTTCAACCTATTTGCAATAGCTTTTGAAGCAATTTCATAAACAACATTGCATAAGCTAATAGGCCTATAATCCGTTATTTTCTTTGGCTCTTTAATTTTTGGGACAAGAGTTATATGAGTTTCATTAAAATTTGGTGGAGAAATACCAGAGTTTAGAAAATCAAGTACCGTTTTGGTGACCATTGTGCCACAAGTGCTCCAAAAATGTTGGAAAAACAAAGGAGGCATCCCATCAGGACCTGGTGCCTTAAGAGGGTACATTTGTTTTAAAGCTTCACTCACTTCACATTCCACAAAAGGCCTAACCATCCACTCATTCATTGCTTGAGTCACCTTTGGTTGCACGGTCAAAAGCAAATCAGAAAAATCTATTGGGTTGCTAGTAGAGAAAAGATTCCCAATATCAAAATACTTGATCTAAGTCATCTGAACTTTCCCTGTCAGTTTCTAAAACGCACAAGAGAGAAAAGTTGCCTGCGAGACTATTGTTGGTTTCCATGGCTGTCTCAAGAGTCACACTGATCCACCGGAATGGCACCATCCCCAATGAAATTGCAATCAATCCATGGATCCAGAATTGTATTCCCACCATAACCTTCTTTTATTCGAAACTGTGCAAGACCCTTTGCTAATGACCCATAATTTAATCAATCATTAAGTTTTAAACTCAAATGGTTGGCAAATACTAATGCAAAGGTTCACAAATGAGATATACTCAATCATTAAACCACTGCAATACATAAGGATCAACGATTTCTACGCTTAACACTGGTTTTGTTTTAGATCCAAAAAAACCCACACATCCTCCAACTCTAATGTGTATCTATATATCCCAAAACAAATGCAATCTATGCAAACAACTATTGCAATCCACTCTTCGGTCCACGATGTACAATATATGTTTGCCATGATTGAATCTCAATACTCATACGGTTTTGTCCACAATTTTAAACCCATGGATTGATTGCAACGTCACTGCGGATGGTGCCATATGGTGAATTGGTGCAACACTTGAGACAGCTATGGAAAAACAATGATATCCTCTCCAAGCAACCTTGCTTTCTCATGCATTTCAGACTTTCAGTATCAAATGGGAGAATGGCCAGGTCAAGTATTTTGGGATTAAGGGTTTTGACGTGTTAAATATTTTTTGAAATTTTTCATTAAAATATGCCACAACATTTAAAAAATTGTCAAATCATTATTCCATTAGTTACGTAAGCAATACTACTAACGGTAGTTAATAAAAGAACTAATTCAGCTCATTTTAAAAACTCAAAGTACCAATGGCACTCATTTGAAACTTAAGGGACCAATTGCGTTCACAAGGTAAACATTAGGGACTAATAGTGTAGTTTCATAAAAAAATAATGTGTAAAATTGTGAGGTTGCTAAAGCTTATGTGGCAAAATATTATAAGGTCAACCAATAGTCAATCGTCTTTGGTTTTATAGCATATATATATAATATATAGATATAGATAGTTCAACTTAATTAAGTGTATTGTTCGATTTGTTTTGGAAATCTGTGAAGCATAGAGATTACGGAGGTTAAATAAATCTTTTCCCTAGAGCACTAACAACATTTCTTAGTTCCCTGTTCCAAGTAAACCGACGATACATACTCCAAATCGTTTTATATAATTTATAATAAAACTTCTTTTTTTAACCAACTTTACAATAAAATTTAAAACTATATACCACCAAATACCAAAATGTACCCTACAATTGTGGAGCCAAAGCCGTTGCGCACTGTAGCTGAAAGGTAAAAAAAAAAAATTTATTTTTTATTTGGGTGTTCACACTATTTTTGATTATTTTACTCATTTTTATTCTTTCTTTTATTCTTATTTCTCTTCTTCTGCTTTCACACTGCTATTGTTTGTGGTTCACACTTCTTTTACTCAACTTTTTTCTTTTTTTATATAGTGTTCACACTGCTATGTATTGTTTGTGCGTTCACACTGCTATTGTGATGTTTATATTATTTTATTATTTTGAAAGCTAAAATAGATCTATTGATGCTGGGTGCTTTGTAAAGTGAGTAGATAAAATAGATAAAGTAACTTTTTGTGGTGCCAAATAGCTAAAAAAATAACTCCACCAATGTGGATGCTCTTATATGATTTCCGAATCTTCTTATGCCATTTTGGGATATTACGAACATATTAAAATTATTAAGACAATTTGGTCTAAGCCTAATTTTACTACCAAAGTTTTAAGAATTCTAAAACTATTACATATATTAAAATTCTATTACCAACCGTTTTTTTTTTTTTTATAGATATTACAAACCATTTATAAATGTAAATAAGTTTTATGTTACTTTTTTTTTTTTGAGAAAAAAGTTTTATGTTACTTTAACCATCTATTATAGTTGATCTTTTTAAATAATAAATTTAGATCATGCCTACTACCATGCTTACTATATGCTTTGGAAATTACAATGTGTTCATGTCATGGGGTGTATCATAATTCATAACAAAGGAGTTCATCCAAAAAAAATTCATAATAAAGGAAATGAAAATTCAATTATCTTGACCAACTTTGGCAGTATAGTTTTTGTAGATTTCCAAATTGAGGTTAGTGATCTTGCAAATAATTCCTTAATAAACAACATGGGGTGACAAGATTATTCACAACATTTACATTTATAGGTTAATTTGGTAATCTAGTAATGTGAATCACATATAATACATTTGATGGGATAACTCACAAAAAATGTGGCACCCATCCAAATCCAATCAAATGACTGCTGGGTTTTAATAATTGTTTGGTATAGGTAATGGAGAGGGGTCAAACTGTGCTCTAAGGTAGAAAATTGGAAAATAAT
Source organism: Quercus wislizeni (assembly GCA_023055345.1). Taxonomy (NCBI): domain Eukaryota; kingdom Viridiplantae; phylum Streptophyta; class Magnoliopsida; order Fagales; family Fagaceae; genus Quercus; species Quercus wislizeni. The sequence goes on along the minus strand of JALGQJ010000006.1, from coordinate 3,196,147 downwards.
TATCCACATCTATGAGTGAGAGAGAGAGAGAGAGAGAGAGAGAGAGAGAGAGATATAATTTTTTTGAGAGAGAATGCAAGAGGTAATAACAAATTAAAAAAAAAATTAGATAAGAAGAAAAAGAGTTAAAAGATATAGTAATAATTAATGAACATCAAATTATCATAGTCATGCTGATAAAAATATATTTGTATATACTATATTTATAATGCAATTGCATAACATTTATGAAATTAAATAAAATTAAGAAGAAAAAAAAAAGATTACAACTTAAAAACACAAAATTAAATCACATAAACCCAAAGCAAAGTTCTAAAGAACACAAAAGTTTATAATCAACCTAAAATAGAGATGCAAGATTAAAAAAAAAAAAATCTACCAAAAATGAAAAATATATATATATATGAGAGAGAGATGGATAACCTTTTTATGTAGGAATTGGGAAAGCTATGCATAGAATGTGAGAGAATTGCAAATTTATAGTAAAATGATGAGAATAAGAAGAATGAAAATAGATAGTAGTGAGGATATGAAAATGTAAAAGGGAGGAGAAATGTTAGAAAGAGTGTAACAATAATTTGGGAATTAATAAGAAGTAAAAGAGTTAAAAAGAGAGAGAGAGAGAGAGAGAGAGAGAGAGAGAGAGATAAATTGATTGATTGATTGTTTATCTTGGATTTATCACTAGTGTAGACTACGGTGCTAGAAGAAGAAAAAAAGACAGGTTACTATTCACGAAAGAAATTGAAGATGAGGCTAATACAAGGCCAAGGAAGACCGTGATTTGAGTCATGAGTAACATGGAAAAGCCAAACATCAATGAAGTTTTGAGGAACGAAACTCATGCGAGGTAGTGAAACTGATTTTAATAGGGAATGAAAGAAAGTTAGGAATAACTAGCCTCATCACATGCGCGTGTGATGAGACTTTTTTTTTTTAGTGGTCCTATTTTGTAGAAAAAAAACTGTGTTTTTTATTTTATTTTTTATATATATAATTTTCATTTTGAAAATCTAATTTATAAGTAAATAAATAAATTTAAAAATTAATAGAAGAGTGGTCCTATTTTTTAGGTAATATTTTAGTGGGAGTTATAGTTGCATTTTTACCGGGTTGTCCTTTAATTTTGTCTCTACTTAAACATAGGGGTGTAGGGGCATTTTTGAACTAAAAAATAAGGAATCCAAACAGGAGAAGCCCCTTAAATAATAGTATAGAAAAATTAAATAAAATCTACTGTTATTTCAATTATATGTAATATTGTTCAAATAGTTGGATAAAAGATTCTCTTGCAAGATTAATTTTGATTAGTCACTTTAATAAAACAAAAGCAATCCATTAATCACTTTGTGACCTCTACAAAGCCACTTTATCGGCATTTACCAAACAACTTTTACTCACTATGATAATTTCTCAGCATCTTCCACTAATGGAGAGGTGACTCCATTGATGTCCCTTCTTGTCCTTCAGCAAATTGACCTGAAAAGAAACTCCACACGATTCCTTCCTCATCTTCTTCACTTATGCTACATGGAAAAGCCAAACATCAATGAAGTTTTGAGGAAAGAAACTCATGTGAGGCAGTGAAATTTATTGGAATAGGGAACGAAAGAAAGTTAGGAATAAAAAATTAAAAATTAAAAAAAAAAAAATCTAATATTATTTCAATTATACCATGTAATCATGTTCAGCTAGTTTGATAAAGATTCTCTTCCCTGATTAATCTTGAATTTACTTTAATAAAACAAAAGCAATCCGTTCACTTCACTTTGTGATCTACAAAGCCACTTTATCCACCTTCACCAAACAACTTTATCCAGCGTCTTCCGTAGTAGTGCAATGACCTGAAAAGCAAGTCCATATGATTTCTTCCTCATCTATTTCCATGTATTATTATGCTACATTAATACCTTCACTCGCTTTTATTTTTTGTACTTTCTTCCAAAAGATTAGCATTTAGCAAGAACGGTTGCTTTGTGTTATTTTCTAGCCCACTGTGTTTTTATTTTTTCTTGTATGTTATTATGACTAACAGCCAATCAGCCAAAAAAAAAAATCTCTACTTTGTTCCGTTTGGAATTGTTCTCTGGGTCTTTTTTTTAAAAGGAAAAAGAGTTAAACACTTTTATTTTCAATTTCTTTTTTTATAGTTTAAATTGTATTTTTGTTGAGTTTTATTTATTTTTAAATACATTTCTCGGTGTTTTTGATTGTATGGTAGAAAAAATTGTGTTTGAGAAAGTTTGTTTAAAACTAAAAGAATAATTTTCAAATTTTACATACTTTTTAATGATACACAATATTATAAATAACTTTTATTAAAAATTTAATATTTTCACTAGCTTATCTTTTAAATTCTCGAGAAAAATTGTATTGGTTTGATTTTTGTACGACAGAAATTAAAATGCTACATTTGTGATTGTCCTTAATATGCTTATTCCTTGGTATTGGAATTCAAGGAAATGACCAAGGTACCACAACATATTTCCCTACAGTCATACTGAAGTTTAGCCAATAACAGATAACCCATGGAGTGACTAAAGACTGACCTAGTAGCATACAGGCCTTAAATTTCACACATTTCAATTCCCAAATAATTCTTTCAAACCACAATCACAACACTTTCTTAGGTACATAATGTGCTAGTACAAACATTTAGACAATAATAGATTACACAGAGTGACTAAAAACTGACCTAGTAGTGTATACTAGCCTTTGATTCTTCGGTGCTTTTGTTACCATATGGCAAACATAACTAAGTACTACTTGCAGGAACATGAATTTTGAAGAAATCAGATTGTGAGTGATCAACAAGTTTACGGCAATATAGTTTCAATTTAGACATGAATTAAGGATATAATAAAGTGACAAACAGAGTGGAAAATTAAAAAAATTTGCAATGTCAAACACAGTGGAAAACGATCATGATTAAAAGTTCACCCAATGTGGAAAAGGCAACATAGCATACATGGCAGGTAAATTTAATATCTTGTGAAGTGTCAAGCACGGTTGAAAATTATTTGCTCCTAATTATATAATATAAGTATATAACCACCCCACCATCCAAATTGTTAAGTTGATATAATTATGCAATGAAAATGGTAACAAAACCACCCCACCATCCAGATTTTCACGTTGAGATGATTAGGAAATGAAGATGGATACAAAACCACCCCACCATCCAACTTGTCAATTTTATATGATCGGGGATATATTGGTCATTTCAATTTGTTGATTTATATATATAGCCAACATATCACTAGTTAGCCTATACAACACCAAATATATCACCAGCTTCCTTAATCCTTCTCCAAACCAAATGATGCTTCACCAAACCAATTTGTGTGCATCCTCGTCTTATTCCATATACCTTCATCTCATGATTCTTCTCTTTCTCATTTCTCAACTCTGCTTGCAACCCACCATTACTGCCGCTGCTCCAACAAACGAGACTGATCGTTTCGCTTTGCTCAAATTCAAAGAATCTGTGCCTCAAGATCCCTATAACATATTGAGCTCATGGAATGACTCTATGCACTTCTGCAACTGGCTAGGAGTCAAATGCGGCCATCGGCACCAAAGAGTCAGAGTCTTAGACCTACAAGGCCACAAGTTACGTGGAACTCTATCACCTTACATCGGCAACCTCAGCTTTCTTAGGTCCATCATCCTCCAGAATAATAGCTTCTATGGCGAAATTCCACAAGAAATCGGTCATCTGTTCAGATTGCAAGGGCTCTATCTCAACAATAACACATTGGAAGGGGAAATACCATCCAGCTTGTCCAACTGCTCCAATCTTAAGTTCTTAAATCTTGGTGTGAACAAGCTTGAAGGGAAGATTCCAACTGAGGTAGGCTCTTTAACGAAACTCAAATTACTTCAGCTTGGTGCTAACAATTTGGTAGGAGGGATCCCACCTTCTCTAGGAAATCTTTCTTCACTCACATATTTTCGTGTAGCGTACAATAATTTGGTGGGAAATATTCCAAATGCCATAGGCCAATTAAATGGCTTAGTATTTTTCACAATTTCAGTCAATAATTTGTCAGGCACAATCCCTCCCTCTCTTTACAATGTGTCATCTCTCCAAACCTTTTCAGTTACAGAAAACCAACTTAATGGCACACTTCCAGCCAACATAGGCCTAAATCTTCCAAATCTCCAAAATTTCCTTTTTGGTGGAAATGGGTTTTCTGGGCCAATCCCTACTTCATTTGGCAATGCAACTCAGCTTCAAAAAATCGATTTAGGTATGAATAAGTTTTTGGGATCAATTCCAACAAATTTGGGAAATCTGCCGAATCTTTTAGTGCTTGCTTTGAAGCGAAATTATCTAGGAAAGAGCCTCCATATCTTCACATCGTTGACAAACTGTAGTAGACTTTCTATATTGGATTTAAGTTCAAACCAATTTGATGGTGTTCTGCCCAATCCTGTATCAAACTTCTCCTCCCAACTCAATGGATTATATCTTGGAATCAATGAAATATCTGGAACTATTCGTGGATCATTAACGAATCTCTTTAACTTAATTGTCTTGGGCTTAAATGATAATCACTTCACAGGCGTCATTCCTACTACTTTTGGGAAGTTTGAGAAGATGCAATTTTTGGGTTTAACTGGAAATAGATTGTCAGGAGAAATACCAGCCTCCTTAGGCAACCTTACACAGTTGTTTAAAATTGACTTACATGATAACAGATTTGAAGGAACCATACCTCCAAGTTTAGTAAATTGTCAAAATTTGCAAATCTTGTACATTTCACAAAATAACCTTAATGGATCCATACCCCAGCAGCTTATTGGTACTTCTTCACCACTACTAGATGTCAATTTATCTCACAACTCATTCACAGGCAAACTACCATTTGAAGTAGGTAATTTAAAAAGTATCTACAAACTGGATATCTCTAACAATAATTTGTCTGGTGAAATTCCTATATCTATAGGAAATTGTTTGATCATGGAACATCTTGAACTGCAAGGGAATTCCTTTCATGGAGTCATACCGTCATCTATGGCCTCTTTGAAAGGTCTTCGACATTTAGATGTTTCACAAAATAATCTTTCAGGACCCATTCCAAAGGGTTTAGAGAAGCTGCTTTTCTTAGAAAATTTGAATCTTTCATTCAATAATTTTGAGGGTAAGGTACCAATTGAAGGGGTTTTCAAAAACATAAGTGTCATATCATTGATTGGAAATGCCAAACTTTGTGGTGGTATACCAAAATTGCAGTTGCCAAAATGCCATGCAAATGTTATAAAACCAAGAAAATCCATTGGATTCAAACTAGCAATTGTAATTATTTCTATTGTTCAAATTTTCCTTCTATTTTCATCTTTTCTTGTTTGGATGAAAAAATCAAAAAAGAAATCACCTTCAACGGTTTCAACAATGGACCTCCTTCCAAATGTTTCATATAAAGAACTCTATCAGGCAACTAGTGGATTTTCTCCAAGTAATTTAATTGGATCTGGCAGTTTTGGCTCTGTATATAAAGGACTTATTCATCCAGAAGAAAGGCCAATTGCTATAAAGGTCCTTAATCTTCAACAAAAGGGTGCTTCCAAGAGCTTTATGGTTGAATGTAATGTCTTAAGAAATATCCGGCATAGAAATCTTGTTAAGATACTAACATGTTGCTCTAGCATGGATTACAGTGGGAATCAATTCAAAGCTCTAGTATTTGAATTCATGACAAATGGAAGCTTAGATTTTTGGCTTCATCAAGGGCTAGACAATGAAAATCAATCAAGGAACTTGAGCCTTCTTCAAAGATTAAATGTTGCAATTGATGTGGCTTCTGCAATAGATTATCTTCACAACCATTCTACGCAACCTATCATTCATTGTGATTTAAAACCAAGCAATGTTCTTCTTGACAATGACATGGTTGCTCATGTAAGCGATTTTGGTTTAGCAAGGCTTCTCCCAATCACCAATGATTCTTCTGGAAAGCAAACTAGTACAATTGGGATAAAAGGATCAATTGGTTACATTGCTCCAGGTAACTTCTTTTGAATTCTTCTAGTTAAACCCTCGAAAACATCTTTACATGTATTGTATTATTTTATTTCAAAAAATTACCTTACTATAGAAGCGCACCTAGCCACTCAATTCACAATTTTATATTAATTGAAGAATTTAAAAGAAACAAAATAAGATTCTCAAAACAAAAACAAAAAGCAAACAAAAGCTTTAAGCATGTTTTTAAGCCTTGATAAATTTGATTAGTTGAGACATTGCTTTCTCCATTGACTAAGTATCTTTGTTTTTCAGGAATTTATTTCCCCAACACTATATGTTTGTGATGACTAATGATAGCTTGTCAATTTATTATAGCAAATATGGTAGATTTGGTCTCAAAACAGTTTTGTGCTATAGTTTGTGACATTAACTCATAACTCTTGTCCTATACTGAAGAGGTTGTGCTATAGTTTTTGGTTGAACATTGGGCAGCCGAGGCATTCGTAACTATAAAGTCCAGTCCAACTAGTCCATACCATTAACCGCATTTTCCATGCTACACATAAATCACAAATATTGCCTGCTTGTTATGAGTCTAATGTAAATTGTGATACTGATATGGAAGGAAGTGATTTTCCTTTTTCTTTTTAAATATATATAGATTTGTCCCGCAAAAAAAGTTTACAAAATTTATGTAAAATAACAGAAATACCAACAGATGTTTGATAGATAGAATCTATGAACATCATATACTATATAATAAAAGTTAGGCTTAGACGCCATGATTGTGACAAGTAGCTTCACCAAATTGCAGAATTTTTTTTAGATTTAAAAAATATATATATAATTTTTTTTTCTCCTATAATCTCTAAGTTGATAAAAATCTTAATTTGATTACAATCATATTCTTCATACAATCCACCTAATCCTTATTTAATCTTAATTTGATTACAATCCAAATTCTTCATCTAATTCTTATTTTTTTTACGTGTAGTGTATTATAAAAAAAAAAGCAACAACTTTCTTTTTTCTTTTTAATTACTACACTACACCATTTAATGCATTTTTATTTGTAGAATTTTTTTAGATTTTAAAATATATATATAATTTTTCTTCTCCTATAATTTCTAAGTTGATAAAAATTTTAATTTGATTACAATCCAAATTCTTCAACTAATCCATCTAATTCTTATTTAATTTTAATTTGATTACAATCCAAATTCTTCATCTAATCCATCTAACAAACAAGTTCAAGTTTAAGTAGGACTCTAATTCTATTTGTTCTTATTGACTTATTTGGATAAAATAACAATAAGTATTGTATTAATTTTTTTATAAATTAACAATTTTACTTTTAGCCTAATTTAAATGTTAATTGTTTTTTTATGTGGATAAAGTATCAAATGATAGCTAATATGTATTAACATTAACGTAAACTAAATTAAAAAAATATAATTTAGATAACGTCAAAACAAAACAAACAAAAAAACAAAAAAAGGATAAAGTAACCCCAAAAAAAAAACTAATCTATATATATATATTTAAATAATGACAAATTTTGCAAAAAAAAAAAATGACAAATTCAAATCCATGTAAGTTTGAAGAAAAACATACAAATTTTGTTTCATGATATTGACAAAAATAATATACAAAAAAAAAAAAAAAATCATCTTATGCATTCTAAAAACAAACATATTTATTGCACTATTTTAATAAGTTATTACTTATATATATATATATATATATATATATATATATGCATTTCATAATACCTTAATTTCACACAATATGAATTGATTATATAACTTAAAAGTAAAATATTTATTTATTTATATTATATATTCTATTATCTAATTTTAAGTAAATTAATAAAAAGATATTTACATATGAATTTTGATTAAGCCATGCATCGCACGGGCTTAATGTTGGTATCATACTAAAACATGCACACGCGCACAAATTATCAATGTTGCTAACTTGGAAGTTGGAAATGATGGCTTTTGTCTTCATGTTCTTCTTTAGGTTCAACATTTGCTTTGCTATTTTTAATATACAACGAAATGAAGTTGTATTTGCTTTAAATTCCAAATGTATGAAACTGAAAATTTTCCCATACATGTCATAATTAAATTATAGAGTATGGCATGGGCGGTGAGGCATCAATAGAGGCGGACGTGTATAGCTATGGTATATTACTACTGGAGATGTTTCTAGGAAAGAGACCGACTGATGACATGTTTAAAGATGGTCTCAATCTTAACAATTTTGCTAAGATGGCACTGCCTGAAAAACTTGTTCAAATTGTGGATCCAATCCTTTTACCAAGAGAAGTTGATGAAGCTCCTACAGCAATAGTGGCAACTAGAGAATATAATAATGGCAATGAAATTCAAGTAGACGTGGAAGCTCAAGGTATTCCAAACTTGTGCCAAATGGATCCCAATGTGCATAAATGCTTAGTATCAATCCTTGAAATTGGACTTGCTTGTTCAATGGAGTCACCAAAAGACAGAATGAAGATGAAGGAAGTTACCAGAGAACTACATTTGATCAAAAAAGCTTTTCTTGGCTCTGCTATACGCAAATGTGAATTTAAAAGAATCCAAGTTTAAGGTACTTCTCGATATTTCAAATTTTAATTTGCCTATATAATAAAATCATCAATGATAATTGTCTCCTAAAATGATCAAATACTGTCCAAAATGGAATTGTGAACGTCATTTTTTTTATATAAAAAAATCATGAACTTCTTTTATTATTTTGATAAATGATTTTAATTTATAAATAGATATATTTTTCGATTCTCATCAACAATCAAATGTTAGACTAAAATCTTTCACTCTTTTAGATCCAAAACCTTACTATAGGTTCTTTCATATTTAGTTTTTGAAATGGTCTCATACAAATGCAATAGTTATTCTTGTTTCTACTTTCATGGTTTTTCTTTATAGTTTGGGAAATAACGAATATAACTAACTTTGTACTTGGAATGCAGAGCATGAAACTACCATAAGAGGTCACTGAAACTTCTTTCATGTCCCTGTTGAGCATATAATATAGGTGTGCTAGTTCAATCTCCTTTGCCAAAATGTTTAAGGAATGATTTTCTTATATTTTCTTCTTTGGAATATGGTTGTCCTATAGTGTGTCTATGTATTTTGTTTTATTTTGAAAGTCAGTCTAGTTACAGAAAACCCTATTGTATTAGGAATATCAACTACAATGCTTTTATTTGAATGTTTATTAAAGATATGACATGTATCCAAAATTTTCGAAATATAGAGTTTTTTAATAATTTTTTTTAATTTATATTTTTTATTATTAATATCTCTAAAAAGGTTCTAAATATTTTTTATTTTATAATTCGATAATTGCAATAATGAGAAATGGAGATTTGAAGGTTTTTCTCATAAAGAGGAGAAGACAAGTCACTAAACTATAAGGCTCTTGACACATGAAACATAATTATTAAGACATTTAAACAAGATGGAAGGCAGAAAATGAAATAACAAAGAAAAATTATATAGGACAACTGTTCTCCAAACCAATCTCCTCCAACCCAATAATTTTGGAAATTTGTGAAGCATAGAGATTATGGAGGTTAAATAAATCTTTTCCCTAGAGCACTAACAACATTTCTTAGTTCCCTATTCCGAGTAAATTGATCATACATACTCTAAATTATTTTATATAATTTATAATAAAACATTTTTTTATCAACTGAACATCTTCTTTATTTTTCTTCTTTATATGATTTCTGATTCTTCTTATGTCATTTGGGATATTACGAACATATTAAAACTATTAACACAATTTGGTCTAAGCCTAATTTTACTACCAAAGTTTTAAGAATTCTAAAATTATTACCCATATCAAAATTCTATTTCCAACCCTTTTTTTTTTATAGATATTACAAACCATTTAGAAATTTAAATAAGCTTTATGTTTCTTTAATCATTTATTATAGTTGATTTTTTTAAATAATAAAATCTAGATCATGCCTACCATGATTACTATGTAATTTGGAAATCACGTGTTCCTGTCATGTAGTATATCATAATTCATAACAAAGGAAATGAAAATTCAATGATCTTGACCAACTTTGTCATCATAATTCATAACAAGAAATGAAAATTCAATGATCTTGACCAACTTTACTAGTATATTTTTGTAGATTTCCAAATTGAGGACAGTGATCTCTCAAATAATTTCCTAAGAAACAAACTGGGGCGGCAAAATTATTCACAACATTTACATTTATAGATTAATTTGGTAATCTATTAATGTGAATCACACATATAATATATTTGATGGTATAACTCACAAAAAATGTGGCACCCATTTCCCATTCTATATAAACTCCACCCCTCAACAGTTTTGCATTATACAAATCAATCTTGTGAATTGTGAGCAAGAAGAAATAAAGAGTTAGAAAAAGAGAGTAAAAGCTCCTTAATTATCGGTGCTTGTTCATCCGTAAGATCAAGGACTTCAAGGCTAAAGACAGACCCTTCATCATAAACTGAAAGTACAATGAGGCCATAAGAGAACGGCATTTTGCCAAGCTTCGCAAGAAGGGCAGCCTCGGAAGACCCAACCTTGTCACCCTTCTTAATCAGCTCTACGAGGGTGATGATTTTAACAGTACCCTTATTGACTTTGGTGGGGATGTTCAGCACCTGAGAACATCCCCCAATATCACTAAGGAAACTATTAATGGCATCAAGACAAAATGTTTCATACAAATAGAAAACTCGAATCCAGGTAATAATTGTTAAATAATTGTTTCGTTTTAATAAGTAGGTCAAAGTATGAGAGTAAACTCAATCGAATCCAATAGAGTTAGGCGTAAGGGTCAATGAAACCGTGTTCTAAGGTAGAAAATTGAATAATAATTATCCACGTCTATTCGAGGGAAAAAGAGAGTAACAATTCAAGACTTCTTTGGTAACTTACGGCATGTTGCGAATTGTATGATATTTTGTATGAGATTTTATTATCTATTTTAGAATTCTTTAAAAAAATAAGTAATTTACTTTAGCCTGATGGGTATTAATTATTTATTTAAACAAATTATAAATGGGTCAAGGGTAATTTTTTTATAAGTAAAAAAATCATTAACTTTCAAGAAAACCAAAACAACCCTCCTTGCTTTGTCAAAAAAAAAAAAAAAAAAATCAATCAATCAATCAATAAATCAAGCACCAAGTAGACCCTTGTAGGATGTATGGTGTGGATAGAGTTCTCTTTAGGTAATGTTTCCCTAGGATTAGTCATGATAAGCCTCAGGGCAGATCTCATGTAATAATTTTTCCACTTTTTGACAGTACAAGCATATTTCTATTCTAGTATAGTGTTTACATATTTTGCATTCTATTGAAAATCAATCCTATTACAAAAAACCGAATATAAGTATGATTATTTCATTTGAATATAACAATGATTCTTTCATTTGAATGTTTATTAAAGATTTGACATAGTATCCAAAATTCTCAGAATATTTTAGGAAGGGGCATTGAGAATTTTGAAACCAATCCTAAATTAGAGGACTACTTTTTTTGTTATTATTTTTTAGTATTACTATAAGACAGATATCATATTATTCTATTTCCGTTGTTGGGTTGTGTAAAATAATGGGTGAGTAAAAAATGCTACATTCCTATTATAGCAGGCCTTCTCCATTTGGGCACCTTTAGGTTGTTGCCTTAATGGCCCATCCTAGTCAAGGGATAGAGCTTATAAGGCATTTTGCACTGTCTACCAATCCTATTGGGAAATAAACAGATTTTCCCAATAAACAGATGTGGAAAAATCTAGGTTCACAAGGGTGACATGGATGGGAAATAACTCATATAAGTCAATAACCACTACAAACTCCAGAAACACTCTAAAATAAAACCAACTAAACACATCCTTGAAAAAAAATCAAAGCTGCGTAACGACATCCAAATTAATAATTCCTCTCAACTGGAGCAAATATTTTGCAAGTCTAAGTTAAATGGCATATTAAACTTAAAATCTCCAAAGAGCAAAACATTTCTTAAGTAAAATCATCGAAAAATAAACACCACTAACACAAGTTTTAGTCAATAAACTAAAACCCATGTCATCATCTGACTCTTCAGCAGGCTCTTCCTTCTTCTCTTCCTCCTTGGCAGCAGCAGCAGCAGGGGCACCACCAGAAGCAGCTGCTGCAATGGGGGCAGCGGCAACAGTAAACTTGCTAGGATCCTGCATTTATACTCAAAACAATTAATCTATTGAACAAAGGATGGGACTTGACTATATGTGAAAAAGTGAGAGCCTAACTAATGCTGAAGAATCAAATACCTTTAGGTACTCCTTAACTTTCTCTGCCTGAGGGAAGGAATACTCAGTAGCAACAGCAACTGCAAGAATGTTCTTGTAGGCATTGGTGAACACGTGTGGTGCAGCAGCTAGGGTTGGATATGAGATAGCAAGCGACAGTGATGTCACCATAGAGACACCAATGAAGAACTTCTCTATCAGTTCCTCATCCATAAGATCAAGGACTTCAGGGCTGAAGACAGACCCATCATCATAAACTTGAAGAACAACAAGGTCATAAGAGAATGGCCTTATGCCAAGCTTTGCGAGGAGGGCAGCCTCAGAGGACCCAACCTTGTCACCCTTCTTAATAAGCTCAACAGGGGTTATAATTTCCACAGTTCCTTTATTAATTTTTGTGGGAATATTAAGAACCTGAAAGATAATGGCGTAAGGACAAATGGTTCATACAAATAGAAAACCAAATGACTTTTAAGACAAGATTACAAACTTGGAAGAAGGACGTTTGCGATGGATCAAGACCTGTGTTGGCCGGAGGGACAACAACATCAATTGGTGCTACCAACCCAACACAAGCAGGAGCCCCAACCTGTTTAGTTCAAAATTGTTACAACCAAGTTAGTTAAACTTCAGAATAGGATAAAACATTTAGAACATGACTCTTAAGACATCCTCAGCCTCAAAAAGAATGATTCAGATTTCAAGGATAACAAAAGCAAAACAATCACCTTGCTCACTAAGCAAATGGTTAAATGGAACAACCAATAACTTAAGCTCTTTCAAAAATTACTTGATTAATTTATTCTTTTTTGTATATAGTAAATAAAGACCACGACTTACAAGTTGTTAGTTCTTCGCACATCTATGCTTACGATAGACAACTACCTTAAAGTTAAAATTACACTATTTGAGTAGATTAGATATAAAAAATAAAAATAAATAAAAATAGTTCCATTTATATATAATTTTTAACAGGCTATAGCTTAACAATAAAATGGGCTATTTATATTATCAATAAATTATAAATATTAATTTGATATCTAATCTACAAAATAAGTAATCCACTATCAATTCTATTAATCATTGATATGTAGAACTCGGCTTGTTTAATATTACAAGCATATATAGTTAAATATATGTCATTCACAAAGGCTTGCTCATAAATTAATTTTCTCCTCAAATAAATAAATAAAACTAAGGAACCAAACATCTAATTAAAAGTAAAAAAATTTACCTCGCACTTGGCGACTGTTAAATATAATTATTAGCAACGCGATGTGTTATACCATGTTGTATATGCTAATGTGGATGCAGAAGGGGAAGCATAGAATAGGAACACTGAGAACACAAGGGTTACGTGGTTCAGCCTTGACGGCCTACATCCATGGAGGAATCCCTTAAGGGCTACATCTTTATTATGTATAAGAGTGTAGTACAATAACTTGTGTTACAATGAGCCATAACATGAGTATATATAGGCGACTAAACCCTAGACTACTAGTACAAGCAAGACTAGGCTTGGGCCTATTACATTGGGCTAATATGTCTAATATATATCTCTAACTCCCTCCCTCAAACTCAAGGCGGAAGCTCAATGAAGGCTTGAGGTTGGATAAGCATGAGAATATTACTTGGAGATGCCTTACAGAATGCCTTTGAAGAAACCACAATGAAGAATGTGCCAATTGACCAATTTTGGAGCTTCAAACGAAGAAACGGAGTCCAAAATCAAAATCTACACGAAAAACTGAGCTAGATACGCCTTATCGGAAATTTTGACTTTTGGTCAAGGGTCAACACCAATAGTCAAAGTCAACTAGTCCAAGGTCAAACTCAACGAATATTGGTCCGGGTAGGTTCTGGGTTTCCGGGTCGGGTCACGGGTCGAGCAGCAGAGCCGCTGATGTCATCCTATGACGTGTCGCTGACGTGGACTAGGGCTGATGTAGAGGTGCTTGCATGGCTGCTAACGTGGAGTGATGACGTCAGATGACATCAACAGCAATTTTCGGCGCATGGCTGAAGCGTGCGATGTTCGCTAGAGCATGCGATGTTCGCCGGCGCGTGAAGGAGAAGCCCGAAACTAGGGAGGCGCGTGGTGGCACGTGTAAGGTCGAATGTATGCTAGAATCTCGGGTTTTGTAAATCGGTGGACGAGGAGGCCGACAGGGCGGCGCGTGTCACTAAAGAAGATCTACCAGTGAGGATTCCGATGTGGCGAGTGGGAGATATTCCAGAGCTAACTGCGGCGCGTGGGGGCGTGTGGCTAGGTTTCGGTTGACCGAATTTCTGGGTTTTCCTTGCGGGAGACCTAGGAGCACGTCTGTGGGGTCGGTTTCGACAGGCGAAGGCTTGATGTGCACAGATCTGATAGGGAGAGGCACGAATTGCTTGGTTGTTGAATTTTGACACTGCATAGAGCCATGGTGGCTGTGAGATGCCATGGAGTCTAGATCCAGCTGACAAACATGTGTGACTTCTGATAATGATGTGCACGTGAGAATCTTCTTTGCTTGCTAGAGATTTTTGCTTGATGCCAAGAACGAAGTTTGGCTCTGATACCATGTTAAATATAATTATTAGCAACGCGATGTGTTATACCATGTTGTGTATGCTAGTGTGGATGCAGAAGGGGAAGCATAGAATAGGAATACCAAGAACACAAGGGTTACGTGGTTCAGCCTTGACGACCTACATCCACGGAGGAATGGGCTACATCTTTATTATGTATAAGAGTGTAGTACAATAACCTGTGTTACAATGAGCCATAACATAAGTATATATAGGCGACTAAACCCTAGACTACTAGTACAAGCAAGACTGGGCTTGGGCCTATTACATTGGGCTAATATGTCTAATATATATCTCTAACAATATATATTTCTAATAGCGACCTCTTCACTGACCTCCTTCAAATCACCCTTGGTGAAAATCAGACCCACGTTGCCCTAATAAAGAAAACCAAACAAAACACAATTTTTTAACTATGAATGAAACAAACAAAAAATGAAAAAGAGAGAGAGTGAAACTTACGACAAGGAAAGGAATGAGATTGAGGAAGGCATTGTTGCCAATGTTCTTGGCATGGATCCTGATAGACCTCTTCATCATGGTGTTTTTACCCATGAGAACAACCGAGTCGCCATGTACACCCTTGTGAATACTCTGTAGCTGGGTGGATCCAACATTGTCAACCGCCACAATAAGGATCTGGTTGTACTCGTCCAACAGCTGGCATAGCTTGGAATCGTATGTGATCTTCTTCTCGGATTTTGATGGCTTGTGCACCATTTTACTCCTATAAAACTCATCTCCAAAATACCACTAATATTTTATCTCATCACAAAACAAAGCAATGAAGATATACTAGCCTCTGAGCACGCGCTCTCTATGTGCTTAAAGGCTCTTCTATTTTTTGGGTTAATTTTAATAATTTTTTGATCTCTTACACAAAATGCACTAAAAAATTAAACATGTGACTCTGGGTTTACTAAACTTAGGAAGTCACTTCCCAAATCCAACTCCCACAATACATTCTAACATATATTTAGATCTAGACAACATGAAATAATTACCTCTAGAGATGATGTCACTCTATTAGGAATGTAGACTCCATAATGAATTTTAGCAATTAGGTTGTCAACATGAAGGGACTTCAAAATGATGGCATATCATTTGTAGCATGAACTTCACATCCCCTACCCGTTGATTGCAAACTTTTATCTTGAAAACATAAAACAACGTTCATTACAAAGGCTACATACAAAAATAGTTGTTGCTATGGAGAATAGGGATGAAGGAAGAACATATAACTGCTTAATGATAATGGGTGGAAGTTTGAAGTTGTATTTGTGAGAATTTGTAGGCAGATTTTTTTTAAAGCGACAGTTCATTGTAGTTTCTCTTATCCAATTGTTACTCTTTTTTTCTTTTTTCTTTTTTTTTCTGGTAATATTGGTGGTTAGTTAAGGAATAAGAAAGAATTTTGAACAATTAAATTTTTTTAATAAAAATAAAAGATAATGATTAGAAGTTAAGAGTAAAGCTTCAATTGAAATCAAGGGAAAAAAAATTTGAATTCAAATAGGAGAATGTGTACCTGGGATTTGAAGAGGTATGCTAAATTTTAGGAAGATGGATGAATGTGGGATTTGATTTATTTTTTAATTTAGTTATTTAATTTAGGATATGCATAGGATATGTAAAAAGTGTGTGGAATTTATCTAAATAGAGATAATGTATGCAAATTTTTAGGAAAAAAAAAAGTGTCAAACTTTTGAAATTTGTTAAACCATTTAGTGATAAAAATTTGCAGACAATTTCATTTTCGCAACATTTTAGTAGAAGTTAAAGATGTTTCTACTCCAAAAAAAAAAAAAATGCATATATCTATTTAGATTTTTTTTTTTTTTTTTTTTTTTGATATTTAGTTTTGTTTTTGGATAAACATGGGGTTTTTTTTTTTTTTTTTTAAGGAAAAAATAGGCGGGTTAGTGGAAGAATGTTCCTATTTTGTAGGCAATGTTTTAGTGCAAGTTAGACATGTATTTTTATTATACTATCTTTTAATTTTGTCTCTACTTAAACTTAAGGGTGTAGGAGTATTTTGAAACCAATAAAAAATAAAAAAATCCAGTCCAAATAGGGGAAGCCCCTTAAATAGTCTACTAGCCTCTAAGCACGCGCTCACGCTTGTGCTCAAAAGCTTTTCTATTTTTTTGATAAAAATTAATAATTTGCATTCATTATAAATTGAGTTACTACATTTTTTAATCACAAAAATACCTAAGAGTGTGATGAGTGTCATATGTTTGTACCAAATGTTAAAATTATTAATCTTTCTCTGCACATAACACTCATCACACCCCTAAGTATTTTTGTGATTGAAAATTGTAGTAACTCAATTTATAATGAATGTAAATTATTAATTTTTACCAAAAAAAAATAAAATAGCGTCTGAGCACGCACGTGAGCACGTGCTCAGGGGCTAGTATTCTTAATTATCATAATTTTTGGCAATTTTGTTAATGTAGTGATCAATGTTTTGATAATTGAAAGATAATGCTATAATTCAGTATTAACCTTTAGGGGGAGGAAAAAAAAAAAGATCATCTGAGCAAATCCTATAAAGTTCCATAAAGTGAAAAAATTTACAAAAGCTATTATGAAAAAGTTGATGAATTAATGTAGAAATTTGAAATATTTACACTAGGTCAAATTGAAAAATAATTCACTACATTAGAGACACTGGTATTTAGAATACTTACCAAAATAAAAATGGTATTAAAAATAGGAAATGGACAAAGCAGAACCTTGCAGATACCTATATTCTAACTTGGAATTTGATTACAGAAGCCAAAGAGTTCTCAGTGTGTGCAATCTAACTATCAAAAATAGACTCTTAAAGAGGTAACGGTTCCAACGGGTAAGGTACAAAGACACAAATAGAGGGCTGCAAATTAGTTTACTTAATAAGAAATATATTTTTTATTTTTTTTTACAAAGACTTAAACCATTTGAATTTTTATATAACTCTTTTTTTTAAATCTAATTTATAATAACTATGTGAGCAGGTTTACTATACACTCTTCTGTGCTTTGGTTGATCATAAATAATTCCAAACGTATTCCACTTTCTTTGTTGCACTTTGGGCTCTTCTTCTCTTATCTAGATTGATACCACTCCTGATAGCATGAGTATCTTGAATAGGGAATACATTTAAAGGATTGGTGCACTGAACATCAAACACATCACCCTCATCTTTCAAACCCAACTTATTACTTAAATCTTAATTAAACTTGAACTAATATCTAGCCTCAATTCTTAAATCTTAAAATAAAGTTGCAGATGTAGTTAACATATTTGTTTTTTAGAGCTCTTCCATTTTTTCCCAAAGTACAATTCTTTCAATTCAATATATTTGTTTTTTTGAGCTTCATAAGGACTAAGAAACTGTAACAAAGAGAGAAGATGTTAACAATAAAAAGTAAATCTCAACAAATGCCCGCTAATAATCAAATAGAAACAGCCCAGTTTTGAAAAATTTTCACATCAAGACTTTTAATAGAGAAGCAATTCAACTACACACTTTATCACAAAGAAAGAGAGGGAGTGCAAATATTTATAAAAACCGGCTAAGAAACACATCAAAATCATAAAGTAAATACCTAAACATTGATAATTTAATTTGCTCACCTCTATTGCTTAGATTCTGTAACAAATTAGCACTGGGCTAATCCACCGAAAACTTACCTTCTTTTCTGTCTTCACATAAGCAAAGAATTTTAGTTTTGAATTTTAATTGATATACTGTAATCATCTTTTATAGTAGAAAAATGGTAGCTTGGTTGGACAATGTTTTGGGAGTTTTTTTTTTGAATTTTGAATTTTGAATTTTGAATTTTAAAAAAAAACTATTATAAAAAAGAGTGGTAATTGTCTATTAAAACGTGGATGAGAAACTAATTGTAAGTTGGATAATTTAGGGGAAAAAAATGGAAGTGGGATAACTGGATAAGGGGATTGAGGGAGAAAACTAAGACATGGATTTAGATGGCTATAAAAAAAAGACATGGATTTAGATGGCTATAAAAAAAATAAAAAATAAAAACGTGGATTAAAGAAAGAAACAATATTTTTAAAATTTCTAAGTGCCGTGTTTTGATAGGAGTGATTGTAGTAGATTTGAATTCTTATTTTGTAGAAAATGTTTTAGGTGAGAGTAAGCAGTCTTATTTTGTAAATAGTGTTTTACGTGAAAGTTAAAGAAACATTTTTATTAAGTTTTACCCTTACTTAAACGTAAGTTCTAGGGGTATTTTGGAACAAAAAAATCAAGTCCAAAGAGGAGAAGCCTCTTAAATAGTAGTATCTATACTACTATTTAAGGGCTTCCCCTATTTGGACCGGATTTTTTTTGGTTCCAAAATGCCCTTACAACTTACCTTTGAGTTGGGGCAAAACTTGGTAAAAATGCATCTCAACTCCCAAAGTGTCATTTACAATGGATGAAATAAAGGTTCCTTAAACAAACACCGCAAGTTGAGGAAGTCCAGTAGGATTGTGAAGGAACAGATGAATTGTGGAGAAAGTCGAACAATGAGGTTGAGATACCTCTCTACTGAGACAATGTTTGTTTGAGAAGTACTTCCTTCACTCATGTGGTGGAAGAGATTCTAGATAATACATCAATATTTCTCTTTTGGTCTCTACACCCAGACAAACCGAAAGATCTGGAACATATTATTTGTATAAACTAATCGCTAACCCGTGCGATGCACGGGAAAACTATTGGAAAATAAATATTTTTGTTCTATTAAATTTAATCTTTCTTTTATTCTTTTAAAATAAGAGTTTAGGGTTAATGATAAAAAGCAATCATCGTGTAACGGATGCAATAGATTAACATTTTATTGAAACTAAAAAAAAGAAAAAAGAAAAAAGGATATAACATCATTTTGAATGGTAAATCTATAGTTTTATAACGTCTTAAACTTTTTTTTCTCTTAATGGCATAAGGTGTTAGGATCACAAAAGAGTATGTGTAAAATCTAATTGTGAAAAGTTGTTCTTAGAGGGTCAGAAATGCATTAATTTTGTTAAATAAAAGCATATCTTTTATTACATTTTTGTAATAACTTTACAAATTTATAGCATTTATCTGTTAGTTAAGGTTGTATTAGAGGATTGGAGTTTTTCTTAATTGGATGTGTTTATAGTTAATATTGACACACTTTTGTTTCAATGGCCAATTAGCTTTTTACAAAATTGACCAAAATGACATTTTAAACCAGTCAAAGTTTGCATCAATTTTTTCAACAAATAATAATAATAATAATAATTATTATTATTATTATTATTATTATTATTATTATTATTATTATAATAAAGAATAATTTAAACAATTATTCTACATGAACTTTTCATTGAAGAGCCAATTTAGATTCAACTTCTACCTTAAGCGCGCAACAAACCATTTCCCAATTTTCAATTTCATTATTAGTTGTCTCAAGACTCTCAACTTCATATTGCTTCTATACCAAACACCTGTTTAGATACGTACTTAGTAGTGTAGCATCCCATAAAAACCTCTTGCCCAATTGACATTAAGCCAGAAAAGCAAACAGCCCCAAAAAACATGCAACTACTTCACTCTTGGCTTTAGTGTTCTTGGAACCAAATGCTTACTAAACATCAAATTTTGTATATCAAATTGTTGCACACTCTAAATGCTTTTATTCATCTATGCACAATTTCCACAATTACTACAACAGGCCATTGAAAAAAAATTATATAGTAATAGTAACTAATAATGCTAGGTCTATCTTTATCTTAAAGCTAAGATAGTGATGTTTGAGGGAACATTTCAACTTAATGGGGTGCAAGCAAAATGCAAATCAAACTAAACTATTAGGATAAACCACAGCTATATATAAAAAAATATAAATAAATAAATAAATAAAAGAAGCAGGTTGTTCCATTCCTTCTTGCAAGCCAATAGTAGTTGCAAGAGTTATCACAATTTCTCTATTCCATGAGAGTATTCCACCTGATGGTCTTGACCCAAGCATCCTCCTTCTATATCCCATCCCCTACATGTTAAAATTTTTAAGAATGAAAATTGTCAATCGGTGGTTTCAAGCAAAAGTTACATTTGTACAAAATATAAGCAGCCTAACTCATTTGCTTAAGGAAAGAAAGACCAACACCTTAGTAAAAAAATTTGACAAATTTTAACTACAAATAGGCAATTACTTCAATTTAGCTGGGGAAAAAAAAAAAAAAAGCAAAAAGAAAATGCAAAGTCTACAACGCTTCCCAAACCTAAAAGAAAATAAAAAGAATGAAAGAAAATGTTCATCAAAGCATCATTCACAGTAATATATATATATATATAAGTGCCCAAAAGAACTACAAACAAACAAATCAATTAAAAAGTAACAATATACATACAAAAAAAGAGCCTCATGTGATGATTATGCTACTCTTTAAGTCTCACTTATCAAAAAGTAGAGGTTTTTTTTTTAGTCTCTCTCCATTTTGTGAGTACCATCATCAATTGGAAACAATTGGAGCTTCAGCTTCATAGGAGTATATTGTTCTCAACAAAATTTTTTTGCAAAAAGGAAGGCAAAGGAGGCAGAACTTTGCCAAAAAAATTAGAATCCTTTTGGTCTGGAATTTAGATTGGAAACAAATCATGCCACCAAAAACTTTAGATGTCTAGAATTTAAATCCTTTTAGAAATACAGAAAGAAAAAAAAAAATAGGCACCCTCCTAGAGCACCTAGGTCATGTTCAACCTCTTTATCCATAACTACCTGCTACAATTGCTTAGTTGCATTGAAAACCAAAGAAAACCCAACAAATGCAGCTTTTTTGCATTTATTATATGTATATGATGAGATGACACCAACTAATATCCATTTTAATGACCTTCATGAAATATTAAAATTGTAAATTTGTGATGCTGCAAACAGCAAGATTAAAGATGGTTAGTCACTATGGTTCTTTTGTCAATCATAGTAATAGGGTGCTAAGTAAACTGCTTAGCCCCTCAGGGGTGAAAAGCCCTTGAATTAAGCATCTATTATGAATGAAAGTATATGCAGCCAATTACAACAATTTAACCAACAGAGCAAGTTGTTAAACAATTGTTTTTGTTGAAAATAAATCATTTTCCTTTGAAACAAATAGAAGCCCATTTAGCAAATATATGTTATCAAACATAATATACAATGTACATTCAATTGAATTAAGTAGTCAATTCAAAACCTTCTCCACTAATAGATGCTTTCATGTAAGAATGTAGTATTATTCATGAAATAGTAATATCAATTCAATTCTGACAAGTAAAAGGGCATCGCCAACATGAAACATGTCGATATTATAAATTAACTTCTAGTAATTTCAGAACTCTAATAATTAAAAATCATTATCATGCAGCCATTATATATGGGTTTAAAAGCATCCTATCAATCATTCAGACCCATTGCATTATCTAATAGCAGAAAAAATTTATAAAATTTAAGCAATAATAGATCTTGATGATCCTAAAAAACCATCTAAAATACCAGATCTTGATTAGCTTATAATACATACCTGATACCTACAGGAGGTCTCTATCTACACTCTTCAACAACCACTCTTGTCTAATTAGTTTTCTAAGCTTCCATAAATTTCCATATCAAGATTAGAAGCTGTCTACACCAAATTCATTGCTGTCTAGCTTCACTCACCCACCTTTGGTTCCGATTGTACCATAACAGCCAAGCTATATTCAGCATGAACTCCACCTCCATGACATGCCCATTTTGCTAATAACACTATACCTATGGAAACATCATGGTTGGTCTCTAGACTTCCGGCGCTTCTGAGCACTCCCATATTTCATGGGTCATTGATTCTGCACTATCCCCACATATTTCACTTGAGAATGATGAAATTATTTTCCTACAATAAAGATTGAGCTTATTCATAGGTAAAATATTGTGGATCACCTTTCAAGCAAAAATTAAAAGTTATGGCTGCACATTTAGTGTCCAATACAAAGAGAAGTACTTTTTAGCACGTCACCGCACATCATGTTTGATATAATGTTTAGCTAAATAATTGTCTTTCAAAGTCATCATTATTTTTGTGATGAAAATATTTGAAAGCACTCTGACATGTTTGATATAATGTATAGCTAAATAATTGTCTTTCAAATTCAATGTTAGTACATTCAATGCATTTAGTGTGCCATTCTGGTGTAACACGTGGATTAGTTTGGTAAAATATGCAAAGTATTTTTTTTGGAATTGGAAGAAGGAGAAAAATGTTGAAAGCAATGGGATAATGTTCTATATTATTTTCTTGGTCAATAAGCATTTGTTACCCAAATAATCTTATTTGGTGTATTTCTTATTTAGAGGAATTTTAACAATGGCAAAGATTGAAGCTACATCCAACAAGTCTTGTAACTTTGCCAAGTCCCACTCTTGTCTCATTGCATCAATTAGCAAACTAATCTAGAGTTTCTAGGATAACTTCATCATAAAGTTCTTATAATCATAATCATTTATTGATAAATGGATGATTTAGATTTTTCTACATTATTAATAACTTAAATAGATGCTTGATAATCAAAGAATCGACTACTCACAGCTTTAGCTGAAATGTCACAGTGGGAAGCATACTATCTAAACTTCCTGTCAAGTGTCTTCTACAATTAAAATGTGTTTGCAGGGCCTGGCGTGATCTCATTTCCAATTCCAAATTTGCCAAATATCACCTCAAACATTTTATCATCCAGGAGCAGCTAATGCTCATGGAGCACTTATGTTATCTAGTGCAATATGAGTTTTCCCATATTCTAACTTCCTGCCATATATATTAAAAAGACAGTTTTATTTATAATCCCAATTAAGCTCTTTAAGATACATTATGCACAAATTACTAAGAACAAAGGTCCTAACAAATTACTATAAATTGATGTTTTCTCTAAAAATTTTAGGAAAAATGGGATGAAAGTAATTGCTGACCTGCATGCGATTCAAGCATTACAGAATGGAAATATCAGTGGGATAGGAGATGGATTTCAGGAATGGGGAGATTCCAATATAAAGAATACTATGGTAGTCATAAACTTCCTAGCAAAAAAGTTCAATAAACTTAACTTTTATTCCTACTATAAAGTACCATATGTTTGATTTACTACTACTGTAGTTTTTTGATAAAATGGTTTGAGAATGCTCTAATACTATCAACTATTACCAAAACTATCTAAATGTTGCTTTCTACAATATAAACCTATCCCACCATCAATACCAATCCCAATATCTAACATATGAATCATAAAAGAATTTCAAATACACAATCTCAAAGAATTAGAAATTAAAATTCCTTATGAATTTCGAATTTAAATCACCAAACTATACACTAAAATCAAGTTTTTAAGAGGTAGCCACATGAACCCAGATAAAAATTCACAAAATTAAATCCAAAAAAAAAAACTGAAGAATTATAAAGACAGTAATAAAAATTCAGAATTGTAAAGCGAGTAAAAAAAAATATCAGAAGAGAGGAATGAAAAATACAAATTTTTAGCCGTGAGTTTCATGGTAACAAATAATCCCTAAAAAAATATTATTTATAATATAATATAGGGCTATGGATTCCTAATCAAATTTGGTTAGGGTTATGGATTTCTAATCAAAATATAATATAGGGTTATGAATTCCTAATATGTTAATGGTATAGAAAATTATTTACCAGCAGTGGCGATGTCTGATTTGATTTTCTCTTCAAGCTCTGTTGCAGTCCCATCATCACCTTCGCTTCCAAAAAATCTCTCTGACTGTGAAACTATATTTGTATGTATCGCCGAAGGACCAAACCATATGGTTGGTGATGCCTTCTTTCTATCTCGGACCTAACAATGTGGGGATGGTTTCTTGGCAGGATTGAATTTCAGTGTTGGGTTTTGGGGAAGAAGAAGGTAGAGAAATAGAGAAGAGAGAGGAACGGCAGAGCATGGGTTTGATTTTTTTGCGCTTATGTTTTTTTATATTTTGGTTTTTATTGGGTTTTAGAAAAGGTTTTTTTTTTTTTTTGGTTTTAGAAAAGTTTTTTTTTATTATTAATACTGTGCTAATGTGGAAAATTGTGGGAGTTTCAGAGGTTTCAGTTTTATATATATACTAGTCGCTAACCCGTGCGATGCACGGGATAGTTAAATAATAAAATTATAAAAAAAAAAATTATTTTGCTGCTATAACTTGGCTATAAAAAAATGCTATGGTGATGACTTCACACAATGCTCAACTGCAATTAAATCTACTATTCACCACCAATATAATCTATGTTATCTTCCACATTTGTTTGCATAACAAACGAGGTTGTTTTCATCTTTTTAATAAAACAATCTATGATAGAGGAAAGAGATAAACTATTCCATTGCAGGTTGCATGATGAATGTCAACTTTCCCAACTTGTTTAGTGTAGAATGATGTTCTCTTTCCTCTTCTTTTGCACTGTACTACATTTGGGTAGTGTTCAGCACAAAGGATTGCACAGAACTTCTAGTAATCACAGATGTTTTGGTTGTAAACCTATGCACATATCATAAAGAGTAAATCCTACTTTGGATAGATATATTATACAATTATTCAAATGGTTAAATTAAGCAGGAAATAAAGAAGAAAAGTTGCACCAGCCACAAACTCAATTAGATTTCTCTCGAATAAAATGGCAATATAAAGTGTTATAAAAAATGAAAAAAAAAAAAAAAAAAAAAGGGTGGAAGGAATCCTTACACTTGAAAATTGAATATTGAAAAATTGAAAATCTACAAATTCAATGCTTGATAGTAGATCTACAAAATATTATGGCAATTCATATTGGAGTGGAAGAGATTGTACCTGTCAAAGTCTCTGTTTCAACATCTCTATAAAAAAACATCCATTGGGTTTAAAGTTGACCCTTGGGAGCCTGACCAAACTCTGCAATATTGATTAAAATCTTATTACAATTCTAAATCTTCATGCAATCGTTATTACTTATACAATATCAATTAATCCGATACAACAGCTATTTTGAAGTATCTGTGCTTCCTACTTTGAAGTATCTTTGAAACCTATAATTTGAATTATTTTTCAGTGCAACAGCAAGAGTTTGAAAAAAGAATATAAAAAAATTATGGTATGGAAGAGTAAAAGTTAAATGTAGAAAGCTTAAAGGAGAAAAAAAGGGATAATTTTTACCTATTTTTGCACAAAGATTGCAAGCCTCATTCTAGTCTATCTCATGATAGGGAACCATATAAAGCTCCTTTCTCAAAGATTGGATTGTGGACATGATAGGACCGGACCGACAAATCTTTCCCATATAAATAAGACATGGGCAAATACCCCATTCGACAATGACACCACATCCTTCCTATTAACAGAAAAGATGGAAATTCATAACCAAGAAATTTAGGACAAAGCCATGCTACTGCAATTAGCAACCCCCTCAGTTGATACTCATGAATCAGAGTTCTTCCTCACAAATTTTAACAGAGAATATGCAGATTGAACAAATTTTAAGTGATATATGACACTTTCCCAATGTTTTCTAAACCATGTTAGTAAGATTTTTAAATTGTAAGCAATACATGATACTTTTTCCTTGATGAAACTGAACATACATTGTGTTAATGGTATAAGAAAGTACAATCAAATAGAGATCTGGATGACACGAGAGAAGGTAAGGGAAGAGCCATATTTCTGGCACCCATGAAGTGATTGCAGTGGCACCACTATGATCCAAGATCCACTTCCGTGCTTGTTCCATTGCCTCTAATCCATCCTCAGCTCCTTCACCAAGCAATTTCAAAGTAACATAATTTAGTGCAGTACCAAACATGGTGGTTGGACCCTCAATATGTAGACCCCAATCCCCATCTTTATTTCGCAATTAGAAGAATCACCATTTCAAGTTCTTTTTTTCATCAAAAATACTAATACCATCACACCCAAAGTCATTAGAAGTTTAGAACAAAGCTTTATTGAGTTTAATTCATAACATTTTCATCAATCATATAAGCAATTTACCAGAGTATGAGGGCTAAAATCATTAAAAAGGTTTCCACAAAATTGAAGCCAAAAATAAATAAATTATTAGTAAGGCAGTTATCCCTTTATTAACAGTGTGACTAAAAGTGAAATTCAAAGTGGAAAAGTCTTTTAAAAAAAAAAAATCAACGTGGGAAAGGAACATTAAATACAAAACTGTCCATGTTGCAAGAAAATAGCCTTACCAACCAAACATGAGATGTTTGTCTTCTTGTTCTCATTTCCTCCATGAACGTAGGATTATAATTGAATGGAGTTATCTACTTTTTGTCTATTCTAAACCAAGCCTTTCATACCTCTAGAAAATATCAGCAACCCCTTCAATTAGAACAACAATCTCAGTTATTTAAAGCAAATCACCAACACCCCTTTAAAATGACTGGAATGTGCAAACCGCTTTTAAATTAGAATCTATATTTTCTTAAAGGATCAGACAACAGTGTTTTTTCTCCAATAGTTTGTTATATATTTTCAAAGTCAAATTGGAGCTTTCCCAATGCCTATGATGTTGTCAAGAATAACCACATATGATAGAAGTACAGTGTAAAATTTTGAGAGAATGACTATAAGATATCCCATGCATACAATCTAATAATGTTGTAAAAATTTAAATATTTTTGCTTTCTTTCTTCTCCTCCTGCGTGACATCCAAGAAAGGCTTTCAAATTGTGGTTTCTTAGCCCCAAAATAGCCAACAATGTAATTTATTTAAGGTTCTAATTTCAAATATTCACTTTAGCCACTGCATTCCTTGATTTCCTTTAGCAACCAAATACAATTTTTTTGGGGAGGAAAAAAAGAAGGAAAAAAAAAAAGCCCAAATAGCTATATAAAGAAGATGCCCAAATCTCAACCAAACTAAATAAAAACCTAAAACTATTCATATGTATTCTATTGCTACACTTTTTTAGTAACTAAACACAAATCATTATTAAACAAAGAAATTGTAATGGCATAAAAAGAGAGAGGGTTTAGAAGAAACCTCATATAATACGCGAAGGTACTCATCAAAGTCCACTGGCAGCCCATGTAGAGAATACTTGTAGTCAACAATAGTGCAAGGCTACAAGCAATCTGCTATACAGATTAAGATCATTCCCCAAGAAATATTTATCTAAAATAAGAGAGAGAAATAGGAAGGGACATAAATAATAAATTTGAACATCTTGTTTGGACTACATGATCTATGTTATTAATTTAAAATTTCAAAGTTTCCAAAGGATACAGTTAGGAGACATAGTTTTGATTGAATTTTCTAAAATATGAAAGAGAGAGCAATGTGACCAATAATTGAAATTAGCACACTCCACTACCGATTCCAAACCCATCAATCTATGCTAATCATTGAAAAGAAACACTCCCAAACGTAACCCTAAATCATACTTAACAGCCAAAACTATAGAACAAAATTAAAAACTTATCGGTAATGTTTTCGGAGAAGTTCTGGTCTAATTATAAAGTTCCTCAGATTTTTCTCTCCCTCTCTGACTCTCTCTGCCCCTTATTGACGCTCTCAATGAACAATAATAATGTAAGGCTCTTTTGGTTTTTTAAAGAAACCACAAATTTACTCCAAATAAAGAGAACAGGTAAGGGGGAAAACCTAAAATTAAAATAAAAACATCACTAACCATTCTTTAAAACGCCAAGAGACGAAGCCCACATAGAATTTGATCTTCTATTGGGTTTCCCCAGGTTCAACGAAGCCAACATCATTTAAATCCGTAGTTGATAGCAAATCCTGATCTTAGACAATTTAAATATAAATTAGAATCTTTACTTTGATGAAATTTGGAACTCTAACCTCAAATTGTTACTTATCTAACCTTAAATTGCAGAGACATTGAGAGTTGAGAGAGTCTTGGAGAGAGACGGTGGCTGTATGAGGATTTGAATAGGATTGGAGTGATTGGTGTTTGTTTGAGATTTTGAATATATTTAGAGAGACACGGAGAGAGGCTGTGGTTGTGTAAGATTAGAACAAAAAATAGTGGATTGTGGAAAGGAGTAATAATGAAACACTCAATTTATAACCACCCTTAAGCCAAAACGTTGTGTCTCTACTCTCTAATAGCTTTTACTTTCTATAACATTGTGTCTAAGAGCAATTACATCAGTTGATGTAAAATTGTGGAAAATGGAAAAAGGTGCTCATTTTAGACAATATGAGCAAAAAAAACTCCCACATCAGCCCATGCAAACTTGTGTATAAATGCAAGTTGCTACAGTACCCATGCAAATATGCACGGGTACTGTAGCATGTGCATATAATTTTTTAACAATTTTTTCTCTCTCCTCTCTGTACCTAACTCTCAGTTCCCTCTCTCTCTCAGGCGCACATCTCTTTCTTTCTCTCATCTGATCAATCTTTCTTCCTCTCGTCAATCTTTCTTTCTCTAGCTTCCGTCGATCGCCACCGCCGCCGATCGCCATCGCCACCGATCGCTCTTTCTTCCTTTGTTTCTCATTGTTTTCGGGTTGAATGGGCTTGATCAATGGGTTTTGGGTTGAATGGGGTTGAATGTCTCTCGCCATCACCACCGCTTGCCTTTGGAGGCGTCGATCTTGTTTCTCGTTCTCACCATCGCCACCGAAGGCGTCAATCTTGTTGCTCAAGGCGAGGCGTCAATTCCGGTGTGAGTTATGATCCATTTTGTTGGGTTTGTTTTTCTGGTTTTCTGTCGGTGGGTTGTGTGGATTCCGGTGTGATACCGGTGTGGATTGTGGGTGTGGGTCAGTGGCTGTGTGGGTAAAAAAATGAATAATTTATTTGAATAAATGTATACAATAGACAAACTGATGTGGGTTTTGTAAAAATAAGTGTGTAAAATAGAAAAATTAGATTTTAGACGTGCAAAATAGAAAAATTTATGCACAAGCTGATGTAATTGCTCTAAGTAGTTTTTATTTCTTTTTCTTGCATTTTTTTTTTTTTTTTTGGGTTTAAATATATACCTTATGCCAAACGTTAGGAGTTAACGAAACTGAATAAGCAAACCATTGAAAAGGCACAATTGTTTAGTGTTTTAAAGCAAATGTGGCATTAATTTGTTTAGTCACATGACGTAATGAGGAGCGGTCAATAAAAAGTCAAATGTTTCGGCTATTAGTTATTATATATAGAATAGATATAGATATGGATATATAGATAAGTAAAAACACTAAAAAGTAGTATATTTACTGGATTTTTTTTTTTTTTTTTTCGGGCGGAAATATTTCATTTGTTTGTTAGGTTGCTAACTATTTTTGGTTTTTGCTGAAGGTGGTTACTCAGTAAGTTCATCCTATACCCCCTCACCCCTGCAGTTCAATCTTTGATGAAACTTTGAATATGCACTTCACGGTCTTCAATCAACAGGTTGGACTTCGAAAATTATGGAGGTCTTGGGCCATAAAATCTTTAAGACTTTATGGGCTTGGGAAATAGTTAGATGTTTAGGTCATATGGTCTAGCTGCGTCTATCATCAAATACATTAATCCATATGCCAAAAGATTCATGGTTGATCCGGAATGCAGAGTTTTTTTTTTTTTTGGTGTGTATGGATGTTATCTTATGTCTTCGTTATCTTATTATGAACTGTTGAATCTTAAAATATCAACAAATATAGTGCAAGACAAACAATAGTAGATTAGTAGTGCTATCTCTATTTTAATTTCTTTTTATAAATTATAATTATGTTAACATAAATTTTTAAAAAAAAAAATTTGATTAGTACGTGACCGTTTGGGCTTCTCACATATTTGGGTTTAATGGAATGTAATTTACTTTCTTAGGTCTGTAAGTAAAAGTACTCACATAATGACTGCAATACTATTATAGTTTTTTCCTAAAATAAAAAATAAAAAAAGTACTATTATTAGTATTATAGTTTTTTTTTTTTTTTTTTTTGGTGCTAGGCTTCATTACACTTTTACCTATTTTGTAGTTAGCAGTCACATAATTTTTATTGAACAAATACACAAGAGAGTTAGCAATCACATAATTTTATAAGTCTTTTTTCCTTTTTAGGTTTAATGTCTTAATTTTTCGTTTATTTTAATTTGAAATTTACACATTTTCCCATAAAAAATCTACATTTAAAATTATTAATACGGCTAGAAGTGTTATAAGGCTAGCTACAAAAAATGAACAAATTTACACATGAACATATGATTTTAATGTTATTTCGATGTTCATTTTTTTAACTAGCCTTATGGCACTTCCAACCGTACTAGTAATTTTAAATGTGAATTTTTTATGGAAAAATGTGTAAATCTCAAATTAGAATGAGTGAAAAATTAAGACATTAAACCCCAAAAAGAAAAAATGAGGCTAGTTTTATATAATTTATAATAAAACTTTTTTTTAATCAAGTGAACCATCTTCTTTATTTTTTTTCTTTATATGATTTCTTATTCTTCTTATGTCATTTGGGATACCACGAACATATTAAAATTATTAACCCAATTTGGTTTGATACTAATCTTACCACTGAAGTTTTAAGAA
Organism: Quercus wislizeni; assembly: GCA_023055345.1. NCBI lineage: Eukaryota > Viridiplantae > Streptophyta > Magnoliopsida > Fagales > Fagaceae > Quercus > Quercus wislizeni. The sequence continues at coordinate 3,164,786 of JALGQJ010000006.1, read as the reverse complement.
TTCTAAACCTATTACCTGTATTAAAATTCTATTACCTACCGCTTTTTATTTTTTATTTTTTATAGATATTACAAACCATTTATAAATGTAAATAAGTTTTATGTTTCTTTAATCATCTATAGTTTATCTTTTCAAATAATAAAATTTAGATCATGCCTACCATGCTTATTATGTAATTTGAAAATTATGTGTTTCTGTCATGTAGTTTAGTTTATCATAATTCATAACAAAGTAAATGAAAACTCAATTATCTTGACCAACTTTGGCATCATAATTCATAACAAAGAAAATGAAAATCCAATGATCTTGACCAACTTTAACGGTATATTTTCATAGATTTCCAAATTGACGACATTGATATTGCAAATAATTTCCTAAGTTTTTTTTTTTTTTTTTTTGAAGAGGAAAACATCCTAAAAATTCATTGAATAGAAATAGAATCATAATACAACGCCTCCACAGCTAGGGGTAGAGAGTCCTCAATCCAGACAACCTCATTGGAGACATCTTTGGCGTACTTAGCTGATGCATGGGCTACTGTGTTTGCACTTCTCTTACCATATTGAACCTTTGACCATTGAAACCCATTAAGCAAGCTGACAACGTCCTGAAGTATGTGGCCTAACTGAGTTGACAAGCCTTTGAGCTGTCATGACTGCTTGATTATCACCCTCAATGACTAGATCAGTAAAACCGCACTCCACAAAAAACTCCACTGCACGGCGACAGGCTAATATCTCTGCATCCTCACTGCAAGTCACTAGTGGACCCTTTGTCGATAAGGAAGCCATGACTTCCCCTCTGTCATTGCAGATAATGGCACCAATCCCAGAAGCTCCAAGTTCCTGAAATATCGATAGATTCGATGCGTCAAAGTTGAGTTTGAATCGGGATTCTGGTGGTGGCATCCAGCTCGTTGGGTTCGATGCTGTCGGGATTATGGAGAGCTAAGTGTTAGCCCACCTAAACTCCTCTGTAAGATCCTTTGCTCTTTTGTTTAAGACCCCAGGTTCCTGCTACTGTTTCCCTAGAATCATGGCATTCCGTTGATGCCAAACAAGCCAAGCTTGAACTAAAAACTGTCCTAACTCATCAGGGGGCAGCCGATTTATCACCTCCTCCATTAGCTGAATCATATCATCTTGTCCCACAGGGCACTTTTGCAAACGTGCCGAGCATCCTGCCCATACATCCTATGCCACACCACAATTCCAAAGTGCATGGATTACAGTTTCAGGTTCGGTCTTGCAAGCTTCGCAACGATTGTCCTGTATAATCCGTTTCTGAGCTAAGTTCACACGGGTTGGCAATACGTTGCGACAAGCTCGCCATCCGAAAACTTTGATTTTGTTAGGTACCTTTAGCTTCCACAAGGTTTTCCACATAGGTCCTCCCACAACCCCCGTAGAACATTCTACCTAATCCGATTCCTTTGACAGTTGGCGTACTACAAGATATCCTGAACTCACTGAGTACTCACCTGATTTATTGGGAATCCAGAGCAAGGAATCTGAGATATATCTGCGACTAAGAGGCACTCGCAATATAGCTTCAGCATCTTCTCGGTGGAAGTTCTGAAAAATAAAACCTCTGTCCCGCCACCTGAACTCCGTGTCTATTAACTCAGAGACCAACATCTAGTCATCTATGTTTTATGATGGGTGTAACACTATTTGTAGGGTGGTTAGGAATCCAAGCATCCTTAAGAATCCGAAAAGCAGCACCATTTCCTACTTTCCAGCAGGACCCCCTTTGTAATATCGGCTTTGCTGTCATGATGCTCTTCAATGTGAAAAAGCTATTTGGTGAATCAATGGCTTCCAAAAGATGGCATCTAGGAAAATACCGTGCTTTGAAACATTGAAACATCAGAGACTCTTGATCTTGCATCAACCTCCATCCTTGTTTTGCAAGCATAGCCAAATTAAACTGTCGTAAGTCTTTGAACCCCATTCTCCTCTCTGACTTCGGTCTTGTTAGTTTATCCCAACTCAACCAATGAATCTTCCTCTCATTTCCAATTTGCCCCCACCAAAACCGAGCACATATGGACTGAAGCTCTTCACAAAGCTTAACTAGCAGTTGGAAAACGCCCATAGTATAAGTTAGAATAGATTGTGCTACTGCTTTGATTGGTATTTCCTTTCTAGCTCTTAATAGATTTTTTTACTTTTCACCCTTGAAGCTTTTTTCACACAATTTTTGAGAGAAGAAAAGGTGTGGTATTTTTTCCGTCCATCCAACCAAACCAAAGTCTGTAAGCCCAAATAGGATTCAAATCTGTCTACTTCACTTACTCCAAACAATGACTTGATCAAATCTCTATGTAGTGAAAAAATTATTTCACTTACAAATATATAATATTCATCACACCCCTAGATTTTTTTCTGATTGAAAATTTTAGTAATCCTAAATTATAATTGATGCAATTTATTAATCTTTATCCTAAAAAATAAAAAAGCCTCTGAGCACACACATGATCGCATGCTAAGAGGCTAGTGATTTCTGATTCTTCTTATGTCATTTGGGATACAACAAACATATTAAAATTATTAACCCAATTTGGTTTGAGCCTAATTTTACCACTTAAGTTTTAAGAATTCTAAAACTATTACCTTTATTAAAATTCTATTACCTACTGCTTTTTATTTTTTATAGATATTACAAACCATTTATAAATGTAAATAAGTTTTATGTTTCTTTAATCATCTATAGTTTATCTTTTTAAATAATAAAATTTAATCTAGGATTAGTCATGATAAGCCTCGGGGCTGATCTCATGAAATTCTCTAATATGTTAGTCCTACTTGTGTAAAACAATAGGTTATTGCCTTAATGGCCCACCCCTCGTCAAGGGATGGTGCTTATAAAGCATTTTGCGTTGTCTACCAATCCTAGCGAGAAATAAACAGATGTGGAAAAATCTGGATTCACAGGGGTGGCATAGATGGAAAATAACTCAAATAGGTCATTAACCACTACAATCTCAAGAAACACTCTAATGGCCCGTTTGGATGGAACAAGGAGGGAGAGTGAAAAGGATTACAGTAGAGATAGATAAAAATAAGTCAATTTTGTACTAAATCTCCTCTACTCTACTCTACTTCCGCTCCCTCTTCCTCAATCCAAACGGATCATAAAATAAAACCAACTAAGCACATCCATGAAAAAACAAAACTGCAGAACAACTTCAAAAATAATAATTCTCTCAACTGGAGGAAATATTTTGCAAGTCCAAGTAAAATGGCATATTAAACTCAAAAATTATCCATAAAACAAAACATTTCTAAAGTAAACCATCAAGGAATAATCACCACTAACACAAGGTTTTTAGTCAAATAAACTAAAACCCATGTCATCGTCGGATTCCTCAGCAGGCTCTTCCTTTTTTTCTTCCTCCTTGGCAGCACCAGCAGCAGGGGCACCACCAGAAGCAGCTGCTGCAACGGGGGCAGCGGCCACAGCAAACTTGCTAGGATCCTGCATTTATACTCAAAACAATTAATCTATCAAACAAAGGATGGGACTTGACTATATGTTAAAAAGTGAGAGCCTAACTAATGCTGAAGAATCAAATACCTTTAGATACTCCTTAACTTTCTCTGCCTGAGGGAAGGAATACTCAGTAGCAACAGCAACCGCAAGAACGTTCTTGTAGGCATTGGCGAACATGTGTGGTGCAGCAGCTAGGGTTGGATATGAGATAGCAAGCGACAGTGACGTCAACATAGAGACACCAGCAAAGAACTTCCCTATCAAGTCCTCATCCGTAAGATCAAGGACTTCAGGGCTGAAGACAGACCCATCATCATAAACTTGAAGAACAACAAGACCATAAGAGAATGGCCTTATGCCAAGCTTTGCAAGGAGGGCAGCCTCAGAGGACCCAACCTTGTCACCCTTCTTAATAAGCTCTACAGGGGTGATGATTTCAACAGTCCCCTTATTAATTTTAGTAGGTATATTAAGTACCTGAAAGATAATGGCATAAGGACAAATGTTTCACACAAATAGAAAACCAAATGAATTTTAAGACAAGATTTCAAACCTGGAAAAACGAGGTCTGTGATGGATCCAGACCTGTGTTGCCAGGAGGTACAACAACATCAATTGGTGCTACCAACCCAACACGAGCAGGAGCCCCAACCTGTTTAGTTCAAAATTGTTACAACCAAGTTAGTCAAACTTCAAAATAGGATAAAGCATTTAGAACACGATTCTAAGACATCCTCAGCCTCAAAAAGAATGATTCAGATTTCAAGGATAACAAAAAAAAAAAGAAAAAAACAATCACCAAGCTCACTAAGCTAATTGTTAAATGGAACAACTAATAACTTAAGCTCATTCAAGAGTTACTTGATTAATTTATTCTTTTCTGTATATAGAAAATAAAGACCACGACTTACAAGTTTTTAGTTCTTCACATATCTATACTTATGATACATAACTACGTTATAGTTAAAATTACAGTATTTAAGTAGATTAGATTAAAAAAAAATGTTCCATTTATATAATTTTTAACAGGTTATAGCTTAACATCAAAATGGGCTATCTATATTATCAATAAATTATAAATATTAATTTGATACCTTGTCTACAAAATAAGTAATCCACTATCAATTCTATTAACCACTGATATGTTGAACTCGGCTTGTTTAATATTACAAGCATATATAGTTATATATATGTCATTCACAAGGGCCTGCTCATAAATTAATTTTCTCCTCAAATAAATAAATAAAACTAAGGAACCAAACATCTAATTAAAAGTAAAAAAAAAAGTTACCTTGTACTTGGCGACCTCTTCACTGACCTCCTTCAAATCACCCTTGGTGAAAATCAGACCCACGTTGCCCTAATCAAAAAAACCAAATAAAACACAATTTTTTAACTATGAATGAAACAAACAAAAAATGAAAAAGAGAGAGAGCGAAACTTACGACAAGGAGAGGAATGAGATTGAGGAAGGCATTGTTGCCAGTGTTATCAGCATGGATCCTGATAGACCTCTTCATCATGGTGTTTTTACCCATGAGAACCACCGAGTCGCCACGTAGACCCTTGCGAATACTCTGTAGCTGGGTGGATCCGACGTTGTCGGCCGCCACAATAAGGATCTGGTTGTACTCGTCCAACAGCTGGCATAGCTTGGAGTCGTATGCGATCTTCTTCTCGGCTTTTGATGGCTTGTGCACCATTGTTACGATGGAGATGAAGAATGATGTTTTGGGTTTTTCTAAGGTTAAAATAAAAAAACCTGCGAGAAAAATGAGCAAAATCGAGGGCCAAGACGAAGCTCTGTGCTCGGTCAAGGCGGACAGCAAAACGGCGCCGTCTCTTTAACCTCTGATTCTAGTAAGAGCTTTAGGGTTTGGGGAGGTTTTCTGAAGTAAAAGAAGCTCGTAGAAAATGAAACAGAGAGGTTAGGATTATATATATATGGTGGGAAGTGAGACGAGGATTAGGGTTTTTGAGGATGATTTGGATCTGACGGTTAGGATGTTTTCTTTGTTTGGATCTGACGGTGATTAAATGGGGTCTTAATTTGGGAATTTTAGTGGGCTTGTGGTGTAAATTGGGCCTGCAGCGTGGCTCAGTGGGTCTAGCATTATTGAGAAATTAGGTCTGGCTTGACCAAGCATTAGGCCCAATCTCAAGACAGAATATGATTAGGTTTTGAACTAATGTTGTAGCATTCAGTTTTGTTATTGAACCTTTTTTTTTTTTTTTTTTTTTTGGAGTCCTTTTTTTTTGTTATTGAATTTTTAATCTTGTGTCAATTTAGTGGGCTTCATTTAAATGTTGAGTGATTGAAAATAATAAATATTTTTATTTTAGTGTGAACAGTTATTAACATGTAGCTAATTTTTATAGTTAATAATAATAAAATATCAATGGGTTTGAAGAAAGAACAACGTATTTAATTGTAATCGTTAAATTTGTGGTATTCAATCAGATCTAGTGAAAATCTCTTGATCTCCAATGAAATATATTGAAAGCTTTCTTCGTCGCTATTTTTATTAGGTTTTGATTAGATCCAACAGCCACTTGTGAACAACTAAATGGTTGAATCATTGCTTCTCTTTAATCGACAGTGGGTCTTGTCTTTTACCTCTCGATGTGATTGAGTCTAGTCCAGGTTCAGTCCAAAACCAACTCAAATCAACTTGTGAACACCTCTAGAGAAATTACTTGTGAGTTTCCTATATGTTACATTTAAAATTTTGTTTTAGGTTCATATCACAGTACACTAGTTATTAACAAACTTATTAGACTAATGAAAGATGAAATCAAAAGTGAATACTCTTTATTGGCAATATAGTTTTAGTGAATGAGATTAGACATAGAGCCAATACATAGATGGATGCTCTATAATTTAAAGACTTCTGGCTAAGTATGTATAAAACACAATAGATGAAATTGAAGTTTAGTAAATTGAGAGAAAATATTAAAGAAGCTATAAACTTTTTTTTGAGGAAGAAAGAAGCTATAAACTTGATGACCAATAGATAACAAATAGAAATTATTTTTGATATCTTACTTCAATAATTTACAAAGATCGAATAATATATGAATCATATGTTAAGAACATGGTAGGCAACATAGAGAAATGCATCGAAAGTATTATATGATGAATACTTATTAATTTAAATGGAAATAATTACAAAATTGCAATGTTTTTATTCAAAAAAGATAAGCGATAGTAGGTATAAGAAGATCTAAAACAGCACACATAAAAAGTTTTTTTTTTAAAAGAAAAATAAAAAGGAAAACATAATGCTAACTATAGAAGCACTGAACAATATAATTTTGGGGACAAGATCTTTTCCTTTTGAATCTTCCATTTCCATCCTAATCTTATTTAGATATAAGACGTGTGGAATTTAAAAATTAAATAATTGTCACGTGTCACACAAATATAAGGAAATTGGATAATTCAATTAGAGGAATATATTCTCTAATTTTAGACATATTAAAATGCAAAGAAAAAATACATATAATTAGGTTGTTAACGGGATGTGTGACGTGTGATTATTATTAATTAACTTATTAAGGGTGTATTTGTTTACCAAAATATAGTTTTTTAAAACCTTAATTCTTCATAAGTCATAACTTTTTGAAAACAAGATTTATGAAAATAAAAGAAAATAATAAATTGGGCCTAATAAATATAAATAGGTTGTTAAAATGTAATTTCACCAAGAAGGTGTTGAGGGGTCCATTCTCCATTCCAACCCGTTTAGGTTGTTATGTAAAAAGCAATCGAAGTGGTTAGATGAACAGGGCCACGAGCAAAGAGCACGAAGCCCAAATCCCACACCACCACCAATCCAACACTGCAAAAATTTCACACGATTAGCTCCGGTCAGCTCGCGATCCCAACACTCACTCACCGACACCAAGCGCCAATCACGTGCATATATATATATATATATATATTGTTCTATTGCCTCCGACAACAGTTTCATTTACGACCAATACAAGAAATGGCGTCCACGTACAGAGATCGGACGGCGGAGTTCAGATCACTCTCGGAGACTCTGAAGAAGATCGGAGGAATCACAGCCGTTCATCATCAACAACCCGAAAACGACCCAGCTTCATCGAAACCATTGACAACACCACCACCACCACCACCAACAGTAGCAGCAGCAAACTCTTCTAGATCCGAATTCAACAAGAAGGCCTCGCGAATCGGGTTGGGGATCCAAGAGACCTCACACAAGATCACAAGGCTCGCCCAATGTAAGCTTATCTGTATTGTATTCTATACTGTTATAGTTTATCTGGTTGCTGCCAAAATTAGTTGGTTAAAGTTAAAATAACAAAATAACCAAAAAAAAAAAATGTAAACGACATGTCGTAGAGGGTATAACCTCTCTGGTTCAAACTTAGTCTCATTGGTTTATGCTAGAGATAGTTCAAATTTTAGTACATATGTTCTTATGTTTTATAAATTGATGTGTTATCCATTACAAGAAAGTAAGCCAGCTTGTTGTAATAAAATTGATAATAGCGATCACATTTTCCATAGGAGAAAGTATCTTATGCAATAGGTGTGAAACCTCATACAAGTGGATCCCATATGCATGTAATGGTGGTGTTGTATGTATCTGTTACATAAAGATACCACTTCATGAAAGAGATCTTATAAAACTAGAAACATAAGTTGTATAAAATGTTGTGTCAACTTTGTTCTCCGTTGTAGTCGAGGGGTTGGCAAGAATAAAAAATGTTTCAATGAAGCCTTGACAGGGCAATGGTTATGGTGATTTGGGAACGAGAGAGAAATGCTTTGGAGGAGGGTGATCGAAGTTGAGTATGGATGTGATTGGGGGAGCTGGTGCTCTAATTCAGTACCTGGCCCGTATGGAGTGAGTTTGTGGAAGACCATTAGGCAGGGTTGGCCTATGTTTTTGCATTATATTCAGTATGAGGTAGGTGATGGGTTTAGAGTGAAGTTTTGGCAGGATGTGTGGTGTGGCGAGAGTTCTCTTTAGGTATGTTTCCCAGATATCTAGGATTAGTCATGATATGGAGGCTTATGTGGCGGATCTCATGAAATTCTCTAATGCGGTTCTCCGTTGGGATCTGTCTTTTATGAGAGTTGTTCAAGACTAGGGACTGGAGTTGTTGTCAAACGTTATGGATGTTATTTATAGTGCTCCTCTGCGTGGGAGTTGGGATGATAAGATGTGTTGGAGACTATCCAAGAGTAGGGGCATTGAGGTTGAAGGCTATTACTGGGTTTGACCCATTCTATTGTTCAGTCGTTTCCTTGGAGGAGCATTAGGAAGCCGAAGGTCCCTTCTAGAGTTGCATTCTTTGTGTGGATTGCAGCATTGGTGAGAATTTTGACAATTGACTATTTACGCAAAAGGCATATTTGGATTTGGATTGGTGTTTTATTTGCAAATGTAATGGGGAGAAAGTGGATCATTTGTTGCTTCGCCACCCTATTGCAATGGAGTTATGGTCAATGATGCTTGGATTGTTTGCAGTTTCTTTGGTGATTCCGAAGTATGCTGTTGATTTACTAGCGTGTTGGCAATGGAGGGCTGCTCCTCATTGTACGATACTATGATGTGGTGCCTTTGGAGGGAGAGTAACAACTGGTGCTTTGAGGATTCTGAGCGGCCTTTACCAATTCTAAATTTATTTTTCTTCCAAACATTGTTAGACTGAATGTATGTTGTGGGAACTATGTCTCTATGTTCGGTTTGTGATTTGTTTGATAATTGGAATTTGCATGATTGATTGTACTGTTCCTCAATTTGCATGATTGATTGTACTCGGGTGACTTTTTTTTTTGGTTTCAATAAAATTCATTACCTAAAAAAAAACACTGTTGTGTCAACTTTTGAACATATCAGGAAAAAGTAGTTAAATTATTTATCTATTTTATTGTTGACATGGCACCAATCACATTCGTCGTTATGTCAAATGGTAAGCTTTTTGAAGTAAACTTGGTAGTAAATTTTAAGTATTTTCCCTTGAAATGTAGTCCTATGATTTTTGGACTAAACACTTTGTGTAATTCACCATTGTTGAGTTGACCATAATGCTTTATGATTATAACATTTCATTCCTTGTTTCTGCCCCTTTATAACTGAACTGAGTTATCTAACTTTGCTCAAAAGAAAGAGGATGCTAAAGAAAAGAAAACTTTATAGTGTCTAGTTTGGTGAATGCTTATTTTCCAGTTGGATCCAAAAGCAATTAAGATCTTATAGAGCTGGATGATACTATGCTGACCCTAGGTTTTGCTTTGTATGTTTAAATTGATGTGCAGTGGCGAAAAGGTCAACAATGTTTGATGATCCAATTGTGGAAATACAGGAATTAACTTCTCTGATAAAGAATGATATTACGGCGCTGAATGTAGCTCTTTCAGATTTACAAACCATTCAAAACATTGAAATAGCGGATGGGAATTATTCAGAGGATAGAGTCGGACATTCCACAGCAGTTTTTGATGATTTGAAGAGCAAACTTATGGGGGCTACAAAAAAGCTACAAAATGTTTTGACAACAAGAACAGAGGTTTATTTCAATAAGCACCTACCTTTATCATTTACTCATTTTTTATTTTTTGGTTTATTTTAAACATTTGCAACTCTTAATTATTTGAAAATTGCCCCCCACAGCATATCAAGGCTCATGAAAATAGGAAGCAAATGTTTTCCAAGAATGCATTAAGAGAGAACCCTTTTCAGCATCATGCAAAAACTGTGACTGAGCCACCCCCTTGGTCCAATTCATCAAATGGAGATGCAAATGCACAACCATCAGCGTAAGTATATACTATTTAAATTTAAGGTGCACATCAATTATTATATTGATTTACCACTTTCCCTTTGCCTATGTGCTATAAAGAATTCTCACATAGGCTCAGATACTACCCTTTTGAAAAATACTAGTTCAGCATAAGTATATACCATTTAAATTTAAGGTGCACATCAATGATTATATTGATTTACCACTTTCCTTTTGCCTACTTGCTATAAAGAATTCTCACATAGGCTCAGATACCACCCTTTTGAAAAATACTAGTTCAGCATAAATATATACTATTTAAATTTAGGGTGCACATCAATGATTATATTGATTTACCACTTTCCCTTTCCTATGTGCTATAAAGAATTCTCACATAGGCTCAGATACCACCCTTTTGAAAAATAATAGTTTCTAGTGTACTAGAATCTAGTATTTCGGTAGTGTAGAAGCTTCACTGAACACTATATTTATCAGCCATTGGATGGGCTAACAATCTAAACAAGTACAAAAATACATGTAGTTGCATTGCTGGCCAGTTTAGAAGCTTTAGGTTTATAATTTTCTAGTAAGGTATTTAATGATATCTATGAGGAACTCAGCTGGGACAGAAGATATGAAGAAGATATTAGTCAAGATGAAATGTCGTCTTTAAGATGGATTGTCATCACTTAGCAGTGCTGAATACTAAAAGTTTACTGTCCAAAGGAATTGTCATGTATCAATTGGAATTTAGGATGTAATAATATTCTTTCTGTTAGGCTAGATTTAGGCTGAAAACTTTTCCAATCTCATCCCAGCTCATCCCTTTACTACTTCTGTCAATGCCAAGGGCAAGTGTACAACCATTTTGTTTTGACATTTATTTGTTTTGAATCCTGTCAAGACATAAACTTATTGCTTGATAATTAAAACTAGTATAACACCTCAAACCATCTTACTGATCCTCATCTTCATGTGCTTTTGAAGCTGTCCTGGTACATGTTTACAGATGCTGCTTTGGTAGATTTGCTCAGGGGTATAGTTGAACAATAATTTAATTGTATGCTAGTCATATCATAAAGGTTTAATACAAAAAAGCATTTAAGCATCAGTTACGTGTCTGATATGGCAGCAGATCCAAATTAGAAGGGTGTCATAATGAACCATATATAATCTGGTCATTGTAATTCTGTTTTAGGTTGAAGGTTTTAGATTAGACTTATTCACAGAAGTCTTAGCTGTCAGAAATGATAAATCTGTCTGTGTAGAAGTCTACGAGTGTAACCGTCTTTCTTAATGCTTGATATTCCATTTATTTATGAAACCTTAATTGATGTCAAACAAATTTACCATTTCTAGAATAATAGGGCTTCCACAGTTTATTGCTGATAAATGATACTTGTATATTTCTCTCTCTTCAATCAGATTGCCACCAAATGGAGTTCAAGTTGGCAGCCAGCTGAGGTGTGTTTCATATGACTCTACCACCCTAGATCAAGTTTGACCTATTTACATTTTGTGTAGAGCATGTATTTTTGTGTTTGACCATGTTATTTGATATTTGTGATCTCCCACTCACGCACGCATGGACACATTATAACGTTCTTTTTTTCATTTGTCTTGCATGTTTTTATTTTTTTATTTCTTTTTTACTTATCAAAAAAATCCATGTAGGGAGCACTTTCTGGAGCCATTTAAGCTGGCTTTGGATGGCTTGCTTCTGGTTTTTCTAATCTTAGTTTCTTTGTTAGTAGTTGAGTAGTTCCCCCCCCCCCCCCCCCCCCCCCAAAAAAAACCTCACATTTGTCTTTTCTCTCCCTTTCTCCCTGGGAGTTCCCCTGCTTTCAGCCATGCTGGTGCTGTCTAACTTCTGCCTTTTTTAACTGATACTATTGAAAAGGCTCTATATAGGGCCTTCATTATTTTGTACAACTTCCCCACTTCCAAGCTTGCTTGATTATCAAAATGGCAACCAACAAAATCATATTCAATAATTTTGCATATTTAGGTTTTTTTATTTTTTTATTTTTTATTTTAGTTACAATGACCCACCAGGAGATTCCAATTGAGCTACAAGGCTCTTGGCAATTTGCATATTTAGTTTCATGATTTATCTGTTTCCCTGCCATGGCAATAACTTGAGTTTGCTTTTGTAATGTAACTGATGTTACATATATGATATAACCTTGCCAAGTCAGACGAAGGTTAGCTGTTGAGAATACTCCATCCCAGCATATGGAAATGTCAATGTTACAGCAGGTGGTTCCAAGGCAGGAAAATTATGCACAAAACCGGGCAGTTGCTCTTCACAATGTGGAATCCACTATTTCAGAACTCAGTGGGATCTTTACACATTTGGCTACAATGGTTGCACAGCAAGGGGAACTGGCAATCAGGTTTGCCTTTTTGCTTCAATGTGTGATGTCTTGACTGGTTGCCTTATAGTTTGGAATTTATCTGTTTTAGATGTATTAAGTTGGAAAAAAAAAATGAAAACCATGGAAAGTATTTAATTTGTTTAGATTTCAAACTTCAAGTCCTGTAGCATTTGACCATCCCTGATTGTTATGAGCAGGATTGATGATAACATGGATGAGTCACTGGCAAATGTTGAAGGTGCTCGCAGTTCTCTTTTGAGGCATCTTAACCAAATATCATCAAATAGGTGGCTTATGATAAAGATATTTGCCATTTTGATGTTTTTCCTTATGTTATTCATTTTCTTTGTGGCATAAATGTCATTATGGGAACCAACATACAATTCTTGCTGCATGGGGTTTCCAGGCTTTCTCCATGTCCATCTATTGGCTAACTTGTCAGGAATAGGTTACCTTTATGTGGGAATGAGTAGGCTCACTTATTGTGTATATTTACTTGGCATTTCCATTTTACAATTTTTTGCTATATCTTGTAAAAGCTTCTAGCCATCTCTAGAGAAGCATATATATAGCAGTATTTGTTTTTGAGTTGTGTGCATTCATCAAGTGATTGAGCTTGGAAATGTATATGTGATTGCGTATTAATATTGATACGAAATTTTGACAACATTATGGTATATTGTCTTCAATCCTTATAAATACCAGTGAGCATCACTTTTTTATTTCCTTCTTGAGATCATGGGGGTTGTCTCTACTATACTCTTTTGATAAAAATGATTGGGTATGAATTTATCTCTCTCCTTCTGACGATTGTATCATTATGCAAGCTGATATATGCAAAATTCAATGACTTCAGGGTAGTTTAGCGGTTACATGTTTCAAGCTTGCTTGATGAATAGTCTGCGAGTTTGGATCTTCTTCGTGCTCGTTCATGGGTAGCCCTTAAGATGTCCAGAGTGGCAGTGGGCAGTGAACTGGCAGTGCAAGATGAAACTTTAGCATCTCAATTTTCAAATTTAAATCAAGTATAGCAGGAAGAACCTTCCAGTCCTCAAGTAGTTAGGTAGATGGTTCTCATGTAGATAACTTCAGTGACTTGTTTTATTTTAGTCTTATAGCCAAGTGAGCAGATTACCGCAGCATTCACAAAGCTCTTTTGAGAGTTTTGAATCTGCATCTTAGGCATAAGATATAGATTTGGATTTTCTGACACAATACATGTATACACGTTTTTAATACATTTTTTATACTTGGAAATACCAGAAAATATCATTTGCCGTAAACGTCATTGGCGTATGACTAATGAGCGACCTAAAGCACACATGATTTCTTCTTCTTCAGATGCAAAAACTTTCGAGCAGTTTTGTATTTGTAATTAGTAATCATGTAGTACATTTGTCTTTATTATAGAAACTGATGTATTTTGAGCCTAAGATCGGCTTCAGTCTCTCTCTAACCCAATTCTTTTGTTACCTAAGCTGAGGCCATCCAGGGTCTCAAGCGAAGTTTGGCTAGTCAGAGAACTTTATAAAACATATTGAGGAACCTAGTGTATAGTAGTCTTGAAGAACTGAGAAACATGTTTGTGGAGCAATTCTGGGTCATCAGACAGCTATATCCCCACACACATCTACTTTTTATTTTTGCACTGTTTCAGGGATGAGTTAAACTGTTTGAGGTGGAGTTGTCTAATCCTTTAAATTTTGTAATTATCACAATTTCATAAAATAGTGTGCCTTGTGTGTGGGGAACAACTTGGACGGGCATGCTCACCCATGGACTAACATGTCGAGTCACTTCTTAGTTGTCTCCTCCATTAAAAAGCCTAGGAATCAATCAACTCCTGAATGGGCTTTTTTACTTGGTGCTAGCAACTACTTTCGGTGGGCTAGTGACTTCTGAGTCCTCTTGTCATCATTTGGGCACGTGTGTAGGATTTGGCAAGTTACTGAACTTGAGCAAATAGAAGAGTGTGTTGGGAGGAAGCATTTTTTGGTGTTTCAAAATATTCAGAGTTTAAAACTCTCGTCCCTCATTTCGAATGACCAAGAAAAAGTGTTTGTTTTAAGGAGTTTATTTTCAATGACTTATTTTGTTTAAAAAATAAGCTCTGTTTAGGGGGGGAACGACAGAAGGTAAAATTTAAGAACTCATTCTTAGCAAAATTAGCTAAAAAATAGGCTTAGGTGAACACACCTTAAATGCTTTTGGATTAAATGTTCTCTAACCAGCTTCTTGTGCACATAACAAACCCCAAGGTGTGGCTGATTATAATGTGAGATTATAAGATATTATATTTGAAATAGACTCAAGTTGTGATTGGCAAGTGCTTTTGGAAAATCAGGTTGCTAATTGCTATTAGTACCTCAAGGTTATGTCTTATTGCTTAACATCCTAGAACTAGTCTCATGCTTCACTAAGCAGCTATAGTAGGCTTATATTCCTATTCTTTTTTATTATTAATTTAAAGAAACAAAATGAAATTGGAATTTTTTGGTCCCGTTAATGTATTTAGCTATTTATGCAAATCATGTTTGTTTGTTTGTTTGTGTTTTTTTTTTTTTTTTTTTTTTTTTTACAGAAACTAGAATATTAAATTCAAAAAAAAAAAAAAAAAAAAAAACCTATATATACTGTATGGTATTTAGGTAGCTGCCAAATCACATTTTCGTGTGGTATCATTTAAGCACAGCATTCTAAACAGATGGTGGAGGAATCCACTCACATCCTTTTTGGCAAAGAATATTCTTTTCCATTTGAATGCTTTGCCAGTTTCTTAATGTCTATTATTGTTTGCCACATCTATTAGTGGAGAAATGAAAGAGGAAAAGAACGTGCTAGACAAGCCAACATTCAAAACTGTGACTAGCTTTTCCTACGCATATGCAAAGGAAAACTCTATTTTACATGATTAAAGAAATAACATTTTGTTTTGGTTATCAAACAGGCTTTGGCAATTATGAATTCATGAATTGCAAATTGGGAGAGATTTATATTAGGGACTTCCTTTTCCGAGCTACTATCTTTTTTGCTCGTGAAAAGGATAATAATCTTTTCCAAGGGCTTCAAATATAGAGAAAGAGATGAAGTAAAAAGCTGGATATAAAGGTGAAAGTTGATTTTATACGTAAAGAGCAGAAAAGGAAAAAGACCCAACTTTTCTTTCTTTTGCAGTGTATAAGATAAGGCTTTTCCATGTTACTAAGAATCTTTATTTTTACGAAATTTCTGAAAGAGTTAAAAAAGTATTGTGGTCCTTAAGCTCTTCTGTCTCATAAAGCGTTTCCAATAATCTTATTATCTTACATTATTGTTGGTGACTCAATTTTTAGTCTCCTAAGTCCTAACAAAGTCGCGGATAAACAGTGATGGTATGAAATGGAAACGGATTAATCAAACTTCTTTCCATTTGTTGTGAAATGGAGATCTTACATTTTATTTTTCATGAGTATAAAGCTATCACTTAAAATCTTATTAAACTTTGAAAGATAATTTCAACTTATAGCATCTATTCCTGCTAATTGTTTTTGTGGGGCCAAAGGACCTGGGCATCTCGGCCCATTTCGAATAATAAGCCCAAGGGCCCAGCCGAGAAGGAAAACATCCGAGGATGACTAAGGAAGGCCCAAAGCTACTAAGAGAAATCGCCGAGGAGCATCATGTCCTCGGCGTACTGGTGCCCTGAGAAGAAAGGGCAGTACGTCATTCACCGCAGCCCTCTCCATCATCCCCAAACAAAGGGACTGGCGTAGGAGGGCAATTATAGGAGCAGGGTGAAAGGACCATTGTAGGAGAGCCTGTACCTCCGCATTAAATGCCCGCAGCTGGCAATTGGGCCGCATTAATGAGGGAATGACTCCCGAACAGTACCATGCTAACCACTACCACTCATAGCAAGTTGAGGGAAGCGCTGGATTGGACAAACACTCAAGTGGCGACTTGCGCAATCGACAGATGAACGGCCAAGATGAAGAGAACAGAAGGTTATATATCCAGGGAGATTTCACAAAGAATAGGAGGACGATTCGGAAGACGCCAGGAAGTTCTATTGGTGGAGTGTCAGGAGAGGAGAAGAAGAAATCATTCTCGGCCGAGGACCGAGGACGAGCTTTGACCTTTCCCCCTGCCACGCTGTTGACGATCCAGTTAGCCAACGATCCCGCCCGATTGTTGAAGGCGTCCTCATAAAGGCCCAGTTCTCAAGCCCGCTTCTCTACCAAATTTATTGTATTGGGCCTGTTGGGTTTGGATTTGCTCACATCTACAGTGAAAGGAGCCCCCCAAAACGGGACCTTACAGTTGGCGCCGTTTGTGGGGAGAACTTGGGGGCTAGTGAGAACGATAATCGAATAGGGCAGGGCCAAACCCCCAGGAGGGAACGATGATGGCCAACCTACTGGACCGTGAATGGAGAATCGTCGTGGGGTTCCCAGCTCGGCGGGCGTCTGGTACCACGCGCGTGGCCCTCGCCCCCACCAAGGGTCGGACGACCCACCAACCCCACGGGCGGTCCCCATTGAACCTCGGTGGAGGAAGACGGCGATCGCGTGAAACACTTTCTAGGGGCTCTGCAGCGGGAACAGTTTTTGGAGATCGATGTTGGTGCCTTCTAGCTCACTCGAGTAGCCGAATGGGGCTGTAGCGAGGGCGAATCCTCAGGAGACGTAACCAGGGTATTGCATGGTCCTCGGACTCAAACCTATGGAAAAACTAATAACTTGTGATAACTGTCTGGGTGTTAGACAAAACCAAGGTATTGCATGGTCCTCGGACCCAAACCTATGGGAAAACTAATAAATTGTGATAACTATCTAGGTGTTAGACAGAACCAAGGTATTGTATGGTCCTCGGACTTATACCTGTGGCGAAATTAGTGACTTGTGGCAACCATCTGGGTACTATGTAGAACGAAAACTTATTTCCTCCAAGCGTCAAATATTGCCATAGCTTTGCCAGGGTCCTCGAATCAGACGATGAAGGGAGATAGGCGCCCTAGCCCCCTACAGGTCTCGGACTGAGTCATGACATGTCACGACCTTCTCGGATTGCGGATTTCAAAACCAGCATCCCTTTTAAAAAAGAAAAAAAAGAAAGGGGGGTCGCGCAGTTCACAGCATGAAACACATCGTCGTGTTCTCGGCTACTTTTGGAAAAGCGGAGGCGACACAGGAATACGTGTGTAAGGAAGACAAGTAAACAAAAACATCTATGGAAAGTAATAACAGTAAAGAGAAAAAGATTTCGCCAAGTAAAAACCATAAGTTCTTTTTCATTAAATAAGATGTTTCACATCGATTACAAAATAGCCGAGGAAGGCCCAATTTACAACTAACTACAGAACAGCTGAGGACGGCATGTTTTACATCGATTACAAAATAGTCAGACTTACAACTAACCCCACGGTGGCCGAGGTGTACTTGTGGCGAAGCTAGCTAATAAAAGGAAGAAGGCTGGTGGTGATGGTGGGTTCACCGTTCCGCTTCAGCAGCCCCTAAGCCAGTGTGCTTGGCGCAAGTGGTGATGAGGAGAAGGAGGCGGGAGCACTGGAATTGGTTTCCACCTGCTGAGGCTGTCCTGAAGCGAACCTAGCCCACCATACGATGTCGGTACTTCTAGGAAGTCGCCCTCCACGTGTCTCGCCGTTTGCTTGCACCGGCGAGGATGGCTCCCTCTAATGTCACGGTCACTGCCCTCAACTTCGCTTCACTTTCTTCCCCTTCCTCTTTAGCCAACTCCTGCACATTCTTGGTTAGCATTTGGAGGAACATCGGGAACCTAGTACAGTTCGCGCTGGCTATGGTTCTTGGTTGAAGAAGGAGAGTGCTCTTTCTTGTTCGGTTGAAGAATAGGAGGGACTTTAGCCCCAATTGTCTTTGTCTCAGCTGCAACGCCCATGGTTCAGGCGTCACCCTTTTTATCCAAGAAGAGAGGAAACCTGGAACTTCCAAAGAGTTCTAGGGCTAATGGGTGTGAAGAATGTTCCTCTCCGGGCGACTTATATAGAAGGCGGAGTCTAGGGAAGCTCACTACCCACAGAGTTTAAGGGAAGAATGTCAAACAAAATGAATTCCGCTCGGTTCCCAAAGGAGCCTTCAGTCTCTAAATCCGCGCCGCTTCATAAAGACGCCCTTGAATATGCTTCTCGTATTCCAAAGCAATCCGCGCTACCCCCGAAGAGGAAACATTAATGGCGATGCGCCTCGTACCTCGAAACGCCAGGAACGTGCCATGGATAACTGAAAAAACTCTGGCGCCCGTAAGAAGGCAAAGCCCAATCGACCGTGTTATAGGTCCAGGAACGTCAAAATCCTCCTCCCCGTCCGAGGATCCGGACAGCAGGATTTTGAGGGGCTATTATAGGGCCAAAGGACCTGGGTACCTTGGCCCATTTCGAATAATAAGCCTAAGGGCCCAGTCGAGGAGGAAAACGTCCGCGAATGACTAAGGAAGGCCCAAAGCTACTAAGAGAAATCGCCGAGGAGCATCATATCCTCGACGTACTGGTGCCCCGAGAAGAAAGGGCAGTACGTCATCCACCGCAGTCCTCTCCATCATCCCCAAATAAAGGGACTAGCGTAGGAGGGCAGCTATAGGAGCAGGGTGAAAGGACCATTGTAGGAGAGCCTGTCACCTCCGCATTGAATGCCCGCAACTGGCAATCAGGCCGCATTAATGAGGGAATGACCCCTAAACAGTGCCATGCTAACCACTACCACTCACAACAAGTTGAGGGAAGCGTTGGATTGGACAGACACTCAAGTGGCGACCTGCGCAATCGACAGATGGACGGCCAAGATGAAGAGAACAGAAGGATATATAACCAGGGAGATTTCACGAAGAATAGGAGGACGATTCGGAAGACGCTAGGAAGTTTTATTGGTGGAGTGTCAGGAGAGGAGAAGAAGAAATCATTCTCGGCCGAGGACCGAGGACGAGCTTTGACCTTTCCCCCTGCCACGCTGTTGACGATCCAGTTACCCAAAGATCCCGCCCAACTGTTGAAGGCGTCCTCACAAAGGCCCAGTTCTCAAGCCCGCTTCTCTACCAAATTCATTGTATTGGACATGTTGGATTTGGGTTTGCTCACATCTACAGTGAAAGGAGCCCCCCAAAACGGGACTCTACAGTTTTTTTATTATCAAATCAAGATACTAATTGGTTTTTAGTTTAGTTGATGGTTAAGTTCTAATTTCGAACACAAAAAACTTTACCAGATGAGCTTACTGAAATCCACAAAATCTTATTAAATAGTGTGACTGTATATTTACATTATAATTTATAAAATTTTAAATATTTATAACGAAATGGTCAGTCCCCAATCTCTATTTAAAAATAAATCAATAAATAAACTAATACCTTTGTTAAAAAGGCTATTTTGGATCACCCACGACATAAAAATGTGGACACTGGACACTGGTAAAGCCGAAGCCGACGTGGGATAAGATTACAGTATTTATTTGGAGCTGAAAAGACAAAATAAGAAGCTGGGCTTCGAAATTGGGTCGGTTTGGTATCAGACTATTGGTGTTTGTTTAAGCCTGAGTTGAGATCGAGACAACTAAAGTTACGTCCAATTATCTCTGACTCTGAGGTAACTAGCTCCCCATGCTAGACCCAGGAGGAGGATGAAGGAGAAAACCACAGCAACATAAAACATTTACTTAGGTAATTATTAATAATAATAATAAAAAGAAGAAAAGAACCAAACCTAGGTAGGCTAGGTTGTAAGTTTCCAAGGGTTTGAACTCCATGTTGTCTACCTTTCAAGGGAATTAGAGATGTAAATGAGCCAAGTATTAAAAGTTTAAGGTTGTTTATTTAATTTTATTTCGAACACAAATCGAGCTTGAGTTCATCACCTAATTAGTTAGGTGATCAACCTTAATTCAATTTCTTGCTGAACAAACTCTAACTTGTTTTTGAACAAATTGTTTAACTTATTTATTTCCCATATATGTTGAATACCACAACCATCATTTTTTTTTAATCCATTCACAAATCTACACTAATAATTAACAAATAAATTATTGTTGAAATTATATTATTTTAGTTAAAGAAATAGAATAACTTTTGTTACTAATAATTTACACTCATGAACTTTTTATGGTATAAATTTACAACAAAAGAGGCTATTTCTATGATCAATAAATTTAAAATAATAAATAGAATCATTTAAAAATGACTTGATTCTTTTAAATTCTTAAAAGGAATCATTTTGTGAATATTTTCTTTTTCTTTCTGATTCTTCGAGATTTAGTCTAGTTAGTGTAATATCTTGAAACCCAAACCACCACTCCTCCAAAAACCAAAAACAAAACAACAAAAATGCAAGACTAGTGTTTTTTTATTTCATATAAGAAGATTAGTTATGGCATCCCTAACTCCGAATTAAAAAAAGAATCCTTTTAGATATATTTTTTTAATTATAACTCCAATAAAAAATAAAAAAAATTCCTAATGAAAAAGTAGTTGTATCAATTTATTAAAAACTAGAGAAGTGATACGTTAAAGTAGAAATAATAAAAACATGGAAGTTGAACGCTCCTTTGGGTGCTCTAGAAGTGGAGGCTAAGGCGTTTGAAGTGGGGCTGGAGTTTGCACGAGATATGGGTGTTCATGACTTTGTTCTTGAAGGGGATTCTTTGGTGGTTTACAACGCAATCGGTTCCTCTACACCACCATCTATGATAGCACATGTGATACGGGGTATTCTGATGTCTTGTGGGCCTTTAGATAGAATTGATTTTTTTCATGTGAAAAGGCAATGTAATAGACCTGCACACTTGTTAGCAAAGCATGCTTTAGGCATTGCGGATTATTTGACTTTGATGGCTTCCTAGAGTAAGCTCTTCTCCATGATATACACTTTATTTGATTTTCTTAATGAAAGTTGCAGTCTTCCCATAAAAAAAAAAATAGAACATGGAAGGAACCACGCCAAAAAGCACGGTCCTTCATATGCAAAGCATGCTTCGCCAAAACGTCCGCAATTCTATTGCCTTCATGATCCACGCGTTTAACATCTAAACTCGGGAGTTTTTTCAGGTTACTCTACACTTTACATATGAACTATCCTACCTACAAGCGAATGTTGTAGGTTACTCTATAATTTCACGGTGAAGCTACCTTAAAAATATTAGAGGATTTTGATACACCTACCAAAAAAGCAAAAAAATAAAAAATAAAAAGAAAAAAGAAAAATGAAAGATCATTATTTGGGATTAATCATTTCTAGCATAGGAATGACATTATCATAGCCTTTCCTGATTACACTTTTTTCCATCTTCTGGTGGTAGGTAAAGGACCCCAATTAATTATTAATTAAACTTATGCCAAAATGGAAGTAAAAGATGTAAGTTTAGCATCAATCATTTCCAGTATAGGAAAGAGATTACCTTCCCGGATCATTCCACTTTTTCCGTTTTCTGGTAGTAGGTTAGGACCCTAATTAGTTAAACTAATGCTGAAATTGAAGTAGTGAAGTAAAATAAAAGTTAACATTTACTATTTTTTTATTATAAGACAATGAACTTCTGTTGAAATGGACGCAGTGAAGTAAAATAAAAGTTAAAATTTACTGTTTAAGAAAAAAAAAAAAAAAAACTTTTTCAGATACCATAAACTTAGCGTAAAATCATTGAGGTCAGCTACTAAAAGATTAAGTATTAGTTTGCCATGAGTTTAATGTACACTTTTTTTAAATTTTCAGTTTTGTCTAAACAAATTACAAGCAATCTTGTTTCTTGTCTAATATGAAAAATTATTGTGAACTCTTTGAATACGTCGCAATCCCTCATCTCACATGAACGATGAGTTTCATTGTGTATTTAATTATTGGGGCCTGTTATTTATGCCAAAGGAGGGAGTGCACTATTATTGTACTCCCAAAGATTTGTATAATTATTGGTTGCTCAGGCATATTAGACGAGTAATTCATAATATGACTTACTATTTATGTGAAAAGAATGAGTAAGTTATTATTATATACCCAAAATGTATAAATTTTCAATACACAAGATTACTAAACGAAAGTCTTGCTTAAACATAATGGATTTTTTTTTTTAAATTTATTTTTATTTAATTAAAGAAAAAGGTAGAAAGGAGCAACCAAGGTGACTTCCCTGTCTAGTCGTTATTATAGTAGTATTCTACCTACTGGTCCAAGTGCGCACACACGTTACGTGAATTGACATTTCTTTTATTTATATTTATTTATTGGTATGGTAAACTCAAATGCAAGTAAAGTCACCAAATGTTAGACGTAAGTCCATAAATCAAGTCCTTATATCCATGATAGATGGTGGAAGATGCCCATTGAAAAGACTAATGGATACTAATACCATGGAATTTTATCCCACTATACCTAAAAGAAGCACAGCCTTGTGCAGTGTTTGATAATGATGCATTAGATACCCACTATAATAATAAGTAGACATATCGGGGACAAGCCCTTCAATTTTAGAATGCTAGTACAACAAAGAAAGAGGCAGAGCTGTTTGTTGTGGTCGCCATGTGTGAATGGTGGGATGAGATTTTGTTATGACTTTGTATCATTTGATGGTCCTTGCCTGCTTTGTTTTCTCTCTGCATATCAAATTTGACGTTACATCTCCTTGATTTTTGTGCAATAATGATGCCGCATTTGAGTTTCTTGCTAAGAAAATTTTGCTCCATAATGTCTGCTCATAAATCTTCTCAGAAGAAAAATCTTCAAAATGTGATTATTTCATGAATTCTCACACCTCTTAGATTAGGACGTGACTCACATTAAATTGTCTTCCAAAGGTTTATGAAAATCATTATCAAAGATATTAGGAGATACCCAAAGGCAATGAGCTCATCAACAACTAAGTTTGTGAAAAAAAAATCTAATCACAAAAATGTATGGTGCAAAATATTAATCTGTAATATAATATCAACAAGAAAACTGAATTATAAGAGGTGGTTTAGTTGGTTTGGATTTTCTTTTTACTTTAGTTAGATTTATGTGATCTACAAATAACTTTTTTTCCAGTGTTAGAGTCTGTTTAGTTCAACTTATTTTCATTTTAAAAGAAAGAATACAGTTTTTTTTTTTTTTTTTTTCATGAAAAACTATTATAAATTATAGGATACCAAAAAAAATATGAACCAATTTTATACCAAACAAGAACTTTTCCATTAATTCCTAATGACTTTGTTAATTTTCTTCGTCAAGTATAATAATACCCCATGTCTAAATCCTACATAAGCTAGTGGATGGCAGTAGGCCATACTGGCATTAGACTCCATCCCTGCTGGTTTTATATTTCTTGTCAATATATATATATATATATATATATATTTTTTTTTGGTAACGAAATAATGTAAATTAACTATTGTACACTTCCATACTTCCACTTTTTAAAATTTCTTTCCATTTTCTTCTTACTCTTGAAATTTTCCCAAACAAGAGTCTAAAAAGAGGAAAAACTCTCTGATAACAACAAAGTTTTTCTTCAAAGGAATCTCCTTCAACTTATCATATGGTGAATAAAATAACCATTTACGTGTATTATTTAAACAAATTACATAACTCATTTAAAAAGCTATATGACTAAAAGTACACATAAATGGTCATTTCAACTACCACATAATAAGTTGAAGAAATTTTCTTTCAAATTGGTTTAGAGGTAAACTCTACCCCTCCGATAATGTCATCAAGATCTCTACATGACATTATTTGTTTCTCAAATATCCTCAAGTTTCTTGAGCTTAAGCTATATGACTCTACACCAGTTTCTTCTTCCTCAAGCTTATTATTATTATTATTATTATTATTATTATTTATCAGTAATACTAATTATACAAGGTATGATAAGTTGTAAATTTAATTTGGAGAAATATTGCTTTTATAAAAATCCACTACTGATATACATATTTATTCACATCAATAACCACCTCAATAATTATGGGGAAAAAAGTTTTAAACATCTGTATTCTAAATATCTATTTTTTGATAGATAGGTTAATATCAATATATGATGCCCATTCAATAAAAAAATGTTCTCAATTATCATGTCAAAACACCTCTTTGGCATTTTAGATATTTTATTTGACTATAAGAGATACCAGTTAAATTAAGTGGAACCCACTTGTTTCTAAATATATTGATGATATATTTTCAATAACTCTATAATATATTATATGCAGTCATGTCTGCTTTTATTTCTTTTCATGTGTCTCCTATTTCATTAGAATGCTCTCTATTTGTTTTTAAACAAAAATATCTATGTTTTAAGGGTTACAAGTTAATTACAACAACTACAATAATTAAGAATGGGCCCCTAGCCCAAAATTTTCATAAGCTTAATCCTCGGCCCCATACCACAATACCAGTGATTAGTGATTACTAGTTAGTCATGCTGGTAAAAATTAATGATAACCTGTGACCGGAAAAAAAGAAAAAAGAAAAAGGAAATTAATGATAGCCCTATTCTCTTATAAAAAAAAAATGATAGCCCTATTCCACATGAATATGAACGGTCAGTGCTTTAAATCCTACCTATTTTTCTGTTTGATTACTAGACAATACAGTGTAATAAGAACGTGCCTCTTAACGTCTTATTTTTTGGGGGTTTTTTAATCCATAAAAATGTTTTTATTTTTCGTGTTTATTTATGACTATAAAATGATATCGAAAACCATTTTCACCATTTGATTGTTACAAAAAAATCATAAAGTTTAAATGTCAACATGGTGGCCATGGTGAGAGTTGTAGAAAAATTAGAACCCTAAAAGTGGTTGCGGTGATGATTCAATAGTTATAATGAAAAAGCAAGAATTTGAACTGTGAATAATTTTATTAAAAAAAAAAAAAACTAATTGAGTTACAAGATTTATAACAATGGAAGAGTGACACATTAGAGAAATATATTTATATTAACTCTTTTGGATATTTTTTTTGTTGCTTCGGAAAAGTTTTCTCTTATCAAAATGTTCACTCGCACCCACCACTCCAAAAATTATGAAAGACATTTATTTTTTGGAAAACAACTCGCGGTAGCTTAGCTATGAACAGAGATCATGACAATGTAGACATCGCCAATCACACAGTGCCACCACCAATAATCTATTATGCCAATGATTATTATGATAAATAAAAAGTGTATTACACACCTTTAAATTAGATAAATTGGTGAAGCACTTTATTTTTTTAAAAATGGCCATGATAAAAGTTTCACGTCCAACCCAATACAACCTCTTGTCCTGTGTTCATAATTGTCCCAATGCGAGTGTGTATTTATAAACCAAAATTTGGGGGCATTGGAAATGGTATGAATAATAAAAATTGAATAGAATTATGACACTGCTACATGATGATTTATTTCGCAGCATTAGATACATAATTGAACCTTTAAATAAATCAACTTTGTGGGGACTTGGGACTAAAGCATGTCCTAGGATGCTTGTTCAGTGACTCCAATCAAAACAGATTCTGGGTGGGACAAGTGACTGAAAATACCAAACAGTGAAGCTTGCAGCTCACAGGTTTTTTTATTTTTTATCCAAAGCTTTTTGTAGAGTAGAAAAAGCAAAATAAACCCAATCTTTTTCTTTTCCAATGGTATTTCAAGTAATATTCTCTCTCTTGTGGGTACCCAAAAAAAAAAATCCTTCTAATCATAATGGTATGTTTGGACCATTTTTCTTTCGTATGAAAACCGAAACAAATACACCCCACCCGCCAATTTGTCATGCAGATATGATTAGAGATATAGTGGTAGTTGCAATTTGCTGAGACGGTAGAATTGGAAGGGTCTAATCCTTTAATTAAGACCAAACAATTATAGATACGCAAACAGAAAAGAAATTGGGTTTGTTGCCCATGGATTTGAATCTAAGCATGCTGTTCTCCGCATTAATTATTATTTATATGCGTGGAGTTGAAATTTTACTATGATATGATCATCTTGATAAGACGAGCGAGTTAATTCGTATTTTAAAAGGAATCTCATACAATCTTACGCGACTATAAAGAAAGAACGTATGGTAGAGGTTTCATATTCCACATATGATATCTTGTAACTCAACTAGCATTTCTAGCAAACAATTAGGGTTTAATTCTCCTTTTTTACGCCATAACTATTGAATATTTTTTTCAAAGCTATAAAAGTTACCATTATTTATAACTTTTTTATGAAGAATAGGGCCTAGTAACTCATCCCATTAATCATTACCATCCCACCAATCCCGAAGTTAATTGTTTATTGTTGGCATGTTTAGGAATAGTCGATCATAGTGCTTTAGAAAAAGGAAAAAAATGGGGCTTAATTTTTGAATGAAATGCTGCATCACCTTCCTTTTTATGATGTTTAAAACTGCATTGAGAAGCGCATTGGATGGTGAAATGGGATTTGATAGGTGCATTAAGATTAGGATATATAAAATGGTCCTGTAAAATCACCAAGATGGGGAGCCATGCAAATTACAATATATAGTATTATTTATTAGTCAACAGTCAGAGAAAAAGGGAGACAAGGAGCATATTAAGGAAAAGTTAAATAAAGAGTAGGAACCGAGTGAGAAGTTGGACCCTCCACCCACTAAGCATGTTTATTTTAGCTCATGATAAGGGGGAAATAGACGTTAATGGAGGTTTTAATAAAGATCAATTCACCAATTAAATGTTTGCATGCTGAAAAACTTTTGACTAATTAAGACCCCTTGGTCACTTAAGAGCGGTTCAACCAAATTCTTCTAAGCTTAGTGTTATATGTTTTTTTTTTTTGGGTCAAAGTTCAAACCCAACAAATCCCTCGTATTTTCACAACATGTGTTATTCCTTTTGTTATTTGGCCCTCCATTATGTTCATGTGAATGCACACCATGATAATTAATGCTAAAGAATTAGGGAGAAGAAAAGAAATGAAATCAAAAGGACGCCGCATATTGCACCTTGTTTTACTTTATCAAATGATACAAATGTGAACATTATTGGTGATGGGTACTATCTAAGGTTGATGATATCCAAATAGAAAAGAAAAAAAAAATAGTATTAAACAGAAATGGTGGAAGAAACAAAAATACCATGATTCGGCTGGGTGACAACCAAAAAAAAAAAAAAAACCTAAACAATTACATTTTTATTATTTTAATTTGTGTTACAATAAACTCAAAATAGAACATATGTAGAAGTATATATATAAGATTGTGAAAATAATTTTTCGCATTAAATTTAACTTGACAGGAGATAAAGTTGTCTTCTACTAAAATTTTAAAGAAAACAACTAAATCTCACACAAATAAGAAAAATTATTTTATCTCCTGCTAAACTAAATAAGGAAAAATAGCTTTTTTCCACACGAAACTAAATAAAAAGTCAGAAGATAGTTTTCTAATCCATTTTAAGGTTACAACCAAATATAGGGAAATGATATGGTTTTCTATAAATAAATAAAAATGGAAAATGATTCAATGTATGAAAAATGTTGATCTCAAAACAAATGGTGGTTTTCTAAAACAATAACTCAAGGAGTCTCAAATTTTTCCGCATAATATTTCACAATTATTAAGGTGAAGTTAATAAAGAGATGTCCGTGGTGATCCTAGATAAAAATCAATAAAAACCGTATAAGTATTTATAAGAATATGTTAATATACTAGAACCTCTTACTGTCATTCTTTTTTTGTTTTGTTTTGTGCATGCATTCTTATATAAGCAACATTACTTAAAGGCCTATTTTTGTTCATTTAAGTGGCAGATTTTTTTTTTTTTGTTTTTTATTTTTTATTTTTATTTATATATAATGAATTGATAATACATGGAAAATTTTGATAGAGTAGCACTAATATTTGTTGTTTTTGATAGAGTGGCAATTGATATGGTTTAGAAAATTTAATTTGCTTCAAAGTTTTTTTTTTTTTTTTTTTTTAAAGGAATTGAAAATGATTTTGATCAACCATCACAATACTATAAGGCAATTATATAATCTACTTTTTGTAAGGGCCAGTGGATTGAACTTGAATTCACCTCTTTGAGGAGGGGGAATTAGAAGTACCATTGAACCAAGAGGCCTATGACAACATATCACTCTCTCTTGAATATTTGAAAGAAGCAAAAGGTTAAAAGCTTTAAAATGTTATATTTCTCCTTAATAAAAATCTTATATTCTACTTTCGTGTTTCAATTTATGTTTCACTAACTATAACATGATACATTTTCCCCTTTTATAAAGTAATCAAATTTTAAAATAGAAATAAATCAAACATAATAATTAGATACATTTTCCCTTTTATAAAGTAATGAAAGTTTGAAATAAAAATAAATCAAACATAATAATAATTTTTTTTTTTTTTTTGAGAAACAAACATAATAATTGGTTGAACGTAAATATTAAGAGGGAGACAGAATTTTGATTCCATTCCTCATAAGTCAAAACTACTAAGGCAGATTGTAGGGTACCCAAGAAACAAAAAAGCAACTAAAGAAACTAGTTGAAGCTGAAGCTGTAATCTTCAACAGAGACAGCCCAATCTTCAAACAAAATTTTGTTGTTTCCTCTGCGGTGGATTTTCATTTTATCACAACTCAAACTTTCTAACTTTTGTGAGTTCGAATGCTCATTCAGTCTGGGGTTAGTGACTCGCAACTCGACAGTATGTCTGTGCCGAAAGCATGGTGGTCACTAAAGAATAAAGATTGGAATTACATAGTTTTCACTTTTCATTTTCCATGTGTTTATATTTTAACCTTTATGTTATTTTTTTTTTACTGGTTGAGGGGGGTCGGATTTCTAACTTCATTTTGTACGAGCTGTCCTGTTATTAAGCATCACAGTCCTAGAATAATTGGACACGACTTACAAGGATTGGAATTGTGAATAGAGTATTACGAGGGGTATAATTTTTTTTCACAGTTACCTAGATGAATGATTGAGACACAATAAAATAGACATAAATGGTACATCCAGGTAAATATGATCTTGATTCTCGTTAAAAACAAAAGGGGTTAATATGATTTTGTTAATGGTAAAAAATGTTGTGGCCTAAGACTGAGAATGACAGGAGGATAAAATCACTTTGTCATGGATTGCGACACAACATTTTTTACGATTATTAATAGGATGGGTCAAGATCATTTTACCTTTTTTTTTAGAATCTAGATCATATTTATCTGGATGAGTACAAATTCTTTGTATATTTTTGTGTTTCACTTTGTATAGATGACATACCATATTTGGTACAACCAGAAAAAAAAAAAAAAAAAAAAAAAACAACAACAACGGTGGAATTGATTTATATTCTAACTTTTTTACAAGTTTTAATAGGGAGATGTTAACCAATGCTCTTTAAAAGCTTTTTTTAGAAACATTTTGTTAAGAGAATGATAAAAAAAAAAAATGTTGTCGACAACTTTTTATATTTCCCATAAAAGTTGTATCTAAACTTTCTTATTATAGTTTATTAACAATTGCCCTAAGGACATCCGTTAATATGACCCGTTTTAATATAGTATGATGCCATTGATGTATAATAAAAGTAATAAAAATGAAATAGACATATGCCCACATCATGTCGTATTTAGTGTATTAAAACACTGGATGCAAACCAAACCCTAAAAGCAATTACATCAGTAAGTGCAAAATGGAAAAAGTGCAAAAATTTACACAATATAGCCTATAACTCACACACATTAGACAGTGTATTATTGTGTAAATATCCAAACTTACTACAATAACTGTGTATATTTACACGGTCACTGTAACTTTGCAAATCAATATATCATAACATTATAAATATATCTGATTAAAATATACTAATTTTTTATCATTTAATTTATAAATAAAATAATGTAACATGTATTTGGTTGTAGTTTATTAGATTTTTTAATGTATTAAAATTTGAATGATTGTTTTTCTTTTGTTTAGCAATCTTTAAATTATTAGTATTTTTTAAATTTTAGTCATTATATTTAATGGGTGATAAATTAATTTGAAAAATTTAGGTTCATGGACAAGTTTAAGACTATTGACTCATTCATTAAATAAATAAAAAATATAGTAATTCAGAAATAGTACACTTTTGGGTTCTTATTATTAAATTGTATGTACATTACTATTAGTATAGATATAATTAATATATACATAGAGAAAAAAAATTATTGTCTAATTTATGTTTGGCCCCCTATAAATTCCTAGTTCCACCACTGATTTGTGATAATTGAATGAAAAAAAAAAAAAAAATATCAGTGAAAAGTGTGGAAAGAGTTGGGAAATTAAATTCTCATAATTATTTTAGGGTAAAATTACAACTTACCTACCTGTGGTTTGACTGGAATTTAAGTTGTCTGTCTATGGTTTGAAATTCTATGATACAAGTGTTCCGCTCAATTATTTTTGATTTTATTTGATCTTGTATTTTTATATTTTTTGAGGAGAGAGACAGTGGCAGAGACACTTGATGGCCAAGGGCCCCCCCTCCAAATTTTTGAAAAAAATGATTAATTTATTTGAAAATATCTTAAATAATTTGATAATTTTCAAATAACCTTATTATTTTGGCTCTTCATACCTAATAATATAAATACTTATTTAAGAAAATCTAAAAGTAAATATAATTTTCATTTAAATAAAATACAATCTATAAATACATGTATAAACAAATTACAATAATTAAACATTCATTATCTTTAAAATGAATATATAGGTATTTTAACAATTATCTCAATAAATAAAAAGGAAAAAATTTAGTTATGAAGTATTGTATATTATTATTTTACATTTCATACATACAAAATATATATATATGGCCTCCCAAAGATAAATTTCTGGCTCCGTTATTAGAGAGATATATAAAAATGAAACAAAATTACATTATTTAGCCATATTTTTAATATAAATGAGTAATAAAAATTTAACTGAATTAAACTCAAGTGGATAAAGTATCAAGTTTTAAATCAGGTAACTTAAATTTTAACCAAACCGAATAAGAAGTAATTTGCCCATTATTTTACTAAGATTTGGATCTGCCCCTGTACATAGAGCCACAGGGTAATCTAACCATTTTATATATCGTACTCTCCGAGACAAAGTGACTGAGGGAGAGAGAGAAAACAGAAAAGAAAATAATAGAACAAGTACATTGATAGAAGCTAAGCCTAAGATCTCTGCTAGCAACTGCTAACAGAAAACACAGTGAGACAGAGTTAAAGAGAGAAAGAAATATAAAGATTTCGTGCTGTGTGGTATTCACTTTGTATTCTCGGTTTCTTAAAGACTAGCATCAACGGTTGCTCTCTGTACTGCAAAAGTACCTCTCTCCCTAATTCACTCTTTCAGGTGCTCCTTTTTTGTCAGATCTCGCTTCTCAAAGCCCTGGAATCAAGCTTCAAGAACCAACTACTTTGGCTCACTCTTCCTTCGTTGTATCCAACTCAAAGTTTCCCTTTTGAGATAGTGGCACTATTTTCTTTATTAGGTTCTTTCTGTCTTGCCTATTCCTCCGGATAAAGCCACATTTAATAAGTTGTTTAGGTGAGCGAGTGAGTGAGAGAGAGATAAGATTGTGTGACAATTAAGGCACTGACTGACAATATTGGAATTGTGTGTGACTTTTACGAGTCCAATGCACTACAACTCTACACAGATTGTAACTTACTTGGCAAAGCTGTAACAGACGGCCAAACCAATAAAAGAGTCGTAGTTCTATTACCGTTCACTCTTTTTTGTTTCTTCAAAAGGCAAAAAAACGAGATAAGCCCAATTTCTATGCTACTTAAGCTGTTAAAGAAGGCAGCTGATTGCGGACTGTCACACATTTGTCATTAAAGTGTTGCTGGCTCACTCTTCTTTTCACAGTATAAATTACCTACTAGTTGTGACTGACCTCTCAAGCACAAAGCCACAAAGACTGAGATTTGGGGTATCTTCTAGTCTTCTACATAGCAAGAAATGTTATTTTTTTAAAGAAATATTCTTGGGGTTCAAGTTTTGAGCTTTGTCTGATTTTACTTTTAATATATGTTGCAGATCTATTTGTTGAGTCTGTAAAAAATGTTGCCTCAGAAGCAAGCAGAGGAAGCCATGGTCTCAAGCTCCAACTTGACTCAACATGATGACAGGGATGAAGAGATGCCAAATGAGTCTGGTTTGGGGCTCAAAAGCCTTCTCTGGCATGGTGGTTCTGTCTATGATGCCTGGTTCAGCTGTGCATCCAATCAAGTAATACAAAAAAAAAAAAAAAAAAAAAAAAAAAAAAAAAAAAAACCCAAATTATAATTTGGATTCATAACACTATTTTCCTTTAGTTTGTCATGAAAAGATTGGCTTTTGATTGGTTTTTTGGTTATTGGTTATACAGGTTGCTCAGGTTCTGTTAACACTGCCATACTCTTTCTCTCAAATGGGTATGCTTTCAGGGATTTTACTGCAAATCTTCTATGGTATGATGGGAAGCTGGACTGCTTACCTGATCAGTATCCTATACGTTGAGTTCCGGAGCCGAAAGGAAAAAGAGAATGTCAGCTTCAAGAACCATGTCATCCAGGTAAGTTTTTCAACACCACCACCATCAATCACCAAAAGCAATACAATTTCCACACAAGTCGAATTTACAGTCTGAATTTCAATGCAGAAAATGACCTCTTCTTTTATTTTCTTTTTTTTTAATAACCCTTTTTGAATATTTGGACAGTGGTTTGAAGTGCTTGATGGTTTATTGGGTCCGTACTGGAAAGCCGTTGGGTTGGCCTTCAACTGTACATTTCTCCTATGTGGTTCTGTTATTCAGCTAATAGCTTGTGCAAGGTCTTCTTTTTTTGTTTTTTGTTTTTATTTATTTCTTTTCCTTCAATTTATTTAACTCCCAAGGGATAATAAGAAATGGGTTGTGCTTAATTACTCTCTTTTTTTCTTTTTTGCAGTAACATATACTACATAGATGACCATTTAGACAAGAGGACATGGACTTATATCTTTGGAGCCTGCTGTGCCACCACAGTGTTCATACCCTCATTCCACAACTACAGGATTTGGTCCTTTCTTGGGCTTGGAATGACCACCTATACTGCTTGGTATATCACTGTTGCAGCCCTTGCTAATGGCCAGGTACTTAGGACTTGACTAGTTTCTGGTACTGTTTATTATGTGTTATACTTAGATTTCTCAATTAAATTCAACCGAAAGTTATAATTATATGGAATTGCATTGACTAATAAGTCAATAAAATATATGGTTGTACTGAATTAACCTAATAATACACATGATTGAATTAATTTAATTGAAAAGTTTAAAATACAATACCTATGGCTATGCCTATTCCTTAGTTTTGACATTTTATTTTTTATTTGTGTGCTTGATTTAATCATTTAAGCTCCTCATTTTTATTCATATATGTTTTTATTTTTTAATCTGGTTTACAGGTTGAGGGTGTAACACACTCTGGCCCAAAAAAGTTGGTTTTGTATTTCACAGGCGCTACCAATATACTGTACACTTTCGGCGGGCACGCCGTCACTGTGTGAGTTTGATACCTTGATTCAATTTTTTTTTTTTTTTAAATTTATTTTAAGAGATCATATATAATGCTATTTTCTTTTTCAAAAAATCAGAGAAAATGTAAGGTAGAAATTCATTGCATGGCGGTTCCTTTTAGAAGCTAGCAGGCCATTAGTGGGTTATGAGAAAAAACTCAAAAAGGACAAAATTATGATACAAACTATTTATTTGAGCCATTAATGATTTCTTTGTAGTTAAATCTTAAATGCACGTTTGGAGGCTAAGTTATACTAAAAGATTTATTTTTTCACAAAAAAAAAAATAGTGAAATTAATTTTACAAATTGATGTATTAATTTTTAAACACGATAGAAAATGTAATTTTTTTTCTTTCAAAAAAAAAGAAAATGTAATTTTTTAAAATTCATTGCAAGGCGGTTCCTTTAAGAAGCTAGCAGGGTAGTAATGGGTTTTGAGAAAAAACTCAAAAAGACAAAATTATGAAGCAAACTATTTGTTGGACCCATTAATGATCTCTACTCTACGTAGTTTTTTTTTTTTTTTTTTTTTTTTTTGGAGATAGAATGATCTCACGTTGGGATAAATTTAGTTTTACAAATTGATGTATTGATTTTTAAACATATTACAAAAATAGAATTAATTTTCTTTATTAATATTATTAATATGATATTCTTCGTATGAATCGTTACATCAATTTGTATATATATTTTTTAAGGAAAGTTAGTAGTAATTTTAATATTTTTTTTAATCTTGAAAAAAGAAAAAGAAAAGAGAGATCTTGATTGACTTAAAACCTATACTTTGTCGTTTATAATAGGTAGTGAAAGTGAGGTTCCATCAATAAAATAAAGGTTAGCATAGCATAGGATCTGGTCTTACTGCCATGAGTTAATAGTTAATACTGATGACTGATCTCAAAAGCTTTGTCAGTAGGCTTTCATTAAAAATTGCTATGACATTATAAATGGGAATTCGATGTATATGGGTTCATTTAATGGGTGTACTGTAGCAAGAATCGCGCGTTAAATATTTCCAAGTGGGTGGTTCTGTATAGTTCATTCAATTAATGGGGTTTCTTAATAAAATAGTGAATCTTTCTCTCTATTTCTTTATGAGATCTTGATACGATTTTATTGAAATCCATAATATTTGTAAAATTTAATGTGTTCCACACTTAATTCATTGTATCCGGATCAAGTCAGGTCAAGTGCTTAAGATTTGGCACTAACTCAGTCCTCTGTCTCTCTTCCTTTTTCTATCTTTCTAATCCTAGTCAAATTCAAAGTATTAATATATATACATATATATATATATTATTATATTCCCTTGTCATCTCAAATTAGATATCACTTTTTACTACTCTCAAGTGTTGCTCCTTCTCATTGTTTCTAGTCTCTCATTCATTCTTATAATAGTGATTGAATAATTAAATAAGCTACTTACTAACAAATTAAGTTTTTGAGATCAAGTGCTAGTTTATAATGGTATTAATTCAAATAATGGTTTTAATCATATCTTCACTTTACCTTCCATTTAATACAACATCGTTTATTCATTTATTTGATTGGTGGATCTATAAGTTACTTTACATAAGAAAAAAAAAAGTCTTCATCAATCTTTTGGGGGAAAATAAAAGGAAGAGGGAATTTGTATATCATAATTGGCATGTGTGATGGGTGGAACTAAACTTTCTAGGATCGTGTTGTTTACAGGGAAATCATGCATGCAATGTGGAAGCCTCAGAAATTCAAGTTCATATATCTCATTGCCACTCTCTATGTATTCACCCTTACTCTTCCATCTTCTGCTGCTATGTATTGGGCCTATGGTGACCAACTCCTCACCCATGCCAACGCCTTCGCTCTCCTTCCCCGGAATGCATGGCGTGACGCTGCAGTCATTTTGATGCTCATTCACCAGGTCCATACATTTTCCCTATATGACTAAGTTGTTATAAAATTAGGCTAATGTACTAATTTAGCCTAATGTTACTAAAGGAATTGCAGAGAGTTTTTATTGACAGAGCTGTAATTGCTGCTAGATAGTAGAGACTTGCACGTGAAAGACCTCAATGAATACTCACAAATTAACTGGTAGTATTTAATAAATGACCCATAACATGATAATAAAATAGCTATTGATTTTACTCTAAGGGCATTGGTTTAGGAGCTATTTTTAGAAACATTTTATTGAGAGAATGATCAAACAATAAATGTTGTTAATAGTTTTTTATATTTCCTATAAAAGTAATGTCAAAATTTTCTTACATGGTTTATTAACAATTGCCCTAAGAGCATCTGTTAACATGGCCCATAACATGATACTAAAATAGCTATTAATTTTACTATAAGCTTGCAATCTAAAATGACAATCAATGTAATTGATGTTATGTCACTTCAATAACATAAGAAATAAATGTCGAAATTACTTTTTCATAATTGTTAACACATAGTTTGATAGATTAATATATTAAAATTGGTAGTATTCCTAAAATTACTCTTTGAAAACTGGACGTTGTCCTTGTACAAAATTTACATGTTTGAACTAATGTATTACGTGTGTTTTGGCAGTTCATAACATTTGGGTTCGCTTGTACGCCATTGTATTTTGTGTGGGAGAAAGTTATAGGAATGCATGACACAAAGAGCATATTTTTGAGAGCACTGGTGCGGTTGCCTGTGGTAATACCAATATGGTTCTTGGCCATTATATTTCCTTTCTTTGGTCCAATTAACTCGGCTGTGGGGGCTCTTTTGGTCAGCTTCACCGTCTACATCATCCCCTCTTTAGCACATATGTTAACTTTCAGATCTGCCTCAGCCAGACAGGTAAAAATGGTCCAATCTCTCCACTTCTTATCTTCATTTCTAACCATTGTGACCACTCTTAGTCTTATCCAACTGGCATTGTCTAGTCCACCATGAAGTTCTTTAGTGCATTACCACCTGCCTCACTTTGAACCCATAATGACTATAACAAATGTGATGGATACACATGCTTGTAGCTTACATGGTGACCAACCAAATAGTTTCCATGTTGATGTGGAGGGGGCATAATGGTCATTTAGACAGTTATGTTGGGTCCTAATTGCTGTTTAGTGTTTATTAGTACTTGTTTAGGTAATTTTATTGACTGAATTATTAGACACGGTTCTAATTTTGACTTCCTAGGAATTTAGTGGAATCCATGCTGGGTCTATGAGCTGTTAATCACAAAATCAGGGCCTACCTAACTATAGTCTATGGGGTTATGGCTATAGATTTTCCGGTAGCCTGTCAGTTAGTCAGTGTCAATATTAGTACTAATTACTTTCTAAGATTCTTTAGAACTTCAATTCTAAGCCCTTTTTTTTATCCTCTGAAAAGATTGGAAACACTGTAGTTTTACACCGTTTCTTGGAGTAAAATTCAGAATTTGTGTATGGCATACTCTCTATGGCTTTGCCTTTCTTACACTCACAATTTGTCTACGAGGGAGCACATGGAAGAATCCAAATATGAGAAGGATACAAAATCAAAGGGTGTTACCTAAAATGAGAAGATAAAAGGGGATAGTTAATTGATTTAAGGAGTCTGCATATGAATCCAGCTTTCAATTTTGGCTCTGAAGTGACTTACAGTATCATTAGCAAATTCTAGCCCCAATAATTCTTTTGGAATTTTATGAGACAAAGATGAGTTTGGTGGCATCTCCTTATCATTCAGTTATTAGATACCATCACATTTCTACTTTCACGTCTTGGAATGCTATTTGGGCCAAGCTATCTAATAACCATATCTGTGTTGACCCTACTTAGTTCATCAGTCTTTGTCGAAAATACAGCTTCCAATGACTGCAAGCTAACACATGGAGCAGACACAGGTTATAAATAAAAGATATAATGTAATTAATTAAGTACAGATTGGATTAACAATTTGAAAGCACTTTCTTCTAAAATTGTTTATGCAAAATCTTAAAGCATTTTGCTCTCGAAAACAACAGAAATACTAGCAATGTGCTAATCAAATTATGCCTAAAGCTTTATAGTACACTTCTTTTTCTAGTCCTCTGATATTTAATGGAGTAACTTTCGTGTATGCAGAATGCGGCTGAGAAGCTTCCATTTTTCCTCCCTAGCTGGACGGCCGTGTATGTGGTGAACACATTTATAGTGATATGGGTTCTGGTAGTTGGCTTTGGATTTGGAGGATGGGCTAGCGTGACCAATTTCATTAGGCAGGTTGACACTTTTGGACTCTTTGCCAAGTGCTATCAGTGCCCCGTCCGAGCCCCAACTGGAAGTCACTAATGTCACTCATGTATTATATACATAAGGAGCATCAGCATTTCCCCCTAATGTGGTGTGCTGTGTTTTCCCCTTCTTTTTGTTTAATCTACAGTATTGTGAATGGTGATGTTTCTTTAGTAATTTTGATTCCTTCTCTTTTAATAAGTGAAGATATGTTCAAAAGATGCCAAGGGAATGCAAAGAAAGTACATTTATATTTTGCAAGATCTCCAATGTTGGTTTTTGTGAATTGTGGTAGGTTTCTAAATACTAAAAAATGTTGTGCCTCCAATTTTTTCAAAACACCATCTTTGATTATAAGAAGACTTTGTGGAGCACTGTATTGTGGTATCTGCTTCACATGGCTTGCACATTGGCAAACTTCTGTCTAGCATCCAGCTCCCTGGCATGTGAGTCACATGAATACAAAACTGTATGATTATGATTAATAATCTATATTATGCCCCCTTTGACTGGCTCTTTTTTTTCTTTTCTTTTCTTTCCTCAATTCACATGAACCCATAACTTGTATGTCGTTTTGCTGCATAATTTTGTTCTCTTATAGGGTTGACTAGTCAAATTACAATGGATTAAACTTGGGACCCTTGTTGATGTGGATGGTGGCTTGAAAAAGTTGTTTCCATGTGTTTGGTTTTTGTAGCTTTCATCTTTATCACCATACTCTGAATTGCTTCTTATCAAGCCTCGTTTATTTATTTATTGCATCTATTGGTTATGCTAATCATTGGCATGGGGATACACAAAGACAATGACAAACCAAAGATGATAGAAAAAAAAAGTTATTCTTTTGAGTTGGGAAGGAGCAAAATGGTCCAACTGCCAATGACATATTATACTACATACATTTTGAATCCTCCAAGGAACTTGCTATTCTTCACCATAAATATGGAGGACCAACACATTCCCCTCACCGACAGTCCTTTAAGACCAAATTGTAAACAAAATCATTTAATGTCGTTTTCAATTTCATCGGATTGGATCTTCTCAAATAGTCAAATTAATTTGAAGTAGAGAGTCATTTCATGGTTAGTAACATTTAAAGTTTTAATAACAATTTTTACAAGACATTTTGTATCCCTTTAAATTTCTGATATTTAATTTAAAGATACATTTTAAATGAAGAGGAGGCACTCATATGTTTTCCAAAAAAAAAAAAGGGGAGGCAGTCATTGTTATGCTCTTCCCATTGAATATGCCCTTCAAATGCACAACTTATCTTTAGAATAAAAAGGTTACAATCCCTGCCATAGATAACAATCTTTGTATTTTGTTTTTTAAAGCTTTTAATTCCTTTACACATCTATAAGATGATGACAGACCAACTTTTAGAAATTTTTTTAAGGAAACGAGAGGGCATTACCTGATTGAGTCACTCGTTTATGACCTGTTCTTATCTTCCTTTCTTTTCTCCTTACAAAAGCATATTTCTTTACACTAACTAAAGTGTGAAAACAACAATTTTCAACTTTTTTTGTTTTGTTTTTTGTTTTCTTTTCCATTGTTGTGAGGACAGATATCCAAATTATTGACTATTGAGTATCAGTTATTAACAGTAAAACTATCAATGTTTAACACACAAAGTTTTGTCTCATCATCATCTTATTTTATTCAAATTCTTCTCATTAGTTCAAATTAATTGGTCTTTTTCTCAGAAATACAATAAACAAACAAGTCCTTCAACTGAGATTCAATATGAAAACGTGTGTGATAGACATTAACATGATAATGAGGATTCTGGGCTTCAAGCCTTCAACGAAAATACGAAGCCCTGGCCCTTTCTTCTATTCTATGTTAAAGGGCTGCATTGGGCTTGGATGTTATAGAGAAATGTAGCCCATATTACAGAGGGGAGCTACATCCATTTTGAAGCGAGGGGTGCTACGTACACAACATTTTATATGAGTTTGAGAAGAAAAAAGAAAAAAGACGGTTGTTACCTAATTTCTATGAGTTTTGACAAAGTACACCAAAACTGAGTAGAGTTTTAGTTTAATGATAAATAACTATCATTATTAGCGGACCTTATAAGTTAAAACTCTAAAAGAATAAATAAATAAATAAATGCACCATTATTATGGCCCAAAAAGTAAAGAAAAAACCCTCATTAGTATTAACTCTATGGATACGGTCCATGGAGATGGGGCTTTATTTTTGTATAAGCCCCAAAACACATTCACTATCCAGACCTCCCAAGTCCACCAAAAGTAAAGACCCTCATAAACTACTAGTGCTAGACACCAAAACCCAATTACTTCAACTAGCAGCATACAAAAATGGTAGATTACAAAGGACCCATGGCTAAAGAAGCAAAGCCACTATCAAATTTGGGCAACTCATTTTCCATCTTTGCTACCTCTTTAAGCACTTCCACCATAGCAACCCGCTCTTTCTCAACCTGTATCTTTAGGCCCAAAATAACACTTTCCAACCTACTCATCTCCATTCTATGAGACTCAGCCTTGACCGTCAATCTCCTAATGTCCAACTGAGACAGTTTTTGCTCAACCATCACCTCTGTTAACTCCACCAACCTTTTCCTCAGCTTAAACACATTGTAGCCTAAACTTTGAAGCTCCTCCATAGTCTTCCACAGCTCACTGGCTCTGACCCAGAAAACATTTGCTGTCAAAGAATGTATTTCTTCCACTGTTTCTTCAAATGCTCGATCCCACCCTGCCATTAAATTCTTCCTTGCCGCTTCTGAGTGTCTACGAAGCTGAAGAAAATGAGGACTCTGAGGAATGCCTTTCAGGATTCGCGAAATGCGTATTAGTGGTAAAGGTGGACATGAAACTGATTCAGAATTTTCTTCTATCTCTTTCAGGGTGTTCTGCTGATTGAGTCCACTGTCTTTTCCTGAATTCTCTGCGTGATCTGAGCCTGCTACTTCAACCATTTTTTCTGCATCGCAATGTTTAATGTTCAGACAAATTAACTCATATGCAATCTCTTTTTAATTGAGTTAGAAATTTAGAAAAGTGACCAGTTTGAAGTTACATTCTTTTTTGGTTACATTCATCATACTCCCACCATTCATCATACTCTACACCATGATAAATTATCTATAAAAAATTAATTATTTAAATATTATTCTAACAAAGCTATATCGTCCCAAAATCTTAAAACTTTAGAAAAAATAATAATTTTTTAAAAAAGAATTCTACAATACACACCAATTTTAATATACTTAAATTAAAAAAAAAATAATGTACCATACTACCAATAATTAAAATTTTTTTTTATGTGAACCAATAATTAATTTGCTATAACTTAAATTAATATATATATAGTTTTATTTAATATATATTTTATAGTGATATGAGACTAGTTAAGATTAAGTAGAAAAAAAAAAAGTAGATATGCTACCAAAAAAAAAAAAAAACAAAATTAGGCCAAAAATACATGGTTAGTATGTAAAGTTTAACTCATCACTGATTTTTTAGCCTTTGAAATTAAAAATACTTATTAAAAAAATTAATATTTATATTTATATGAAAACATAATCATAATAATTGCCTATTACTAATTTAGTATTTACCATAATTATCAAATTTTATATTTATACGAAAAATAAAAGAGTGAAAAATCTTTTTCTTTTTTTGAGTTAAAACTTCCCAATCCAGCAATGACCATGAATTCAATCATTATTCTAAAATTAATAGCAAAATTTAATTTTTTAATCACGATTCTAAACATAATGGTAGAAACCATAGAATGATCTAAATTTAAAAACATAATGATTATAATCCAAAAAGTTTTAAAATTGTATACAAAATAAATACACGCAAGCATTGAAATTACCGGGAGTGGTATGAGGAAGAACTGATGAAGTAGCGAACGAAAAGGGATTGCAAAACGGTGTAGTTGGAGTGTAATTTGACAAGTTTTGATTTGTTGCAGAAGAATCTGTGTGAGCCCCGAAAGATTGACTTCTAGTTTTACCACCTTTCCTTGTGACTCTACAAATCCGACGGTCTCTTTTGTCTTTGACATCAATGGTTCCTGATTATAGTAAACGTTGTTACAATAAGTTTGCAACTTTGCGAGAGAGAGAGAGAGAGAGAGAGAGAGATGAAGTGATTACCAGAAGAAAAAGAAAGAGATTGTGTTG
Organism: Quercus wislizeni; assembly: GCA_023055345.1. NCBI lineage: Eukaryota > Viridiplantae > Streptophyta > Magnoliopsida > Fagales > Fagaceae > Quercus > Quercus wislizeni. The sequence goes on along the minus strand of JALGQJ010000006.1, from coordinate 3,122,277 downwards.
CTTCGAAAACGAATGAGTTTGTGTCTGCCATGGTTGATTGGTTTCCAAGTTCAAGAGAGGCAATTGGTATATCAAAGAGCATATATAGTACAGAATGGTGTCCCAAGGCTTAGCTTTGCAAAGAAGGGAAACACAGTGCTAGCATATGTTTTCTTTTCCCATAAGCTTTTATTTCCAGTGTGATAAGTAAAGTAAACATTGGTTTACAGTCTTACATTGGAGGACCAATGATTGAGCACAATTTCAACCGGGTCTTTTGCTAAACTTCTTGTAATACGTACCAACTTTTCGAGAGTAAAAACTGAAAAGAGAAACAAGGAATTTGAAAGTGAGAAAGAATTAAGGAGGTGATAGCAATCAACGGTTGAATTAGAAAGAAGAAATAGGAAGTCAATATATCTTAAAGATAATGGTACTTGATTGAGACTAATCATATATATGATCCTTCTCAGTTATTTGAATTTATATTCTGAATAAGAAAAAAGAAAATGTTAATAGATACTAAGGTATTGGTTTATGAATTATTTTTAAAAAGATTTATGAAAAAAGAAAAAAAATTAATTATTTTGACGACTTTTTATATTTAAAAGTATTGTTAAAACTTTTCTAAAATTTATTGTTTGCACTATTTCTTTTTGTGAGAGAAAATTTATATTATCGACATAAAATGTTTAAGTTTTTCTCTTGACTTGGGCCGATACTATTTGATAGCTGTATAATGATCAGGAAAGGTGACCACTTTGGACCTACATTTATGAGTTTCATGGAAAAAAAAGAAGGCTACTTTAACTTTTATAGGGAAAAAAATCACATTATCAAAAAAAAAAAGACAATATTATTCCCCCCCCCCCCCCCCACTTAGGATATTGTCATGCAAAGAATTTTATAGGGGTGGTTGATGAATGAAAAGGCTTTAGGCTAAATTGATTCATATGGTTGCTTAATGATAAAAGATTGAGTGGTTAATAGTTTGGTCTAAATTAATAAGTTTAAATTTTTTAGGAATACAAATCTTTTACCTCACTTTTTGTATTCTACAAATCTTTTATCCTCCCTTTTGTAATCTATTTTATACTTCACCAATCATGGTATGTTATGTGGATGGTTTTTTTACTCTTTTTTTTTTTTCAATTTTAAACTCAAGATTATTTTATAAGGAAATTTAAATAGATACATGATAAATTGTGATTGATGAAATATAAGTGGAATTCAAAAAGTGGGATAGAAACTTTATATTCATTTTTCGAATTAAATGTTGTCCTATATGTATTGACTACTCATCTCAATTAGGGCTTTCCAAGTTTTTTTTTTTTTTTTTTTTTTTTTTTTTTTTTAAAATATAAGATAGAAATCATATTCTAGCAAAGACTTGAACTCAAGTGTGTGAAACTCTCATTCTTAAAAACTTGAATCCTGACTCTTACCCCTCACCCAGTGGCGGAGGCAAAACTTTAGTCTAGAGGGGGCAAAATAAAAAGATGATATTAAAAGTGAAATTAATCTAAAAAATATTACCCAACAATAATAACAAAATAAATAAACAATTGTAAGCAAATATGAATATATTTCATATTATTAAAATAAATAAACAAAAATAACCAATTCATAGCTACTAAAAAATTTATAAACTGATGGAGTAAGAATGTGATTAGTGTTACTTAAAAAATATAATGAATAAATGTTAGAAATTATTTTTTGTGATTGATGACATGCCAATCTGTAAGACATAAATAGTAAAATTTGTAGTATCTCTAGCATCATTCAAGAATAAAATGCTGTGAAAAGTATCATAAATAGTAAAAATGATGTAAATAATGATATAAAATAAAAAATAAAAAATAGTGAAATAGGTGCAAGTTGCAGTAGGACAAGACAAAAGCAATGGTTTGGTCACTTTCAACCAAGTAGAAGTCATTTTTTTCAAAAAAAAAATTTTCCTTCATGTTAGAATGTAACTACTTTAGAGTTTAGACTATTATTACTAAAAAATTTTAGGAGTCAGGGGGGTAGGTGCCCCCCCCCTCGCCCCCCTTTGGCTTCACCAGTGCCCTCACCTCACAATAAGTTTGTACTTGTGAAGTAACAACCATGCTTAAGATGCGAAATCGTGGTTTTCCAAAGTATTAATCAATTTAATCTCCCCAACACATATATAAGCAACTAATTTGGAGTATGATTTCCTAAAAATAAACAACATGTTTGCATTTTTGTTAAGGACATCTAGGACGATTTGGTAATGTTGTTCTAACAACGTTATTTAAGTGTTATGAAAATACGCGTGAATGAAAAAGTATTGTAAAAATATGTGTTGTATTATTTAAACATCGAAAACTGTTGTTTAAAACAACACAACCAAACACCCCCTAACATTTTTCCTTTTGAGTTTAGAAAAGAAAAAGAAAAAGAAAAAAAAAAATCCTTTTGATAAACAGGAAAAAGAAAGAAAAAAAAAATTATTCCGTCCCTTACAACCTTTCCAGCTGGAATCAGAACTATTCATCTGGGCCGTCCAGTCATTCTAACAAAATCTCCATTGCCGGGTCCACTGCAAAATAAACGGTCCAAATTGATCTTAAAAAAACAAACAGTAACTGCTCATGATCCTTGGCGTCTAGTGAATCTTTCTCAGCAACGGAGCTGACTAAAGACACCAACAAATGGCTCCAACAGGCGGTGGAAGAACGCGACAGGTCCGATACGTCAACGTTTGATTTCCTTCCTCCACTCCACTCACCCCCCCCCCTCTTTTTTTTTTTTCCTTTCTTACAAAATTTTCTCGAGAAAATTTTCAGGTGGGTTTAAGACGCATTGATGCTGCACTTGATGCTTTACGTCCCATGGGCTTCGCTGAAGATTTGGTTCGCAGTACTGTTAGTGAACTCCTCGAGGTCAGTGTTTTTAACTACTCGTTTGGCTGCTGAGAAAACTCGGAAAAAGAAAAAAAAAAGTGTTACTGGTTATTGGAAATATATTTATGTGACATCTTTTTGGGTTCGGGAAATGTGACATCTTTTTGGAAGTGGGTTTAGATTGATATTGGAAATATATTTATTTTCTGGGCACAATCAAACAGTGATTTTTAACGTTTATTGTGTTTTGTGTGATATATAAGGAATTAGGATTTTGGTTCAGGCTTATGGCGGAGATGAAGGGTGGGCTTTTATAGAAGAGGCTTCATATAAGTTGGTTATTGATACCATTTTACCAGAAAGTGAGGAATCTAAGCGGGAAAATACTCAACCGAAACTTGTTGGGAATTTTTCAACCAAGGTAATGGAGCCTTTATTTGTTCAACTCTCTTTCATGTATTATTTTATCAATTTAAAAATCTCTTTAAGTAGTAACTCTATTGGTAAAGTTTCTTGTTGGTGAATAAATGATAAAAAGTAATTATCAACGGCAAACGATTATCTCTAAAAAAAAAAATGATAGACTGTGGTTCTCAATGTTTGTATACTTCTTGTGAAATTTACTTAACTGCTCTTTTGGTTTGCTTACTGCTGAGGAATGAAAAGAAAAGAAACAGGGAAAACTACATTATAAACCATACATCTTAGGGAGAGTGTCAAAAGTTTTAAATTAAAAACTGAAGTTTTAGACTGATTCAGATCTTATAGTTCTGCTAGTTTCAAATCGAACCCTTAAATTTTAAAATCATATTAATTTAAACCCTATAATTTTGTTTGATTGGGGATTTAAATTGATTTAAATCATATAAATGATAGACTGTGTGATGATATCACACCTACAAGTGCCTTCATTAGACCTGTGAAAGTCAGCTCCAACAGAACCACATCTAAATGATAATCAATACCATAGCATAGAAACTTATAATAATCAAGGCTGGCATGATTTCAACAAGCTTTTCTTACAGCCATGATAGATAATTCCTGACTGAAAGCAGTTTGTCCTTTATTCAAAAGTCCTAAAGATTGTAGGTTGTCTATGAAATTTAGTTCAAATAACATTTCCTCTTTTCAATTTTCATAGAGAACAGAGTTGAGGATGAAGTCATGGTTACAAGATCCACTAGGTGTGTGTGTAACTTATTAATCAAAGAAGTCCTAAGAGAACAGAGAATAAGCTTGTTCTGTATATGACATAACTATTCTTAAACAATCTTGTAAAGAACTGCTTTCTTGATCACCACATTTTTGGTAAGTACTTTCCTGATCATCCCATGAAAGCTCATTTAAATAAGTTGTTTTACATGGAGGAGGACCGTGTTAGATGTTTTAGTTCAATATATCCTGTCATTGCATGTTGTTTTAATAATGCCATTTTGTGCTTTATATGTTTTTAATAAGAAATTTAAAATGTGTATGGTTTGTCCCGTAGACATAATGATATGATAATGGGTTCAGGATGTGTGCATAACTCTATTATTAATTACATACCTGATTGGACTGTTTAAAAATGGAGGAAGAAACATAAATTTAGATCTACGAGAAGTAAGTTGAAGCATATTCTTCTTTTATGTGATTGTTTGTAGCTCCCATGTTCACTACTTTGTAGTTTGTACCTGTTTCCTAAGAATTGATCTTAGAAGTTACCAACACTGAGACACATACCAAATCCGGTCGAGGAGGTTTCACCACATTTCTATGTGCCTTTTTCTTACTCTATGCTTTGAGAGTGGTTTGGTTGTGTTACAGCTTGTATGGTGGATGCCTTCTCTTTCTTGATTGTATTGGGCCATCCCTGTAGACTTGTTTATTAGATATGATTTAGCTTTATGATCTATTTTTATATGCATTATGTCATATGAGGTTCAAACATTTCCTGCAGACATGTGACTACATGTCTATTTCCTTTCTAAAATGCAATTTGAGTGTTAATGAAAGTATATAGTTCCAACTTCCAAGTAGCTGTCCCAAGACTTAGGGCACATTTGGTATACTGAATGAGAATTACGATAGGAATTGTAATCTTTATTACTAATAATAAAATATGTTGTAATGTAATAACTAAACCTATTCATTAGTTTGGTTGTGAGTTATAAGATTATAATGAAACTTAACATTTTTTTAGGAAATATCTTATTCATACAATTATATTTCTTTAAAAATTGATATTTTTAAATTTAAGAAAGATATGTGTTATTTTTTATAATTTTTTATTTTTATAATTGTTAGATGTATATGGAAAATTTGTTTATTTAGAAATATATTAAGTTTTGAAATTATTGCAGTTACTAAGGAATAACTAATACAACCTTTTAAAGAGGAATAATTATTCCTTATTTTGAAAATAACTATTCATAAGGAATAACTATTCCTTGTAACAAAAATATAACCAAACTAAAGAATAACTAAACCATAAGAATAACTATTACATTATAGCGCCTATTACAATTTACAAAACACACCCTTAGTTCATTTCAGCATGTTATTTGTCTATGAACAGTGATGTGATGCTATCTATTATTACAACATAATTCCCTGAATTTTGAAGGATTTTTACTTAAGACGAGCTTAGAGTGCAATGTCATTCCCCAGATGTCCATTCTGTGCAAATCCATTCCTTGCACAATCACTCCCCGCCCCCAAAAGACATCATGAACCGTTCTCTAAAGGATGATGCATCACAAGAGAAACTCAGTGCACCGATTCAATCCCAATTTGTTGATTCTCCACCACTTGTTGACGTTTGACCTGTGACAGATGATACCTTACAAGATAGGCTTGGAGTACAGATGAACTACTCCCAAATTGTAAATCACTCTCTAAAGGATGATGCATCACAAGAGAAACTCAGCGCACGGATTCAATCCCAATTTGTCGATTGCCCACCACTGGTTGACATTGGACCTGTGACAGATGATACCTTACAAGATAAGCTTGGAGTACAAGTGAACTACTCACATATCAGCCCTGTGGTAGCTGACTCTGCAAGTATGAATCCCCCACCACTGGCTGACTCTTGTTTTGTTGGAAGGCGTAAACCTTGCTATGGGTGGATAAGAAATGATGATGATGAAGATTTTGTGTATTTAACGCCAGCCACATAAAATCATCATTGCCTGTTAATGATGATAAGATGGTTTAATTTTGTTAGAATTTTCTTAATGGGTTGGAGTTGATATCTTATGCTCAGTTGAATGTGGATTTGTGGGCTGTTCACCACTGTCAACTGTACATGTTAATGTGATGTTCTAGGTGTCTGCCTACGCAGCATGGAAATAATAGTTTATTCAGTTCATTAGATACATTAGCAATTTTCATCCAACACTTATGGTAGGGACCAAATTGACATTGCATTGAAAAGTTAAGGACCAAATTGACATAATTGAAATGTTAGGGATCAAATTGAAATATGTTGCAAATTACAAAAGATAGGAACTAACTTTGTAATTTACCCAAGATTTTAATATGATGTTACTTCAGATTTTCCACTTCTTAAATGTTGCAAATTTTCCTACAATCTTATTAAGGACAAAACTTATATGCACTTACTTCAATGTTGTAACATATAATATAAGTTTTCCAATTAGATTCAATTGTATATTGTATGATTTATTGACAAATACAATACAATTGTAGTTATGCTCTTATTTACTTTCCCTCCAAACTCTCAATCATAATACAATCAAAATTCCAGTGCAATGTCTTCCTTGATTTGAAAAGGTTACAAACAATATAGGATTGGGTTAACTAATTTGCTATTTAAGGCGATTGGATACTAAGGGTCCGTTTGGATTGAATTTATTGTTGCTGAAACTAAAAACACTGTAACAAAATAATTTTTAAATGTGTGAATAGTATCGTGGGACCTATTTTTAATAAAAAAGTTGCTGAAAAGTGATATTTGTGGGTCTCATAAACAGTATACGGGACCCACTAACGTGATAAAGGGCCGAAAGAGTAAGAAAAATGTGGCTATTGTTCATGCACAATAGCCGCTGTCCCCTGCTGCAGCTGACAAAAGAAAAAAAGAAAGGAAAAAACGCAACTCACAAAACGTAACACATATTTCAGTGCTATCCAAACGGGCACTAAAAGTCTAAAACACATTTTCTATAATATCTTACTAATGTAACGATATTGATTCTCAACACGAGTAGAAGTTAACTAGTTCTATACATGTTCTATGTACGTGCTTATATTTATTGGTAAATTAGACATGAAAGTGAGGGGCTTGATCCTATTATAGTTGCATTCTCGTCTCATTTTTATAAGAGAATGAATTAAACTGTCATTTGAGTGAAAGTTTATACCAAAGATAAAATGTGGGATATGAAGTTATATATAATAATTTTTTTTAATTTGTTTATTTTACTTTTTTATATTTTATTCCAAAGTATATTTTAGCTATCTAAGTACCTATCAAATAGTCTTAATTGATCTAATTAAACTACAAGTAGTGCTAAGAGTTTAGTGGTTATTTTTTTCCCATTTTGGCAGTGTTTATTTCACACTTCCACACGTGCCTAAATTGGACTGAACAGGTGACTTTAAGTCAATTCAATTCGCATAACGTGTGAAACAAGTTTTTTATTTTTATTTTCATTTTTTTATTAAGAACACAGTATTGTTAGAATTGGACTAGAATCCAATTGCACTGCAACACATGGCAATCCATGGCCCAGTGATTACATGCTTAGAACAATATTTTATTAGTCTCTGACATGGCAAGAGGCAAGTAACATTTGGACTTCGGAATCGCCACAAAGAGAGGGAGAGAGAGAGAGAGTGAGAGAGACTGTGTGTCTGTGTTGTGTAGCAAATACCAGCAATGGCTCCGAGAAGAAAACCCAAGGCTGAGTTTCTCATCCACTTAACATTTTCTTGCACTTTCTCATACTTTCCCGAGCTTTCACACTTTCTCACATTCACATTTTCCTTACTTCTCTCTCATTTTCTCACCCCTTTCAACACTTGCCCACCTCTTCTTTTCTCTTTTCCTTCAAATGGGTTATCTTCGACTCACATCAATATTCTCTCATATATCTTCCCAAGTTCGAAGCTTTTTAGAATTTTCTCCCCTGTTCATATTTTCTTAGCAAAATTTTCGCTTTCTCAAACTATTTTCTATCAAGTTTTCTTTCTCACTTGCTTTTTCTCATTTCCGTCTTTCTTTTGGTTCTCTTTTGCAGGTTACACGCATGGACGGGGCCCTTGAACACATGCGTCTATTTGGATTTTGTGATCGCGTGGTTAGAGAAACCGTGAAAGAGCTCCTGAAAGTGGGTTTTTATTTATTTGTTTTTTGTTTTTGCTAAAGCAAGGACATTCATGGGGTTTAGTTGTATTTGACATAAATAAGGTGTATTTTGCTTCAGGTTTATGGAGATGATGGGTGGTATTTCTTTGAAAGTGATTCTTACAAGGTTCTACTTGAAGCCCTCCTTGAAAAACAAAAAAATGGTGAGCAAGGGGAGGTAAATATTTACAGTTCTCTGCTAACTCTTTTTTTAAAAATAATAACTTTATATGGTTGAAATTTTAGTTATAAAGTAGATATATACATGCTGGATATGTTAGTTTAGTTCTTGTTTTCCTGAGATAAATTAGGAAAAGAAAATAATTTGTTTTTAGAATCCAGTTCCTTGGTGATTGAAGATTTCCAATTAATTGAGCCTATCACACGTGGCTTAACAGGGCAGAACTTAAAAAATCTAAACAACCTAAGGTTAAAAATTCAATTTTTCCCCTTCTTGGCAACCACACCTAGGGGTGAGAGCTTCATTGCTGGAATGATGGAGAAACAGGAAAGAACTTGGATATCAAATGGTGCATTAGGCAATTTGTATAAGACCTTTTAGCTATAATCTGTCCATTGTGGTTTATGGGGGCATTAGGACTTAGAAATTCAATCTTCCCTTGTTTTGTGTAGACAAATTTTAGAGTTCAAATATTTGTGAAAAAAAACCTTTCTTATTGTTAATTTCCCAAATATGCGAGTTGAAACTACGTCCAATATACAGTGGAAGTTAAGTTTGTTGTTCTTTCTAGTCTTGTGCAATCACTATTTACTAACCATAAAAAAGCCTTCAGATTAACTAAAATGCAAAGAAGGAACTCTTCCTACTCCAATAGGTGCTGCAAACTTGCTGTTGCTGAAATTCTTTCTATTTCCAACAGGCGTGCATGTTGGAAGTTCAAAATCTTAGGAAAGAGGCCACTTTGTTAATATCATCAATGTTAAAAAGAAGTATAGTGCATGTCTATCATGTTTTAATGTTTTAAGCTTTGGGGCCTAGGATTAATACAATGGACCTGTGTCTCATTGCTTTGTAAGTTTGTTTGAGATTATTAGAGTTGCTAGCAGTTTTCCTAACGAATGCTCTGGTTGACCCTCTTGCATTTTTCTGTGTTGTATTATAACTTTAGGGTCTATTGATGATACTTTTATATGGCTTGATTTGGTGGCTGATCTATGTTGTGAACTGCTGTTTTTTATGCTCTTGAACTGAAAACATTATGCTGTTATATTAGTGCTAAGTTGCTTTGAAAGTCAAAAGAAATGGCCCTTCCCCCAAGTGCTGTTACTGTTCTCATATTGTCGTTTTTGTGGTAATTTTTTATTATTATTATCTCTCATGCTACTAATTGTGTGTGTGTGTGTGTGTTTGGCTTGTAGTCTTGCTACTCTTGAGATTAAAAGCTGACTTGAACTTTGACCTAAAGTAATTAATTCTACAAAGAATATTCACGATGCTAATTCAGACCTTGAATCTCAATAGCAAGAACATTATAAATGCAATTGCTTACTTTTCACGCACTCATAAGTATTAATATATTTTCTTCTGAAGGATGCATCACAAGATGATATAGGAGGCAGAGATGATATCAAGGCACTACCTGCTGGGCCCTCTCCATCAAGTGAACCTATTCATCCATCCCATTCTAAGCTGGAGGCTGAAAATGCTACAATTCAAACTAATGAGGCTTTAGACTCTGCATCACAGACTATTGAAACCACGGGCGCTGCATCATTAACTAATCATCTTGGTAATCAACTTCCAATGCATTTCTCAGAATTTAACTGTGTTACTGATTACTAAGTGCTAACAACAATAACTGCCCCCTAAACATTCTCATTTTTCAGTTAATTGAGTGAGGCCAAACTGTCTTCTCTGTAAAGTCAAGTCCCATGAATCCATTTTTAATATGACTTAAGGGTGGTCATCAACTAGTGATGGAATCTTGTTTTCAATTTCCTTCCATTCAACCGATCAAAATTGGAGATAAAAGTGCTTTAAAATCAACAAATATAGCTTCTCATGCATTGATGACGCTGAAACAAATTTGCACCAAACATCGTTTATAATTTCCATGTTAATTCCTTTGTATATCGTATGCTCTTGTTATGCAGATGGCAAGGAACAATCCTCACTGGAGGAAGGAGAAATAAGGGACTCTGGTGGTAGTAAACATCTTGGGAACAATCCCACCTGCTCTCCTCCTGGTTTGCACACCCCACAGCGGGTGGATACTCTCCCAGCCTGTACACGTAGACCTTGCTATGGGTGGATCAGCAGCAATGAAGAGCAGGGTCCTTTGCATGGAACAAAAGCGCCATTTCCAAAAGACATAGCAAGGTTTCTTCTTCGAATGGATGGGCGAAGAAAGCGCAAGACCAGGTGGGATGTTAGGCCTGAAGATATGTAATGTAGCTGCCTCTTTTGTACTCCATCGACTAGATTTTTGTAGAAGCAGAAAACTTGGCTGCACTTGTGAATCCTGAATTGCAGTTTATCCTAGATAACAATAGGGTTTTATTTTGTAAACCATCACGAAGAGACTCAACTGTAACTTGACTAGCTTTTTTGGAATATAGTTTAGATTTAGGTAGCATTTTCTTGAATCATGACAACCTATGTATATGTATCTCCACTAAATTTATTAGAGTAACATTACGTTTGACATTGGCTGAAAATGCAGTCTTTATTACCATTTATCTTATTTTTAGTACTATTCATGAGTCTTATTGAACTTTTTGATACTATTTATGAGTCTTATTGTACTATTTCAGCTAAATTTTAATTTTTTTTACAGTATTTTTAGTAAAAAGTTTTTAGTTTCAGCTAAATAAATTGTTCCTAAATGGATACTAAATATAGTTATTCAATTGATTGATATGAAATCAAAGCAATCCATGAGACAGAGGGGAGAAAATTATCTATATTTGAAGTGTCTCTTTGGAAATAGTTTATTTAGTTGAAACTGAAAATATTTTACTGCTGTAAGTAAAATTAAAAGAAAACTAAAATATTACCTTATAATTCATGAATAGTATTAAAAAAAATACAGGACTCATAAATAATAGTAAAAAAATTTAATAAAAAAAATAAAATTAACTTTTAGGACAGGGAGCCTCGGTAACTACATTTATTTCTATCGATACAAAAACAATTTTCACAGCGATATTTGGCGTCTTTTAACAACTTGAATGCCGTCACGAAAAGTGAACTGGCTCGATGTAGAAACAGCCACGTGGACTAAAATATATACCGGGAGGATATCCACGAGATGTACACGTGTCCATTTATAATTCGTTAACCGACGGTTCTCTTAGTCCTTTCTACAATGTCCAAAAAAGCGAAATTATCATTACGCGGGCAACGAACAAAAAACAAAATAATATCAGATAATTCAGTTTGCCTCTCTCTTTAGCTATAGCTCTCACAGTCTCACTGGATAAGCCTTTGGCTCTGAATTCTTCAATTTTATTAAACCCTAATAATTCAAATCTCTCTTTCTTTTCTATGGCGCTAGGGTTTCAATTGGATTAAAAAGCCCTCTCTACGTTACGCTCCGAGAGAAAATAAAAAAAATGAATTTTCTGGCAACTTTTCGCGGGAATTTCGTCCCCATATCGCAGTGCAGCTCTTGTTGTGATTTTCGCTTTCGGCCCTATTTTGCTTGCTCAACTGGTTCTCGGCGAAAACGGTGTCGTTTCAGTACCTTGAAGTCGTACCAGGTTTCGAGGTAACTGTTTTGAATGGTATAGTGATTTTATATAAAGCTTATCAAATTTAATTCACATTTTTTTTTTTTTTTTAAATTTTGATTAATTTTGGTTATTAATATGCTAGATTAAGACTTTGTGGGAAGCGAGAGATTGCGTGTAGAGTGACTGATTCTGAGACACAGACTGACCCAGATAGCAATGACGATAAGGTACAACTTTTTAATATATTTATGATAGGTTTGGTTTGAAATTTACCATATTGATGTACCATAATATCAGTATAACTTAATTACAGTTGCTTAGGTGCGCGGTAACTTATTGGTTGACACAACCATATTGTTGAATTCAATCGGGTAACCTAAGGAACTGTACCTAAGTTTCATTTTTATGCATGTTGATTTTTCCCATTAGGTTAGGCCACTTATGGTTGCAATAAGTTTAGATTTGAATTTGAATTCCGTTTCTTTGGGATTGGAAAACTGTGCTTTTATTGTGGAATTGGAACTTGGTGTTATTAAGGCCTATGGTGAATGAAGCGATTTAATTGCTAATTTGGAATTAGAGTCCACACAATCAACTAGAGCTTGAGTTTAAAATTGTTTGACTTGATTTTGTTCTACGCAACAGGTGAAAGCATAACCGATCTTTTAGAACACTCAGTGCATTTCCTAGAGGGTACTCTAATTACGACTGCTCATATTAAATCCAATTATGGTTGCATGAAGTGATGCTATTTTGTTTTCAAAGTGTTTGTTTGTAACTCTTTTTCTTTATTTTATTTTTTATTTTTTATTTTTTAAGTTTCCAAATTGTGATGTTCAATGCATTCTGTAAGGATTTAATGATGAATTTGTTTAGTAAGTGATATAGAAATCATGACTAGATATTCATCTTGTCATACACTTCCTTGTAAAATTTATTCTTTACATAATTTCTGTTCTTGGTTCAATAAAACAGAAGTGTTCTTTTCAACATTGTTATACTGTTTATGGATTTTGATATTATCCGGTTATTTCTAGGAAAAAGAATTACAGAAAGATGGAGAAAAGTCACCTTCCACTTCTTCCTTTATGCAAAATGACCCCCAACTTGATTCTCAGCCTATTAATGGGGAAAAAATAAACAATAGTGATGAGGAAAATCAAGCTCAAGGTGGTGTACAGGTACTTTTCCCTAATATATGGAATCACTACTTCACCCTTGGAATGGTCTAATTGTTATATTTACTGCTTGATCAGAATATGATTGCATTCCCGAGCAATTAGATGTCACTTTCATATTATGCATATTTTCCTTTTCAAATTCTGCTTTTTTAAAGGGGAAATGGCCCCTGGCCACTTTGTATACAAAAAAAAGGAAGAAGAAAAGACTCCTACATGCAAATTAGCCCTTTAACTTGCATTCATGACTTATGTACTTTGGCATAAATCTATCTCCACAAGGGTTCATATAAGACCTGCAATTTGGACATGGGTTTAGCATTTGAATCCCACTATGAAACTTCCATCTTTAGGCTGATTATAAAGTTTAATTCCCAAATAGAAGGTATCGTATTTAGGATTGGTTCTCATTGTAGGATTTTCTTTGTTGTCAGAAAGTTGTTCTAGTGAGCATGGCATTCTGAGCCTTACCACCTTAAGATTTTGTATGAAACAGGATGTTGATAGTGTAGAAATTGCTAGTGGATCTCCTCTGCCAGGTGTGAAGGTGATTGTGATGAGCACTGTAATATTTCCTGCATAAGAAAATATTTCTGTTATTTATCTCTCCTTTTTGACATTTGTTAGTAAACAATTTCTGAACAGCCACAGCAACTGGATGAATCAATCAGGATTTCAAAGGAAACAATTGAAATTCTTAAGAATCAAGTATTTGGCTTTGATACTTTCTTCATCACAAGCCAGGATCCATATGAGGTGAGATATTTACATCGATAGCTTTGAATTCCATCCCCACTTCCTCCCATAATGGCAGGTTGTCAACTTCCATTTGAAGGGAAGTTAAAAAAATACAAGTTGCAATATCTATTAGGAACTTCACTTGATTCAGGTTCATATCAATGTTTTATTAGGGGTTAGAAATTCTTTTTGGAATTATGTACCTCTCTCAAGTAAGTTTGAGAGGAATCAAAGGATTATGCTACAATAGATGATATTGATAACCATTGGAAGTCGTGTTGTACTCTCTCTAGCCCCAGTAACCCTACATCTCTCTTTTGTTATATCTGGCTTAGGTTTTTTTTTCTTTTCTTTTTTGGATAAGTAATAAGATTATTTAAATCTGGAAAAATGAGTCGCCCAAGTATAGTTTTTTTTTATAGGTAAACTCTATCAGTATCTTCATCATAAGCATGTTGGGATTATTGTGTTACTTTTGCTAGGGTGGAGTCTTGTTTAAAGGAAACCTGCGAGGACAGGCTGCAAAAAGTTATGAAAAGATAAGACAGAGAATGCAGGTACTTGTAAATGGACGCCCCACCAACCCCCCCCCCCCCCCCTTCTTTTGTTTACATGAAGGTTCTTGCTGATTCTTTATTCAACTCAATCTCTACACCATCTATTTTAGGATAAATTTGGGGATCTATATAAGCTTTTTTTTCTCATCAATCCTGAGGATGATAAACCAGTTGCAGTTGTTGTTCCACGAATGACCTTGCAACCAGAGACAACTGGTAGTTATTCAGCTCCTGCATAGAAGTTACTTTTATTTTTCTTTTAAATTTATTTATTAGAATTTCCATCACATGCTGTTGGGCTGAATGACTAAGAGACAGCCTATGATTTTTGTACTATAATGGACTTGGTAATATGTTGCAGCTGTCCCAGAGTGGTTTGCTGCTGGGGCCTTTGGATTGGTCACAGTGTTTACCTTACTGCTTCGAAATGTGCCTGCATTGCAGTCCAACTTACTGTACGCAATCCCTTTTTGTATCTTTTATATGATATTCTTAAGTAAATGCAAAGCATGGTTTGTTTTTAACCCTCAAATCAATATTACTTTCTTGTTCATTTTTCCATTTTAGATACTAAACTTTTCAAATTTTATTAAATGCTCGTCATATTTTAGATATAGATCTTTTTTTTTTGTGAAGTAAACAAATTTATTCAAGGCCGGTACTTCCAAGATGGTATTGCTATGCAATTATGTGATTCCTTTAAGTTGAGCTTAATTTTAGTCTGTGAGGATGATGACTTCATCCGATATTTCTCTTTTGCTTTGTTGCTCTTTTGCAAGGACATTTCCACTTTGTCATTATTGTTCTTTTTGTTAAACCTTTGTTTAATTTAATTGGAGAGTTTAAGTTGATTATCTACTTGAAATTTTCAACTGTGAACTCTGATTAGCTGTTTTGTAATCCTTATACTGATGTAAGTCTACGTTAGCTGTATAATTTTTTTCTGACTGAAGGTTATGATATTAATTTCTCAGATCAACTTTTGACAATCTCGACTTGTTAAAGGATGGGCTACCTGGTGCCTTAGTAACTGCACTTGTCCTGGGTGTACATGAAGTCAGCCACATTTTAGTTGCAAATAGTACTGGAATTAAGCTTGGGGTGCCCTACTTTGTTCCTAGTTGGCAGGTGATATATATGATTGTCCCGTATTAATTCTTTTCTATAAACAAATATTTTATAATTTTTTTTTTCCATTTAAGTTGGTGGATCTTTGTTTCCATCTCTTAGGTGAAGTTTTCAAGTCTGCACAAATCCGGATCTTTATCCCATTTCTCCTGACATACATATCACTAGAAGCCAGTAGTTAAGCTGCATTTTGATTCAACTTGACTGGAGAATGACTTCTAACTGCTGCTAGATTGGCTTTAAATAATCTAATTAGGAAACTATCTTCTGGAACTGTAATATTCTATACCCAGCAAAATATAAGTGCAGCGTCTGACTATATTTTTTATTAAGTCTAGTTACAAGTTGCAAGAAATGCTGAAGAAAGTTTAAACAATGGATAATGGATGTGATTTAACTTAAGGTGAAGTTAGAATGAGTATATTAGTTCTTCACTTCTTCTGACTTTTCTGCTACCTGTTTTGATATGGAATTACTTTAACCATCATGCCCAAAGATATTTGTACAGCAAACTGGTCTCATTTTTACCAGTCAGATTGTGACTGTTTTGGCTGTTAAGTGTTGAGCCATGCTTTCTTCTGTAAAGTGGGCTTTCTTTTTTGTTTTTTGTGAGTAAATTGTGTATTGAAAATCTAACGAGTTGTTTTGGTGGCAGATAGGCTCATTCGGTGCTATTACAAGGATTGTAAATATTGTATCTAAGCGTGAAGATCTTCTGAAGGTTGCAATAGCAGGACCTTTAGCTGGGTTTTCGTTAGGTCTTGTTCTTTTGCTTTTAGGGTTCATCTTACCACCAACAGATGGTCTTGGTGTTGTTGTTGATGCTTCTGTATTTCATGAATCGCTTCTTGCCGGCGGCATTGGTAAGCTCTTACTTCGAAAATATGTTGCATGCAGAGACTGAGAGATGTAAAGACATTAAATCATGGATTGGAGGAGCATCTCAATTTTCTTTTTCTTTCTTTCTTTATTTTTATTTTTTTTTAAATTCCTGAATATGCCAGCAATCGTATTTATTTTTCAAGTCTTGTGCATTCTATATTTCAGCAATCATGTTATTGTTTTCATTAATTTGGAGATGCATCGTTTTTTACTCTTGCTTCTTTTATAGCAAAGCTGCTTCTTGGCAACGTGCTCAAGGAAGGCACTCCCATATCTGTTAATCCTCTCGTGATATGGGCATGGGCTGGACTCCTTATTAATGCCATCAACAGCATCCCTGCAGGAGAGCTTGATGGGGGGAGAATCTCTTTCGCCATATGGGGAAGAAAGGTATGCAATTTGAAGTTGAATATATTACTGGAAATTCATTTTTACATGGCTAATAAGCTGGCTAAGACCCTTGAAACACCTAAGCTACTATGAAACTTCAAAATATAGAGTGAAAAATTGCTAAACTGATTAAAAATAAAAACATTTGCCAGGCTTCATCTCGCTTCACAGCTGCCTCAATTGTGCTGCTTGGATTATCGTCACTCTTTAACGATGTGGCATTTTATTGGGTTGTTCTGATATTCTTCTTACAGAGGGGGCCAATTGCTCCACTTTCTGAGGAAGTAACTGATCCTGATGGAAAGTATGTTGCCCTTGGAGTACTAGTTTTGTTTTTAGGTTTGTTGGTATGCTTACCATACCCGTTTCCCTTTACAGATGAAGTAATTACAAGTTTCTAGTAACAGTTCCTTATATAATTTAAAAGATCTTATAGAATTAAAGAATCCATTTTTGTAGGATTTGTCTTAGAAAATTACTCAAATGTATTGGTTTGACAGAAATAATATTTCATAAAGATGTCTCCATGCTTTCTTAATTTCATCATTAATGAAAAAAAAAAAATGTCTCAGGATTTTTTCTTGTGTCTACAAGCCATTTTGGATATTATGGTGGAAACATTGGTTCTTGAAGATTCTTTTTGCTTTTTATTTCCTCCCATTTTTGTTACCCTTTTTTGGGTCAATAACGATAAATTTACTAAGAAAAGGCAAAAGATGCTCATCAGAATCAACAAGGGACCATAGTGGGAGAGGTGATGAATTGGGGTCCAAGTCTGTCAAAAGGATGTCCAACGGGCTAAATTATGGGCCAAACAATTGTTAGCTCTAGGAAAAAAAATAAGAAAGATCAAGCAGGAAAATCACAATTAGGGCTTTTTCCTGAGAATCTCTACAGATAGAGGCTAGGAAAGATCTCGTGTTAGTAACAGGCATCAAAATTGAACTTGGATCAGCCTATGGGAGGAGACTAGGTAGGAGGCTGCTTTGGATAGTAGTAGAGGCCCGGGCTTCTACGTGTGAGTCAGAAGCTTTATTGATCCCAATGGTAAGCAAGTATATACGAAATTTTATTATCATTTGGGAACCGTTTATTTAAATTTTTTTGTTGAAAATGTGCTAAAGTATAATTTTACTTTTAAAAAAAGTATAAAAAAAAGTAAGAAAAAGTGAGGTTTTAAAAAGTTGTACATAAAAACTAAAGACTAAGCCTATAAGTTAGCTGTTTGTTTATTTTATGTACTGTTTGGAGGTTTCACACTACATTTTATCTCAACTTTATTTCAAACTAGTCGCTAATCCGTGCTATATACAGGAACCTACCTATTTGTAAGGTAGACTAAAATAATTTTATAAAAAATTCAAGAAACTACACCATTGAATGAATTGCTCTTATATGACTTTAATTTGTGTTACAATTTGATGAAGAAGTCATTGCTTGAATGTGCAATGGCTTACAAAAAATTTATTTAGATACTGAAAAAAAAATAACTCAAAAATTCAAATATTAAAACTTCTGAAAAACCAAAAAATATTAAAGAATCAGATGATTCATTGCTTAGAAATTATTGAAACAAATCAAAATATATATGATTAAATAATAGAGAAATATAAGAAAAATATGGGTTACATTCAAAAGAATAATTTCAATTATTGCAAGATTTTTTTATCTTGTAAAAAAGTGCTAAAGAGAATTTGGTGGTTCATGTACGAAAATTACTTTTTAAAAAATATATGAAAAACCATAATATATATATATATTAACAAAGTAGAGGAGAAGAAAATAATATAAGAAGAGCTCATGCCTCGGCTTTTAAAAAAAAAAAACTGGGGTTTGCTTTGCTTTTATAGTGTTCATGATTAACCTCGCAAATTTGGAGATAAATTATTAATGTTTGAGTTTAAGTTTAAGTTGGACTTGTTAAAGAAATAAAGTTTCACTTCTTGTTAAGTTTGGATTAAACAAAAATAATTTTGTTTAAAAAAAATGATAATGATAAGTTTGAGTTTAAATTAGACTTGTTATAGAGATATAGTTTCACTCCTTGTTAAGTTTGGACTAAACAAAAATCATTTTATTTAAATAAAATAAACAATTCATGATCAATTAGTCCACAAAAGAATAAGACCTAAAATCAAATAAATATCAATTAATATGGATGTCTAAAAACCTATTGTAGGGATGATAGGCCCATGAACGTATATTGGGCCGTGGGCCCTGTCCGAAGAAATTTAGTAGTTTGAGGACAAGTAAACGTTGGTGTAAAAGTATGGGCTAATGGATGGAGGAAGGTGTTTAGTCATGAGGGTTCAAGAAGGTGGTCTGAGGACAAATGCTTCCTCAGCTTAGCAGGGCAGAGGTCAAAAGGGTAGACATGCCATCAGGAGTAAAGTTTTGGGCAGTTCTAATGATAAGGATAAGCATCAGGAAGGAATAAGACAGGGAGAAGGTAAGAAATATCTAAGGGAAAGCTGGTACCACCGCATTAAATGTTCTGTAGGTAACTCTTTAGTCGCATTAATGTAGAGCTGATACCTGAACAGTGATATTCAACCTTACAGCTACCTTTAAGACTTTAGGAAGATGCTGATGGGACAAGGGTTAAAGCTAGCCATCTGATCTGTACGTGGAGGGCTGAGATGGAGAAAATGAGGGTGATATAAAGAAGAAAAATCCCATTACGAAGGGATCATCAAAAAAATCTATAAAAAAAGATTGTAGCACTAAGAACTGTAATTATAATCAAGTCTAAGAAAAATATATTCAAGAACTACTCTCCTCGAATTTTGCCGAGGAAGGATTCCTTCGCACAACATTTGTTTTTCCTTGTTTTATTTTCATTTTTAATCCATTGTGAGCGTTGTCCAATTCATTGAAACTTAGTTTTCAGCTCACTTTCTATAAATTCATTGTATTGGGCTCTTTGGGTCTAAATCCTTTTACCTTTTGGGCCTAGGATTCAAAAACTGCCCTTACACCTATAAATAATATAAAAACTAAAAAAGAGACTTGTTGAAACTAACCGTTTTACTTGAATATAGCAATATTATAACTTCGTAAAGATAGTGGAAAAGAAGAACATCCTTGGGCACATCCCCATGTGCACCCATGGCTCATGTTCTGTATCTCTTGTTGGCTATGGACAGTAAGTAGTAAGACTTTGCAAAGTCTATTTTATTGTTCAAAACCTAAATTAAAAAAATAAAATAAAATAAACCAACAATTCATTAAAAAATATGATAAACTTACAAAAGGAGGATGTGAAGGAGAGAGAAAGGGAAGCAAATTCAGTGAAGTGGGCAATCAAAGCACCAACGCTACAACACCACCTTAGAGAAAACAAAGAGGAAGAGTGGAAAAACACCCTTCACCTAGGAGAGAGAGACAAAGAGACTAATGAGTTTTAATACATGTGTTGGTGGCTTGGAATCGTACAATGAAGTTTTTGTGGCTTTGTGTGAAAGAAAGAAAACCTAAAAGGCTTTATGTTTGTGTTGATGTCGTACAAAACAAACGTGCATTATGTAGTTTAAAAAAATGATAATGATGAGTTTGAGTTTAAATTGGACTTGTTAAAGAGACAGAGTTTTACTCCTTATTAAGTTTGGACTAAACAAAAATAATTTTATTTAAATATTGTGCCGACGTGAAAAATTGTGAAAGTTTCAGAGGTTTCGATTTTATATATACTAGTATTATGCCCGTGCAATGCACGGTAATCAAAATTCATATGTAAAATATTTTTTATATTGATTTAATTAAAATTAAATAATAAAATAGATAATAAAAATAAATGAATATTTTACTTTCACGTCATATAATGAATGCAAATTGTGTGAGACTAATGTATTATAAAAGGCATATATGTGTGTGTATATAATAATAATAATAATAATACTTGAATGGAAGATGGTAGATAGCTATGTAACTAATATAAAAGGAGATACCTAAAAAAAATATAAAAGGATTTTACATAATATATTGAAATTTAAGGCTCAAGTAATATTTAAATGGAAAAATCTTGAATTTAATAATTAAAAACTAAAAAAAAAAATGATTGAAAGCATATTTAAGTGGAAACATTAATTCAATAATTAAGAACAATCTAAATTAATAAACATTTAAGAATTTGAAGTAGAGAGACTTACATGAAAATTTAATTTTTATCCTTGAAAAGCATGGGAAAAGACACCAAAACTTGAGTAATTTTCACCCTACTAAAAAAATATAATTAACAAAGAGAATATATATATATATATATAAACTTCAAGCTTTTTTCTTTTTTGGTTGAGAAAAACTAAGAGTTAAGACATTGGCAATAAGTTTTCATCCATAATTGAAAAAATTGCACAATCTCTATTATTTGATCTCAACTTCTCTCTGTAATTATTAACAAAACAAAATGAGTAGCCAAAAAAAAAAAAAAAACTGCTTAGTACCCGTTTGGGTACTGCATTTGCGTCCACGTCTAGACGCAAAACGCGTTTCATCTTTTGTTTTGTTTTGTTTTGTTTTTTTTTTTTTTTTTTTTTTCAAGCTGGAACTTTTGACTTTTCTCCCGTGAACAGTGCACTCGTGCACTGTTCACGGGTCCCACAAACTTCACTTTTCAGCAACTTTTTCATTAAAAATGGGTCCTACAGTACTATTCACACATTTAAAAATTATTTTGCTACAATGTTTTTCAGTTTTCAGTTTTCTACTGTATTCAAATGGACTCTTAGTATGATATTTGCTATCTAGTTCACCTAAATAAGTTTTTTCAAAGCGAGGATAAAGCTTTAACTACGAAGATATACAATATGCCAAGCAATAGAGAATAAAACTTAAACTACAAAGAGAATAATAGACCGTTAAAACAAATGCAGTAGCTTCCTAGTTTATGGGCAATACAATCTACTATATCTTTTAATTAAGTTCTAAAACAATCCAAGTGTGTGAATACCGTGCAAGAATGTGTGCTGAAAACTCCAATCTATCAAACTTGTTATTACCATTTGTGATATGTTTTCTAGGTGCATATATAAAAAAGTTGATATTAACAATTAAAATTTGTGTCTATCTAAAACATTGTCAAAGCATTAGGGTAAAGTTTTTGAACTGATTTAATGGCTGGAATTAAATTTTTTTTTTTCTTGTAATGAGCACCACATAAAGAAAATAAATCTAAAGCTTCTAACCACAAAATTAAACTTTAATTTTATGCATGCTTGCATGGGATCCATATAAAGAGTATAAAAGAAGTGACCAAGGGGAAAAAAATCAACAATATATGCACAAACATCAAAAGATTAGGCAGAGTACAAAAGGCTATGAAAAACTGCAACAAAATACATATATTAGATGATTGAAGCTAAGCAAGTTCATGTGCCACCTGATTGTTTTCTAAGATTGAAACCATGGCAAGCCATGAAAGATGTTTTGTATTAGGTGTTTGTTGATTCGTTGGTTTGACCACTTGAAAAAGCAATGGGCTCCTTGCTCTTAGGCGAAATAGATTTCTTCTTCTAGTGCAAAAGCCATCGTTCTTTTTCTAAATAGAAATAGATAACTTGGTTTTCTAGTTTCAAAATAATTCTAGCAATAGTAGAGTTCTAGATATATTTGGAGATATTTATTAACATTTCGGATTGATTAGCTTCCATTGAATAGTTCTTGGAGATAAATATGATTTTAGCATTTCATATTGATAAGCCTCCATCAAATAATTCTTTATGATCTAATCTAAAGTTGTTGATAAACTTGGAGACGGAAAGGAGAGTAAAAATTATTGATAATTCATAAACTTGAAAAAAAAAAAAAAAGGCTGAACAATGCAGGAGATAAAATTGTAATTTACGTAAGAATCAAATACATCCAATAAAAAAAAAAACTGAAAAACAAATAAGTGGTTGTTTTTATCTAAAAAATTGCTTTATTTCTATTTATTTAATTTACTGCAATTTGTTTAATAAGTGGTTACTGTTTGTTTGTTTTTTTTTTTTTTTTTGGTTTTTGGTTATAATACATTTTTATAATACACTACGTTGCTAAAGTAATGCAGTAGAGCTTTTTTTTACACTATGTCTACGTTGCTGTAATTCAAGATGCATTAGACCTCCTTTATTTATTAGTATAGTATACATTATTGCAATTTAAAACGCATTAGACTTTTTATTTATTTATTTTTAAATCTAAAAATCTAATTTTTTTTTTTTTTTGCAATATAGTAAAGTTACTTGACTCAACCACGGCATCTAAGCCCAACTTAAATTATATAGTATGCTAATCGTTAACCCGTGCTATGTACAGGAACCTACACATTTGTGAGGTAGGCTAAAATAATTTTATAAAATCTTAAATTGTTTAAAAAATTACATCGTTGGATGATTTGCTCTTGTATGACTTCAATTTGTGTTACAATTTGATAAAGAAACCATTGCTTGAACGTGCAATGGTTTACAAAAAATTTGTCAAACAATTTCAAATTCTACAAAAAAATAACTCAAAAATTTAGATATTAAAACTTTTGAAAGACCAAAAAATATTAAAGAATCAGATGATTCACTGCTTAGGAATTATTAAAACAAAACAAAATGTATGTGACTAAATAATAAAGAAATATAAAAGAAAGATGAGTTACATTCAAAACAATAATTTTAATTATTGTAAGCTTTTTTATCTTGTAAAAAATGGCTAAAGAGAGTTTAGTGGTTCATGTACGAAAATTAATTTTTAAAAAATAAATAAAAAACCATAAAATAAATTTTTTTTTAACAAAGTGGAGGAGAAGAAAATAACATAAGAAGAGCTCATACCTCTACTCGACTTTAAAAAAAAATATTGGGGTTTGCATTGCTTTTATAGTGTTCATGATTAACCTCACAGATTTTGAGATAAATTTTCAATATTTGAGTTTGAGTTTGAGTTTAAATTGGACTTGTTAGAGAGATTGAGTTTCGTTCATTGTTAAGTTTGAATTAAACAAAAATAATTTTGTTTAAACAAAATGATGAGTTTGAGTTTGTTGGGGAGATAAACACCTTGGGGAGCTTCCTTGAGTAATTAATATAACATATAGAGACACACTTTAACCCAAAAGGCCTAAGCCCAATGGGTATGTGCTCAATTATGTTATATTAACCACTCATTCTTCTCATCTTTATTCAATGTGGGACTTCACTCACACGTGTAACCCAACAGAGTTTAAGTTGGATTTGTTAGAGAGATAGAATTTCACTCATTGTTAAGTTTGGACTAAACAAAAATAATTTTATTTAAATATTGTGTTGACGTGAAAAACTATGAGAGTTTCAAAAGCTTCAGTTTTAAATCAATTTTGAAGAATTTCATCTGGTATAAAATTTCAAATTGTAAAGTAGTTAGATTTCTAATCAATATAAATTATAAGAGAATAAGAATTATTGATAATGGTGGAATGAAAAGTTTGATAAGAAGAATAAATAAACTAAAAATAAAATAAAATTGTGACAGTTCAACATAAATAGAAAAACGAAACCGTGTATTAGGGAAAAAATTGTGACACTTTCTACCTAATAGCTATTGATTTTAGCATAGAAAAAGACGATGTGAAGGAAAAAAAATTTTGATTACCTTTTGTATCTATCCAAAAAGTGGATAAAGTAGTAGAGGAAAATGTTATATATATATCTAAAAATTTGCTAAAGTAATAGGTAGAAGAAAAGTTGATAAAAAATTAAAGATGGTATTTCTATGTAAAAATAAAATATAAAAAAATTGTGACACTTCAACATTAAAACAAAAATAAAAAAGGAAAACATTATGACATGCACTTTCAACATTATTGATTTTAGGATTGGAACAATAATTAAGTTTTCATATTTATCTCAAAATTGGAGTTTAAGTTAGACTTGTTAGAGAGATTGAGTTTTACTTATTGTTAATTTTGGATTAAACAAAAATAATTTTGTTTAAAAAAAATGATGAATTTGAGTTTAAGTTGGACTTGTTAAAGAGATAGAGCTCCACTCCTTGTTAAGTTTGGACTAAACAAAAATAATTTTATTTAAATAAAATGATAATATTATTTAAATATTGTGTTGAAGTGAAAAATTGTGAAAACTTCAGAGACTTCAGTTTTATATATATATATATATATATATAGATAATCCAATTTTCAACTTTATTTCAAATAATTAAACTTTCTATTTTTTTTTTTGTCTTACATTATACAAATAAGCTACAAATAATAAGCAATTTTCAAACGGATACAAAATTGTGAAAACTTTGCTTTTTGTTTAATTTTTGAAGAGGCTGGTGGCTTAAGACAAGACACGTCATGAGGGGAAAAATATATATGAGTATGTTGTGGATTGTGTTACTAGTAGCAATATTTTCTCCAAACAAATAAAGGTGGAGAATTCTACTAATTAAATTTATGGCATATTTATATGAGAGGAGAGAACATTTTTTGTTTTGACAATATTGTTGTAAATGTATTGTAAAAATTTTGTAGACATAATATTTTTCATTTTTTATTAATAATATTTTGTTCACAAGCTAGAAGAAAATACTATACTTGATTTTGATTGAAATTGCAAGTTGTGGTTGGTGGAGTCCTATCTCCTCCACTATCTATCTAACTAAAAAATAAAAAAAAGCACGTTGTGGTCCTTGTCTAATGAATAGTGATCCAGTTCTATCAAATGTCTCCGATATGATGAAAACACAATGTTTCACAAAGAAAGTTAATAAAATGACATTTTTGTGCGAGAACATGATAAAGACCGGAGTGAGCCAAATCAAATGCATCGATCTCTCGTGCCATTGGTCCATAAGATCGATGATGAACTAACGAAGTGAGGTTTCACCTTTTAGAGAAGACATTTGTATGTATAAGATACATGTTGGCAATGTGAAGATCATGTATAAGATGCATGTTGGCAATGTGCCAATGTGAACTAAGAACTGACGAGGTCTTGTAAAATCAATTTTCTTAGACTGAGCTTAATTGCCTTTCTCATCACCCAGCCCTTAATCACGTGGTATGTGTGACACTTATCTATTTGTGTGTTTTTCGTTTTTGCCCCTCATCTAGTGTGTTTTGGATTTTATAAAATACTATAATAGAATGGATTATAAATCATAGAGCAACTGAAAGGAATTGAATGTGATGCATTTTTTTTTCTGATGTGTTTTATAGTTTGGGATAAGATTCTCTCCCATTTATTTTTTTTTTGAAAGCAGATTCTCTCCCATTTAAATCCTCTAATTCATTCTAATTTTTTAGTCTGATGTGAAACACATGACATTTATCTGATTTTGTATAGTTTACATGGATTTTTTAAATACTACTTGTCTTACATTTGGATTAAAATATTTCTACTAAACATCAATCACCCTAGATGAAAAGGAATTTACGCTATACATAGTTTTATATAGAAAAACTCTAGAGAACAAAATTATGATAATCCACCTGAAAAGATCAAATTTATATGGTAAAAACTGAAATTTTTGGGAAAAAAACAGAATAAAAAAGGATAAAAAGGAAAACTCAAAACTATGGATTGGTGATGATGAAACCATGGAACTTGGAGTTGCAAGCAGGGACGGAACTACATACAGGCAGAGGGGGGCTGTGGCGCCCTCCAATTTTAAAAAAAAATATTAATAGTAGGTATATATTTAAGATTTTAGAAAATAAGCCCCAAAAAAATAATATTTGCCCCCCTCAACTTTGAATCCTAGTTCTGTCCTTGGTTGCAAGTGAGCTTATTTGATAAGGATCATATTATTATTATCATAATGAGTTACTTAACTTTATCACAAGTATTATAGTCAAGAACTTTGTTGCTTAACTAGCATTTCTTCCAATTGACATGTTCAGGATTCAAGTCTCCCCTTCTCCAATAATTAAGTTATCCCAAAAAAATAAAAAATAAAAAATAAAGTTTAGGGGAGCCATGTTCCTCGTTTTACATGTGGACGTGGCTCTTTACCATCCTGCATGGCCTCTTGCTAGACACCGACACTGAAAGAAAATCATATATGATACATCCTTAAAGGTTGGGCCTAATCCAAGTACATATTGTGTCTAAAAATAAAATAAAAGATGGTCCTGGCATTCTTGTCTAGTTGGGTGTTTCTCTATTGATCGACCGTGTCTCTTTTGAGACCCTTGCACTTTTTTGATTGTGATCTGGTAGAAAAGAAGCTTAAATACGCTTTCAAGAACTCAAAAAGAAAAAAACCTTTGTTGAAAATGACTGTGAATTAGAAAAGTCTAATTGATTGAGACATTTCCAATAACTATTATCTTAAAGAGATGAACTTCCTTGGACAATATGTTAGATTTATAGATGTTTTAGGATTTTTTTCAATTCAAAATTTGAGATAACAAAAGTATCAACTAACTATATATATTAAAATAGATTCTTAAATCATAAATCTACATAATTCATACACTTAACTGATATTTTTGTTAAAATAGATTCTTAAGCCATGCTCCCCTGTTTTACATGCGGCTCTTCATCCTCCTGCTTGGCCTCCTCAGTCCTGCTTGATACTAATACCGAAAGAAAATCAGTATCCTTATAAAAACAGTTCTGTTGTATTCTTAAAAGGTCGGACCTAATCCAAATATATAGGAGTACAGTACAGGTGAAAAGGGTTTAGTTTCAAACTGATTTGGAGTTATCTTCCTCTAACTCACTATGTAACGATCAAAAAGACCATCTATATATAATTTTAGTTACATGAGTATTTTAAAAAGTTGTGTAACTTGTTTAAATAATACATATGAATAATCTTATAAGAATAAAGTTTGGTTATAAACTTGGTTATAGCTAATGGCTACAATATAGTTATATATTTTGAAAATCTAACTGTTGGGTTATATGTTGTTTGTATTCTTAACATATATGTCAAATTTCAGGTCAATCGAATAATATTTATTGAATGATCCATAATTTTTTTTTTATTATTATGTATAATTATAGATTACAAAAACTTGAAATTCAAAAACTTGAAATTCAAACATTTGATTGATGACATAACTATTGATTTTTTATTTTTAAGAAATTTTGCAAGTATGGATGATATGAGAAGTAAATATAATCTAATAGTGGATTTATCAAAATTCAGATCCAATAAAAAAAATATTGAATAGAGTTGTAGCCATTGACTACATCTAATTAAATTTGTAGCCAAACTTTATATATTTTATAAATCACAATGTAATGGACTAAATGAGATAGCTCCAAACCAATTTGAAACCAAACATTATCATAATATTATATGTAGTGTTACATCATTTAAAATTTTTAATGGAATGATGTTTTTTTTTTCTTTTGAGAAGAAAAAAAAGGGGTTCACATGTATAATCATTGCCCCACGTTCTATGCTATTTTACCACTTGGCCTTTTTAGCAAGTTCATGGATACCATCATGGCTCAACAATGCGTGCCACTACTCAACTTCATTACCACAATTTCTGCATATTAAGAACTATGAGTCAGTAATAGTAATCAAACCCACAAATACTATGATATTAAATGTAAATATAAATTTGTTATATTTAATCCCAACTATAAAATTTAGGACAAAGTTTGACTACAAATTTGATAGTAACTAATAGCTACAACTTCTATTAAAAAAAATTAACATGATTATATATTTTAAAAATCTAATTATTAGATTGTATATTTTTTATGTTTTTAACACGCATGTTAAATTTCGTGTCAATTGAATATTATTTACTATGACATTGCTATCGATTTTTTTGGGAGAAAATTGCTATCGATCTTTGATTTTTTATTTTATTTTTTATAATTGCATGCATGAAGGATGTAAGAAGAAAATATTATCCAATAGTATATTTTTTTTTCAAAATTTAGGTCCAATAAAAAAATATTGAATGGAGTTATAACCATTGGTTAACAAAAAGAAAAAACTGTAAAATAACAAATAAGGTATAAAAATAAAATAAAATTCTTGAATAACATATGAGGAATTAAACACGAAACTACGAACAAAACCCTTAGAAAAAATGGCACGTGAAAGTATCGGATAATTCGGACCCACACATGCACCTAATTCATGTTTTTCACGCTAATCTTTAACTTTTTAACTTTTTTTTCTTCTTTTTTTAATTTTTAATTTTTTTATTAAAAAAAATCACTAAAACGTGTTCTGCAAAAGCATAATTCAAAACTTGACCCTACACTAAAAGCTTGTTTTTTTATATATAGAAATAAGAAGTGAGAATGAATTAGGGCGTTTTTTTTTTTTTTTTTTTTTTTAAATTTAATTGTTAGGAAGTATAATTTAAACACTCAACGTCTTCATTGAAAACACGCAAGTTTCAACGTCTCTATTGAAAACATGCAAGTTTATTACGAGAGGATCTCAACAGAGCAGAACACTTACGAGGTTTTGACTTTTGATGCTCTTTTGTCCAGTGAAAATGAGCATAATATATGAGTATGACCAGTGAGTAATCCACGGCCTAAAACTTTGGTGGCCGGTTACTAAATGGTCCTGGCATTCTTGTCTAATTTGGGTTTTTCCTCTTTGACTTGAAAGAAGCTCAAATATTTAGCAAAAAAAAAAAACGAAAGAAGCTCAAATACGCTTTCAAAAACTTAAAGGCCCTTTTTTTGAAAAATGACTGAATTGGACAAATCTAATTGATTGAGACATTTATAATAATAGAGTGTATTTTTTTTTTAGAAGGAAATAGAGTGTAAGTTAACTACTATATTAAAGAGATGAACTTCCTTGAACAATATATATATATATATATATATATATGAAAAATTATGTTTAGAGAGAGAGAGAGAGAGAGGTAACCAGTGTGACTAGATTTATAAATATTTAATATTGTTTAAGAATTTTTCAATTTGAAATTGGAGATACCAAAAGTATCAATTAACTATATTTAAATAAATTCTTAAATTACGACAGGAACATGAGAATGTAAAAAAGGAAAAAGAAGGATGAGGACATAGCAGGCTCAGGTAAACCGACATAATTCAAACAATTATTGATATATGTGTTGTAATTTTTTTGAGAGAGTTTCAAACTATGTCGTTTACTTCTAATGATAGTTTTTTATCATCAGACTAAAACATCAATTGATATATTTGTTGTAATTTAATACTACATAAAATACTAATGACATGAAAAACTTTGAAAAGTTTTAATTGGATCAATTTTGCGTATTGTTGAAAATCAATTTGCATCAATTTGGATCAATTTTGGATCAATTTGCATTTTTTTTAATTGAAAATCAATTTTTATATATGGTTGATCATACATGCTTAATAAGAATCTAATAGAAAGGAGCCTATAAATAATGCATTCTTGAACCACACTATTTTGAGAGGATATAGGATTTTTAATTTTTTATACCTTAAATTTAGATTATAAAGAAACAATGTCCACAACATTTTTGTCCAAATTTTAGGTGGGACCACACACCTAAACGCTATAAGGAAAAAACTTAGTCCCGGAATACTGATCAAAGACTACGCATGAATTACCCATGATATAAGACATCTTTCTAGTTGTGTCCATATAATAAAGTGGTGGGTACAAAAGTTGTGTCATTTGCTATGATATTAGACTCTTTGATTTTACTACACGAATCTTGCCAAACCTGACACCAATGAAAAAAAGGAAAAAGAAAATACTAAAGCTATTATAAACTAATTACAAATTGACTTGGTAATACAATACAAGTAATTGGTGTCTCTTCAACCCATAATACTAAAATTGTCATTATTACTATTCTTTTTATTGTTGGCACATAAACTTAAGACTTATATAGTGAAATTTATAATATTTCAAGCATCACTCAATAGAAAATGCTAATGAAAATATACCTCTCCCCCAGTTATCAAATTATAAATAAAAATTAAAAAAAAAAGAAAAAAAAAAAGCCTAAACTTGGTTATTTTGTTCTTCTAAATTGATAATTGAGACTTGCGAGAACTAAAATTTGAACGAAAATAGTAAAATGTAGCCCAAAACACTAAATTGTTTTAGCTAAATAAGGATAGTTATTGCATACTCCGGTAATTGAGACTTGAGAGTTGAGAGAACTAAGATTTGAACTGAAATAGTAAAATATAGTCTAAAACACTCAAATTTTTTAACTAAACTAGCCTCATCACACGCGCTACGCGCGTGTGGTGAGGCTTTTTTTTTTTGCAAAAAAAAAAAATGTTTTTATTTTGAGAATCTAATTTATAAGTTTTTTTTTTTTTTTGAAAAATGAATCTAATTTATAAGTGGATAAAGCAATTTGAAAAATTACAGGAGAGTAATCCTATTTTTTAAGCAATGTTTTAGTAGGAGTTAGAGTTGCATTTTTACCGAAATGTCTTTTAGTTTTTTCTCTCCTTAAACATAAAGGTGTAGGGGTATTTTTGAACTAAAAAATGAAAAATTCAAATAAAAAAAATACCTTAAATAATAGCATAGATAAAAATTGTTACCGGAAGAAGGAAGTATACTACCGAGTGAAACCCATCCCTCTTTAGGAGGAAGTGAGTATATTGACAAAATATACAATAACTTTCTAACCAAATAAAGGACAGAAGATTCCTTTATTTATATGCGTGTCTCAAGAACAAGGTAAGATCCATGTCTCTATAAGAAGTGGTCCTTATGTGAGAGAAAAAAAGTAAGACCCATCCCTCAATAAGAGGAAGGGAGTAATTTTGTTGCCAAATAAAGGATAGAAGATTCCTTTACTTATATGTGCGTCTCAAGAGTCAAGAGTCAAGAGTAAGAATACACGCAGTGCGGGCTACAGTTGCAGAACAGACATCTCATTTTCTTATATAGTTGTTTTTTCAGTTACGGAGGCCCCAACTCCCAAAAGCATTATTATTATACACACACCACCATCTCTCCGCTACCGGTGACCTGCAGTTCCAGTACTTCTTCCAAATGCATTCCGAGATGACAATGCAAACCCTAGGTGCCCTTTCCTTCCCGTCCAGCCACTGGCGTTCCCCGTTTCCGGTCACCGGCTTCCCCTCCACTAGAACCTCAACCTCACTCTCATTCTTCCGTACAGTGAAATGCTGCGCTCTCACAAGCTCCCCTTTAGGTATCAATTTTTTTTCTTCTTTCTTTTCTATGTTTTTAGTTGAAAGTTATTATTGCTGAGAAAATTAGAGAAAGTACCAATTCAAAAGAATATGAAGAATTTTTTATTATTATTATTTTTAAGTGTACTTTGTCTCATTTTCACAGTCACTAACTGAAAAGGCTAAGACTTATTAAAGTGAAAGCGATAGTTTTAATCATTAAATACCATATGCCAAGTTACATTTTTTTTTTTTTTATATATAAAAATTTCAAAAAAATTAGTTGCAACCAAAAATTTAAAAAAAAAAGAAAAAAGAAAATTAAGAATTTAAGTTATAAGTGATTCTGTTATTTCAGTTGACAATGAGATAAAATTTGTGGAAGCGGCTAAAAGATCGAATCTAGTGCCACTTTATCAATGCATATTCTCCGATCAGCTCACTCCGGTTCTAGCTTATCGGTGCTTGGTTAAAGAAGATGATCGGGAGGCTCCGAGCTTTCTTTTCGAGTCAGTGGAGCCTCAGCCTATTGTTTCGAGTGTTGTAAGTGTGTGTGTGTGTGTTTTGGGATTTTTGTTATTTTGGTTTTGAATTTCGAGTGGTGTAACCATATTTTATTATTGAACGCTGCATTAATTGTAATAGGGGCGTTATAGTGTAGTTGGAGCTCAACCAACAATGGAAATCGTTGCAAAAGAACATAAGGTAATGATAATGGACCACGAGGAAGGTCGCTTGACTGAAGAGTTTGTTGAAGATCCAATGGTGATTCCGAGAAGAATCTCGGAGGATTGGAAGCCTCAACTTATTGATGAACTCCCGGGCACATTTTGTGGTATGAGAATTATGCTACATAATATATGCCTCCTTTTGGGAAGCACATTTACCAGTGGAAGCGTTTTTTCCTTAGTCTTGTATACTGTTCACGGATCCACAAGGACCATATTTAGCAACTTTTTCTTTAAAATTGAGTCTCACGGCACTATTCACACATTTAAAAATTATTTTGCTACAGTGTTTTCAGTTTTCAGCAATAAGCGGTATCCAAACAAATATCTTGCTTAGTGTTGAAATTCGATATACATTTTAAGTATGATTGGATCATGACCCTGTGCTAATTTTGTTTTAAAGTTGGTTTCTTGGATATACTATGCTCAAGCTGAAACAAAAATGCACAGAGAAATAACTTTTTTCGTTTATTGCTGATTCAGATAACTTATTCAAACAATTTCCTCAATAACCCTCTTAATTGGAATATTGCATTAATGTATGCTAGAGGCATATAAATGTATAAGTTTCTCTCATGGCATGCTTATTGTCCTACAAGTTGGCAAACCCATGGTGGGTCTCATTCATAATAGGAATCGGGTATTTGGGATTCACTTGATTGTCTATTGATGGAAGTGAACTATAAGTGTTGTATTCCTCTTTCTATTTCTGAAATACCTTGCTTTGTGGTAAATTGCTGTCATGACTAGGTGGCTGGGTAGGATATTTCTCTTATGATACAGTTCGGTATGTTGAGAAGAAAAAGCTTCCATTCTCTAGCGCTCCAAAGGATGATAGAAATCTTGCTGACATACATCTTGGCCTCTATGATGATGTGATTGTTTTTGATCATGTGGAGAAGGTAATCTTGTTTTGTTGCATTGACAGTGTGTGACCTTTTACAGGTGATCATAATTCTTGGTTCTGATGTTTCCATGCATGTATCATTTGTCAAATACCACTTAAATTTTCTTTGTAATTATTTTTTGGTTTCCATTTGAAAGTTTGAAAATTTTTTTTGGCCCCCTTTGTAGTGCTCATGTCCTAATTTGTACATACTAAGATGTCCATGTCTCTCGGAAATGTTATGGGCATGATCATTCCTATTAGAGGTGAAAGAAGGGAAATAATAAATTAAAATATGCACGTATACACTTCCCAAGATTTTGCTTATAATAAATGGCAGTGTATACTGCCAAGGAGCTCTAGTTCAATTGACACCTCCTCCACTTATAGGTGTTAGGTGGAGGGTAAGGCGGCGGGTTCAAAACCCACTGAGTGCGTTTGTAACTTGCCAATAAAAAATAAATAAATAAATAAATTGCAGCATATATGATTGTACATTAAGGTATTATATTGCCATTTGTGATGGGTTTTTAAAAGTTGATTTGCACTTCTGCTTATGGGTAGTTGAGTTTCATAATTTATGGGCATCTTGGTGTTCTGTTCATATGCAGAAAGCATATGTGATTCACTGGGTGAGGCTAGATCGGTACACCTCTGTTGAGAAGGCTTATAATGATGGGGTGAAACGCTTGGAAGTATTACTGTCCAAAGTACAGGATATTGACCCGTGAGTAACTGTTGTTCTTTTTCTTTGTATGAAAATACTGGAGGTCATAAAATTGGTAAGTAATTTTTTGATTTTATTGTCAATTTTTAGCCCAAGGCTTTCTCCAGGGTCTGTGAAATTACACACTCACCATTTTGGCCCTGCTTTAAAGAAGTCAACCATGACAAGCAAAGAATACAAGAATGCTGTACTACAGGCCAAAGAACATATTTTGTCAGGAGATATCTTCCAGGTTGTATTAAGTCAATGTTTTGAACGGAGAACATTTGCAGACCCATTTGAAATTTATAGGGCTTTGAGAGTTGTGAATCCAAGTCCATATATGACTTACTTGCAGGTTTGTATCTCTTAAACCTCTTCTAATCTCAGGCCCTGGTTTTATGAGTTTGCTAAGCTGTTCTTTCTGATTTATTTTTCTTTTAACTTGTTCTCAATCAGGCTAGAGGGTGTATTCTGGTTGCTTCAAGTCCAGAAATTCTTACGCGTGTAAAGAAGGTATTTTATAACACTAATTTGAAGTCCAACAAAAAGATTTGCTCCTTGTTTAGCTTTAAAATTATTTTTCTACCCATAAATTTAAGCAAGTTTGTGGATGCTAGTGAGGTTTTATGTAATTAGAATTTATTTTTCTTCTTAGAATATTTATAAACAAAGATATCCATTTCTACAATGTTATGAACAGAATAAGATTGTCAATCGGCCATTGGCTGGAACTGTGAGAAGGGGAAAGACAAAGAAAGAAGATCATATGTTGGAAGATCAGCTGCTAAGTGATGAAAAGCAATGTGCAGAACACGTCATGCTTGTTGATCTGGGTCGAAATGATG
Organism: Quercus wislizeni; assembly: GCA_023055345.1. Taxonomy (NCBI): domain Eukaryota; kingdom Viridiplantae; phylum Streptophyta; class Magnoliopsida; order Fagales; family Fagaceae; genus Quercus; species Quercus wislizeni. Next base: position 3,087,279 of record JALGQJ010000006.1, on the reverse strand, counting down.
TTGGAAAGGTTTCTCTTAAATCATTCTAATCACGTCTCTCTTAAGAGTCTCTTCTTTGTTTTTGCTAGAAAGGGTGTGACTTCTCTTTTTATTGTTAGCTGCATATATAAAACTGGTCTTGGTGACATAGATTCTAAATGTAGGTCTCAAAATCTGGTTCTGTGAAGGTGGAAAAGCTCATGAATGTTGAACGATATTCCCACGTGATGCACATAAGCTCCACAGTGAGAATCTGCACTCTAGTGTCTGTTATTGGTTGAATAGGAACCTGAAAATGTTTTTTTCTTCCAGAGAATGATTTTCTGCATAAAGCATGCATAACATGTTATTATGTCATTTGCACTGTCTTTCCCTCTATGACTGGATGGTGTAGGACAGGAACCTAGAGTTGGGAGAGTCTATGATTTTGACATTGTGTATACATATGACATTTAAAATGAGTAAGTGAGAGCAACCGAAGAACTAATGGTTGTGATGTGGGTGACAACCATGTTGTAATTGCCAATTTTGGGTTGAATGTGCATTTATTCCCCTAAGGAGAATAGTATGTCTACAGTAATAAGATGTAAATGTCTATACACTACATAATATAGATGAAATGCCTTGCTTCAAGTGATATGGGAGATGCAAGAAAATTATTATTTAATATTATTTATGTTTGCAAGTCAATTGTATTTTTATGTTTTAGGTTTTAGTAGTTTATTGGGCTATTAGTATTTTAATTTGGGAAGCAAGGTTATTTTTGTAATAAAGCAATTAGGGTTTTCTAGCCAATTAGAATTAGGGTTTAGCAATCCTTTATAAGCAACCTATTGTACTCCTTGAGAAGATAGTTGATATTTTGATGAATGAAAATAATGGCCGTTTGGTCTTTATTTGGTCTGGTGCTGACTCTAGGTCTACCTTAGGTGTTGACTCTTAGTGGTTTCCCCGCTTGGTGTTGACTCTAAGCAAGGCCTAGGTGTTGACTCCTAGGTCATATCTTTTATTTTATTGTTGTTTCAGTTTTGTTCTGGTCGTCCTGCGTCATCAAGTTTTGTTGATTAATGGTTATTGGGGTTAGGTCTAGCACTCAAGACATCAAATGAACTGAAATATATATATATATATATGTGTGTGTGTGTTTTGTTTTGTTAGTTGTACAAGTCCATTTTGCCTCTTTTGCAACATAGTATTATTTCCTTTCTTGACTTTCCTAACTTGAGGAAAATTAGGATTTTGCTAAATTTCCTATATTCAATTACCATATTGATTCCAGGGATGATTATGCACTTGTTCCACATTGGTTCTATACACTATTATCCAAGAATATTCTTTGAAAGCACTACAAAGCAATGTGACCTTATAGATTCATAGTGACAAACGCATGCTGATTTATCTTATGCAGGTTACGGGAGAGTTGCAAGATCATCTCACTTGCTGGGATGCCCTTAGTGCTGCATTGCCTGTTGGAACTGTTAGTGGAGCTCCCAAGGTTTGTGGTTATTTTGCTTGTTTTCATTCTTTTCATTTGCCCTGTGGCTGCATATTTGGTTCTAAATCAATGACGAAGTGTTGCCAAAACAAGAGCAATACTAGGATACAACTTGTTTAAAAAAAAATTTCACTACTTGATAAGATAACTAGTTGTGATTAGTGCAATGTCACTTTCACATGAGCTCATCACTGATACAACTTTTATTATGCACCAATTATAATATATCACCTCAATAGTTATAAATAATTGTATCGCTAGAGTTATTGCAAAAACAATGTGGGCTGTTGTAAGAAAGTCAAGATCATTGCGAATGAATTAGCCATGTGCCATGTGTAATCTTACCTAGTTTACTGTTCTAAATTTGCAGTCTCGGATCAAGATTTATATCCCCTCTTTGTTCTGGTTGTCATTGATGATTTGTCCAGGTCAGGGCCATGGAGATAATTGACGAGCTGGAAGTGACTAGACGTGGACCATACGGTGGAGGCTTTGGAAGCATTTCTTTTTCGGGTGACATGGACATTGCTTTAGCTCTAAGGACAATGGTATTCTCCACGGCAACCCGATATGACACAATGTACTCTTATAAGGATGCCACCACACGCCAGGAATGGGTTGCTAACCTTCAAACTGGTGCTGGTATAGTGGCTGACAGTAGTCCCGAAGACGAACAACAGGAATGTCAGAACAAAGCTGCTGGTCTTGCCCGTGCCATTGACTTGGCGGAATCAGCATTTGTTAATACTAGCTGATGCTCTATGCCTCTATGCAATGGCACAGCCCTCCCCCTTTTTTTATTTATTTGAGAGGGGAGGTAGAGCGGGTCAAACCCGATAAAGGGATGGAGAGTAGCTTAGTTTGTCCCAACGGCCAACTAAGCTCTAAGGCCGTTGGGACATACTGTAATTTTATTTTGAAATAATTTGTAGCAAGTTTTTGGTATGATCGGTCTATATGTAATATTCATATTTTGATATATGATATTATTTAACATTTAGAGAAGTAATTTTAATTATATTGCAAGATGAAAAACATTGTCAAAAAACGCAAAATGGGAATGCAAAAAGAGAAAAGTAAGAAAGAGAAAAGAAAAAGAAAAAGAGAGATAGAACATAGAACAAGAAAATAAAAAAGAGAAGTTATTTTTTTATTGGAGAATGAGAATCCTTATAGTTTGGCTAATATAGCAAATGCGAATGCAAAATGCATTTCGCATAAACTAATAAATCGAAGGCTACAAAAATTTACAAGATCCATTTCATTTTATAAAAATATGTGAAATCTTTTTTTTAAAGATCAGAATTCAGGAAAATTGACTTATTATATCGTTAAAAGAAAAGAAAAAAAAGAGTGACTTTTATGCCTTTATTAAAACGACGTCGTCTTACATGTCCCTTTTATAAATTTCCCTTTGTTGCACTACTACACACAAAAAAAATTCATATCCATGGCGTCGCTGCTACTGAGACTGAGAGCACTTCCAATTCCAACTCTGGCACCCGATATCTCCTCCAATTTATCGTTTTCTCAATCCGAAACTCTCTCTCTTCCAAAACCCATATCCCCAAATTCTGTTTCACTCTCTGTGACCTCTCCAACACTACCATTAATAAGTAACTGCGTCTATCACAAACCCTTCAAAAACATATTCATAACATTCATATGTATATGTGTTCGTTTATGTTTCTTTTTTATAAAAATTTTGGGCTAAAATTTCTTTGTTTTGCTTTGGTTTTCAGTTCACTGTGGCAGAGGTGACAGAAAGACCGCCAAAGGCAAGCGATTTGCTCACTCCTTTGGAAATGTGAGTTTCTTAAATTCATTATTATTTTTTCTTTATTTAAAAGTTGGATGTTTTTGTTCTTTGTTTGGCTGCTGAGAAAACCCAGGAAAAGCTAGGGAAACATAGGGAATATGAAAATGAAACAATAACTTATGGTGTCAGCTCTATCATGATTGCATTTATAGGGTGTTTACGAGATTCGAATCCGGGTCTCTTGTTTTAGGACAAGAGACTTTACTAGTTTAGCAAACTGAAACCCAATTTGTTTTTTTATTAGACTAACTGAACAAACTATGAAGTATCAAAGATTTCAAATTTTGATATATTATATGTTTTTAATATTTTGGGCAACCAAATTGAGTGCTTTCATCTTTGATGAATGATTATGAGAATGGTTTTGGGTTTTGATTGCGTTGTGTGTCATCAACAGGCAAGGCCTAGGGGCAAGAAGAAGGGGAGAGGTCCACCGAAGCCACCTATGCCTCCGTCGGAGCCTAAGAAAGATCGCTTTGATAATGATTAGAGATGGTGAAGGTTGATATTGATGGCTTATTGGTTTCTAAAAGATTGTTGAGCTTGATTTCTTTTTTTTCTTTTTTTTTTTCTTTTTTTGTGTGTGTAATTTCTGACACTTGAATGCTTTTAATGTTAGTAAAATTGCTTCTATAGATCTTTAATTTGTAAATCAAAGAAATTTGTTTGTGATTTTACTTCACTAAAAGACAGTCAATTTTCTTGCTAATTACCCGAAATTGTGGTTAAGATCACAATTTGTTAGCTATTCCATTTTGTAAAATTCAGGGTTTGGTTGATGTGTTTTTAAGAGAAAACAGATGTGAAGCCCCAGCATGTGGGTTTTATGGTAAGAAAACTGGGAGACGGCAAACAGTATCTGAGTAAAGCAACCTACAACAGTTTGAAATTAAAGGCATGAATTGTTGTTGATTGAGACAGATTTGGGAGTTACTATGTGATATTTTTAATTATAAGTTGGGTTTCGTATTTGGTGTTGAATTAGTGAATTACCCATGTGCTTGTGTGAGCCTGTGTGGATTGACTGTGAATACCTAAGTATTTGTGGAGAGAGAGTGATTCTGATACATTTATTAATGTTGCTTGGGAACATATAATGGATTTGTTTTCCTCAATTGTTACATGGATTTACAAATATTCGTTAAAGAAAACACTAAATACTTTAAAAACAAGTTTCACAGAAAATATGTATTTCACAGAAAATACGAGATCTAGACAGATACAAACATTGAAATTGGTATTTCGTTGCTCTTAATAACTAATCTAATCTTCTAGTGTTGGAGTTCTCAACTCATAGAAATCATTTTGGTGAAATTGCAATTTACATTATCTTTTTGTAGGTAATTTTCTTGTCTGTCTCACTTAGCATTGACATGGATTGAACTTGGTTGCTTCTATGATATTGTTGAATTAGCACTTTGATGATCTATATTGTTTTTGTGGGCATTCAGACTGTTTTGCAATGTGGTTCTAGTGTGTGTTTTACTAAATTTAGAGTTTTGTTATGTTTTAAGATCTAACCTCGGACTCTGGACTTTTTGCTAAGAAGCCAATTGTTGAAAAAGGTTAATCAGTGCATACTTTAATCTTGATTCTCATAGATAGGTGCTTGATTTTAGTTCAGGTTAATCATGTTTATAGTTATATACTGTATAAAAGGTTGAAATGGCATTTATAAGTGTTTTAACGAGTTAGAATCCATAGTTGGAACCCATTCCCCCACTAAAATGCAAGTGGATTGCGCATGAAGCAAGAGTAGTTTTATTTGCTGCAACAAAAGCAGTTGAACTGGGATATAAATTTGTAATTTGTGAAGGAGACACCATGAATGTAATCTTTCCACTCGACTGCTCTCCATTGGACTCCATTGAGAATATCACTGCTAGAACTATACTTGTCTTAAATTCTTTTTATTTAATGCTCTGTCACTCATTCAATTAGGGAAGCTAATTTTGTGACCAGTAATGTAATTAGATGGAGATGGATTCATTTACCAATATTTGTAATTTTGTCTTTCTTTGTTTTAATTTGTGAGAAGTACTATTCAGAAAAAAAAGAAAAAAAAAGTGCATGGCATGAATGCCCAAAGAGACTTTATCACTTAATTAAAAAATTTCTTATGTAGAAAAGGATGTCAAAAGTAGAACAAATGGCTTGTTTGGTTTGTGTGTGTGTGTGTGTGTGTGTATTTGCAGAGAGTTACTTTCATATATCAGTTACATTCCTTCATTACTTGCATATATTAGTGCTCCATTGCATCCCTTTGCAGAGAGAGTTTTGGACATTAAGATACTGCACGCCCTTGTGTCTTGCTGCAAACTAGATATTTACCAAAGCTGATTTTGTAGTAATCTTACTGGATAAGGTTGCTTACCCAAAGTGAAATCTTCTGGTTTCATTCTGTGAACACAATTTATATTATGCTCTTTTGAGTTTCAGCTGAAAGTATGCAGTGAAATATCCTATGCAGCAATTTCTGCTCGTGCTGATAAGAATATGCCACAGGAAATGGGCTGCTAATCTTTTATAGGTACTCTAGTTTGCAAATGAGTGTCAGGAAACATAGTTACCAGAAACTAATGGCACACTTGAGAGTTGAGGCATTAAAGGTTGCCTCTACAAATACATCCAAAGTACTGCACTTGATGATATGAAATTGATTGACAGCAAGCAACTGATTGGTTTTGTAACAGAGACGTATTACCAACCATAAGATTTACAACATATTTGTTTATTTGTGAACATAAATAGAAGATTCATAGGGGTTGGAAAACACCAAGATTTTGAAAGTCACCAAAATTTTTTTTTCCTTCTTTTTAAAATATCAAATACATCAACTGTTTAATTTAATGCGCATATAGAAGCTGTAAAATAAGAAGCAAATAGAGAAAGAATAATACCAAACATAAAAGCATATGCAAAAAGAGAATGACGATGAAACTCTAATCAGTATATATATAGATGATATGACTGCAGCTTTAAAAACTAAGTCAGGTTTTCCACATTTATTTTAGACTCTGATCTACCTCAACCGAGTTGGTCGGTTACTTAACTAAACAGTGTTAGTAACTATAAGAATAACATCCTAACAATTTGTACCTAGGGACATATTATATATAATCTAGCATAAAATCAAAGTAAACTCCTACGCAAATAACGAATTACACCAAGTTTCAAAATCTTCATCTTTCTCCTCATTCAATGGTGACACATAATGTGATGCACTATCCATGCTTATAAGTTATAACTTCAACCCAATCAATATTACTGAAATCCAAAGGTGGTATCTCAGGATTGGCCCCTATCTAAGGAGTGCTCATCTCTGAAATCAGTGATGGAAGTTTCAGATTCTCAAATGAAGCAGTGTCCTCTATTTGGTGTAAATTGTCTTTTGTAACCCCTCCTCAATTTTTAAATTTATTAATCTGGCAAAGGACATAATCATCCTAAAATTCAAGAAAAAATGTCATTTAAAGATAGACTGATAATATGATAAAAAACACAAGATATTGATTTTGCATGAGAATTAATTAAATTGTCCTAGATGTATACTCCAATTTAATTTTTTTTTAAAAAAATTATTTTACTTATAATAATAACAAATCAAGAAACAGTATAAAAAAAAAAAAAAAATTGCTTATAGAAACAGAACATGTTGAAAGACAAAAAAGAAGAAGATAATAATTAGAAAAATAACATGTTGAAAGACAAAAAAAAAAAAAAACAAAAAAACAAAATTTTATTATATCAATAAAAAATAAAATGCAGTGGAACCTGCTTTAAAAATGAATTTGGTTGGAGTTTTAAAAATACAACTTAAAACTTTGTTTCGAAGATCACTATACAGATGCGAAAACTGAAATCATCTCCTACATGTTTTCATCTCATCATTTTGTTCATTCAAATGTATTGTTGCAATTTGGGTAATATCCAAATTGAAATATCAAGCTGTTACGAGAAATTGATTATCAATAATGAATTGATGCATCCACAACTTATTTTTATGAAATTGCTTAAGGTTTCACTTTGAATTTAATTTTAAGGTTTCCACATGCTGTTTGATGTCTTAGTTGAGAGATGAACGAAGGAACAAGTTGTCTTTTTTACAATATTGGCATAGCAGATTTGGTCTTGCGTCGTGTCGTGTTCATGGCAGCGAGTTTCATAATCCTCTGGTGTTAATAGAATATGCTCAACAACTTTGGCATGGCTATAGGCAGATTTGCAGAGTTGAGGAGATGCACATCCCTGCTGTTCCAACTAACATGGAGCAATTCGGGATGTTGACGTATCATGGTCATTGCTGCAAAGTCCTCTAGTGTGCGACAGTAACATAGTAGAATGGATGCTTATGTCTATGGACTATGCAGTAATTGACGTACTGAATTTTTGCCTGGAGGTTGGTGTTTTCGATTTTCTTATGGACTGAGATGATCTCGCTTCAGTCAAAGTATTGAAGGCTGGTCGAAATCCATCAACCACTTATGGCCACTTATTGGCGGATGTACTTAGACTGTGCTCTTGTTTAGATCCTTTAATTTTAATTATGTTTGTAAATCTTCCAATAATGTGGCTAGTTTGTCAGCTTCTACTGCAGAAACCCAAACTGATGTTGTAGTTGGATGGAGGAGTTACCTCCTCATTTTGGTGCTGCTGTTGCAGCTGATGTACCTTGATGAATTATATCAATAAACTTTCTAATCTTTATTCATATAAATAAATATCTTGTATATACATGAACACTATAAAGTACAAATTTGAATAGTCCATTTTCTTGTGTAAAGAAGTTGAAACTAAAAAAATTTGAACTTCATTTTCTTAAACTTTCTCATGGACCCAACAAACTGTTACTTTCCATGATATTAAATTTAACTACTCATTTTTAACCTCAAAACCAACACATTCCATACAAACTAAATTCAAATATTCATAATCATAATTAATCAAATTCCAATAAAGCAATTTACTTATCATCATGAGTATAAAGTGTTTTTATTTCAACAAACCAATTCTACTTATAACCAATATATATATATATATATATATCAAATTTCCAAAAAAAAATGCCCCAAAATTTTGTATACATCATGTTTGACATATTAAAACACAATACTAAATAATAAGCCCAAAAACATCCATCGGACACAAGATATGACAAGGTAACAAGAAGATACTAAAGACCAAAACTAAAGTTGCCAAACACAACAGAAACAGAGAATTAGTAGAGGAATGCCTTAGATTGCTGTTGACAACTAGCTCAAGTTACTCTGCTCTACTTTAGAGTAACAAATATTTTGACAATACGAGGGAATGATAGGGATATGATATCTATCACAGCCTCCAATCTATGTGGTTGGAAGCTAACAACCCCATTTAGACTTAAAACTATGCTAGTTCCACCTTTTACTTGTATTCAGTTTTCATTTATGTATATTTCTATATGTATGTATTGATGTATGCAAATACAGATGTACACAAAAATCGCCATAGAATTTACATGAATGAGGTGGTGGCAGAAGCTTAATGTTGATGGCAGCAAGAACCTAGTCATAGTCAGAATAACTAACCTTGTAGGTAGGTGGCCACCCCTGCTCCCATTCCAATCTTATGTTATTCAAAATTACATAGGGAAAATGCTTTTTCTGACTCCACCAATTTTGGGGGTTCCAATATCACCTAAAATTTCTACCAGTTGCATGTTATACTTCTAATCATAGTGATCAAATTAATTTATTAAAAATTATTTCTTTTTATATTCCACATTAATATTGATCATGAATCCTTGAAGCCCAAGTGATCAAGTTGAAGGGATATTAAATCCTTACACTGAAACATGTTATCTTGAGTACAAAGGTCACATGAATGCTATTATGTCCATTTCCACTGAAGCAACAAGAGAGTGGATTGCTTTAAGCCTGCTACTCATATTTTTATTGCATTTTCATTCGGGATGGATAATAGACAAAAGCATCATTGGATGTGGGTATCTAGGAGGTTGAAATTGGTAGCTGTCTAAACTCTAAAGAGTCCAGGAGATTGGTGAAGTAGTTCAATGTGCAGCATAGAATCTTCTGCATGAGCTTCCAATCTTAGCTGTCTCTTTGTAAGGCTGATTGCATGCATTTGTTGTTCCTTTTCTGGCTTACTTAAAAAAATAAAAGAAAAAAAATGAAGATGAAATTTGCTTTGCCTATCAGTTTAAATCAAATAGTGAGAGTTTAGTAGGGGATAAGAGTTATTTTAAACACTGATGATTCACGTTAGTATGATATATCTATTATTTTCAATATCCTATATTAAATGATTTTTTTTCCTGAACTCTACACAATATATTTCATGTGCTTAGGCAACAAGATGTCTGTTTCAAGCTGGCTTCAAGATGATAATCATGGAGGAATCATGATAAGGCACAATGTTGGTAAAAGCGTGATGCACACTCAAGTACAAAGGCCTCCTAGAGCCTAAACACAAAGTGCAAGCATGCGCAATCTTAATAGAAAATCAAGCGATCAACTAATCATATAAAATTTTATACAATTCTCTTGTGCTTTACAAAATATACACACTGATATTTGATATCTATGACCAAAATGAAGACAAGATGTACATGGTTGAATCAGTATACACCCAAAAGCAAAGGCTAAAAGGCGCTACAATGTTAAGTAACAATTTCTATGCCTAACAAAGGCCATGCAATGCAATGCAATACTAAAGTATATAATCATCATCCTCATTAAGAATAGGGCCATTATAATTGTCATCACAATATTTGTTGCTCTCCCTAGTGACTGACCTCATTCTTGCTCGAGTCTCCTTGGGTGAGTATGGTAGTGTTGTTGAGAGTTTGCTGTTACATATGTTATCTTTGTCAACATTCATAGCAGCAACTTTGCTAGTCTTTCTCTCATGAGGTTCTAAGTGTAAATTTGATTGTGTAGTGAGGTTCTGTGTTTACTGTTTAGTGACTAATGATTAATTACCATACACCAATTTGTCCCTATTTAGAAAGCAGCACATTCAATTCAGCAAAAATCAAGGGTTTGAAAAACAGATTTACCGTAAATTCAAGATCTGAGAAGTGATCATTGATTCATTACCAAACAGAGAGAAACAGAGAAAGTACAATTACAATTACAATTACAATTACAAAGAGCCACCCAACGAAACAATCCGCATAGATATACAAACAAAATATCCGAAAATGGAAAGTACAAAGAAACCGAGCTCACCAATTATTATCATCATCGCTTGCTATCGTAATCGACGATCTCGGAGTCGGTGACTGATCTAGAGTGCTGCACTATGGACCGTCCGATGGAGTTGATCCAATCCTCCTTCTCCTTCTCGGAATCGGCAATGAAGTACATGGTATCGGATCGGGTGGAGAGTTCGAAAGCGTACTGTCTGTTGAGGATGTCTTCGGCGCCCTTGACTGTGAGGCAAGTGGCCACGGGGATGACGCCACGTGGCTTAGAGACGCGGGTGACGGTTGAGTCTTTGAACCAGAACAGCTTGCCTTGCTTCAACACGAACCAGCGGCGACGCCAGGTTTTGATGTACTCGCCTTGCTTGGTTAGCCACCCGGTGCGCTCCGGGTTGGCCCAATACTCCACGCCGTCGTAGTTGTTGGGCTGCTCCGCCTGGCCCGTCGCAGCCCGCCATAGGCTCGCCATCGGAACTTCTTTTCTAGAGGATCGTTGAGTGGTCGGTGGTGAGAGTGAAACTGAAAGAAAATTTTAGGATTTTTTTGGGTCGACCTTTTATTTTCTTTTGTTGGGAGAATTTGTAAATGTGGCCGTTAAATTTTGCGTATTTATGAACAAACCCAATGAGTCCATGATATTTTCATAAACTAATGGATCATTGATTTGTTTTTTTGGGTGCTAACTAATATAGGCCTGGCACAAGAGAAATGAGTGGATAAAGTTAAACAATTTATGGATAAAGTTTTTCTTTAAATCGGTTTAAAGGAATCTCTTTTTAACTTCTTAATGGCAACTTATAAAATTATTCATTTACAATTTTTTTAACAAGTTGCAGAATTTATTAAATAGATTACGTGACTAAAAGTACATGTTAATGGTTATAAATCGAGAATCATTTACTTATTCTAAACCTAGAAAACATGATTCTCTTTATTAACCTTTTCACTTTGTTCTCCTCCTTCCATCTTTTTTAAATGTCTTATTAATAATAGAGTCATGTTAACGGGTGCTTTTAGGGCAATTGTTAATAAATCATATTAGAAAAAGTTTTAACACTACTTTTATGAGAAATATAAAAAGTTGACAGAAAAATTAATTGTTTTATCATTTTTCTATAAAATATTTCTAAAAATAGTTCCTAAATCAATGCATAAGGTATTCGTTAACAATTCACTTAATAATAATGCTTAGATGTTCATAGAAAAAAGAAAAGAAAAGAAAAGGATGGAAATTACATGAACCTCCTTGGCAATAAAGAAACTACAATAACCAATAATATTTTGTGAAAATGACAATACCCTCCTTGAGTTTTGTGATAAACGTAAGATATATGATGAAATCCAATGTTCCTCGAGTTATCGTATTTTTGTAGACTAACATATCGTGAGAGATGTGTCCCTCAAAAAAAGAGATTTGGGTACCTTTTTAGGGCACCTATCTTTTTGGGTAAGTGGTATGGAGTCGCCATTTGTTTTTCTTTATACAAAAAATTAAGAAAAAAAATACTAATTACAAATTACATGATTGAATAGTCCTTTTCATTGATTGAACAAATATTACATATTTGGAAAATTGAAAAGTTAAATAGCTTTGGGTCTTAGTTACATTCTACCCAAAAATAAACAAAGACAATGCTAAATCTACTTAACTAAAGACCTAAATCCGGAGGCTAGGTTATGGAATGGGAATGTGTTAGGCACCCATTCTGCCCAGACAGAGTCTGGTCTTCTAGACTAATGTGACCAATGTACTATGCTATGCATGTCATGCATGATATGTTGAATATGTGAATAAAAAATTAAATCACACAAATTTATATATGGATGAAATCTCTTCTTTTGTTGAAAAAATAAAACCTGGTTTTATTGTTAAAAAAAATGATTTTGATTTGTCAAAATATCAGATCTGTTTGGTAGTATGTAAAAAAAAAAAAAGATGGTTTTTGATGATAAAAATTCAGATCTGTTTTGTTATATTTAAAAAAAAAAAGATTTTTGATGACAAAAATTTTGTTGTATTAAAAAAAAAAAAAAATTCTAAGAAGAAAACTTCACTCATAATCTAAATTTATGCAATCATGAATTAAAATAAACACAAACATAGCAATGCATAATCTCTTTCTTTATTTCAACAATTTGCATGTTTTAAGAAAATCATATTTGAGAAAAATTTAGATCTGCATCTCATAAAGATGCAGATCTCTTTTTGTTTGAGAAAAATTCAGATTTGCATTTTAAGAAAGATGCAAATCAGTTTTTGTATTGAGAAAAAATTCAATTCTACATCTTATAAAGATGCAGATATGTTTTGTTTTAAGAAAAAATTCAGATCTACACCTTATAAAGATGCAATTCCGTTTTTTTTTAAGAAAAATAATTGTTCACATGCAAATTTATTGACATACAAGAAAAAGATTATAACAATCATATAGAAAATATCATGCTTTAAACAAAAGGACAATCAACAATTCATAGATATTTGAAAAAGAAAGAGATATAATGTGCATCATCACATCACAAGAGAAGGGTGAAGGAAACAACCTTTTGCATGAGCACACTTTGTTCTTGAGAGGATGTTTTAGGGTTCAAAAAAATTTGTTCAATTCTCTTTGAAACCTAAAAACCCTAATTTTGCAGCAACACTCAGAGAGAGGATAAAAAAATATGTGTGGTTTAAGAGTAAAAAACGTATGCCTCTCAGAGCGTAAAAAAAAAGTGCTCAATTATGAGGTTCAGTCTCTATTTATAGAGACCAGAAGACTTTAAAAAATAGGTATGGACGATTAGGGTTTGAATCTGAATGCATCCTTTTGCGAAAAGGTCGAAAAGGGTGTGCCTTATCGTCACCTGAAGGCCATTGGGCTAAAGTCCACATGATGGCAATTTGGCACTTTTAGAGTGCCGTTATGTTAGGTTTTATTCTTAAAGTTCTATTTGCATAGTTATCTTTCTTGGTAATTTAATTTTTTATTTTATTTTATATGGAACAAGTGCATTTGAGGAGCTTGATATGGTTCACATCTTCTATAATGTGTGTGTATATATATATGGTGCACATCATCTTGTTATTTATTTATTATAATTTATTTTGGTAATGATAATATTTGTGAGCTTTGGATTGTGTTTTATCCTCCCTTGTGTTGAAGTTGTTGTTGCTGTTATTATTATTATTATTATTTGAAAAAATACTAGTCAACCTGATCGAACCCAACTGATTCAACATGTAACTAGATGGACTCAGCTTGTTTTGTAATCTGTTTAGGAATCCGAATAAGTCTAATCCTAATTTTATCAACCCAACCCGTTTGCCAAATCTACCAATTGGTTCCATTGCTAAAGGTTTGTAACTTAAAAGTGCAGTAGGCTATAATCTATCTTTAAAAAGATAAGAATGAAAAAAAGATATAGGATAATTGGACAAGAATGAACTTTTAACCATCTTTGAATTTTGCCTTAAGCATAAGAATAATATGTCTAATAACAAATTTTAAGATATTTTTTATAATTTATGAGGTGATAGATAGTGATTGATGTATGTAGAATTGATGGTAGTGTTGCTTCAAAAAAAAATTGATGTTGACTAATTACAATCTGTCATCTATAACGAGTATTGTAAGGTGTTCGTTAAGAAATTGTTTTATATCAAATTTTTTCTTTTATGTCAGATTTTTTATCAGTTTTATAATGTATGAAGCCAGCAGAACTAACTTTTTAAATTCCACTTATTACTTCAGCCATATTTTCAGCTTATCTCATTAATTCATGCAAATTTTCTATTAGTTGAATTCCACGACAACTCATCCCTAATTGCAAGCACCTTATAGTGCTCGTTAACATTTCCTTTTATTATATGTGTACCACTCTTGAATTGAAAAAATAGCGTGGTTTGATACTAACATGAAGAAGAATCAAAATTATTTTCACATTGGATGTTCCACATTTTTCCAATGAAAATGGTTTGATAGTTTCACATGGGTTGCTTGGACGATGTTTAACATTATCATAAAGTCATACTCCACACTTGACGTTTGAATCATGATTTTCCACTCTGTTTGACACTTCGCATGGTAATAAATTTGTCCTTGCTGCCTTGCGAGAAACGATGCGTGTAATTTCAAAAGTCTCAACTTTCAAGTCATTGTTTTACTAACAGAATTGGGTCTAATGTTCCACTCGATTTTCTCACTTAATAAAGAAAATTTGTAAGTCACATTTTCAGTTTATAAAAACACACTGTCTACGACTCTACATAATACACTGTGAAATAAACAATACTAAGAAATAGAAATACTGTCTTAAAACTTAAAAGGAATATCGGCCAGCGGGGTTTACACGGCAACAATGCTGTGAGGTGTTAGAAATGAAAAATGATTTTCCTCTCTCCAATGAGATGCCCCTAACATCTCTTTAGAAAGGCTTGAGGCTTGGGGTTCAAGTAATAATTTAGTAACAATAGTGTCATTTGGGATGCTTTATGTTTGTAATTCAAATCTCATATTTCCCTCCTCTTTTGTAGTTTTTATGCGGTTGAGGTTTAAAATTGCAATAAGGAACCGGGCCTTATAAGTGGGGCAGGCCCAACCCATGAAGAAGAAAGGCTTGGTCCTTAGGAAAAATAAAGAAGGGAGGAGCCCAGCCCATAGGGAGAGAGGAATAAAGTGTTGGGCCTTAGGAAGAAAAAGAGGTACAAAGGAAAGCATGAGCCAAAGACCTTAAGTAAGAGGTGACATCCAAGTCCAAAAGGGAGGCAGGTAGGAGCTAGGCTAGGTTGCTCAAGATCCACTAGAGTTAAAGGGGATCCTCAAAAAATGCTAGAGAAAACCAACTAGGATGTGGACAGCTTAGGGTGGCATGCCCATCGATACAAGGAACGAAGGAGGTCATATCTCATCAGCCGCCTATAATTCAGAAGAAGGCTATGGGAATGGATGGTGGCTTGGAAGTTAGCACATGATGAAGGAGCCTAGGACCTAGGGTAAAGTAGGAAAGGTAAGCTAAGAAGAAAGGTGGTTGGGAGCCATTCTGCCTTTTATCATTAGCAAGGAGGAATCTGTCCATTTAAAGGAAATGGACAAAGTGGGAAGCAGTCAGAGCTCTGAGATGTCTTTTTTAAAAGACCTTGGGAAAAGGATAAGAAGCCTTGACTTGGGAAGAGAATTTGGGCTTACTCAAACGGTATCTCCTATAAGAGGAAGGTCAGCTGGGGGCTTTTGGCTATTAAACCTCAAAAGGGGAAATAATGAGAGAGAGAAAAGGACCAGCCATTAATGTTACAGACATAACATTGGTTCTGGAACCCAAAGCACAAAAAGAATGGATTAGTGGCATGGAAAAACCCTAGAATGGCATTAAAAAGGGGGCTAAAGTTCCAGCCAAAAGGGCATTCAATAAGAAGCACTTAATACACTAGAAAATATACAAAAAGAGAGTTGTGAGCTTTAAATACAATAAAAAGTGAGATACTGTGATGCATCCTATGGAAAATATTTGAGGATACACTTGGATTCAAAGGGATTCAAACTTCACAAATCTTGGAAGCTCAAAGAGAGCTATCTAAGTTTATGATTTTTGAACTTTATTGAACCTTGTGATATCCCAATGAAGTAGGACTCAATGTATTCAAATACTTGATATAATGAAAATATAATCTCACTCTATTTTGAGGATCCCTGACGTTCTTTTATTTGTACTATTTTAGTACTTTTGATATGCCTTAGTTATTCATTTAACCAATAAATATATATATGTCCATGTATATTTGTGTTGTGGAGCCCATGTCTTGTGCACAGATTGGCTTGTAAACGGCCCAACAAAGCCGCAGTGAGTCAAGCCCAATCCACCAACCATTTATACCATCCTTTGGAGACACAGGATCCCCCCAGACAGTTGGGCTTGGGCTTTGTCCAAAGAAGGAACCCACATATGCCATACACCGTATCAATCATACTTAATTTACATTAGGCTTTGTTTGATTGGATGATAGAAGAGATTTAGTTTTATCTTATGTGTTTTTGGTTGGGGGATGAAAAAGTGGAGAAATCGAAAATTCTTTTGTTTGTCTGAGAAAAAAATTGAGATGGTAGAAAATGTAGTTTGTATAAATTTATTTTCATACCCCTATTACATTAAAAAATATTAATGGTTGAAAAGAAAAAAGAAATTGTGGGGGAGTAAAACCTGGGCCCATGAGGTGGGCTCAGATACGACTTTTCATCAACAATAAGTCCGAGGAGAAGAAATTATAGGGAACCCTTGCAACTAATAGGAGAATGCGTAAGTGTCCAGGAATATTGATCCGAGAGGGATACCCTCCTCGGGTCTGGCGTATGTCGGTGAAAGAGGCCTCGGCTTCCCCTTAGTCCAGCTTTCAGGAAATTCCAGAGGTGAAGACTGATTGTCAATGCACGTAGAAGGGATAAGGATGCAGAAATATCTTGAGCAAAAGCTGCTGCCACCGCATTAAATGCATTATAGCAGCTTTCCTGGCCGCATTTATGTGGAGAAGACCCCTGAACAGTGTTTAAAATCATCTTTACCCCCAGGAAACCAAAAAGCTGTGGGAGAAGAAGTGGAAAACTCAAGTACCAGGCTAGATGGCAGACAAGTGGACGATAGGATCGAACAATGAAGGACTATATAATGGAGTAAGACCTCCAGAAGAAAAGGGGAGAAGAAAAACGGAAGAAACCTCAAGAAATAACTATTGTAGCATCTGGAAAAATACAACCCAAAGAAAAGCATTTTATCTAAGTGCATACCCCTCGGACCTAACTCGAATCCATCAATTAGTCCAAAACTTACTCCTCGGACACGAGATCTTAACTTGTGTACGTGTTTTAGTCTCCTCGGCCAAGCACTTAACCTTCAGTAACTGTTGTAAAGTTCGCTGTTAGCCCAACTCTTTGACCCACTCTCTTACAAATTTATTGTATTGGGCTTATTGAGCTTATCTCCTGTTTTCATCCAGGTGTGGGCTACAATTTGTGACCCTACATAAATTATTGGGAAATTTAGACCCCAATAGATAGAATTAACCAATTTTAAGTCAAGTGATTAATTAGTCAAATTATGAATAGTCCTTGGTTAAATCAACAAATATCAATATCATGCATAGTGAAATAGTAAATAAGACAAGACATGATAACTCATGAAAATTAATGAAACAAACTAGTTTCACAGTTAAAAAAAAAAAGGAGAAATCTTCCTATAAAGCAATCCACTATAATAAAGAAAAGTTTAAGAATTAGTACAAAATCTTTGTGTCTACACTCTACAATCTCATTAGGTGAACTTACAGTAGAAAATTTCTACCACTTCAGAACCTCTTAACTCTTCAATATATGAACAATCCATGGATGATGCACCCACAATTACATTCAGAACCTCTGACTAACTCCAATTTTATTTTCTGAATTTGATAATATACAAAATGTCATATTATTTAAAATTTTTAAATAACATGACACTGAATACATATTTAAATTTATAATATTTAATGTGAATCACAAAATGAATCTATTTGAAATGGAAATGACCCTAGTACGTATGGTCGATAGTTAGAGAAAAGCACATGTTAGTGTGAGATCATTCAAGATATGGTATGGTTTTTATTGAATTTAGTATCATAAATATTGAAATGTCACAAAATATGTCGAGTTTTGTGATTTAGTACCATTATCTCTTTTTTTTTTTTTTCTTTTTTTTTTAAATTTTATTTTATGGGTTTAGTATCATTTTCACTCTCCCTTATGAGGAGACTTTGGATCCTAATCCCCTAGGGGAGAATTATAATATTACCATAATAGACAATAAAAAAAAATTGGGACTACAGTGAAATTCATATTAATAAGAAGATGCTCGCACTGAAAGCTGGGAGCCTGGGAACTGGAGATGGTGATATAAGAGGATCTAAAGTTTTTTGCAAAGGCCTTTATAAGTTGTCAGATCTCTTGTAGTGGCCCATGGATTACGAAAATGGGTCTAATCATGCCTAGTCAACTCTCACTAGTAGGGGTGCTGTTATTGTGTAGTACGGGACTCCCTCTAGAGGGATGGGCAGGCCCCATGGGAGGGGTGGGTCAAGGCCTTCAGCGAGTTGATCCATCTATTGATTGTTGGACTCTACTTTTTTTTTTTTTAATATTATTAAGTGGTTGGGATTGCCTGGTATTTATTTTTAATCAAAATGAATAAATATTCTTTACTTATCTATTTATATAATTTTTATTAATGGAAGTGTTTCATTTATTATTTTTAGTCTCATTTTAAGCAAGATCAATGTCTCATGATACCAAAAACAAGAACACATTTTGCAGGCCTTTTTTTTTTAAAGCAAATATTCTATTTTTGTAAAAACCTTTACTGAAAAGTCTCCATCTAAACTTATTTAGTTATGTAATACATTTTGAAACTCAAATTTTCTAAACTTTAGTTCCAAGTGAAACTTGAATTTACCAAACTCGAGTTTGACATAATGCTTGAAACTTTTTTAATTATGTAGCAATTTTTTCCATAATACTTGGAACTCGAGTTTAGTAAACTCAAGTCCTATATAACTAAATAAGTTTTGAGTGGAGGCTTCTCAGTGTGTGTATATATATATATATATATATATTTTGTAAAAATAGAATATTTGGCAAAAAGAAAAAAGCATGCTTTGCTTGAGGCCATTGAAAAATAAATGAAAACTAAAGTACCTTATTCATTAAAGTTCTTAGTCTAAATAATAAAAATATTTAGTGAGAATGGCGAAATCAATTGAACAATCATGATTCCCATATAAAAAAAAAATATATATATATATATATATATATATTGAACAATCATGATTATCTAACAAAAAAGATTTAAAAAAATCTATGCTAGTGTTTATGGAAAATTAATTGGAACAAAGAAAGAAAACATATATCTAAAAAAACATATAATGCGTAGTAATTATTTTACGAAATAATTCTCATGCGATATTTTATTTAAGTGAATTCAAAATAGAAATATAGCTTTACCTCAACTTGGACTCTACTAGATAGGTCCACCTATGCAGATCCTAGAACCAAGAAAAGCTTTTTTTAGCTAATGTAGTTCTCTGGTAACTTTCTCCATATTCATTCTTTCTTTTGGCAACTCCACTGAACAAGCAAGTCCAATTTCAAGGACTGAGACTAAGCACTTATGCACATTGGCATCAATTTGACACAGGTTCACAATACCATGAGTTTCTTCATCTGCTTGAATTTCATTTTCATTATTATTTTCTTGGGCCACGGTTGATGTTACCGTTTCTTCAACTTCTCTTGGTAGAAGGATTGGGTCCACAATTTGACCAACCCTTTCTGGCAGAACCATCTTAGCAAAATTATGTAGATTAAGACCATCTTTAAACATTTTGTCAGTAGGTCTCTTCCCCAAGAACATCTCTAGTTAAAAATATCTCGTAGCTATACATGTCCCCCTCTGTTGAAGCCTCACAGCTCATGCCATACTCTACACACATTATGTTATGAAAGGAGATTTTGCAGTTCTTGTTCATAATGAGATTTTTGATTTAAGGAGAGTGCAAATTCATTTGATTTGTCAAAGAGGGGAAAAAAGAAGAAAAAAACAAGAAGGTAAAAAAAAATTGAACCCAAGGAAAATATAATGATAGATACCGTGATTGTAAAAATTTCAAGCTAAAAAAATGGTAAATATGCCCTTTAGAATAAAACTTTTGGAGTCTAGTAGAAGGAGGTAATATTAATGGTTTAGATGTAGTAAAGGAAATTAAATGGTTAATGGTTAGGATTAAGATAATCTAAACAAATTAGTTTTTAAATGGTATGGTCATATAATCATATTGGACACATTAGATACTAGCCTTCCTAAATGCCTTGGCACCACAATCCACCCATGTTCAAAAAAAAATCATGTGTCCTATATTATTAATTAATTATCCATTACTTGAACTTCTGTTTGATGAAAACTTGTTTAGATTAGGACACATGAATAAAATAGTAAAATTACACAACATGTTTTGAGAGCAACTACACCATATTCGATATATCCGATTGGAAAGCCATCATCACAAAGATATGGTTTTGAGGAAATAAATGCTTAAAAAAACAAACTAAGTGAAACGATAGTCAGTAATATTTGTCAACTAATTTAATCAATTCTTAAATCGCGTTTAAAGCTTTTCTTACTTTGAGTTTTTTTTTTTTTTTTTTTTTTAAATAAAAAAATAAATAAATTGAGTGTGTATTCGTGTTTCCATGTTGCATGTGAGAGAGGGAGAATTTTTGTGTTGATAGTAAGGTAACTGCAATTAAAAAATAAAAAAGTTTCAAAAACTAATTTTAATGTTAGGATTTAGACATAATTGGAAAGACATTACCTGGAGCAGTATAGCCAATAGAACCCTTTATCCCAATTTGTACTAGTTTGCCTCTAGAAGAATCATCAGTAGTTGGGAAGAGTCTTGCTAAAGCCAAAATTGCTTACACGAGCAATCATACCATTATCAAGGAGAATATTGCTCGGCTTTAAATCACAATGAATAATTGGTTGTGCTGAATGATTGTGAACATAATCTATTGTAGAATCCACATCAATGGCAACATTAAGTCTTTGAAGAAGGCTTAAGTTCCTTGACTGTTTTTCATTGTCTATCATCGGATGCAGCCAAATATCTAAGCTCCCATTTGTCATGAATTCATAGACTAGAGCTTTGAATTGATTCCCACTATAGTCCATGCTAGAGCAACATGTTAATATCTCAACAACATTCCGATGCCGGATGTTTCATAAGGCATTGCATTCAGCCATGAAACTTTTGGAAGCTCCCTTGTGTTGAAGGTTAAGGACATTTATAGCAACTAGTCTTTCTTCTTGATCAAGGGCTCCTTTATATACAAACCCAAAACTGCCAGAGCTAATTAAATTATTAGGAGAGAATCCATAAGTTGCTTGATAGAGTTCTTTGATTAATCATAATTAATCAAATTCCAATAAAGCAATTTTACTTACTTATCATCATGAGTATAAAGTGTTTTTATTTCAACAAAGCAATTCTACTTATAACCATTTAAATATATATATATATATATATCAAATTCCAAAAAACAAAAATCCCTGAAAAAATTGTATACATCATGTTTGACATATTAAAACACAATACTAAATAATAAACCCAAAAACATCCATCGGCTGCAAGATAGGACAAGGTAACAACAAGAAACTCTAGACCAAAACTAAAGTTGCTAAACACAACAGAAACAGAGAATTAGTAGAGATTCCTTAGATTGCTGTTGAAAACTAGTTCAAGTTGCTCTGCTCTACTTTAGGGTAACAAATATTTCGGTTAAACGACGGAATGATAGTAATATGATACCTATCACAACCTCCAATCTATGTGGTTGAAAGCTAACATCCACATTTAGACTTAAAAGTACGCTACTTCTGCATTTATACTTGTATACAGTTTTCATTTATATATATTTCTATATGTATGTATTGATGTATGCAAATAAAGATGTACACAAAAATCGCAATATAAATTACATGAATGAGGTGGTGGCAGAAGCTTAATGTTGATGGCAGCAAGAACCTAATCATGGTGACAAGGTCAGAATAACTAACCTTGTCGGTGGCCACCCCTGCTCCCATTCCAATCTTATGTTATTCAAAATTACGTAGGGAAAACGCTTTGTCTGACTCCACCAATTTCAGTGGTTCCAATATCGCCTTAAATTTCCACCAATTGTATGTTATACTTCTAATCATAGTGATTAAATTAATTTATTAAAAAAATATTTCTTTTTTATATTCCACATTAATATTGATCATGAATCTTTGAAGCCCAAGTGATCAAGTTGAAGGGATATTAAATCCTTACTCTGAAACATTTTATCTTGAGTACAAAGGTCACATGAATGCTATTATGTCCATTTCCATTGAAGCTACAAGAGAGTGGATTGCATTAAGCCTAGATACTGCTCTTATATTTTTATTGCATTTTCATTCCGGATACTAGACAAGAGCATGATTGGATATGGGTATCTAGCAGGTTGAAATTAATAGCAGTCTAAAGAGTCCAGAAGGTTGGTGAAGAAGTTCAATGTGTAGCATAGAAGCTTCTGCATGAACTTCCAATCTTAGCTCTCTCTGTGTAAGGCTGATTACATGACTCTGTTGTTCCTTTTCTGGCTTACTTTAAAAAATAAAAGGAAAAAAAATGAAGATGAAAATTGCTTTGCCTGCCAGTTTAAATCAACTAGTTAGTAGGGGACAAGATGTACTTCTTTTGAACACTGGTTTGAAGATGAAAAGAAAAAGTTAAAGGACTTTATCCCTGTTGAGACACTTACAGCACCAGATGATTTGCGTTAGTATGATATATCTATTATTTTCAACATCCTATCTTAAATGAATTTTTTTTTCCTGAACTCTACACAATATATTTCATGTGCTTAGGCAACAAGATGTCTGTTTCAAGCTGGCTTCAAGATGATAAGCATGGAGGAATCATGTTAAGGCACAATGTAGGTAAAAGCGTGATGCACACTTAAGTACAAAGACTTCCTAGAGCCTAAACACAAAGTGCAAGCACACACAATCTTAATAGGACAATCAAGCAATCAACTAATCATATACAATTTTATATAATTCTCTTATGCTTTACAAAATATACACTATGATATTTGATATTGATGATCAAAATGAAGACAAGATGTACATGGTTGAATCACTATACACCCAAAAGGCAAATGCTAAAAGGTGCTACAATGTTAAGTAACAATTCCTATGCCTAACAAAGGCCATGCAAAGCAATGCAATTCTAAAGTATATAATCATCATCCTCATTAAGAATAGGGCCATTACAATTGTCCTCTCAATATTTGTAACCCTCATCATCTTCCTTATCTACTTCATGTAAATTAATAGTCTCTCCCTCATGAGGTTCTAAGTGTAAATTTGATTGTGTAGTGAGGTTCTGTGTTTACTGTTTAGTGACTAATGATTAATTAGTTTACACCAATTTGTCCCTATTTAAAAAGCAACACATTCAATTCAGCAAAAATCAAGGGTTTGAAAAAAGAGATTTACTGTAAATTCAAGATCTGAGAAGTGATCATTGATCCATTACCAAACAGAGAAAGTATTCTTACAATTACAATTACAAAGAGCCACCAACCGAAACGATCCGCATAGATATACAAACAAAATATCCGAAAATTAAAAGTACAAAGAAACCGAGCTCACCAATTATTATCATCATCATCGCTTGCTATCGTAATCGACGATCTCGGAGTCGGTGACTGATCGAGAGTGCTGCACTATGGACCGTCCGATGGAGTTGATCCAATCCTCCTTCTCCATCTCAGAATCGGCGATGAAGTACATGGTATCGGATCGGGTGGAGAGTTCGAAAGCGTACTGTCTGTTGAGGATGTCTTCGGTGCCCTTGACTGTGAGGCAATTGGCCACGGGGATGACGCCATGTGGCTTAGAGACGCGGGTGACGGTTGAGTCTTTGAACCAGAACAGCTTGCCTTGCTTCAACACGAACCAGCGGCGACGCCAGGTTTTGATGTACTCGCCAGGTTAGCCACCTGTGCGCTCCGGGTTGGCCCAGTACTCCTCGCCGTCGTCATTGTTGGGCTGCTCCCCCTGGCCCGTCGCGGCCCGCCACAGGCTCGCCATCGGAACTTCTTTTTGGGAGGAGCGTTGAGTGGTCGGTGGTGAGGGTGAAACTGAAAGAATATTAGGATTTTTTTTTTTTGTCGTCCTTTTATTTTCTTTTGTTGGGAGAATTTGTAAATGTGGCCGTTGAATTTTGTGTATTTATGAACTAACCCAATGATTTCATGATATTTTCATAGACTAAAGTTTTTCTCTAAATGGGTACAAAGGAATCTACTTTTTTAACTTCTTAATGATAACTTATAAAACTATTCACTTGCAATTTTTTTAACAAGTTGCATAACTTATTAAATAGATTATGTGACTAAAAGTACATAGTGATGATTATAAGTTGAGAGTCATTCACTTATTCCCAACTTAGAAAACATGATTCTCTTTATTAAACTTTTCACTTTGTTCTCCTCCTTTCATCTTGTTCAAATGCCTTATTAATAATAATGCTCAGATATTCATAGAAAAAAGAACGGAAATTACATGAACCTCCTTGGTAATAAAGAAACAACAATAACCAATAATATTTTGTGGAAATGACAATATCCTCCTTAAGTTTTGTGATAAACATAAAATATATGATGGAATCCAATGTTGCTCTAGTTATCGTATTTTTGTAGACTAACATATATTGGGTTCAGCAAAAATGTTACTAATTTGTCTGTTAGCTTATTGATGAAATCTTCATTTTTCCCTTTACTTTTCCAATTTATATGATTTAATTTACCAAACAATTTTGTTGTTGTTGTTGTTGTTGTTGTTGAAATAGTTATAATATGTAGTTAATCTCGCAATTCAAATTCTTCACTCTTTAAGTCATTTAAGGGCAAATAAGAGATTTAATAGTATATGTTATTCTTCTCATAAAGTTTAAGGGAGATTATGATTCCTAGTAAGGGACTCCTCCCAAAAAAAAAAAAAAAAAACTTATGTTAAGAACTAAGAACCAAAGAAGTCATACATTAATCGTTCAAACGAAGGAGAAACAAGCACGCCACATACAAATGCCAAATCTTTGCTCAACAGGGGTAACATGTAGATTCCATTGATCTCTTCAAGTAGCTTATTGCACCTAGAATTTAAGTAAAAAATTAGTTATGTTCTATGATTGTAAATAAATATCTTGATACCAAAAACAAGAGCATGTTTTGCATGAGGTCATTAAAAAATGGGATAATTACAGCAAACCCACCTGGGGTTTGACCCGTTTTCACTTTACCTACCCGTGGTTTAAAACTTTACACTTTACCCACCTGAAGTTAGTCCCGTTAGCCTTCCGTAACCCACCATTCCGTTTGCCATCAGAAAAACACATTTTTAGGCAAAAACAAATATAACAAGAATAAAAAAGTTAGGGTTTTTCATTGCTTATGAACTTCAAGAGAACAAAGTGGAGGAACAATACACCAATCAAATGGCTCAATGAAATTATTTTTAAACTATAACAACATCAATAATTTCACAACAACATAGAAGCTCACATAACAAAGATAAAAAAAGTTAGACTTCATTCTACCCAATCTCCAAAACCCATCACTTTTTTCTTCTTCTTCAAGAACCCACAAAGAAAAAAACCCAGAAAACCTAGTAATGCTTCCTTTCAGATTAAGCGTCGTTGTTTTGTTTCTTCTCGTGTAGCTTCTTTTGCCGCCGTTTTGTGTCTGTATACGGTCATTTTCGACGAGATTGAACGACGGCGAAGAGGGGCTTGGGCTTGGGCTTGACGGATTGTCGCAGTTTGCTGAAGTGTCGGACTACCGTAATGGAAAAGAGTGATCGCCGATGGATTGTTGGAAATGGATTCAGATCAAGGGAAGCTATTCATAGGTGGGATTTCATGGGAGACCACTGGGGAAAAGCTGAAGGAGTACTTTGAGAACTATGGTGATGTGGTCCAGACTGTGGTCATGAGAGACAAGACCACTGGTAGACCCAGAGGCTTTGGCTTTGTTGTCTTTGCAAATCCTTCCATTCTCGATAGGGTTCTTCAGGACAAGCATACCATTGATGCCAGAACGGTCTGACTCACACCTATAATGGGGTTTTCTTCTTTTTTATTTGCTGGGTTTTTGTTGTCTGGTGGTAATTGTAATGATTCGGCCTCTGGTTCTTTTTTGTTTATTTGTTTTCTTATTGGGTTATTGTGGTTCTGCTTCAATTTTTTTTTTTTTTTTATGCTTGTTTGTATGGAATTTTGAGTTTTTGGGTATTTTGGAAATCTTATGTTCTTGTTGTGAAATTGTGGTTCTGTTTAATTTATGCTGCCACTGATGTTTGTTCTTGGGATTTTGTTGTTTTTGAGTTTAATCGTGATGGGGTAATGTGGTTTCTCATTTTATTTTGTTCAATAATGTTGTTTTTGAACTCAAATTTTCCCGTGGTTTGCTATTCCTTCACTATGTTCTTATAGAAGTTCTTAAGCAATCAAAACAAACAACTTTTTGATTCTTGTTATATTTGTTTTTTCCTAAAAATGTGTTTTTCTGATGGCAAACGGAGAGGTAGGTTACGAAAGGCTAACGGGACTAACTTCAGGTGGGCAAAGTGTAAAGTTTTAAACCACGGGTAGGTAAAGTAAAAACGGGCCAAACCCCAGGTGGGTTTGCTGTAATTATCCCTTAAAAAATATATGAAAATTAAAAGTACCCTTATCCATTAAGGTTCTTGGTTTAAATAGTAAAAAATTTTAGTGAGAACAGCAATCAATTGAACAATCATGATTATCAAACAAAAAAGAATTTTCTTTTATAAAAAAAATCTACGCTTGTGTTTATGGAAAATTAATTGGAACAAGGAAAGAAAACATATGTCTAAAAAAAAAACACATAATGGCTTGTAATTATTGTACGATATAATTGTCATGCGATATTCTACTTAAGCAAATTCAAAATTGAAATATAGCATTATCTCAACATGGATCCTACTAGATAAGTCCACCTTTGCGGATCCTGGAACCAAGAAAAGCATTTTTAATCAAATGCATTTCTCTAGTAACTTCCTCCATATTCATTCTTTCTTTTGGCAACTCCATTGAACAGGCAAGTCCAATTTCAAGGACGGAGACTAAGCACTTATGCACATTAGCATCAATTTGGCACAAGTTCACAATATCAAGAATTTCTTCATCTGCTTGAATTTCATTTTCGTTGTTATCTTCTCTAGCCAATGTTGATATTTGCGTTTCTTCAACTTCTCTTGGTAGAAGGATTGGGTCTACAATCTGAACAAGCCTTTCCGGCAATGCCATTTTAGCAAAATTATGGAGATTGAGACCATCTGTAAACATTTCGTCAGTGGGTCTCTTCCCTAAGAACATCTCTAGTAGAAATATCCCGTAGCTATACATGTCCCCCTCCGTTGAAGCCTCACCGCCCATGCCATACTCTACACATTATGTTATGTAAGGAGATTTTACAATTCTTGTTTATAATGAGATTTGGGATTTAAGGAGAGTGAAAATTCATTTGATTCATAAAAAAAAAATAAAAATAAAAAATAAATAAAGGTAGAAACAAATTGAACCTAAGGAAAAACATGATGATAGTTACCATGATTACAAAATTTCAAGTTAAATGGTAATTTGTCCATCAGAATAAAACTTTTGGGGTCTAGTAGAAGGAGGTATTATTAATGGTTTAGATGTAGTCGTAAAGGAAATATGGTTAATGGTTAGTATTAGGATAATCTAATCAAATTAAGTTTTAAATGGTATGGTCATACAATCATATTGGACACATTAGATACTGGCCTTCCTAAATGACTTAGGCCCTTGGCTCCACGATCCACCCATATATGTTCAAAACAGAATCATATGTCCTATAATATTATCCATTACTTGAAATTTTGTTTATTGAAAACTTGTTTAGATTAGGTCACGTACATGAATAAAATAAACAAAATTGTAGCATAGATTTGTTTTGAGGGCAACTACACCATATATGATATAGCCGATTGGCGGAGCTATTATCACAAAGACGCAGTGTTGAGGAAATAAATGCTTTAAAAAACAAAGTAAGTGAATGGATAGTCAATAACATTTGTCAACTAATTTAATCGTTGCTTAAATCATGTTTAAAGCTTTTCATACTTTGAGTTTATTTAAAAAATAAATTAGGTATGTGTATTTGTGTTTCCATGTTGCATGTGAGAGAGAGAATCTTGTGTTGATAGTAAGGTAATTGCAAAAGTAAAAAATAAAAAATTAATACGTTTCAAACAATTATTTTAATGATATCTATTAGGATATTTTAGAATTTATACACAATTTGGAAAGGCATTACCTGGAGCAGCATAGCCAATAGATCCCATTATCCCAATTGTACTAGATTGCTTTTGAGAAGAATCGTTAGTGGTTGGGAGGAGTCTTGCTAAGCCAAAATCACTTACATGAGCAACCATATCATTATCAAGAAGAATATTGCTTGGCTTTAAATCACAATGAATGATTGGTTGTGCAGAATGATTATGAAGATAATCTATTGCATAAGCCACATCAACTGCAATATTTAGTCTTTGAAGAAGGCTTAATTTACTTGATTGATTTTCGTTGTCTCTCTCGGGATGTAGCCAAATATCTAAGCTCCCATTTGTCATGAATTCAAAGACTAGAGCTTTGAATTGATTCCCACTATAATCCATGCTAGAGCAACATGTTAATATCTTAACAAGATTCCGATGCCGAATGTTTCGTAATGCATTGCATTCAGCCATGAAACTTTTGGAAGCTCTTTTGTGTTGAAGGTTAAGGACCTTTATAGCAACTAGTCTTTCTTCTTGACCAAGAGCTCCTTTATAAACAGCACCAAAACTGCCATATCCAATTAAATTACTTGGAGAGAACCCACTAGTTGCCAGATAAAGTTCTTTGTATGAAACGTTCGGAAGGAGGCCTATTGTTGAAACCATAGAAGGTGATTTCTTTTTTGATTTTTTCATCCAATAAAGAACAAGAAAGGATGAAAACAAAAAGAAAAATACAACAATGGAAACAACTACAATTGCTAGTTTGAAGCCAGTGGATTTTTGTGGTTTCATGACGCTTATAGGGCATTTTGGCAACTGCAATTTTGATATACCACCACAAAGTTTAGTATTTCCAATCAATGATATGACACTTGTGTTTTTGAAAACCCCTTCGATTGGTACCTCACCCTCAAAATTATTAAATGAAATATTGAAATATTTGAGAAAAGGAAGCTTCTCTACACCCTTTGGAATGGATCCCGATAGGTTATTTTGTGAAACATCTAAATGTTGGAGGCCTTTCAAAGAAGCAATAGATGATGGTAGTGATCCTTCAAAAGAATTCCCTTGCAAGTAAAGGTGTTCCAAGATCAAACAATTTCCTATAGATGTAGGAATTTCACCAGATAAATTATTGTTAGAGACATCCAATTCGTTAACATTTTTTAGATTACCCACTTCGGATGGTAATTTACCCGTAAAAGAGTTGTGTGACAAATAGAGGAATACTATTAGAAGGGAAGAAGGACCAATAAGCTGCTGGGGTATGGATCCATTTAGGTTATTGTGTGAAATGTTTAAGAATTGCAGATTTTGACAGTTTACAATTGTTGGAGGTATGGTTCCTTTGAATTTGTTTTCACTTAATTCAAGTACAAACAATTGAGTAAGGTTGCCTATGGAGGCTGGTATTTCTCCTGACAATTTGTTTCCACTTAAACCCAATCCTTGCATCTTTTGAAACTTCCCGAAAGTAGTAGGAATGATGCCCGTGAAGTGATTATAAAATAAGGTCAAGTCAATTAAGTTGACAAAATTCCCTAATGATGTAGGAAGAGTTCCAGATATTTCATTGAATCCAAGATATAATCTAGTGAGTTGTGTGGACAAGTTGGATATTGAATTGGGCAAAACACCTTGGAATTGGTTTGTATCTAAATCCAATACGTGAAGTTTGCTACAGTTTGTTAAAGATGTTACGAAATGGAAGTCCCTTCCTAGGTGATTGGTATCCAACGTTAGCAGGTAAAGATCCAATAGATTTCCCAAATTAGTTGGAACTGATCCTATAAAATTGTTTTCACCTAAATCAATGTATTGAAGCTGGGTTGCGTTGCATAATGAAGCAGGGATTGGCCCAAAGAAATCATTAGCACCAACTAGAAAAAGTTGGAGATTAGGAAGATTGAGGCCTATGTTAGGTGGAAGTGTACCATTAAGTTGGTTGTTTACAACTACCAACTTTTGGAGAGATGACACATTGTAAAGAGAGGAAGGGATTGTACCTGACAATTTATTCACCCCAATTGTGACTTGTCTTAAGCCTGTTAATTGGCCTATGGTATCTGGAATATTTCCCACCAAATTATTGTATGCTGCATTGAAATATTTGAGTGACGAAAGATTTCCAAAAGATGGTGGAATACCTCCTGTTAGATTGTTTATAGAAAGATAAAGTCCTTCAAGCTTCATCAAAGAGCCTAGCTCAGCTGGAATCTTTCCTTTAAGGTCGTTCACAATAAGATTTATGAACCTGAGATTGGAGCAGTTGGACAAGCTGGATGGAATCTCCCCTTCCAACGTGTTATTGTTGAGATCGAGCTGTTGTAGTCGGTATAAATGACCGACTTCTTGTGGAATTTCGCCATAAAAGCTGTTATTTTGGAGGTTGATCAACCTAAGAAAGGTGAGGTTTCCAATATCAGGTGATATGGATCCACGTAACTTATAGCCCTTTAGGTTCAAGGCCGTGACTCTTTGGTGCCGACGGCCGCATGTGATTCCATTCCAGTTGCAAAAGTTCATAGAATCATTCCATGAGCTCAATATGTTAAAGGGATCTTGAGGTACAGATTTTTTGAATTCGAGCAAGGCCAAACGATCAGTCTCGTTTGTTGGAGTAGTGGCTGTAATGGTGGTCTGCAAGCAGAGTTGGCATGTGGAAAAGAGAAGAATCACATAAAGGTATATAGAATTAGATGATGCACACAAATTGGTTTGCTGAAGCGTCATTTGGTTTGGAGGAGAAGGAAGCTGGTGACTATGTGAAATGGAGGCTGATGAATCCATTGGGGTCAAGGGCGGAATATGCACTTATATTGAAATCGTACTCCACTAAATACGTTAGCTTATAGTCTTGTACTAATAAAAATTTTGTATACCCCACAAATCATAATAACATGACATTCTTTTTTTCTTTATAAAGTAACTAAGTTTTAAAATAAAATAAAAATCAGATACATCTCCCACTGCCAATTAATTTGATGAAATATAAAAATCAAACGTCAAATGATTTTTCCACCATTTCTCCCCCGTTCCCATACCTTTCTTTGTTTACTTTTTAAAATTTTCATCATTCCTTATTTTTAGTTGGGGGGGGGGGGGGGGGGGGCAGATTTTCTGCCACTCTCCTCCTTTCCCATTTGAATCTAGTTTCTTTTCTTAATTCTTTCAATATTTTATTCTTATTGGCAAATGAACAATATGGGCTTAAAATATTTGAACATGTTTGTCCACCACTCTTTCCCTATTCCCATGCCTTTCCTTCTTTCTTCACCTCTTCAACTTTTCTTCAATTTGAAATTTTAATGAGAGAGAGAAGATTGTCATTTTCCTTAGGCTTTGTTTGGTTGAGAGATGGGAAAGTGGAAGATAGAAGAGATTTAATTTTCTCTTATGTGTGTTTAGTTGGGGATGAAAAACTCATTTATTTGATTGAGAAGAAAAATAAGATGATAGAAAATATAGTTTAAATAAATTTACTCATGCCCCTATTACATTAAAAATTTTAATAATTTAAAAGAAAAAAATTGCTGTATAAAAAAAAAGAAAAAACTACAACAACAACGTGCGGGAGGAGATAGAGGTAGATGAGTAATTTTCCATAAACCCCTATTTCCCCATATTTTCTCCCTAAATGGGAAGATTTCAAAATCACCCAAAATGGTGGGTCTAAGGAGAAAACTCCTGGATCCCCCATTCCCCCCCCCCCCCCCTCTCTCAACCAAATACGTACCCTCCATTCCCATTTTCTCTCCACTTTTTACCGCCTCATTTTCCATCATCCAATAATCATCCCAACCAAATGGGCCTTATAGGTTTAGGGTGGAGTTTCATTGCCCCAAATGTCAAGTGAATATTTCGTAATTTTATTTAATAAAAAAATGTTTTAGTAGCATTTTTATCATTTTTGAGGTTTTGGGTATTTTGGTCAAAACAAAGCTGTTAAGGTATTTCAATTGTTTTAGGAGTTTTGTGAATTATTAATTTAGTTGCTCATGTTAGCTAATCACTTAGGTTGTGTTTGGCAATATCTAGTTGGAACTATTTAAGATGCTTATAATTGGGAGTAGAAGCACGAGAAATCAAGAACCCAAATCGGAGAATGGCAAATGGCTTATATTATAAGGATGTATGAAGATTACTACTTACTAGATGAAACTAAGTCCAGTATACTTTTATTATGTACCTAAATTAGTTACAGCTACCTTATTAAGATCCATAGCATTAGAAGTTCCGATATCCTTTATTTTTCTCTTGTGGCCCTAGCTCTTTATAGGTGTGAAATAACAGAGAGTAGAGAGAAACTGAAATTCTCATTAACTGAATGAATGGTAAAAAATTAATTAATTAAAATATGATTACTAACTAAGCTGCTTATATACAATCCCAAAACAGAGCATTACTCCAGGCGCTAAACTAATTAACCGTTTTTCAACTAATTCACCAATTACAATTTGATAGCTGGTTTCCTCTCTAACTAAACTTTGTGTTCCTTCACATGTGTGTCCTGTGTGACTTCATTAATCAAAACACTCTGCTTCAAGTCTCCTCTTGCTTATGTCGTTCTGTTCTTTAGCCTTGCTTTTCTTCTGTCGTTTTTAGTGCTGTTGCTTCTATCGTTTGTAATGCTTTTGTCTTCAACACTCCCCCTTAAGTCCAGAGTATTAGACTCTATGACTTGAACTCAGGAAGCTATCTGTAATTGCTTAGATTGCTCCTTGAGCAACTTTGGTTGAAAAATGTCCTTCAATCCTAGTTTCTCTGTCAATCTCACAAAAGATGAAAAACCCAAAGCTTTTGTGAAGATGCCTGCAATTTGTGTATTCATAGGAACATGGAAAGTCTTAATCATTCCCTCCAAAATTTTATCTCTTACTAAATGGCAGTCAACTTCTATATGCTTGGTTCTTTCGTGAAATACCGGATTTGTTGCTATATACAGTGCAGCCTGATTATCACAAAACAACATGGCAGGTCTTGAATGCTCAATCCTCAAGTCCTTTAACAATTGCAAAACCCAAGTGATTTCACAGGCTACGCTTGCCATGGCTCTGTACTTAGCTTCAGCTGAGGATCTAGATACTACTCCCTGTTTCTTTGATCTCCAAGAAATTAAGGAATCTCCCAAATATACTACATAACTAGTGAGGGACATCCTTGTATCTGGGCATCCAGCCCAATCCGCATCATAAAAGGCCTTGATATGCAACTTTGTGTTGCTTGGGAAGAATATCCCTTTACCTGGTGACCCTTTAATGAATTGAAGTACCCTATGAGCTGCCTACAAGTGTGGTTCTCTTGGCTGTGAGAGAAACTGACTCAACCTATGCACTGCATAAGTCAAGTCAGGTCTTGTTAAGGTAAGGTATAAGAGTTGTCCAATTAATCTTCTATACTGACCTGGTTCTTCCAACAACTTGCCTTCATATTTGGACAACTTCAAGTTTTGTTCCATGGGAAACTTAACAGTTTTGCTGCCAATAAACCCAGCGTCTTTGAGGATTTCCAAAGCATATTTCCTCTGGTTAAGACTAATTCCTTCATCAGTCCTAGCAACTTCCAATCCTAGAAAATACCTCAATGAGCCCAGATCCTTCAAACCAAACTTATTATCAAGAACTTTCTTCAAATTATTAACATAAGCAACATTGTTTCCTGTCAAAAGTATATCATCAACATACACCAATAAAACTGTGAAAGAAGCTCCTTGTGTATGAGTAAACAAGGAGTAGTCAAACTTGGATTGGACAAACCCCATTTGTAGAATAGTGGAGGAAAATTTCTCAAACCATTGTCTGGATGCTTGCTTGAGACCATAGAGACTCTTATTCAGTTTGCAAACCAAATGATGCTCCCCCTTGCTGTGAAAGCCAGGTGGTAAACACATGTAAACATCCTCAAGCAACTCCCTATGAAAAAAGGCATTATTGACATCCATTTGATGAAGAGACCACCCTTTCACAGCAGCCAAGGACAAAACAATCCAAACTGAAACTGATTTTGCAATTGGAGAGAAGGTTTCTGAGTAGTCTAGCCCAAGCTTTTGAGTGAAACCCTTGGCAACAAGCCTAGCTTTGTACTTCTCAATAGTACCATCAAGTAAGTATTTAACTTTATAAACCCCACTTATAGCCAATGGTTGACTTACCAGGAGGCAAAGGGGTTAAAGGCCAAGTATCATTCACTTCTAAAGCTTCAATTTCCTTGTCCATGGCAACTCTCCACTCAGGAAATTGTACTGCCTGCTGAAAAGAGATAGACTCGGATGGAGTGGAAGAAACAGCCATGACAAAGGAGTGAAAGGTAGGTCCAAGATATGAGTAACACAAATGATCTGAAAGAGCATAAGGCAGACCTGAACTAGGTTTGGTACTGGCAAAGTTACAAGAGTAATCAGACAAGTATGAAGGAGGGTTGTGGGATCTAGTGGACCTTCTAAGGGGAACAATGGAACCAGAAGTACAAGGAAGAGGATCACAAGACTGGGAAGAAGCAAGAACATCAGAACCAATGGAATCAATAGGGACAGGTTCTGTAGGAACAGAACTAGGGTCAGGGAGGTTAGGGATAGGAATTGAAGTAGAATAAGGAATGGAGGAAGAGCAAGGAACAGGAACAGACTCAACAGAATCTATGGTGGTATGAGGGAAAACAAAATCATCCAAATAAGAAGTAGAAGGTTTAGAGCATTCAGCATAAGGAAAGATAGTTTCATAAAAGATGAAATCTCTAGAAATATAAACTGAATTGGACTCAATATCAAGAACCTTGTAACCTTTAATACCATGAGGATAACCAAGAAACACACATTTTCTGGCCCTAGGTGCAAACCTGTGCCTATTGTGAGATAAAGTAGAAATGAAACACAAGCAGCCAAAAGTCCTTAAATGGTGATAAGATGGAGAAGAATTGAAAAGCATTTCATAGGGACTCTTATTGCCTAATGCTTTAGAAGGAATTCTATTGATGAGATGAGCAGTAGTAAGATGCAGTCACCCCAAAAACATAAAGGAATGTAAGATTGAAACTTCAAAGCTCTTGCAACATTGAGGATGTGCTGATGCTTTCTTTTAGCAATACCATTCTGCTGAGGAGTATCAACATAGGAAAGTTGATGCAAAATGCCATTAGAATGAAAAAATTGTTTCAAGAAAAACTCAGTACCATTGTCACTTCGAATGGTTTTGATCTTGCTATCAAATTGAGTTAAAACCATTGATGCAAATTTAGGAAATAGAAATTGAGTTTCAGATTTATGTTTAAGTAAGTAAACCCATGTGCATCTAGTAAAATCATCCACAATAGTCAAAAAATATTTGTAACCATCAATGGTATTAACAGAAAAGGGACCCCATAGGTCACAATGAATCAATTCAAAAGGCTTAGTGGTTACATGAGAGCTGGAGGGAAAAGAAAGCCTTTTTTGCTTTGAAAAATGGCACACATCATAGCAAGCAGCCTTATTTTGAACATCAATATCTACAAAGTGCTTCAACAATTGAAGTTTTGACAAAGAAAGGTGTCCTAATCTAGAATGCCACAAATCTGAAGAAGAAGTGTGACTGACATTAGTGACAAGAGCAGCTGATCTTGATGGAGGAACAGAAGCTTGAAGCAAATATAGACCATTGCTTTGCTTACCCAGACCAATCATGCTCCATTGAGCAAGGTCCTGGATGAAACACCAATCACCAAGAAATATAAGGCAACAAAATTTACGCTTAGTGAGTTGGCTAATTGAAATGAGATTGAAATTAAAGGATGGAACACACAATACATCTGTGAGTGTGAGTGTAGAAGAAATTTGCACAGTGCCAATGTGTGTTACTACAACCTTTTCCCCATTTGGAAAATAGACACAAGAATGGACAACAGAAGTGATTGTGGTTAATTGTGACACTGAGTGCACCATGTGATTAGTAGCCCCAGTGTCAAGGATCCAAGAATTAGACTTAAAACAATGTCTATCAATGACTTGGGCTGAAAAAATAGAATGAGATAAATTGGGGGCAATCCAAAAGGGATTACCTGAGAAATTGGAAGAAGATGATGAAGCTGAAGCAGTTGTAGGAGAAGAATTTGCTGTAGTAAAAGGAAGAGCAGGTGCCATCACTGAAGCAACCTGTGAAGCAATTTAAGTACCGATGCCATTTGGAGTACCAAAACCTGAACTGGATGCAGTATGAACCTTTAGAAAATTGAGAAGCTGTTCACATTGAACCTGAGAAATTGGGCATTGAGGCTGAGTGGTCTGTTGACAATTCTGAACATCAAAACCACCAGCAAAACCTCCAAAATTTGGCTGTGAAACACCAAAGGGAGTCTGAAGACCAATGTTGAACTGATTAGCATCACAAGGTTGAACATTAGGAAGACCATCAAAACCAAAACTTCCTGTGATTTGATTAGCCATAGCTTTATTTCCACCTTTGGCTTATACCCTGGAGGGTATCCATGAAGTTTGTAGCACTTATCAGCTATATGACCAGTGAAGCCACAGTAAGTGCGAACTGGTCTCTCCTTCTTAAAGTTACCTCCTTTACCTCCATTATTCCGAACATGACCTTGATTACTAGCATGACCTTGATTACCTTGAAATGACTTCCTACCATTCACATACATAGCAACAGGATCCAATTGCTGAACCACATTAACAGTGTTGCTAATGTTTCTCCTTTTCTCTTCTTGTAAAACCAATGAGCACACCTTGCTAAGAGGAGGAAAGGGCTCAATAAGCAAGATTTTCCCAATCAAGGTCCCATAACTGTCATTCAAGCCCATTAAAAATCGAAAAACATGTTCTTTATGCTGTGCAAGTAGCTGAGATGACTTAGAACCACAAACACAAGCACAATTGCACACTATAAAAGGTTGATTATTCACAAACTCATCCCATAGGGTCTTGAATTTGGTGAAGTAAGAACTCACCAAGAGTGATCCTTGAACCAAATGTGAAATCTCCTTTTGAAGCTCAAACAGTCTTGGAGTGTTGTCTTGAGATAACCTATTCTTGGGATCAATCCACAAATCTCTTGCTGAATTGATGTATATAACACTAGCCTTAAGATCAAGACTGAGTGAATTGGTCAGCCATGATAGGATCGTAGTGTTGCACCTATTCCAGGAATTGAACAAGGGTGAGGTTGGATCTGGTTCTGAAATCGAACTATTGACAAATCCAAACTTATTTCTAGAACTCAGTGCCAGAAACACAGATCTCGCCCAGGTCATGTAGTTCTCAGGACCAACGAGAGGCTGAGATGTAAGAATTAAACCAAGATTTTCATTCGCTGGTAAGAAAAAGGGGTTATTAGCAGATTCATCTGCCATAGCTGCACTTCCAGTTGGTGCAGATGAAGAAGAAGGTGCACTTGATGAGTCTGAAGCCATGAGAAACCAATAAAATCAAGAAAATCAAGAGAAAATTTCTGTTTGGCAAGAGAGAAAATGTGCTCTAATACCATGTGAAATAACAGAGAGTCGAGAGAAACTGAAATTCTCATTAACTGAATGAATGGTACAAAATGAATTAATTAAAATATGATTACTAATTAAGTTGCTTATATACAATCCCAAAACAAAGCATTACTCCAGGCGCTAAACTAACTAACTGTTTTTCAACTAATTCACCAATTACAATTTGACAGCTGGCTTCCTCTCTAACTAAACTCTGTGTTCCTTCACACGTGTGTCCTGTGTGATTTCATTAATCAAAATGCTCTGTTTCAAGTCTCCTCTTGCTTCTATCATTCTGTTCTTCAGCCTTGCTTTTCTTCTGTCGTTTTTAGTGCTGTTGCTTCTGTCGTTTGTAATGCTTTTGTCTTCAACAGTAGGAGAGTTTCTCTCATGCATTTTTTTTTTTTTTTTTTTTTTTTTTTTTCTGAAATTCTCTCATGCTTGTATGTATATTAAGTTGTTAATTATATTAATATTTTCTCCTTTTAGTGGGAAAAAAAATTTGCGTATTGACTACTGCTTACTCACTCTTAAGTGCAGGAGATCGTAGCAATATAATTCTTGGAGTACCGAGGTCGAACCACAAGGAGTAGGGTAAATTCAAAGACAATATAATTAAATAACAATTTAGGTCAAGAAGAAAAGTACTTTTGCTTGGTGATTGTTAACAAAAATAATAATAATAAACCGATTAAATCAATAATGTAAATACAAGGGCATCGGGGTGTTTCCCTATATCGATATGAAATTCATTGTGATCTAAGAAAATATCTATTTCATAATTGATTGTTCTTATACAATTAAACACTTATGATTCAGTTGAATTGAGACAATTCAAGAACGCATGATAACCTCGATTGATAATGCGGTTAGAAAGGTTTTCAGAAAAACCCATTCACTTTAAAACCTGATTTCTATTTGAAACTATTAGAAATTCATCTAAACAATAAGAAAAACATGATTAAACTTATTGAAAGCATGGAAGAACTAATACATCAAAAGAAATCTAATTGAACAATCAAATATGTTATTGATAAAATCCTAGAAAGAATCACATTGAATATTCATATCGTATAGAAGAAACATAACCCCTAGCCCTAACAAAGAGTTTAGGCTGCCGTTAGAGAAAGAAAAATACAAAGTTTTCTCTCCAAAATTCGTTCTACCAGCCTCCCTCCAAAACCCTAATGTCTAAGTGTCCAAAGAAAAATAAAATTTATACTATTTTAATTTTCGTCCAGGTTTACAGCAGTAACTTGTGGGTTAATTTCGGCCTTCAAAAATTGAGAATTTCGAAAAGCTCAAAACTGAAAAGTTGTAGATATTTAAGTCACGGTTCCAACCCATCTGGCCTTGTAGCAATTGGATTTTTGAGAAGAGAGATATGCCCAAAATACTGATCAGTGCTTAAATCAGATTTTTCCTTTTTAGATTTTGCCTCTTTGATTTCTTTCCTTATTTGAAGTTTCCAATCATGATAGTCGATCCTAGCACTCCAGCTGCACCTCCTTAGACATTTAAGCATGGTCCTTTAGCTCCACTTTAATTCTAATTTGGCCTCCATTCTCTCACAAATTCCTGTAAACTCATCTTTCTCACATGATTTCTTGAAAGTAGAAAATTACACACAATGAATAGCATCTTATTCAAGAAATTATGTAAAGATAAATAATATGGACTAATCCAAATCATGGCTCAATTATACAAATTAAGCATAGTAATAAGGAGATAACGCCCACATAAATATATAACAAGTATACATTTTAAGGCGTTATCACACCCCCAACTTAAATCTTGCTAGTCCCTAGCAATCCACAAAGCACCCATGTCTACTAATAGTGAAAATTAAAACTAAAATACAAGCCACTTTCGTAGGCTACAAGACTGCACTTCCCATGTGCAGCAAGTCTTTGAACCCCTAAGTCACCCTAGTGGACGAGTTTACTCTCGTCAGGGTTTGCAATGACTCTACCCACAAAAGTCAAAGGTTTCCTGAAAATTCTTGCAGCAAATGTTAGTCTACTTTATCATTATATCAAACAAATGAACTTTCAATTTTGAGTTGGGATACTATTCATCATATTAAAGAGCTTTCACTAGCTTCACTTTTGGAATGTGTGTGTGCATAGCCCATTCAATCAAATTGGCTTTTCCAAACATGCATAGACTAAGAATAATCTAGATTAGAGCCTTTACTCCAAAACCTCTCTTAAGTCATCAACACTCTAAAAGAACACACATAGAAGTAATGGTTTCTCTCTTCAAATCACATGTGAACAAAAAGGAAAGAAGAAGTTTTAAGAATATCACATGTGTATACAAAAACAGCCACTAAAACAACGGAAAAAGATCTCTTGGAAAGGATGTTGAATTCCTGGAAACATGAGGTTAATACCATTCTCATCTCTAGTTTTTATCCCAAACACATACCAGCCATGCACCTTTAGGATCAAGTAGGACTTTAAGCTCAATGGTGGTATAATCTTATGGCTAGGTAAAGGCAAATTGCTCTCTTTGAAATATGAGGTATATGATCAAATGCAGAAAATTCAAGTCAAACCCAATTCATAGCAGTAACAACCAACTTGAATCAAAACAACATTTACTCAACCATATAACCCTTCTGAAATACATGAAAGATGTGTAAGACACCAATGATTTATTGATTGATTATGTATGTCTCCTCTTTCTTTTTCTTTTTCTTTTTTTTTTTTTTGAAGAAAAGAGAGACAATGGTGGTATCTAAACACATCAATTGCTCAAAACTTGAACCCCTATGAGAATACCCATAAATAAAAATGTTTTGTGGTATTGTACAAGTATTTCTTATGGCTCAAATGATTGTGACAATGGTTAATGTAAAGGTAGGCTGAATATTTGTTTAGCTAGTGACAAAAAATTGGTGGTCTTAGGCTCTCATCTCCTAAAATTCCGCATAAACGAACATGCCTAAGGATAAAAATAAGTAGGATCATGGTATATCTTCCCATAATGTTTCCAATAGTCAACCAAAAAATATAGAGATCTTTTACAAAAACTGAAGCATATGAGAGAAATTTAAGAGTTCAAACAAAGATATACTCTCACAAAGAAAAGTAAGGCTCAAGAACTCTCCATATAGGTTAAGTTTCAGCTTATATCTAGCTTGTTCATGATCCATGTATATCCAACATCCAACTGTCCGCTAACTTGGCTATTGTGCTCAAAAGTTTCCAATTGTGCTCTTCATGAAAGAGTATTAATATAGCAAATAGTATAACTAACTCAGCATTATTCATTCCATCACATGATATAAAAATAAAGCTTATAACTCTTCTGCATTCAATTTAAGGCTTTTTTTTTTTTTTGAAAAGAAAGAAAGGAAAATCATGCAAGGTGTAGCAAAAATTTTAAAACTCTCCCCTTAACTAAAATATTGCATTGTCCTCAATGTATCAAAGCCAAAATAAATTCAAGTATAAAGGGAAGAAGTTACCTTAAGCATTTAAATTGTTTTTTTTTTTTTTTTTTGAAATTTCTTTCACACCTAAAAATGTTAGCTCACAAAGTAAAATAATAACAAAACAAAAAAAGATAAACAAAAACAAAAACAAAAGGCGAAAAGAAAAGAAAAGGAAAAATAGAAATAAAAGAAAATTAAAACAGATATGGTACAACTTCATAAGATTCTTTTAAAGTTCACGTGGCATCCCAATAGGTAGGTATCTCCAGTGACATAGTCTCCTCCTCTGGTATAACTCCCCCTAAGAATGGTTTTAACCTTTGTCCATTTATTTTCAAAATCCTACCATC
The DNA here is from genome assembly GCA_023055345.1 of Quercus wislizeni. NCBI lineage: Eukaryota > Viridiplantae > Streptophyta > Magnoliopsida > Fagales > Fagaceae > Quercus > Quercus wislizeni. Next base: position 3,045,621 of record JALGQJ010000006.1, on the reverse strand, counting down.
TCTAGGGTCCTCAACTACTACAGCTCCATGGTTAAACACTTCCCTTACAATGAAAGGGCCATCCCACCTAGGTTTTAACTTACCTGGGCCTAAATTTGCATATTTAAGACCACCGGGCAGCGACTTAAGCTCCAGCTGTGGTGCCTCTTCACTTGAATGCACGAGCTTTTTTATTATTTTCTAGTAGCTCCTCAAAGCAAGGCTTCCATCCTTTATTAATTGTCATTATCTGTTGTTCTTCCAAAACCTGTGAGGAATCCAACAAAGAAAAATTTTCAGATACATGAATATCACATTCTAAATCATAAGAACCAATAGAATTATTAAGAAGAGTTTCAAGAGAATCAGAAAAACAATTTTTATTAAACTCTTCTTGAACCATTGCCCCAATAAGGTTCACATAAGCACAGTCATCATCCTCATGTGGTTGTTTAGCCACATGAAATATGTTTAGCTCCAAAGTCATGGAACCAAAAGTGAGTTGTATTCTTCCATTCTTGCAATTAATTAAAGCATTAGCTGTGGCAAGTCTACCCAAAATAAAAGGGGTATGAACACTAGGATGGAAAACAGGTTGGTAATCTAGAACAATAAAATCAACAGGATAATAAAATTGTTCAATTTTCACCTACACATCCTCAACAATCCCTCTCGATTCCCTTACAGAGCGATCAACCAACTGTAAAGTTACTGAAGTAGGTTTTAACTCACCAAGTCCAAGCTTTTGATATACACTGAAAGGGATCAAATTAACACTTGCCCCAAGATCTAGCAATGCATGCTCCATGATGTAATCTCCAATAGTACAAGAGATCGTAGGACAACCTGGATCCTTATACTTTGGTGGGGTCTTATATTGGATAACTGCACTTACCTGTTCTGTTAGGAATGCGGTCTTCTTCACATGATGCTTTCTCTTGATGGTGCATAAGTCCTTAATTACCTTGGCATATGCAAGCACTTGCTTGATAACATGCAATAATGGTAAATTTATCTTGACTTGATGCAAATGCTCTAATATCTCAGATGCGGTATCCAATTTCCTAGGTAATTTTAAGGCTTGGGGAAATGGTGAAGGGATTGGGCATTGTTCAATTTCACCAAATCCAAGTGACTCAGTTTCATCCTTCTCTTTTTCAACTGGGGTCTTCGATTTCTTAGTTACTAAAGGAGAACTTTTATTAATCTCTTTACCACTCCTCAAAATGGTCACAACTTTTACTTTCTCATGTTTATCCTTAGAGCCAATTTTTAAATTTTGATTGATGGGATTGGGTTGCATTTGGGAAGGAAGTTTCCCTCTCTCTATCCCACTCAATGAATTTGTAAGCCTAGTTATATGACTCTTGGTCTCTCTTACCTCTTCATCTAGCATAGTGATCATGGATTCAAACTTTTGATTTTGCTCACTTTGCCTTTGAATGAAAGTACTAAGTGCATCCTCCAAGGAAGGTCTAGACGATGATGATGATGATGATGATACATGTGGTGAATTAAAATTCCTTGGAGCAGGAGGATTTAACACATTGTCACTCTTATAACTCAAATACGGATGGTTTTGCATATTTGGGTTATAATTGTTAGAATATGAAGAATTATTTGGCCAGTATGAATTAAATGCATGTACTTGTTCTTTTGGCACATTCAAGAATGATGAAAGTGATGCACATTCATTTGTAGCATGGTTTATCTCATGAAAAATTTTATACACCTCCATTGGGTCCTCTCTAAAGGTAACACTAACACTCTTACTTCCTTTCATTTTGAGTGCCTCAATTTCTTTAGTTAACATGCTCATTTTTGCACTCATGTTATCGTCTTCCCTCAACTTGAAAACACTTCCACTAGAAATGGTAATGTTAGTTCTAGTCCTATCAGTGGAGTCCATAGGGCTAGGTCCAGTCCATATGTTAGAGTTTTCAGCTATCTCATCAAGATAATCCATTGCATCTTTGGGTTCTTTTTGTAAAAAGTCTCCTCCGCATGAGAGTTGAACAAACTGTCGGTCCCTAGGTGTAAGTCCTTCATAAAAATAACTAACCAACCTCCAATTTTCATACCCATGAGTTGGGCAAAAATTGAAGAGATCTTTGTACCTTTCCTAAGCTTGGTATAAGGTCTCATTTTCTCCTTGGACAAAACTAGCTATCCTTCTTTTTACTTGCTGGACTTTGTGGGGAGGAAAATGCTTCTTAAAAAACTCTTTGGCCATCTCCCCCCAACTACCTATAGACCTAGATTTCAAGGTGTAAAGCCAACTTCTTGCCTTATCCTTAAGTGAAAAAGGAAAGAAACGTAACTTAGCAGTCTCAATAACATTTTGTGCATAGAAATTACTAATTACCTCTTCAAAATCTCTAACATAGACATAAGGATTTTCATTTTCTTGCCCCCTAAAGTCAGGAAGTATTGCTAATAAGCCTTGTTTCAGTTCTACATATGGTGCATTAGGAGGAAACATGATGCATGAAGGAATAGAATTTTGTGTGGGATGCAACAGTTCATACATAGTTCTTCTATTCTCCTCATGATTATTATGTGTTTCATCACCCATGATTGATGAAGAAGGTGTAGGCAAAGGTATGTCAAAAAGATTACCAAAGTAAGTTTCAAAAATTTCTAGTCTGCCACTCTCGTTTCTAACCCAAATGCTCATGCAACAATGAATGCCAATCAAATAAAATAAATTAAAAACAAACAGAAAAATAAAATAAAAAAATAAGTGGAAAAAATGGAACGAAGTTACCAATAGAAGAATTTCCACCAGTTGTGCTTTGCTCCCAAAATTTGCCTCTGAACACGTAGCAACTCCCTGGCAACGGTGCCAAAATTGCTTGCTCACTCCCAAGAGGAAGAGATCGTAGCAATATAATTTCCGGAGTACCGAGGTCGAATTACAAGGAGCAGGATAAATTTAAAGACAATATAATTAAATAACAATTTAGGTGAAGAAGAAAAGTACTTTTGCTTAGTGATTGTTAACAAAAATAATAATAATAAACCGATTAAATTAATAATGTAAATACAAGGGCATCGGGGTGTTTCCCTATATCGATATGAAATTCATTGTGATCTAAGAAAATATCTATTTCATAATTGGTTTTTCTTATATAATTAAACACTTATGATTCGGTTGAACTGAGACAATTTAAGAACGCATGATAACTTCGATTGATAATGTGGTTAGAAAAGTTTTCAGAAAAACCCATTCACTTTAAAACCTGATTTCTATTTGAAACTATTAGAAATTCATCTAAACAATAAGAAAAACATGATTGAACTTATTGAAAGCATGGAAGAACTAATACATCAAAATAAATCTAATTGAATAATCAAATATGTTATTGATAAAATCCTAGAAAGAATCATATTGAATATTCATATCGTATAGAATAAACATAACCCCTATCCCTAGCAAAGAGTTTAGGCTGCCATTAGAGAAAGAAAAATACAACATTTTCTCTCCAAAATTCGTTCTACCAGCCTCCCTCCAAAATCCTAATGTCTAAGTGTCCAAAGAAAAATAAAACTTATACTATTTTAATTTCCATCCAGGTTTACAGCAGTAACTTGTGAGTTAATTTCAGCCTTCAAAAATTGATAATTTCGAAAAACTCAAAACTGAAAAGTTGTAGATATTTAAGTCATGGTTCCAACCCATCTGACCTTGTAGAAATTAGATTTTTGAGGAGAGAGATACACCCAAAATACAGATCAGTGCTCAAATTAGATTTTTCCTTTTTAGATTTTGCCTCTTTGATTTCTTTCCTTATTTGAAGTTTCCAATCATGGCAATCGATCCTAGCACTCCAGCTGCACCTCCTTAGACATTTAAGCATGGTCCTTTAGCTCCACTTTAATTCTAATTTGGCCTTCATTCTCTCACAAATTCCTGTAAACTCATATTTCTCACATGATTTCCTGAAAGTAGAAAATTACACACAATGAATAGCATCTTATTCAAAAAATTATGTAAAGATAAATAATAGGGACTAATCCAAATCATGGTTCAATTATATAAATTAAGCATAGTAATAAGGAGATAACACCCACATAAATATATAACAAGTATACATTTTAAGGCGTTATCAACTATGACTAGTTCGTTTTGGTCGTGCAAATTATTGAAGGTCCATACCTCCCAATAAAACATTTACCAAGAATCTATTTTTCCAATGCATCGGTGCTATCAGCTATGTGTGAACATTTGCAGGTAGGAAATCATGACCGTGCTGAATTGTACAAGTAGTAAGCTTTCCACTCACACTTGAATTCACAATGGACATTGGGGATTAGAGACCTGGAAGTGAACTGTAATTCACAGTGTGTGACAACGGAGTTCTCAACTCACACCACCATGTACGTTAAGCCCTGGTCAACTTATGCATGATATAAAAATCCTACCGAGTAGTTTCCGCGATACAAGATTTGGAACTGTGTCTAGTCAAGGAAATAAGGTTAGGCTGCAAAGCAACTGGCAGTAGTCTACATCATCATCGTGGATTCATGGTACGTACTGGGACCCTACTGCCAGTAGTCTACATCATCATTGGATTGCTTTTGTTTTATTAAAGTAACTAATCAAGATTAATCATGCAAGGGAATCTTTTATCCAACTATTTGAACAATATTACGTGGAATAATTGAAATAACATTAGATTTTTTTTAAATTTTTATTCCTAACTTTCTTTCATGATGATGATGTAGACTGCTGCCAGTTGCTTTGCAGCCTAACCTTATTTCCTTGACTAGACACAGTTCCAAAGCTTGTATCGCGGAAACTACTCGGTAGGATTTTTATATCATACATAAGTTGACCAAGGCTTAACGTACACGGTGGTGTGAGTTGAGAGCTCTGTTGTCACTTGTCACACAGTGAATTACAGTTCACTTCCAGGTCTCTAATCCCCAATGTCCATTGCGAATTCATTTTGCATTTGTAAATAAGGTTAGGCAGCAGAGCAACTGGCATTAGAGTCCCAATACACTACATGATGTTTATGTTGTACATCATGTAGTGTATTCGGTGGAACAGTGGTAGAAATCTATACCTCCCTGAATTTCGAATATTATTTAGCTACTGATGTAATGTCCAACATTTATAAGTTTCAATAAAATAAACCACTATAGTTTATCTCAGCAAAAAAAAAAAAAAAAAAATTTAAATGTTTAAGGTTGTACTAGATTTCAATAAAAAGTTTAATGGTGATGATGTCATTAAAAAAAATATAAAGAATACACAAGCCCCGCGTGTAAAAAAACATGAAGGAAAATGTTTTTAAGAAAATGTTGCAAGTTCCAAATGGAAAAAAAAAAAAAAAAAAAAAAAAAAAAAGGTTATGCTTCTTTCTTTATAAATAGTACACTGCTTTATGATTTTTTTTTTTAAAAAAAATAAGTATTAAATGAATATGTCAAAATTTTTGTAGCACAACTTGTTAGGCAATTCCAATTTTTAACAAAGATATTTAGGATTAAATTTTCTATTTTTTTATTGTTAGTGTAACTATTGAATTATCAAAAACAAAAAAAGTGAAAGGCTACTTTTTAGTATTAGTAAGTCAAATGAATAACTTAACCCATTTATTCTTCGTAATAATTTATGATAAAATGACATATTATCATTTTTATTTATTACTAATAAATAATAACGATAATATGTCATTTTTTAAAAAATAATAAAAAGAAGAAGAAAAACAATGGTGGAAATCGGTTTTGGTTCCTCAGTTTGACTTGTCACTAGTAATTAGTTTTAGTCAATTTAATTTTGACCAATTTTACAATTGTCTAGTTTTTACTAGCTAGGATTGCATCGACTAGATAATAATTCGGGTATGTTTTGATATCTTTTATTTTGCTGAAACTGAAAAATTATTGCTAAAAGTACTGTAAATAAAAATAAAATTTAGTTAAAATAGTATACTGGGGCCTGTGAATAGTGCCAAAAATTGCATTGGGATTTATGAATAGTAACAAAAATAAGCTGAATAATGAAATAATTTTAATTTTTAATCCTAAACCAAACACTAATTTAATCAGATCCATAGATTTGATTCCATTTTTAAAACCATGTTATTTTATGCAAGACAAATGCCAAATAACAATTTAACCCCAACCCAAGATTTTTTTACTCGGAGAAACAGATGAGTCAACTCGTGCCAGTCAATTGTAATGTTGGGTTGGGTCAAATCAACCCATGACCCAACCCAACCTATTTTTAAAAGATTGGACTTAGTGTGCGTTTGGATATCGCTTATTTTATTGAAACCTGAAAACTGAAAAATGAAAACAATAAAGAAAATAATAAAAAATTATTGTTCATGCTTGAAAGTACTGTTCATATGCCTGATTGCACTGATCATGTCCCATGAACAGTGCAATAGGCGCTGGTTATTAAAAAAAAAAAAAAAACTGAAAATGCCAGACGCGTAAAACGTGGACGCGGATGCGCAAGGCAAACACACCCTTAAAAGGAAATTGCTCTTGCTTATTATTATTTATAGTCTTTAAATTTTGAAGGTCATATACAAAGTTGTATGATTTTCCTTATTGGAAAGAGAAATATGTCAGTTTTCAGAGCTTTTGTTAATGGCATGCGACCTCTTAAGCATTTCAATAAACGTGATTACTTCTTACTCAACTTTTAGTATTTGTGGGTTCTAGTTAGCTTAACTGGTAAAATCTCTGATGATAAGAAATTTAGGGTTCAATCCCCGTCTACACCAAAAATTGATTGGTGTCTTGGTACCACCATAGGTTGAAACTTTCTCTCAAAAAAAAAAAAAAAAAAAAAAAAACTTTTAGCATTGGAGGTAAAATTCGTACTTAGTATCAATCTTGTCTTTTGCACAATAATGTGAGGATTTGCACTCAAATTAGGTTATATGGATTTTGAGGTAATATATATTAATAGATTTATTAATTTAGTCATAATTATAAAATTTAAACCCTTTATTAACTTGACTTGATTACCTTGTATACTTAACTTATATTAAAATAGATAAAATTTAGCTACAAAACTTATTGTAGCCTAAAACTGCAATCTTACTTAATAAATATTACTACAAAATTTAAAAATCTAACCGTTAAATTGCATGTTCTTTACGCTCTTAATATACATGTCAAATTTTGTGTCAATGGGATATTATTTATTAATGACTATTGATTTTTAATTTTCTAAAAATTTTGCAAGCACGAAGGATATAAGAAGAAGATGTAATCTAACGGTGAATTTGATAAAATTCACCTCTAATAAAAAGATATTGAGTAAGGTTGTAGTCTAAGGCTACAACTAATTTGGTAGCTAAACTTTAAAATTTTGCACTATAGATGAAAATCTTGACAAAATTACTCGCCAACTTAAGATGCAATTATTAAGTATGAATATTTCCACTATAAGATCTACATACCAACATTAAGTAGATTGAGGTGTTATTTAAATTAAATATTTACTTTTTTTTTTCTTTACCTAATGTGTTAGGTTTTATTCTTAAAGTTTTATTTGCTTAGTTATCTTTCTTGGTAATTTAATTTTATTATTATTTTATATGCAACAAGTGCATTTGAGGAGCTTGATATGGTCCACATCTTCTATAATGTGTGTGTGTATATATATATATATATATATATGGTCCACATCATCTTTTTTTTTATTATTATAATTTTTTTGTGGTGATGATAATATTTGTGAGCTTTGGATTGTGTAAAACTAAGAATTTGTGTTTTATTCAACTTTTACTTTTGCTTAGTGTTTTTTTTTTTTTTTTTTTGGGGGGGGGATCAATTATTTGTATTGAAAAAGAAGATAAAGAAAATATCATATTATTGTTGTTGTTGCTGTTATTATTATTATTATTTGAAAAATACTAGTCAACCTGATCGAACCCAACTGATTGAACATGTAACTAGATGGACTCAGCTTGTTTTGTAATCTGTTTAGGATAACTTGTTTCTGACTCAAATCCGAATGAGTCTAAACCTAATTTTATCAAACCAACCCGTTTGCCAAATCTACCAATTGGTTCCATTGTTAAAGATTTGTAACTTAAAAGTGCAGTAGGCTATAATATAGCTTTAAAAAGATAAGAATGAAACAAAGATATAGGATAATTGGACAAGAATGAACTTTTCACCATCTTTGAATTTTGCCTTAAGCATAAGAATAATATGTCTAACAACAAATTTTATGATATTTTTTATAATTTTTTTTTTTTTTTTATAATTTTATTATAAATTTGAGAAACACACAAACACATATATATATAGGGGAAGGGGGATGAGATAAGGGAATACACTCACACGCCAACACCAAGGTAGTTAGTGTCACGGAGCAAGTGATAAACTCATTCTCAATATCACACCTTATCGATGTGGGATAACTTGACAACATTGAGTATCTTTTTTTATTTGAGAAACACACACACATATATATAGGGGAAGGGGGGTGTGATAAGGGAATATAATTTATGAGGTGATAGATTATGATTGATGTATGTAGAATTGATGGTAGTGTTGGTTAAAAAAAATTGATGTTGACTAATTACAATCTGTCATTTATAACGAGTATTGTAAGGTGTCTGTTAAAAAAATGTTTTGTGTCAAATTTGTTCTTTTATGTCAGATTTTTTATCAGTTTTATAAGGTATGAAACCAGTAGAACTAACTTTTTAAATTCCACTTATTACTTAAGCTATATTTTTAGCTTATCTCATTAATTCATGCAATTTTTTTATTAATTGAATTCCACGGCAACTCATTCCTAACTGCAAGCACCTTATACTGCTCGTTAATATATTTTCCTTTATTATGTGTACCACCCTCGAATTGAAAAAATAGCGTGGTTTGATACTAACATGAAGAAGAATCAAAATTATTTTCACATTGGATGTTCCACATTTTTCCAATGGGAACGGTTTGATGGTTTCACATGGGTTGCTTGGACGATGATTAACATTATTATAAAGTCATTGACTCCACCCTTGACGTTTGAATCATGATTTTCCACCGTGTTTGACACCTCGCATGGTAATAAATTTGTCCTTGCAGCCTTGCGAAAAACGATGCGAGTAATTTCATAAGTCTCAACTTTCAAGTCATTGTTTTACTAACAAAATTGGGTCTAATGTTCCACTCGACTTTCTCACTGAATAAAGAAAATGATAAAGCGATCTTGTAAGTCAAGTCTTTGGTTTATAAAAACACACCATGTGAAATAAACAATACCGGGCTGAAAATACTGTCTTAAAAGAAATGTCGGCCAACATGCCATGTCGGGTTTACATGGCAACAATGCCGTGAGGTGTTAGAAAGGAAAAATGATTTTCCTCTCTCTCAAATGAGGTGTCCCTACCATCTCTTTAGAAAGGCTTTAGGCTTAGGGTTCAAGTAATAATTCAATAGTGTCATTTGGGATGTTTTATGTTTGTAATTTAAATTTCGTCTTTTCCTCAGCGCGCTTTTATAGTTTTTATGCCATACACCCTATCAATCATACTTAATTACTTTAAGCTTTTGTTTGATTGGATGATAGAAAAGATTTAGTTTTAATTTATGTGTGTTTGGTTAGGGGATGGAAAAATATTAAAGAAATAGAAAATTATTTTGTTTAGCTGAGAAGAAAATTGAGAGGAAAAAAAATGTAATTTGTATAAATTTACTTTTATGCCCTTATTATATTAAAAATGCAAAAATACAGAACTGACCCTCTAACTTTTACATTTTTTCATTTCATTCCTCTAACTTTTAGTTTTGTCAATTCAGTTCTCTAACTTTCAATTTTTGTCAATTCAGGATTCCGTTATAGCTTAGTTAGAGTTGCCGTTAGGGACCACTGAAACGACACCGTTTTGTATGTTTTTTTTTTTTTTTTTAATATTTTAGAATTAAAAGAAAATAAGAAAAATCTAGGAAAAAAAGAAAAAAGAAAACATTAAGGCGAGCTGCCATATTGATTTAGGGGAGGCTAACACTGTTCTCGCAGAGCGTAACGACGTCGTCGCGAGTGAGAATGCAACCTAGGGTTTCGGTGATGGAGAAGTAGAGGTTATTGCTGCTGGAATCGAAGCAGGTGTTGATCTCTTTGGTGGAGGCGGTAAGGAGCTTGGAGAGTCATTGGGAAGGGAGGGTGGAGAGGATGGAGATTGCGGCGGCGGTGACGTCATGGTCGGGGAAATCGAGATCAGAGCAAACGTCGGTGATGACAGTGTCCCAAAGATCGGAGGTGAGACGAGTGGAGCGGATGAGATCGAATGCGAGCTTTTTGGAGACAGCAGAGGCAGGGGAAGCGATGATTTCTTCGACAGCAGATTTGGCGAGCTTTTTGGATTTTTTGCTGTCAACTTCAAATGTCCTTTGTTTTGTTTTGATTCAGGAGAAAGGGAACGACTCGTTCCCCTTAATGTTTTATTTTTTTTCTTTTTTTAAATTTTTTTTTCTTATTTTCTTTTAATTTTGAATTAAAAATAAATAAATAAATAAAAATAAAAATAAAAACACACACACACACACACACATGCAAAACTGTGTCATTTTAGTGGTCCTTAATGGCAGCACTAACTGAGTTGTAACAGAGTCCTGAATTAACAAAAATTAAAAGTTAAAAGACTGAATTGACAAAACTGAAAGTTAGAGGACTAAAATGAAAAAATGTGAAAGTTATAGGGTCAATTTTGCATTTTTGCCTATTAAAAAAATAGTTTAAAAGAAAAAAAAATATGTTGGGAAATTTAAACACCAGTTGATAGAATTAACCAATTTTAAGTCAAGTGATTAATTAGGCAAATTATGAATAGTCATTGGTTAAACAAACATTAATATCATGCATAGTAGAATAGTAAATAATATAAGATAAGATGACGTCCTAGAAAAACCAAATAAATAAACTAGTTTCATAATAAAAAATACCTTGGGGGAAACCTTCCCAATAAGCAATCCACTATAGTAAAGAGAAGTTTAATATTTAATATAAAACATTTGTACCTAAATTCTACAATATCAGTAAATGAACTTACAGTAAAAACTTTCTACTGTTTCAAAACCTCTAAACTTGTCAATATAAGAATACTCCATGAATGATGCACTCACAATTTGACAGTGTACAAAGTGTCATATTATTTAAAAATTTTTAAATGATATGATACTGAATACACCTTTAAATTTATAATATTTAATGTGAATTACAAAGGAATCCATTTGAAATGGAAATGATCCAAATACGTTAGTCGATAGTTAGAGAAAAGCACAAGTTACTGTGAGATCATTCAAATCAAGATATGAGGTGACTTTTATTGAATTTAGTATCATAAATAATGAAATTTCACAAAATATGTAAAGATTTTTGTGGTTTAGTACCATTTTCTTTCCTTTCTCTTTTTGATGGGTTTAGTATCATTTTCACTCTCCCTTATGAGGAGACTTTGGATCCTAATCCCGTCTCTATAAGGGGAGAATAATGTTACCATATATATAATAGACAATAAAAATTGGGACTACAATGAAAATTGATAAAACTAGATTTCGCCTCGTCACTATGTTCTTCGTCAGTACTATTGGACGATGTGTGTTCTTGTTTAAGAGAAAACACCAAGTAGATGATGACACTAGTTTGGGGCTTGCTAAGGACCCTCTGATACCTAAATTAGCTTAAACTCTTTAGAAATCAATAATTTGCAGAGTAATTTGTGATTAGTGTAAAGAATATATCTGTTAGGTTCTAAGATTTTAGGAATTAATGTATTAGAACTTTCAATATGTATTATGTTGGCAAACCATAATCAAAACATAGAGTCTAGGTTTAGACTTTCTCAAAGTGTGATTTAATGTAAAATTGGAATTGAGTGATTGCAGGATTTATTGGACAAAATCTGCAAGGCTCAATCGAAAATTAAACTCGATCGATCAAAACTCATGTAGATTTAATTTTCTGCAGAAATTCCAATTCAGCCCAAGCCCATATGACGTGTAGGGTTAAGTGTTTTACTTCAAGTATAAAAGGAAAAATCCTAGCTACGTTTTAGAAGTCTTTGAAGTGTTGTGTGTTGAATCTTTTGTGAGATCTAGAGGTGTTTACCTTCATACACACACATAGAGTTGTCAAGATCAAGATTCGCGTCAAGAGAAAACACCAAGTAGATGATGACACTAGTTTGGGGCTTGCTAAGGACCCTCTGATACCTAAATTAGCTTAAACTCTTTAGAAATCAATAATTTGCAGAGTAATTTGTGATTAGTGTAAAGAATATATCTGTTAGGTTCTAAGATTTTAGGAATTAATGTATTAGAACTTTCAATATGTATTATGTTGGCAAACCATAATCAAAACATAGAGTCTAGGTTTAGGCTTTCTCAAAGTGTGATTTAATGTAAAATTGGAATTGAGTGATTGCAGGATTTATTGGACAAAATCTGCAAGGCTCAATCGAAAATTAAACTCGATCGATCAAAACTCATGTAGATTTAATTTTCTGCAGAAATTCCAATTCAGCCCAAGCCCATATGACGTGTAGGGTTAAGTGTTTTACTTCAAGTATAAAAGGAAAAATCCTAGCTACGTTTTAGAAGTCTTTGAAGTGTTGTGTGTTGAATCTTTTGTGAGATCTAGAGGTGTTTACCTTCATACACACACATAGAGTTGTCAAGATCAAGATTCGCGTCAAGAACTTGATGATCTCTTCAGTTGCTGCATAAAAAACTTTAAAGAAGATCTAAAACCTTTGAGTGGAGTCTCAAAGTCATAAGTAGGAGAATATGTGGTTGCTGCAAATCAAGGAAAGAAGTAGTCCGTGGACTTGGAGCTGTCACCTGGTCGTAATAGTAAATTTTCTACACGATGTAGCAATAGGATGTTAGTGGTCTAAGTTCTATTGTAAAAATTTCAATTCTTTTATAGTGGATCTGCTTTTACCTTGAGGATAGCTATGTTAAATCCTCCCCAGATTTTTTACCAATTAGGTTTTCTTGGATCATCATATCGTGGTGTTTTTTATATTTCCGCATTATTTGCATGATATGATATTATTGTGTTAACCTATATCTAAATAATTTATCTAAGTAATCACTTGGTTAAATAACTAGGTTAATCAACTTGTGTTAAGGGGTCTAAAAACGTACAATATCTACTTACTTGTCTCTCTTGGTTTATATAACCTTTGTGTGAGTAAATATTCAATCTATTGGCCTCACCTTACGTTGCACTTGAGCTAGAGGATTAATGGCTCAGCAATGACCACTTCATCCTAGCTATTTAAGGTTCATAACGGCCATTAAATGTACAGAAGTGGATGGCAGTAACGACTCCACATCCATTCTTCATTTTGTCATTAAATGCTGAATTTATATCTCGGACTAATGCGTTTACGCTCGTTCATACATTAGACGTCACTTGTTTGGACGGTCGTCAGTATGGACGACCATTTTATCGCTATGTGTCAAAAATCATATTAATAAGAAGATGCTCGCGCTTCAAGCTGGGAACTGGAGATGGTGATATTAGAGGATGAGAGGATCTAAAGTTTTCGGCAGAGGCCTTTATAAGTTGTCATTTCTCATGTAGTAGCCCATGGTATAGCCGAATGGTAAGCAATCGTCACAAAGATATAGCGTTGAGGAGATAAATACTTAAAAAAAAAAAAAAAAAAAAAAACAAAGTGAATGGATAGGAAGTAATATTTGTCAACTAAAAGACATTATCGTTTATCAGTTGCTTCTTCTTCGTACTTTTTTTTTATTTAACAAAAAAACGAAGAAGAAGAAGAAAGAAAAGAGAGAAAAAAAAAAATGCAAACAGGAAAATCATTATCGTGTTGATGTGGATTTTTTTTTCCTCTATGAGATAAAATTATAATTATCTAATTATGAATTACTTCAATCTCACTATCTCACAATTAACGCTTTTCTTTCTTTTTTTGACTGAAAAGGTAGAAGCTTATATTTTATTTTATTTTATTTTTGGAACATCCCAAATTCAATCGAGTAATGATATAGTCACAAAGTATTTTACAATATTTTTACAAAATATTAATGTGACCAATCTCTTATATGAATAATGCTAGAGATATAAGCTATTTTACAAAGAAAATTAAAGTACCTTATCCAGTAAAGTTCTCGGTCTAAATAGTCGAAAAATTTAGTGAGAACAACTAAATCAATTCAAAAATCATGATTATCTAGAAAAAAAAATATTTTTCTTAAAAAAAAAAATCTACACTTGTGTTTACGTGAAATTAATTGGAACAAAGAAAGAAAACACACACACACACAAACATATATATATATATATGTATAAACATATTGACTAATAATTATTTTGCGAGATAATTTTCATGCAATATTCTACTTAAACAAATTCAAAATTGCAATATAGCATTAACTCAACTTGGATATACTAGATAAGTCGACCTATGTGGATCTTGGAACCAAGAAAAGCCTATTTTATCAAATGTATTTTTTTGGTAACTTCCTCCATATTTATTCTTTCTTCTGCTGACTCCATTGAACATGCAAGTTCAATTTCAAGGACCGAGACTAAGCACTTATGCACATTGGCATAAGTTTGGCACAGGTTCACAATATCATGAGTTTCTTTATTTTCTTGAATTTCATTTTCAAATTTGTCTTCTCTAGCCACTAGCGATGTTGCTGTTTCTTCAACTTCTCTTGGTAGAAGGATTAGGTCTACAATCTGAACAAGCCTCTCTAGTAGTGCCAGAATAGCAAAATTATGGAGATTGAAACCATCTTTAAATATTTAGCCAATGGATATCTAACCCAAGAACATCTCCATTAAAAATATCCTGTAGTTATATATACGTTCCCGTTGAAGCCTCATCGCCCATGCCATACTCTACACATTATCTTATGCAGTGGCGACTCCAGGAATTTTGTCCAGGGTATTCCTATTTCACTTTGAAAAAATTTCGAGTTATTTCAGTCTATTTCAAGTGTTTCGGGACGTTTCGATAAATATCGGCTGAAATTCAAGATTTGACCAGCATGAAGTTTGTGCTTAAAAAAAATAAAAAGTTCTTAAAACCAAAACAAATTTGCATTTTGTATACCGAAAAACCTCAAAAGGAAAAAAAAATGAAAAGAAAATAAATGAACAAAGGTAGCTACACAATAAACTATAAATTCATTTAAAATATTAATAAAATTATTAATTATTGTTGTTTAGTTGTTTTATTAATTTGTTTGTCTTTTATAAACTATAATTTGTTATATTGTTATTTCATTAATTATAAAATTATTAATTATTATTTAGTTTAACATAATTTAATTTATTTGTCTTTTATAAAGTATTGATTAATTAAATTATTAATTATTAGAATCATAAACCACCTGCCAATCAGAAAATTTCACAATCACATATCACAATAACATTACACTAAAAGACAATATCTAACCAACTCACCCTCACCAACACTAACACCAACACACACCAACCAATGGATAAGAATCATAAGATAAATCCAAATTAAAAAAGTCAAAAAATAGGCAAATATTTAATAAAGTTAAAAGCTTCACCAATCACATTTCAGATAAATTAGTCTTCACAGTACTCTTCACAGTTCAGACAAAGACTTAAAGTTACTCTTAAAGAATAAAGAGAAAGAGAGAGAGAGATTCATTTCATTTCATTAGATTTCAGATACAGAGAGAGAGAGAGAGAGAGTTAGAGTCAGAGAGAAAAAGTGAGAGAAATACCTTGAGGGAGCACCGGACTTCGGATCGGAGCAGCCGAGCAGGGAGGCCAAAAGAGTGAAGGCTGAGGCTGAGGCACTGACTGTCGAGCGATCTGTGAGCGATGTGCGACGATGTGCGACGCGATGTGCGAGCGACCTCCGACGAGCGATCTCCAATGACGGCGATGAGCGACGATGTGCTCTGGACTGCGACTCGACCGATCTCCGATGAGGGGCGACGATGCACTAGAGTCTAGACTGCGACAGTGCGACTGGATCGATCTAACTTCTAAGGGGAGGCATTGCTCACTTGCTTTGTTGCCCTGTTTTTAGGCTTGCTTTAGCTTTAATGATTTCTGATGCACTGATTTCTGATTTGAGGCTTCTGATTGAGTGAATTGCTCTGTATTGGGATTTTGGTGTTTTTTTTTTTTTTTTTTTTTTTAATCCGTGGGTTTTCTTCTCTGTAATCTGCTGGGCTTTGTTGGGCTTGATGTTGGGCTGGCCGTCCGTTATTTTGCTTTGTTACAATTTTTTTTCTTCAGATTTTAGTTGAAATTTTTGTTTGGGCTTTTTTTTATTTATTATTTTATAATTTGAGGGTGTTCTTATTATTTTTTTTTCAAGAGTGTTCCGAATTTTTTTTCGAGGGTGTTCCTTTTTTTTTTTTAAGGGTAAACAAATAAAAAAATTTTAATTATTATATATAAAAAAAAAAAAAATTTCAAGTCAGGGTGTTCCTAGGAACACCCTGACCATAATGTGGCGCCGCCACTGATCTTATGTAAGGAGATTTTGCGGTTCTTGTTTATAATGAAATTTGGGATTTCAGGAGAGTGCAAATTCATTTTATTTATTAGAAAAAAGGTAGAAATTTCTTCTTCTTTTTTGAACTTAAGGAAAAACACGAGATAACATGATTGTAAAAATTTCTAAGTTAAAAAAATGGCAATATGTCCATTAGAATAAAATTTTTGGGGTCTAGTAGAAGGAGGTAATATTAATGGTTTAGATGAAGTAGTAAAGGAAATATGGTCAATGGCTAGGATTAGGATAATCTAATCAAATTAATTTTTAAATGGTGTGGTCACATAATCATATTGGACACATTAGATACTGGCCTTCCTAATAAATGGCTTGGATCCACAGTCCACCCATGTTCAAAACAAAATCATGTGCCCTATATTATTATCCATTACTTGAAATTTTTGCTTGTTGACAACTTGTTTAGATTAGGACACCGAACATGAATAAAATACACAACATGTTTTGAGAGCAACTACATCATATTTGATATAACTGATTGGGAAGCTATCATCACAAAGATATAGTGTTGAGGAAATAAATGCTTAAAAAAACAAAGTATAAGTGAATAGATAGTCAGTAATATCTGTCAACTAATTTAATTGATGCCTAAATCATGTTTAAAGCTTTTCTTACTGAGTTTTTTTTTTAATAAAATAAATTGAGTGTGTGTATTATGTGTTATCATGTTGCATGTGAGAGAGAGTATTTTGTTTTGATAGTAAGGTAACTGCAATTTAAAAAAAAAAAAAAATCAATTTGTTTCATACAATTAATTTAACGTTAGGATTCAGACAGAATTGGACTGTAATTCACACTGTGTGACAACGGAGCTCTCAACTCACACCCACCATGTACGTTAAGACTTGGTCAACTTATGCATGACATAAAAATCCTGCCGAGTAGTGTCTAATCAAGGAAATAAGGCTGCAAAGCAACTGGCAGTGGGGTCCCAGCACCAGGAATCCATGATGATGATGTATTTTATTGGGTGGAACAGTGATAGACATCTAGACCTCCCTGTATTTCAAATATTATATATATGTACAACATTAATGCGTGCACATTAACATTTCCCTTGTACTGCTCTTGAATATATAAAAAAATAGCGTTGTTTGATCCTAACGTGAAGAAGATTAGAAGAATCATATTATTTTCACATTGGATATTCCACAATTTTCCAATGGGAATGGTTTGATAGTTTCACATGAGTTGCTTGGACGATGTTTAACATTGTCATAAAGTCATTGACTCACTCTGCGGATTCTGTGGCGACCATAATATGGCTCCACACTTGACGTTTGAATCATGACTTTCCACCGTGTTTGACACTTCGCATGGTATTAAATTTGTCCTTGCTGCCTTGCGAAAAACGATGCGTGTAATTTCAGAAAGTCTCAACTTTGTAGTCATGTTTTAACAGATTTGGGTCTAATCTTCCGCTCGATTTTCTCACCGAATAAAGAAAATGAGAAAGCTCTTGTACGTCAAGTCTTTGGTTTATAAAAACACCCCTAGCGAAATAAACAAGGCTCATGTTAACGAGTGTCGCACGACATTAATTAAGAATCTAATTTAAGAAAGTTTTGACATTATTTTTATGGAAAATGAAAAGAATTGTCAAAATATTAATTACTTTTTTTTTTTTCCATAAAAACTTTCTTTAATTAGATTTTTAACTAATATTGTACGGCACTCGTTAACATTTCTCAATAATAAACAATACCAGGCAGAAAATACTGTCTTAAAGGAAATGTCGGCCAACATACCATGTCGGGTTTACACGACAACAATGGCATGAGATATTGTTGGGTTTTGTGGAGCTTAGTTTGTGTGATGATCTAGATGATGATTCAATCTGAAATAATATTGCGTGATTTTTAATGAGAGATTTTCTAATGTTTAGTCTATAGAAAAACTGTACTGACGCACCTTATATTTTTCCCTGATAATAGTGAAATCCCTGCAACTCCATGGACGTAGGTAAATTGCCGAACCATATAAATATTGTCTTGTGTCTTGTGCGTGTGATTATTTTTCTTTAGCGAGTGTTTTCTCAATTTTTGTTTCTCACAGGTTTGTGAATTTTCTGTTAATTTCCTACATGTGTTAGAAAGGAAAAATTAGAGTCTGTTTGGTACATGTGTTTAAACATATATTTTCAGTTTTTAAATAACATTACATGTATTTTCACACACTTTTCACACATATGTATTTCCAAAAAAACTGAAAACTGTTATTTAAATGCACATACCAAATAGGCCATTATTTTCCTCTCTCAAATGAGGTGTCCCTACCATCTCTTTAGAAAGACTTTAGGCTTAGGATTCAAGTAATAATTCGGCAACAATAGTGTCATTTGGGATGTTTTATGTTTGTAATTTAAATCTCATCTTTTTCCCTTAGCTTTTATAGTTTTTATGCCACACACCATATCAGTCATACTTAATTACTTTTAAGCTTTTGTTTGATTGGATGATAGAAAAGATTTAATTTTACTTTATGTGTGTTTGGTTGGGGGATGGAAAAATATTAGAGAAATAGAAAATTATTTTGTTCAGCTGAGAAAAAAATTGAGAGGATAAAAAATGTAATTTGTATAGATTTACTTGTATGCCCTTATTTTATTAAAAAAATAGTTTAAAAGAAAAAAAAAATTGTTGGGAAATTTAAACTCTGGTTGATAGAATTAACCAATTTTAAGTCAAGTGATTAATTAAGCAAATTATAAATAGTCATTGATTAAACAAACAAACATTAATATCACGTATAGCAGAATAGTAAATAAAACAAGATATGATGACCTAGAAAAACCAAATAAATAAACTAGTTTCATAATTTAAAAAAAAAAAAAAAAAAAAAACCTATGGGAAAACCTTCCCAATAAGTAATCTACTATAGTAAAGAAAAGTTTAATATCTAGTGCAAAACATTTGTGCCTAAATTCTACAATAATAGTAGATGAACTTATTGTAGAAACTTTCTACCGCCTCAAAACATCTAAACTTTTAAATATATAAATACTCCACAGATGACGCACTCACAATTTGACAATGTACAAAGTGTCAGATTATTTAAAAAATTTTAAATGATGTGATACTAAATACACCTTTAAATTTATAATATTTAATGTGAATCACAAATGAATTCATTTGAAATGAAAATGATACTAATACATTAGTCAATAGTTAGAGAAAAGCACAAGTTAGTGTGAGATCATTCAAATCAAGATATGATGTGATTTTTATTGAATTTAGTACCATAAATAATGAAATTTCATAAAATATGTAAAGATTTTTGTGGTTTAGTACCATTTTCTTTTTCTTTTTTGATGGGTTTAGTATCATTGTCACTCTCCCTTATGAGGAGACTTTGGATCCTAATCCCCTCTCTATAAGGGGAGAATAATGTTACCATATATATAATAGACAATACAAATTGGGACTACAGTGAAAATCATATTAATAAGAAGAAGCTCGCGCTTCAAGCTGGGAATTAACTTGGAGATGGTGATATTAGAGGATGAGAGGATCTAAAGTTTTCGGCAGAGGCCTTTATAAGTTGTCATTTCTCATGTAGTAGCCCATGGTATAGCCGATTTGGAAGCAATCGTCACAAAGATATAGCGTTGAGGAGATAAATACTTTAAAAAAAAAAAAAAAACCTAAGTGAATGGATAGGAAGTAATAGAACCAGTTTAACCGCAACGGTTTTCAGTTTTACCAATTAAACTGGCAGCTTTCGAATATTTTTACTTTGTATTTAATTTATGGTTTTTTATGATAACCAAACTAGATTAAGGTCCGGTTCTCGATTGAACCGGCTAGTTCGGTCTGATTTTTAAAACCATTCTATTCCATCTTAGCCAAAATATTGGCATATGTAGTTTGTACCAGCCGTTTTTGTGGAGTTTTGAAATTCTTGTCCAACTATGCATTTCAGGCTGAAATTGATTTCGTGGCTTTCTTATGATTTTGCTACGGTCTTAGGACCTACACCCATGTTAAAATCAATTTAAAGAAACAAAACGAAATACTCCTCAAAAAGACTAAAAATTTCATGAGCATCTTACTCTCTTTTATTTTTGGTTGTGAACCATTCCAAATGACAATTAAATGGGCTTGTGGCCATTGTTTTTGAAAAGAAAGTTATATAGGGTCTCTTTTATTGAAAATGATTCAGTAGGTTGAGCGCAGTGAGAGAGGATGGGCTATTTCCTTTTTGTAAAAAAATATGGGCTTTAATTTTATTAGACAAAGCAAATGGGCTTTAACTAAACTAGGCCAGTTCGCGTAATTGGGCTCTTTCTCTTTTAACGAAGACTCATACTAGCCGTCAAATCCGAGTCACCAAACCTCAATTTTGAGATTGCCATTAGTAATAACCATGCTTGGCTTTTGTAAATTCGATATTCGATCGGAATTGTGTAAAACCCATCTCATGTTAGAGGTTTTTGAAGGTTTCACAGTTAGAGATGATCACAGAACCAGCAACGGAGTTCGTCACAGAACCAGCAGAGGCCATTTCGAAGTCCATGTAAAAATGCTAATCCTCAAACTACTTTCACTTCTTTCAAATTAAATTCAAAAAAGCTATATCTCATATGTTGTCCTGTTGTTTTGTTTTAGAATCATGTTTTCGACATGAACATGAATGAAAACAGTTTCGAAAGATTTAATAATAATATTCAACTCTTTATTTTGGTCATATCTCCATGTCACTATCATTCTATGATGTGCAAGGATTTTGAGCCCACAGGCTGTCTCTCTATCATATTCAGACTTTTTTTTACTGTTTTCTTTTCAATTTTTGTGTTTTTTGTTTGTCTTTCTAGATGCGAGTTGAGCATACAACAACCATCCGATCAATCATCGGATTCATCTTCAAGCTCAATAAATTGGAACAGAGGAGGTGTGATATAAGTTTGAGCCAACTGAATTTTAATGATATTTGTCCTAACCCTATTTCATCCTTTCTGGGATAAATAAATTTAATAATTAAATTTGATCTGTGTTTGCAGGTTATTCTCTGTTATCCTGAGTGGACCTCCAAAAGGATTTTCATGGGAGATATTAAGCGTAGTGGGCTTGATCTAGTAAAGGTTGCTCGGGATTTTGATAATCTGACTCTACCAGAGCCTTCTACAAACATTGTTTTGAGATTTACCTATTATGATGTGAGTTCACCATTTCCCAGTACAATTTTTTATGTTAATTGTTTGTTCAAAAATATTTTATCGGGCTATTCTTGGCCTTGATGATATAATTCCTTGGTTGATATTTACCTATTAAGAAAAAAATGTGTTGCCTAGTATATCAACCCCCTCCGTCCTTTCTTTTATCACTGGCCTCATTCCTTTTAGAATATAGATGATTGTATTTAGAAAATTAATTTGATTATTCCTGCAATGGGCATTGTTGTGTGGTTGATTGACTTGAGTCATTCATTTATTGAGATTTTTGTTTGTACGGGAAATGTACACTAGAAATGTACTACAGTGGTAGAAATTAAGAATCCAGACTAGCTGGAAACTTTTCCTATTTTGTTCTTGTGTTTCGTGGACCATCGTTGTTCCATCTCTATCAAATTTCAAATTTGTACTTCTTCCTTTAGATTGTCAACATTTAATTGTCCTGTTATTTCTTCTCATGGAAGGTAAGAGAAATAAGTGTGTTCCATATGCTTTTGCTTGCTCAAGTCCTTTTAAGATTCTACTCCCATAATATGATGAAATCTAACTTTTTTTTTTTTTTTTTGGACTCCAGGATAAAAGTTATGACCTTGCTTGAAAAAGAAAAAATCACTGGTATTACTTTTAAGATTTGTGGTCCCCCCCCCCCCCCCCCCCAAACAAAAAAAAAAAAACTTTTTTGAGTGTCATTATCTTAAATTCAACTTAAATTGGTTTCCCCTATGATGATATCATTGCCGCGCCCTTCCCTGCCCTTCTCTTCTCACCCATAAATATGATACTTGACTCTTGTACTTGTGTATATGTTTTCTGCATTGTGTTTTAGGGAGTATTTATTAATCTCACAATGATGATTACACTTTCTCAAAAAAAAAAAAAAAAAAACTTAAGAATATTGGTTATATATTACTCTTGAGGTTTTAATTATTGCCAATATAATTGCAATTATTCTTGTCTTTGATTTGCATTGGATAAATTGTAGATGCGATGAAAGCTAACCCTAAGAATAAGCTTTGGCTGCAAAATGAGTCAAATCAAGAAGATTTAGATTACACACCTGTATTTGATTCAACTGTTGACGACCATGCGTAAGATCTACTTATAAATGGCATTGAACAATGCTACTGGTATAGAGTTTTAAGGAGAGTTTTTTACGATAGTGATGAAGATGATGTTGAAGATGTCAAAGAAGATGCTGTTGAAGATGTCAATGAAGATGTTGATGAGGAAATGGACTATGAAGATGAAGATGAAGCTGAAGATGATGAATATGACAAGTTACATGATCCTCAACTTTTTTAGCATTTTAGACGATGTTGAAGGTTGACTATGGTAGAGCTTCAGCTAGAGTTAAAAGTGTCAATGAAGTTTCTGTTGATGATGAAATAAACTGTTAATATGAAAGATGAAGTGGACAATGGTTAGTATGATGCAGATGGGAACTAGAAGTTGCTTAAGATGTATACTTGTCTATTACATTTTAGGTTGTGTTGAAGCCAATTATGCCAGTTAAAGATATTTAACTCAAACCTCTTTAAGTTACTCTTTAGGTTATGTGGTAAAGCCAATTGTGCCTATGTAAGAAAATTAACACAAACCACTCTTAAGGGCATATGTTTGATGCATTGTGATAGACATTGTAATGGAATAGTTACTCCTAAAGAATACTTATTTCATTGTTTGGTTGTTATTATTATATGGAACAACTATTTCTTATGAATAGTTATTCTTAAAAATGACTATGTCTATTCCTTAGCCTAGTAATAACTTTTTTGGAAAACAATTCCAACACAACACCACCCCCACCCCCCCCCCCCCCCCCCAAAAAGACTTTTTTTGGGCCTCTCTTTCTCTCCTATTTTTGCTGCTACTTAGACCCACAAATAATGGATTGTGAAAGAAAGTATTATGATTAGATCAGTGCACAAAGACGAGAGTAATAGCAAAAAAGGCGAGATATTACTAGCATTTGATAGGCTTCTTTATCTTTATAATATTTTGATTTATTTTTAATTTTCAACAAATAATAGTAATTAATTATCAATTATTCATTTTGTATATAATAAAAAGTTAATTTAGACCCTTAAAATGTGTAAAAATAATTTTATAAATAAGGGTAGGTTTTGAAAATTTGATCTAAATATCATTTCATTGCACCTTTTTGCACCAAATTATGGTATCATGTTTCTAGTCTAATGTTATCACTAAATAATTGGAAAGTAATACTCAACTTCCTCTTGTATTCTTTGTAATAATGATTCTTATTCCCATGTATTCACCCTTACAATGTACCAAAAGTGTTTT
This sequence comes from Quercus wislizeni, assembly GCA_023055345.1. NCBI lineage: Eukaryota > Viridiplantae > Streptophyta > Magnoliopsida > Fagales > Fagaceae > Quercus > Quercus wislizeni. The sequence goes on along the minus strand of JALGQJ010000006.1, from coordinate 3,021,645 downwards.
AAGTATTATGTGATGTGGAACTTATTGTGATGTATGAAATTCATAAAGCCTAATGTATTATGTTTAAAATTCCTACTTAATACGTACATATATTTTAAGGATAAAAAATCTTAAGAACCTCAGCCACCTAATCCTTGTACAACTTGAGGGAGTTTGCTTATGGAAATAGTATAGGTTGGTCAAACAAAAACAACATATTTCGGGCTTTCTGCTCCTAGTTACTAAAAGTCTGTTTGGTTGGAGAAATGGAAAAATGGGAAAATAGAAAATACGGAGAGGGTGGAAAATAGGGAGGATAGAAGATATTTTAAATTCTCTCGTTTGGGTTTGGTTGGAAGATGGAAAAGTAGAGGGATGAAAAATGTAGTTTACATAAATTTACTCTCATGCTCCTATTAGGACAAAAAAATTATAATTTTATCAAAAATTGTGTATGAGTGGACACTTCATTTTTTTTTATAAAAAAAAGAGTAAAAAAACCCATTAAAATTTTGAGGGAAACAAGAAACAAATAAAATAAAATGGATGGGAAAAAGAAAAAACAAATGAGAAATCAAAAGTGAATGTTGGTTGGGGAATTATAAGAAAATCAAAGAAAAAAAGGACAAAAACTCGTATGAAAAAAATGTATAAATATGAGAATGATACAATGGTTCAAGTGAAGTTAGTGAACTTTGTGCAGTAAAGAAAACAAAGGAGGAAAAAAAAAGAAAAAAAAAAAAAGAAAGAAAAGAAGAACCTTGCAGTATGAGACATTTTTGTCCAAATTATCGGCCCAGTTTTCAATCTAGGGTACGTTTGTTTTGGGGGAAAATGATTTCAAGAAATCATTTTCCCCCAAACCCGCGTGTTTGGCAGCAACGGAAAATGAAATTTTCCGGAAAATCACTTCGGAAATGATTTTACACTCTCAATTTCACTTCAAATCATTTCCGGGTCACGCAAAACACAGAGAGCGAGAGAAAGAACAACACAAAGAGAGAACGAGCAAAACACAGAGAGAGCGAGAGAAAGAACGAGAGCTCCGATCCAACCACCGACACCGATTTACCTCACGCCGATCATGCCGAGCTCAGCCAGACGATCATTGCGCCAAACGCCGCAGACCCACGGTGAGTGAGAGCTCAAACTCACATCGATCCAACCCAATGCACCCGATCCAGCTTAGCCAGTCGATCACGGTCCAGCCACTCCGATCACCGAGCCAAACACAGACTCACAGTGAGTTTTCCGGAACCGGTTCACCGTCCACACACTCACCTCACCTCCGATCCACACACTTACCTCACCTCTGATCCACTCACCTCACCGGTCCAACCCATCCTCCCGATCCGATCTCTGCATTATATATATATATATTGATTTATTTATATAAATATTTATATAATTATTTACTTTTTTTTTTATTTATTAATTTTTTTAATTATCCATTTTTTATTAAATTGTGTATTTATGGGTTATGCATATGAAATTTTGGAGCTTTCCTGGTTGCAAGTTATTCAGGATTGGTTTTTGGTTAGATGTTTTTTTAGAATTTTGGAGCTTGACTGGTTATGCATGATTGGTTTTTGCTGTGATTTTTTTTAGAATTTGGCTAGTTGGATTATGTGTAGAACTTTTGCTGTGATTTTTTTTTTTTTTTTTTTTTTTTTTTTTTTTTTTTTTTTTTTAATTTGGCTAGTTGGGTTATGTGTAGAAATTTTGGACCTTGACCCATGCTTGGTGTTATTATGTTCTTGCAGTAGAATATGTGTGTTTAAACCTTAATTGAAGGTGCTTTGGGTATATAGGTGATTGTAAATAGAATGCAATGTGCTGGTATTGTTATATATCAATGTGCAGTTATCAATGTGAAGGAAATAGCTGTGGCTCTAAAAGAAGTCAATCGGGGCCCTGTGGATTACACAGCTCTGTACAATAAGGTAATGGCTATGATGGCAGATGGATATAGCGAAGATATGCTCGCAACTGCCTTCGACCATCTTTATGAGAATGAGAAGATAGCTCGTGGATTTCTAGCCAAGAATACTAGGTTGAGGAAGTTGTGGTTAGATGGGTTTTTGTTCTCACAAATTTGATTTGTTTATTTCATGTTGACTGTGATGGTAGATTTAGGAATTAACTTTTGTTGTTGTACTAATATTGACCTACCATTGTATTATATATGTAGTCTTTTGTATTATTAGGACGATACAATTGCCCAAATTATGTATTTGTACTGTTCAGATACCACGAATAGGTATCATTTTTGTACACCATGGAGGTGTAATGATTTTAGGTGAACAATTGATGTGGCTGTTTTTATATAAATATTATGGGTATATTCAAATGATTATTTTTGATGTTGAAGTACTCGTTATTTTTGTACTATTAAAGATATGTCTAGGCAATCCAAGTTCTTGAATTTGAATGATTATTTTTTATGTTGAAGTGGATGATTAGTTTTGTACTGTTACAGGTTTGTCTAGATAATGCAGGTGCTTGAATTTGTAACACATTTCATATTTTCCATAAAATGATCCACAAACTAAACACCGGAAATGATTTTCCGTAAAACGATTTCTGTAAGGTATTTTCCGTAAAATGTTTGGACGAACCAAACACCGGAATTGATTTTCCGTAAAACGATTTCCGTAAAATGTTTGGACGAACCAAACACCGGAATTGATTTTCCGGAAAACGATTTCCGAGACAGCCAAACAATCTGAATACATTTTCCTTTTTCGGAAATTAGCATTTCTGGAAAATATGTATTTTTCGGAAAACATTTTACAGGAACCAAATGCTCCCCTAGTTTTCTCCCAATTTTGGGGAAATTACATTTTCTTGGGCCTAGAGAGAGAAAACTTGGGCCCACCAAAATTTTTTAACCTTTATCTCCTTATCAAACAACATCTAATCCTATTTTCTCTCATTTCTTTTTTATCCTCCTTATTCCACCTCCAACCAAATGCAATCTTAAGTTGTGTCAGGATATAAGGGGAGGTGCATAAAAAGAGACCTTAAGCAAATGTATTAAAGCCACAATCTTACTTGTTGCAAGAAAAGGTTGTTGAGTGTGTTGTGTTAGGTGAAGAGAATATATATAGCATGTAGAATTTTAAGAGCACTAGCATTAGTTGTGCTAAATGCAAAATTTTTAGCATTTAGCATACCAAACATCAAAAATACCCCTACAATTATTTTCTTTTTCATGTTAAAAGAACCATGGTATAGTGTCATCATGAGTTTTTTGGCTAAATATTGGTAAAAATAGAGTTTAGAGCATTTACAATAAATGTGTTAAAATAGCTAAAAAACTATTTTAACCCCTCAAACACCAAAAAACACCCTTTAATCAATGGTGTTAAAGCTAAATTTTTTTAGCAACTTGCTACAATGAATAGTAGCAGGTTCTTATAGCAAGTTGTGTACTGCCAAGGCCGTCATGGCCGTCATGGCACCAAGTCCATCTCTCCTCTCTTTGCTATGACAATTGAGATTAAGATCGAAATTTGGGTATATGTTGGTTGTGATTGGGTTTTTGTTTTTCTGTGTATTCATATGGGTTTGGTGGTGGTTAATTTTGGCAGTGGGTTTGGCTATGGCGGTGGGTTGTTGTGGCTAGTGGTGGTGGTGGTGGCTAGTGATGGAGGTGGCTATAGCTAGTTGCTAAAGATGTTTGTAGTGTTGTTGTTTTTTATTATTTAATGAGTTGTTATATTATTTTAAATGAAGTGGTAAAAAAATAGAGTATTTGATGTTGGGTCTATTGTCTAAGTGAGATGTTAAAATAAATAAAATAGTTTTTTAAGTTGTTAAAAACTAAAATTTTTAGAAGCTTTGATGTGAATGCTCTTGTAGTTGATATATGAACTATATATGGAAAGTTATTTTGGAAATTAGGGAGAGACAAAATTCGGCAATTTCAGTATTGAATTTACATAGAAAATTGGGGGAAAATGAGGAGAGAGAAAGACAGAATTACAAGAAAGAAGAGAGATAAATTTACATCAATTTTGGTGTTAGAGTTGCCGAATTTCAACTCCCAAAGTGCCACATAAACTGCCCAAGCCTCTGCCCACACTGATATAGGCATTAGTTTTTTTCTATTAGGGTCCATTTGATTGGAGGGATAGAAATTGGGAGGATAAAAAATGGAGAAGAGATAGAAAAGTGGAAGGATAGAAAAGATTTAGTTTTCTCTCATATGTGTTTGGTTGGAAGGATAGAAAAGTAGAGAGATAGAAAACTCACTTGTTTGTTTGAAAAGAAAAATAAGATGATGGAAAATAAAGTTAGTATAAATTGACAATTATGTCCATATAAAATAAAACAAAACAAAATGTAACACATTTTTTTATTAAAAAATTTTGTATGGACACTTCAATTTATTTATTTTTTAAAATTTTAAAATAGCACAAGCCAAAGGATCCAAAACAAATGAGCACCCAAAAAAAAAAAACTTACCATGAAGTACAAAAAAAGACAAAAACCAAAGAAGAAAACATAAAAAAAGAAAATGACAAACCATGTGCTTTGCACATGGGTTTTTCATTGGTCCAGTTTTTTCATCCGCCTTTTTCTCTCCAGATTTCTCCCTGATTTGGGAAGAAAATATTTTGCTGGGTTAGGGGAGAAAACATCCGAGTCTCACCAATTTTTTCTTCATCAAATACCCACATTAATACCCATTTTCTCTCCACTTTTCTCTCACATCTTTTCCACCCTAAAATCTCTCCAGCCAAACAGACACTTAAAAACCAACCGCCAGACTGCTCCACTGATTATTGTTAATTTTGGAAACTAAAATTATTTATTCCTAAAATGATTAGATATTTCAAAACAAAAATGAAATGTTTTATTTTATTTTATTGAAATAGATAGATTCAAGGTTTCGAGTCAAATTAAACTTCAACATAGATTCAAGGTTTAGAGTCAAATTAAACTTCAAAAGATGATATCATAATTAATTTAATATTAACTAAATGGAATAAATTTTTTAAAAGTTAATAACCTTGATTAATAAATAGTTGAAGCTAAAATTATTCATCCCTAAAACAATTAGATATTTCAAAATAAAAAGTATTAGTTTTTTGTTTATTTTAGCATAAGAACTTAATTTTTCTACTTTACATACTCATTTTTTTTAATAACTCACATTAGATTATCTATTTTATGCTACATCTCATCAAAATATTAAATTTTCTTGATTTTTTAATTGTTTCTCTTTCTTCGCACACAATAACTACCATCCTTTTTTTTTTTTTTTTTCATTCTTGAGATATGTAGAAAAAAAAATTTAATGCAAAATGAATAGTGCTAATGTAAATTTACACAGTTATTGTAATAACCATGGATTTTTATATGACTTTACATGACCTGATGGGAGAATTTTTAGCTTGGTTGACTAAAATGCTGTACTTTACACTCCAAGACTTTTATTTTAGCTAATTTACTTCATAAATTTCACATATTTTCCAAATTGATACTTCTGTTAGACTATTATTAATAGTTCTCACATGATATGCCCGCTTAGTCTTTTTTAGAGAAATATCAAGATTCCTTTTTTCTTTTTTGCCAAGGCCATGTGCAGTGGCGACTCCAGGAAATTTTGTCAGGGTATTCCTCAACAAGCATAAATTACACAATTTAATAAAAAGAAAATTTTATATATTGATAACAACAACAATAAAAAAATACACAAATACATAAAATTTACAATTGTCTTCTACGAGTTTTCATATTTTGAAATCTTTGCATAATAGTCTCATTATCAATACTACAAGCTATATCTTTTTCAATATACACAATTAAACAATCATTCATCCACCGATCTCCCATTCGATTGCGCAGTTCATTTTTTATATATTTCATTGCTGAAAAGCTTCTTTCTACTGTTGCAGTAGCAACTGGAAGTGTCAAAGCTAACTTCACAAGTAAATAGACTAAAGGATAAGTCTCATGCTTCCTTGTACTCACTAACTTTTCAGCAAGTTCACTAACTACTTGAAGCTCTAAAAAGAAGTCGTTGCTGCGCATATCAAAAATGTAATTCTGCAGTTGAGAGTCAAGTGCCAAAATATCTGTCCCAAGAAAATCAGAGGGATAGAACTTAGCTAGACGAATCAACTTTTTCTTATCAAAAGCCACAAATGAATTACTTAGATTTAAGCAAGCCATACAAAGTAGCAAATCGGTATTCGCCTCAGAAAAACGATTGTTAAGCTCTTGAAGTTGCATATCTATGACTGTGTAGAATAGTTCAACACGATAATGATGTAAATTTGTCTTTTGTTGAGTGTTGCGTCGTGACCTCCCACTAACTATAAATGTTTCATCCATGTTCAAGACAGAAATATCATGCGTTGTACAAAAAGAAGATACTTCAGTCAATAAAGATTCTCATTCATCTTCTCTCATTACTTGCAATCTTTGCTTAGACACTTTAACAAGATCCATAGCATTTACTATATCCTGATTTTTTTTTTGCAATGCTATTGACAACTCATTTGTGATCCCTAAAATATTTTTCATCAAGTGTAGGGCAAAGACAAATTCAAAAGATAGAATTGACCTTATAATAGATTGAGCTTCAACTTTTTGGTCGGACAGGCCATCTTCTTCAATAATCTCAAGTACATCAACAACAGCAGAGAACATTAAAATCAAGTTCAGAATAGTCCCATAATATGATCCCCAACGTGTATCACCAGGACGTTTAAGATTTGTCTCTTGATTCAAACCTTGCCCACTTCTACGTACACCATTCTCTAAATCTTCTTTAATTTTGACAAATTGTGCATCTCGAAGAGCATATCGTCTCTTACAAGAGCCTCCAACAACAGTTACTAAATTACTAACCACATAAAAAAATTCTGCAATGTTAATGTGATTTTTAGCAACAACAACAAGTGTCAATTGAAGTTGATGAGCAAAACAATGGACATAAAATGCTGACTTATTCTCTTTCAAAATTAAAGTTTTGAGACCATTGATATCACCTTGCATATTACTAGCTCCATCATAACCTTGCCCACGTAGGTTCGACAAACTCAAATTATATTCACAAAGTAAACATTCAATAGCACATTTGAGTGACAAAGCGGTGGTACTTGCAACATGTACAATACCAAGAAACCGCTCTATAATAGTTCATTTCTTGTTCACATAACGAAGAACGAGGGACATTTGTTCTTTCACTGAAATATCACGTGACTCATCAACTAATATTGAAAAGAACTCATTGTCAAGATCCTTGATAATGGCTTTGGATGTTTCACTTGCAATTGCATTCACAATGTCTTTTTGAATATCCGGGTGGGTAAGCTTGCAATTTTTCGGAGCTGTTTGCAACACTTCATTGATAGATTCATTGTGATCTCCCAAAAATTGCACAAGCTCAAGAAAATTTCCTCTATCACTTGAACCTTGAGATTCATCGTGACCACGAAAAGCTAATCCCCGGCATAAAAGGAATCTTATGCAATCAACTATTGCATTTAATTGAACCCGATAATCCTGTTTATCTTTATTTGATTGTTTAACCAAAACACTTTGAATGTGTTGCTTTTCCATCAGTAGATCTTCATCCTTTTTGATAGCTTGGCTATGAGCACTATTAACTCTTCCAACACGAGAATCTAACTTCGCAACCTGATTCCAAAGTTTGAATCCCTTCGTTACAAAAGTCTCACCTCCTCCTTGCTTACCAACATCTTGCCGCCCAAATAGGTAGCAATAAAAACAAAATGCCGCATCCTTCTCTATACTATATTCCAACCACTTTCTTCCTCTATACCAATCGGATCTAAATTGACGAGGCCTTTCAGAAAAATATGATACAGGGAAAACATCAAGAACAGGTTGACAAGGGCCTTTTGTTAAATAATGTCTTCTTATTTCATCATGATTATTAGGATGATAAGATGATATTTTTTGTCGTAGCCCAGGATCTGAAGGAAGATTTTCTAAGTTAAAGTCAACACGAATTCGCTTAGAAGATGAAGATGAATCTTGCACATGAGATGAATCTTGGGTATGTGGTTTTCTTATCAAATATTTGTCCATAATTCTAGCAAAAAAATAAACAATAAACTATAAGTTCATTTGAAATATTAATAAAATTATTAATTATTGTTGTTTAATTGTTTCATTAATTTGTTTGTCTTTTATAAACTATAATTTGTTATATTGTTATTTCGTTAATTATAAAATTATTAATTATTATTTAGCATAACATAATTTAATTTATTTGTCTTTTATAATGTATTGGTTAATTATACAGTTTTAATTATTGTTGTTTAGCATAACAATAAACTATATTGTTTTAATTATTATTGTACCCAATAGGCCATCTATCCCCACCCCACTCAATGGACATTGGACAAGCACAAGCCTCATGCTCATGCCTGATGCCCAATCACAATAACCTGCCAATCAGAAAATTTCACAAGATTCACAAATTATAATATTCACTAAACGACAATTAATATCACACCAACACAGTAAACACACTGACTAGCACGACACCAACAGATAAAATTAACACTACAGCACAATTCAAAAAGACAAAAAATTCAAAAAGACAAAAAAAAAGGGAAATGCAAAATATAAATAAAGCAAAAGCACTGATTCTTCCTTCGGCCAGCCAATCAGAGAGAGAGAGAGAGTTCATTCGGCCAGGGCCCAGGCGGCCAGCCAATCAAAGAGAGAGAGAGAGAGAGTTATTGAGATAATTAAAAAGGGCTGGACCATAGAGAGAGAGAGAGAGGGACATTATTTATTTTTCTTTCACACTTTCAGAGAGACAGAGAGAGAAAAAGAGAGAAAATACCTTGAGGCTTAGCTACGGCGATGAGCATCGGAGATTCCGACGGCGATTGCGAGGGGCGAGGCGGTGAGCTGAGCACCGGAGACCCCGACGGCGACTGCGAGGGGCGAGACCGAGGCGGCAAGCTGAGCAGATCGATCTGCGATGAGGGGCGAGATTGCGATCTGCTCTCTTTGCGATGAGCGGCGAGCTACGGCGAGTCGACGACGACGACGAGCGAGCTTAGCTATGGCGACGACGACGATTGGGTTTTTGATTTTTTCCGTTTTGGTACAGAGTCTGTATTGGGGTTTTTTTTTGTTTTTTTTGGTACAGAACTTAGAAACACAATATATTGCTTTTGCCTTTTGGTATGTTTTGATTTTGCTCTGATTGTAATCTTTAGACTGTCTCAGTATCTTAGGAATTGATTTTCTCTGTGATCTCTGCAGCGACGTGACCATGGTACAGTGGGTAAGTTTCATTTCTGATTTTCTGTTGGTTTTTTTTTTTTTTTTTTTGAGAATCCGTGGGTGGGTGGGTTTGCTCTGCTGGGCTTGCCGTGGGCTTAGTTCTGATTCAAAATTTTTTTTTTTTCAGATTTTAGTTCAATTTTTTTTTGGGCTTTTTTTTTTTTTTTTTTTGCTTGAAAGTTGAACAGATAATTTTAGGCTTGGCTCTGTTACAATTTTTTTTTTTTTTTTTTTTTTTTTTCAGATTTTAGTTCAATTTTATTTTGTGCTTTTTTTTTTTTTTGCTTGAAAGTTGAACAGATAAATTTTTTTTTAATGTTAGGGTGTTCCTAATTTTATGTTGAGGGTGTTCCTAATTTAGCTTAAAAATAAATTTTTTTTTTTTTTAATTTTTTTCAGGTCAGGGTGTTCCTGGGAACACCCTGACCTGTACGTGGCGCCACCACTGGCCATGTGGCTGTAGTTTACAATTTTTTGAAAATACGCCGTCATGATTTCATTTAATTATCAATTTTGCCTTTTATAATTAGATACATAATGTTTCTCCAAAAAAAAAAAAAAAAAATTAGATACATAATAATACTACAAGACTTGTGTGACCATTGTATATCTCGATTGGATAACTTTTAAACCAAAAAGCTTTAGTTTTTGTTATTTCCATTATAGATACTAGTCAAGTATATGCACGATACAATTAAAAAAATTACAATTACATACATATATAGATTCAAATTATACTTTCTATTTTTTTTTCTCTTATTTTTTTATTTTAATTTCTTTTGGATATACACATGAGTTTACTCTCTTTTTTGTTTTTTTGTTTATTGAGTTCTTAATGATTAATTTATATTAGACTATTCATTTTTTGCACCTCATTAACTCACCTAGAATAAAAAATTAAAAAAAAATTTAAATAGGACACATGGCATAAAATTAGACAACAATTGGAATCCAATTTAGAACCTAATTGGATTTTCTCACAGCATGGTCAATACCATGGCCGGTGAGACCCACAATCAGGGATGAACCCAGGTGGGGGCCCAGGCCCCCTCGGCCCTTTTCTTAAAAAAATTTTATGCTTATGATATTTTTATTTATTGTGGTTGGCCCCTCTCCTCCCCAATTAGTCTAGCCAGCCTAGCACAACTAGCAGCTATCCAACTCAAAAATTTAACAAAAATTTATAAAATAAAATAAAAAAAACTATTTTACCACCAAAAAACCAAAAAAACCATGTGTTATTGAAGAAGTTAAAACTAAATTTTTAGCAATTACAGTAAACTGGTATAAATATCAGTTGACTATAGTTATTAAAAATAAAATACAATATTTTATTAAGATTATCTCTCTTTCTTCAATTAAAAAACACAAATTCTCTCTCTTCCTTATTATTTTAATAAGTTGTTTATATTATTTTAAATGAAGTGGTAAATAAATATAACATTTGATGTTGGGTGTATTGTAAAGTGAGAAAGTAAAAATAGATAAAGTATATTTTTTTGAGGTGCTAAAAGTTGTTTCTCAAAAAAGTGCTAAAAGCTAAATTTTTTAACACCACTATTGTGAATGCTCTATTTTCAACCCAAAAAAAAAAAAAAAAAATTACGGATGCCTATTTGGAGTTTTTTTTTTTTTTGCTTATATCCTGGCTTTTAACTTAAAATCCTAGGTCTGTCCCCATCCATAGTGGTTCCATTGAGTGAGATGCTCTCTCTCTCTCTCCCTCCCTCTCTCTCTCTCTCTCTCTCTCTCTCTCCTCAAAAAAATTAAAACCCAATATTTTTTTTTTCTAATTTTTTGCTTTTGTTTTAAAATATGAACGTGACTGGGAGTGAATTTTAATAGTAGACTCATAGAAATAAAAATTTGGCAAACATGTGAAGTTTATAAAGTAAATTGACCAAATTAAAATAAAAGTTCAAGAGGTGTAATGACCACTACCCCAAAGTTCAGGAAATGTCATGTCGTTTTTTCGCCGAATACTTAGTGTAGGGCCAAGGGGATCTAGAGACTTCGGCCCATTCCATATCAAGCCCAAGGCCCACGTCGAGGAGGAAGAAGTGCCCGAGGACGAATGAAGGGAATCCAAACTGCCAGAATATACTGCCGAGGATGACCTTGTCCTCAGCAGACCAAAATCACAGAAGGGGAAGGCGCCACATCACCAGAGGCAGTCCTCTCGAGGATCCCAAAGGAGATTCCGAGCCCAATGGGTCAGTCATAGGAGCATGGTAGAAAAGTAACTCCAGGAGAAGCTGTCACCTTCGTATTGAATACTCACAGCTAACACCCTGACCCCATTTATGTGGACGTGACCCCTGAACAATGCGATGGGGGCCACAGTAGCTCACAGAGCGCCAGAAAGAGTGGCCGATGGGACATGCACTCAAGTATGGGTATGGATGACTAACAAGTGTAGGAGGAGGATGAACGAAGGAAAAGGATAAATAACAGCAGAGATCTCCCAAAAAAAGGAAGGAAGGGAAACAAGAGAGAGAAAGAAGAGGGGGAAAGGCTCTTGGGAGACGAGAGGAGCTGGGAATTCATATCCTCAGATGAGGAGTCCTTTCTCCTTGGGCCGTATGGCCGTTTGATTCTGTGTTCTTAGCTCCTATTTGATCATCGCCCGTTCCCAAACAAGCCGTCGCCCCATTAGAGCCCAACTTTTGGACCCACTCTCTACAAATTCATTGTAATAGGTTCGCTAGGCCTACATCCCTTCCGCCGTTGGGCCCGGACCGAAAACCGCGACCCTACACTTAGAGATAAGACTTTTATTTAAGAACAAACCACTTGACTACCCCACATTCTGTTGTCCAATGTTGAAAGCTTAAATAGTTATTAGTATAGATATTGCAACAAATAAAGTATGATTCATTTAAAAAAAAAAATCAATAGAAATAACAATTGGGATGGTAGATTTGAATCTTGACTGTCTATTCTGGAAACATCAACAAAGTATCAACTAGCATACAACAATAAAATATATAAAGTTACATTTTAATTTTTATCATAATTTATATATATATATATATACACACATATATAACTTTTCATTGTATGGTTTTATTGTAATTATTTTTCACTCAAAATAAATAAATATATATATATATATATTTTGTTTGAAAATTTTGAAATTACTTTTTTATTCATGCAATCATGCCATGTACTTGAAGGATTAACTATTACTTATACCTCATATTTTGATCGGAAATTAATTCATAGATGATCAGAACATTTTTCAATGGCTTAAAAGTTCGAGAACAAGATAACTTTTGCCTCCTATTTGACACAATTTTAATCATTTGCCAAACATGGCCCAAGTGTTTTGGTGCTAAATTTTTTTGCTCGAAATCTTAATTTTTCATTGATGAAAGTAGAATCTTAGAGTCTTTTAAATCTAAACATCCATCTGTAGTTGCCAATGAGCTCTCAAATGACATTTCCTTCCATTGCAAGAGCAAGGTGGAAGGCGAGGTCGTGAATTCAAGAACTAGTGGGAGCATGTGTAACATACCATTAGAAAAGAATTCCATCTGTTGCTCCTCATACATTATTAAATTAAATTTGGCTATTATATACTGTAATATTCTATTGCAGCTGTATAGTGTTGAGACGATGAAGATGTTGGTGATGATGAAATGGACTATGAAGATGAAGATTACAATGGTATAGCATTTTAGGTGGTCTTGAAGGCAAGTATGGTCGATTTTAGCAATAGTTAATGAGGGTTGAAGATGTTACTGATGAAATGAGCTTTTTTTTATCCTGATACCAAATAAGGATAGTTGATTACATAGTTAGTGGTTTATATATTTTATTGTGTAGATATATTATTTTAATGTATTGTATAGGAATATAAAAGTTGAGATGTTGGGTGTGTTGTAACATGGTATAATATAATAGACAAAGTAGTTTTTGAAATGGTAAAATAGAATAGTTTAAAGATAGCGGATGCTAATGCTCTTAACGGATGCTTTTAGGGCAATTATTAATAAACCATAATAGAAAAATTTTGACATCACTTTTATGAAAAATATAAAAAACTCTTATATTATTTAGTTGAGTTGTTTATCTCTATCTCTCATTTCTATATATTAAAAAGATTTAGAAAGTTAATTATGGCTTTGAAAAAGTCAAAAATACCCTTAATCTAATTAGATAATTATTATTCTTAAAACATAAAAAATTGGGTTAAAATTGTAATTTAAAAAAATTCAAAAAAAATTCAAAAAAAAAAACTACCAAGAGAAACTTTTTCCTAAAAATTAGCACACTTTCTTAAATATAGAAGAGTGCTGCGTTCACAACATTTTTATAACAGATCATGAGTTGTAAGTTTTTGATAGCTCTAATTTGAATCTATAACTTAAATTACTTTTTTACCCACCCATAACAACTCATCACTTAAAATTTATTGTGAAAATGTTGTGGATATAGCATTTCTCTTAAATATATCTCACGCATGTTTGATATATAGCACATTCTAAACCCGCCAGTTTACTCCATTTCAAATTTTAAATTTTAGTTTCTTAAAAATTCTTTCGTGTGTAACTTCACTAAAAATATATAAATTCAAATTGAAAAATTACATTAAACTAAAAAAAAAGCCTCATCATACGTGCAAAGCATGTGTGATGAGACTGGTATTATTTTAATGAATTGTATGTTATAATAAAAAAATAAAAACTAATTTTTTTTTTGAAGGGAAAATAAAAACTAATTGAATCATGTGAATGCATTGAGGAGGTCACTATTATATTGATATCATATGGCCTCTTTTTTTAAATTTTAACAAACGCCTTATGGTATACATCCTAGCCATCTACTCTAGTCGAGAAAACACAACTTGTGGTCCTATTTATCGTTAGATTTTGTAGATTGAAATAAACTTTATTTGTCCGATCCTCGAGACGCACACACAAAATCTATATGATTTTTAGGGCTTGTTTGATACTGTTGTTAACAGTTTTTGTTGTTTAAACACCACAACATGTATTTTCACAATACTTTTTTACCTGCATATATTTTCACAACATTTAAACATCGTTATTAGAAATTTCTTTCCAAATGGTGTCAACCTCTTCAAACCTCAACTTTGTTTTGCTAAATCAATTTATTTAGGGCAAAGTACGCTGTTATAATTTTCGTATTTTGTTTACATAAAAAAAAAAAAAAAATCGTATTTTGTGGTGTTAGGGTTTTGAAATTTGATGGCTCTAATTGATCTGTTAGGGTTGGTGTGATTGTTTTGTTCTAGGCTTTTAAAGCCACGCTAATTTGTTTATCATCCTCTGCAACAACAAATTATTCGATTAATTTTTGAAGTTGGCGTTAGTAATAGCCACGTGCTTTGGTTTAATCCGATATTGGATGTCATATTAGGGTTTGTTGGTGGTTTCATAATTAGATATGATCAAACCTTTACTTTCTTGTAATTAGTGACATAATAATACTTTTTTTTCCCATTTTTTTTTTGTTTTTTGTTCTGCATGTCTGATCATTATTGATTTTTCTGACTTTGTGGTACTTTAAATAAAGAAGGCGGGGATGAAGGTAGAGGTTGAAGAAAACATGGAGTTGGAGGTCCAACTTCACAAGCGATTCAAGCACGACCCATCTTTACTGGCAGCAATGGAGTCCAGCACAGAGCCTGTCACAGAGTCTGCATTGGAGGCTGTCACAAAACCATCAATGACCATTTGGAAGTCCATGTAAAAATTGCTAATCCTTAAACTACTTTCACTTCCTTTTTAATTTTTGGTCTCATCTCACCGTAACGTTAAATCACCACTCATTTTGGGTTTGTTTGTTTTTTAATTTTTGCAAGACGTGACCGGGTATTGCGAAAATCAGATTTACCACTTGCTTCAGAGGAAGGTGTGAAGCCAAGTTAGCCAACTTAAATTGGATCATATTTGTCTATCTCTATCTCATCATCCTTTATTTAATTTTTTCAGGGTATGACAATGTACATATCTTTTATCCTGCCTGGACCAACAGCGACCGTCTTCTAATAAAAATTGGTCAGTCTGGACTTGATCTAAATGAGGTTGATAGGGAGTTTGCTAAACTGGTGCCACCACCACCACCAGAGGAGAAAACCAACCTTGTTCTTAGGATTTGCTTTTTTGACAAACGCCCGGTACGTACTATTTTCCACTTTGTCACATCGCCACTTTCCTTTTTATGAATACCTTCAGGAAAGTTAATTTGATTATTCCTGCATTTTGGACATTAATTCTTGTGTATTGACATAGAGGCATTCATTTACATTATTGCTTTGCACAATTCTTCTAAAGATTTTAATGCCATAACATGATGAAATCTAACTTCTACTTTTTTCTTTTTTTCCCTAGGAAAAAGGCTATACCTTTGCTTGGGTTAGAGATTTCTCAAGTATGATTTAAATAAGATTTGTTGGTTTTCCTCACTTTTTAATTATTGTTATCGTAATTTCTAGCTTGGCTCATATATTTTTGTTTCTTTGGTTGCCCCCCATTGAATATTTGTACCCTTTAGATTTTGATCTCTTGCATGATGATTATACTCTTCTTGACTTCGACGTGTGTCGGGTTTATTGTAGGTCGTTGGAATGCTGGAGAAGAAAGTTATGATTCTGGTGATGATGATTTGATTGATGATGAGCTCGAGGTTGATAAGGGTGAGGTTGATGAGGTTGATAAGGTTGAGGTTTATGAAGTTGAGGTTGATGAATTTGATGAGATTGAGGTTGATGAGGATGAGGATGATGATTTTCTATATGCACTTAAATCTGATAGGGATGTTTTTGAGAGGGAAGATTATACTGTTGACAGATATTGCAACTTTCTCCGCACTTATGAGGGACGTTTAGCATTTCGCATCAGAAAAGAGATGTCGATGCGAACAGAGTGTAGGTACGTTTAGCAGAACAAGTCCAGGAAGCATTAGTGGAGAGCTCTTTTGAAGGCTAAATTGCTAGGTTTACGACGGACAGATCATTGTCTTAGCTAACAGGAGGAGTATGGAGATTTTATGTATTAAATGGTAGCAGTGCGGATGTTTAATATCTGAACTTAAAACATAATCTATACCTCCCTAAATTTGTTTTCTTTTGTGTTTTGGACTCGTTATCTTTAGCCTCAAAATTTCTGGGTATATACCTTCTCCTGCTTGAACGGTGGCTCTTTCTAGTTTGGTACGTGATAAATTATGAATAGTTTTCTTATCTGTTGTGAACGATGAATTGAGTTCTTTTATTAAGAGTAGGGGTGTCAATGTTCGACCCAACCCGCGAACACGACACGAACCCGACACGGGTTTTTTCGGGTTAGGGTTGGGCCTTAATGGGTTTGGGTCATAAACGGGTCAACCCGAAAGCAACATGATAAGAAACGTGTCATAAGCGGGTCAACCCGCGTAACCCGCAATAGACACGTTTGACACGCCAATTTATTTGTGTCAACCTGAAATGACCCACTTATCACAACCCGTTTAACTCGTATAACAAATAAATATTTATTTTATTTTAGATTCGTCTAATACCTTTTATATCCAACATATATTTTAAATTTAAAAAGAAAAGTGAGTAATTACAAAAATTTATAAGGGATATAATTGGAAATTGAAACTTTATAGACCCTAGAACTACTGATACTTTTTTTTGGCATAGAACTTGCACAAATGAAATTGGATGAGCTTGTGGAAGATGTTATGAATTTGAACATCAACAAAGAATCTATGGATGATAATCGTGGTCATAGTCATGATTAGTCTACTGTTTGCTCAAATTCTTTCAATATTGATACTTAGCAATTTGCGAGTTCCAAGTATATTATATTTTCATTGAACTATGTTATTTTATTTTTGTTAAAATTTTTTATTTTGAATTTGGGTTGAAGTGTATGCACTTCTTTTGGAGTGTAAAGAAATTATTTTCTAGATGAATGTTATATTTTTGTTGAATTGTATTATTTTGAATGTGGGTTGAAGACTTGAAGTGTAAGCACAGTTTTTTGGAATGTAAAAAAAATTATTTCTAGATGGATGTTATATTTAATATTATACAGGTTGAAATGGGTTGTGTTACATTCGTGTCAACCCAACACGACTCGTTTATTAAGCGTGTCAAATGGGTTGGGTCAGGTCAACCCGCTTAATTAACAGGTCGGGTTAGGGTTGAAGGATCATGACACGATTATTAAATGGGTCGGGTTAGGGTTGAGCCATTTAGTCGAATACCCCTACCTCGACACGACACGAACCCGACACGCTAACCCGAATTGACACCCCTAATTAAGAGGCCATTACTGCCAAATGCATTCTGATTGAGAATCATTATAAGGATTGCAACCTTTGTGTTAATGTATATTATGTTATGTTATGGGCTTTAGGCCCAATTGCTTTACTTGTATAGCACACTTGTACTTGTACTACACTTTACCTGTACCGTACACTTATATCTCCTATATAAGGCACTGATGTATATTCTTTTATTGAAAAATACAATACAATCTTTCAATATTTCTAACATGATATCAGAGCTATTACTCTGACCTTTTTCTTAGCAGTCTTGTCTTTATTGGTGTTACTCCATTCTTAACATCACTTCTGCCGTCACAAGAGTCGCCGCAGCCTCTCACCATTGAACCTCCAACGTCTTCCAGTCGTTGTCTTAGAGTTCCGGACCTGCAACCGCTGTCGTTGAGGAGTCCTACACTGCACAGACTCCTGCACGTATCGTCACCGCCATTGATATTGCTCCGATTACATTTATAGAGGTATCACTAAGATCGTCTTCAACCGATCTACACGTCAGTGAAAGCCTCGAAGTCACCGGAGTCTTCACGCGCCCTCACGCGCCACCCAAAGATTCTGCGTTAGCATCTCACGCACTCCACGTACTCCTACGCGCCGACGAACTTTCTTCACGCGCCTCCACGCGTCGGATACTTTCTTCACGTGCCTCCATGCGTCAATCTGCACCAGCTAACATCAGCCCTAGGTGACGTCATCACTACCATGTCACCTGCTACGACCACGTCAGCTGATGTCATCGACCAAGTCAGCTGATGTCATCATTGACTTTGACTGATTGTTGACTTTGACCGTTGACTTTTTGCCAGTGTTGACTTTTGCAGTCCAGGTGCTCCTTACCCAGTTTTTCGCGTAGGTTTCATTTTTGCATATTTTGCTTCTAAATGAAGAATAAGGACAGGTCTTCTTCTTGTTGCAATAATTGTCATCGACAATCCAACAAACTTTTTGCAATTTTTGCAAACGTTTTTGTAATTTTTGCAAACGTTTTGGCCACAGTATTGAGACTTGCTATCGTCATAACAAATCAGCTATTTCAATTTCTGCTGCTACTGTTGCTAACACTGAGAGTGTCCAACCAATGGCTCCCATCTCTACACAGTCTAAGTCTTCAGAACACACTTTCACCATGTCCATAGATGACCTTAAAAATATCATCGCCAATGTCATTCATATGGTTGGTAATGCATCTTACTCTCTTCTCTCTCAGCTTTATTCGGTATGTCTCTTGGCTTATGGATTCCGCTTGTTGTAATCACATGACACCTCACTTGTCCTTATTTTTTGAACTCAAACCTACCCCACACCCTCTTAATATTTACACAGCAAATGGTTCCACAATGTCTGGTCATAATATTGGTTCTGTTTCGACTTCCAACCTTTCGGTTCCTGGGGTCTTTAATGTTCCTAACCTTTCTTACAATTTATTTTCTGTGGGACAATTAGCTGAGTTGGGTTATCGCATTATATTTGATTATTCTGGGTGTATTGTGCAGGATCCGAGGACGGACAGGAACTTGGGACCGATCCCAAAGTTGGGCGTATGTTTCCCGTGGACAACCTTCGTCTTCCACTTGTTGCACCTATTTCTGTTGCTGCAGCTGCTGCAGTTTCTTCAATTCCTTTCCTTGAACTTTGGCATGCTCGACTTGGTCATGCATCTTCCTCTCGGGTACAACAATTGGCTTCTAGAGGTTTGTTAGGTTCATTGTCTACAGAAAATTTTGATTGTGTCTCATGTCAATTAGGAAAACAATCAGCTTTGCCTTTCAATTCTAGTGAATCAATATCCACTGATATCTTTGACCTTATTCATTCTGATGTTTGGGGGCCTTCCTCTGTCTCTAGTATTGGTGGATCTCGATATTTTGTTGTCTTTGTTGATGATTATTCCCGCTATAGTTGGATTTTTCATATGAAACATCGTTCTGAATTATTGCAAGTATATTCTAATTTTGCAAAAATGGTTGAAACTCAATTTTCCAAACGTATCAAAATTTTTCGATATGATAATGCTCTTGAGTACACTCAATATACTTTCCAAGCTGTTTTGCATTCCTATGGCACTGTTCATCACCTAACTTGTCCAGGTACCTTTCAGCAAAATGGTAGAGCTGAACGAAAACTTCGTCATATTCTTGACACTGTTCGTGCCCTCCTTCTCTCTGCCAAAGTTCCTGCTCCTTTTTGGGGCGAAGCTGCTCTTCATGCTGTTCATGCTATTAATCGCATTCCAAGTGCTGTATCCACAATCAAACTCCATATGAGCGCCTTTTTAGGTCACCTCCAGATTATCACCACCTTCGCTCTTTTGGTTCTGCTTGTTTCGTTCTTCTTCAGCCACATGAGCATAATAAACTTGAGCCTCGGTCAAGGTTTTGTTGTTTTCTTGGCTATGGCGAAACTCAAAAGAGGTATCGGTGTTATGATCCTATCTCTCATCGTCTTCGTGTCTCCTGCAATGTTGTCTTTTGGGAACATCGCTCCTTTGTCGAGCTCTCTCACTTCCGTACCTCCCTATCTTCCTCCTCTGTCTTATATCTTTTTCCAGATGAGGCACATATTCCTTTTGTAATTGCTCCTGATCCTCCTGTAGTTGCTCCTGATTCTCTTGTAGACTTCTCTATCCAACCACCAGATATCCTTGATCCATTTCCTAGTTCACCATTTAATGAACAAGTGAAAGATAAACAGGTTAAACACGAGCTACCCAACCCTGAGCTTAGGTCACCTGCTCCTGCTCTGCCTGACGATCATGCGCAAGACATTCCACCTCGTCACTCAACTCGGGTAAGATCCGTTCCTACACATATACTTGACTATCATTGTTACACTGCCCTTGCTACACTGCACGAGCTTCACACCAATCGTGAGGTTTCCACTGGCCCTTTATGGTAGATTACAATGAAAGAGGAGCTTGATGCATTATCTAAAAACCATACTTGGGACTTGGTGACTCTCCCCCTGGGAAATCTGTGGTTGGTTATAAGTGGATCTACAAGATTAAGACTCATTCTGATGGGTCCATTGAGCGCTACAAAGCTCGTCTTGTTGCAAAAGGTTTCACACAGGAGTATGGGATTGATTATGAAGAGACTTTTGCTCCGGTTGCTCGTATCTCATTTGTTCGTACCCTCTTAGTTGTTGCTGCGGCCAGTAAATGGGGTCTTTTTCAGATGGATGTCAAAAATGCATTCCTTAATGGAAATTTAAGTGAAGAAGTTTACATGCAACCTCCTCCTGATCTCTCTGTTGAATCAAACAAGGTTTATCACCTTCGACGTGCACTTTATGGCCTTAAACAAGCTCCACGAGCTTGGTTTGCCAAATTCAGCTCTACCATCTCTCGCTTGGGTTACATGGCCAGTCATTATGATTCTGCCTTATTTCTTCGTCACACTGACAAAGGCACTATTTTACTTCTCTTGTATATGGATAATATGATCATAATTGGTGATGACCTTAATGGCATTCAAGAACTCAAGGATTTTCTCAGTCAGTAATTTGAGATGAAAGATCTTGGACATCTCAGCTACTTCTTGGATCTTGAAATCACGCATTCTACAGATGGACTTTATATTACTCAAGCCAAGTATGCTTCTGAACTATTGTCTCGCACTGGACTCACTGATAGCAAGACTGTTAACGCTTCAGTTGAGCTTAATGCGCATTTAACTCCCACATGAGGGAAACCATTGTCTAATCCTTCTCTTTACAGACGATTGGTTGGCAGCCTAGTTTATCTCACAGTCATTCGTCCAGACATCTCCTATGATGTTCATCAGGTGAGACAATATTTGTCTGCTCTACGATCTACTCACTATGCTGCTATTCTGCGCATTCTTCAATACCTGAAGGGCACTCTCTTCCATAGCCTTTTCTACTCAGCTCAGTCTCCTCTTGTACTCTGTGCATTCTCTGATGCTGATTGGGCAGGGGATCCCACTGATCGTAGGTCCACTACAGGTTATTGCTTTCTCCTTGGTTCTTCTTTAATTTCTTGGCGAAGTAAGAAACAAACCTTTGTGGCCCGCTCCAGTACTAAAGCAGAATATCATGCCCTTGTTGATACCACATCTGAGCTCCTTTGGCTACGATGGCTTCTTAAGGATTTAGGTGTGTCCACATCCTCTATCACTCCCCTTTATTGTGATAACCAGAGTGCCATTCATATTGCTCACAATGATGTCTTCCATGAATGGACTAAACACATCGAGATTGATTGTCATTTTATCCGATATCATCTTGTCCATGGTGCTCTTAAGCTTTTCTCCGTCTCCTCCAAAGATCAACTTGCAGATATCTTTACCAAGTCACTTCCTAAGGGTCGCACTCGTGATTTGGTTGACAACCTCAAGCTAGTCTCACATCCACCTTGAGTATAGCACATTTGTACTTGTACTACACTTTACTTGTACCGCACACTTATGCCTCCTATATAAGGCACTGATATATATTCTTTTATTGAGAAATACAATACAATCTTCCAGTATTTCTAACACTTTGTAACCCCACGCAGACACAGACATAACAAAACACACATAGATTACAGCAAATTGGTTTATTCTACTATTGTGGTACTAAAGCAATAATTGAGGGAGAAAGAAAAGTCCCAGAGGACTTGCTTTGAACTTTTTTACACAGTTCTTGCGGCATCTGCAACATGTCATTATGACACTTTAAAAGAGCGGTAAATACGCTGCTTATTGCACACAAAGTTTGTGTATACGTTTGTCTGCAATAAGCAATATCGTGATTATTGAGTTTACTCAAACTATTGCGATGATGCCAATTACCACAAATGAAAATTCAAAAAGAAACTTAGTTGAACCTACCGTGGCAGAGATGCGGATTAAGTGGGCATTAGAATGAACTTTTTGTTGATTTGCTAAAAGTTGAAAAAAGTACAATCATACCTAGAACCAGTAAAGCTAAAAAAAATAATAATAATAATAATATAATATAAAATAAAAAAAACCTTTACATAAATAAATTAAAAAACTAAAAATCTGAAATAAAAAAGTTAATCCAAACACATCGTATAATATGAATTTAAAAGGTACGTACCCATCTCCATATGCATGGAGTCTAGTGTGTTTTTGGCCAAAGGGGAATTTAGTTAATTAATGTACCAAAATTCTCAAATGCTTGATCAGGCAACAATACTCTTACAACTTTTTGGGATTTATTTACTAAACAATGCAGTACACATATAATGTCAAACATAAACTTTTTACCTTCTAAACCAGTCTAATTGATAAATGGAAGCTGGCAAAGATCAGAGGACCCTCTTAAAAGAACCATAGATGGTACATCAGCTCCCACTGTTTAGGAGATTTGTAACAAGATCAGGACCTTAGAATTTCTAAACCAAATATATGACACTGAAGGTTAAAATGACCTCATACTGTGGTCAATACTACAAAGGGTACGTATGAACTACATGAATTCTTTGATGTCATTGCAAACAATATAACAATTATGAACAGTGTGCCAACAAATGCCTCCATTGCAATTTTGTTTTCCATTGCTTATCTTGAAGCCAGCACGACTGGCAATAGAATGAAGTATGACTAGCAGGTGGATTAGAAGAGGAACAAATCTATGAATGAAAGAAATGGCTGCAGAAAGAACAAGAAGATGTTAGAAACAGAGATGTAGCAGAATATAAACAATTGGT
This sequence comes from Quercus wislizeni, assembly GCA_023055345.1. NCBI lineage: Eukaryota > Viridiplantae > Streptophyta > Magnoliopsida > Fagales > Fagaceae > Quercus > Quercus wislizeni. The sequence goes on along the minus strand of JALGQJ010000006.1, from coordinate 2,998,403 downwards.
TTTTCGGCATACCTCTCTTGACCTAAGCCATCCATTTTCAATTATATGGTAGCATTGACTAATCACTAACAAATTAGTTTAGTACCTTAGGAACTATACCTAGGCTTTTCTTTTCTGGTATATCCATTTTGCCCAATAATTCTCCAATATGTGTGGTGCTTTAATTGTGTGGACATCTATGAGCCTTGGTGAGTTTTGTTATCATTCATTAGTCATTAAGGCTGCCTAGACTAGTCACTTGGGATTATTTGTTTGCTGCAGGAAAATATTTTTGGTCATAAACTATAGAAAAATGGACTATAGCTGTTAGAGATATATTAGCCCATTAGCATAGGCCCAAACCTAATTCTACTTTGTGTGCAAGCCAAGTTTCCTACTTGTATTAAAATTCTATTACTCTAGGGTTTAGTCTACTATATATACACATGTTATAATTCATTATAACACAGGATTTGTACTACACTCTAATATATTATTGATGTAGCCCTTTAGGGTTTCCTCCGTAGATGTAGGTTGTTTGGCTGAACCACGTAACCCTCATGTGTTATTGTGTTTTATACTTTATACTTTCGTTTTCACATCCATACTAGCATATTCAACATGATGTATCAATGCTAATATTTAACATGGTATCATAGCCACCTTCTTGTGGTCATGGTTTTCTATCATTGGGGTATATTTAAGAGCAATCTTTGTCTTCCTCGGTGTTTTTTCACTGCGTTCATCTGCTTTGGCTTCCTACTGCTGCCGCCAAAACTCACCAGTATAGTCATGCCATCGTTAGAAGTCGCATCAACACTGCAAGACCATTGCCTTCCTCAAACTACCGTAACAGAGCCAAACTTCATTCAAAAGATCTTCTCAACCTTATCAAATCTCAAAATTTCATCAAACTTTCATCTTGAGTTTGAGAGGGGATGTTAGATATATATTAGCCCATTAGCATAGGTCCAAACCTAATTCTACTTTGTGTGCAAGCCAAATCTCCTACTTGTACTAGAAGTTTATTACTCTAGGGTTTAGTCTACTATATATACACATGTTATAATTTATTGTAACACAGGATTTGTACTATACTCTAATATATTATTGATGTAGCCCTTTAGGGTTTCCTCCGTGGATGTAGGCTGTTTGACTGAACCACGTAACCCTCATATGTTATTGTGTTTTATACTTTATGCTTTCGCTTTCGCATCCATACTAGCATATTCAACATGATGTATCAATGCTAATATTTAATAGTAGCTATCAGATTCTTCCACAGTCCTCAACTTGCTTGTAATAAAAGTAAGAAGTTTACGAGAACTTGTTCATTGTATTTCGTGCTTTTCATAGTTTTTTCTGAACTGGGGTACCATTTCTATTTCATTGTATTTTGTGCCTTCATAGTTTTTTGAGTATAAGATACGCATTTGTAGCTCATCTTAAGCCATGACTATTGTGATCGCAGAAACTGCTTGAATTGAAAATAGGCTGCCTGGATCTGCGGCTCAAGAATCAAGGTACTCTATCCAAATCCTTTGAACAAACATCATTCTTTGCCACCGATTTGATGTCATTCAAGTAGTGCTACACTGCATGTGCAACTGCATGGTTTTTGTAACCTCTTGTTCTATAACGTGCACAGAAATAAATGTGAAGCAAAAAAGAAAGAAAAAAAAAAAGAAAGAGAGGCAGTTCTTGGCTAATTTAGTGATCTAAAATGCTATTAACCAAGACCATCCATAACCATTGGCCATAACTACATGAACTTGAACAGTAATTTGCAAATTCTATATATTAAACTTTGTGCCTCAAGACTTTTCTTAGCATAATTTGCTTAGACAATCTTTTATTAATCAAAAGACAATAAAAAGAAACCAAAAGAACATAACAACTAACAGCAAGCATATATTGCTCACGATTTTTATATGCTCAAGATTTTAAAACTCTGCAATACTTTAAAAAATGACCGCAACCAACAGACCACCCCTTTCTTTCTCTCACACACACATTCATTTGGGCTGAATTCATGATGAGACAGCTTGAATGTACGAATACAAGTTATGTTCAACATGTTTCGGTTTTTGGAACTCAAATAGATGTAGGATTAAGCAACAACAGAGTTACAAACACCCCTCTTTAAACCTTAATACATGTGTACTAATTGGGGTAAAGATAGAGATGGGAAAAAACCAAAAAAACCAAAAGAATTACGTCAAAGAGATCATTCACCTAGAAGGTGAGCTGCAGTTTTTACTTCCCCATTAGTCCAGCATAAGGAAACCTTCTCAAACTTCTTACTTAGTTGCTAGACATTTCTTATTGAGGTCTCAAGCTCCCAAAGCAAGCTTGTTGATCTTCTTATTTCGAGGGACTCTATACACACTTTAGAGTTAAAACTCCACAATGATCCTTTGGAGTTGTTGATGTTCTGCTAACTCTAGAGCCCACCTGATAGCTATGGCTTTATCAACAGCAGGGGAGCATAAAGGATTTTTTTAGAAGCAGCTTTACGAGGTCTTTCTTCCCAATTTCAAATAACTACCGCCACCACAGTGTTGTTATGTTCAACTGCCGCATCACAAATAATCATATTGAGTCCTTCTGGTGGTCTTAACCATAGTAATGGTTGCTTGCTTCACTTCAAGGACAATTGGATCCATATCCCACCTCACTATGAAGAACATTAAATAGATTGATTTCTAACTATCATCTCTGTTACATTTACTTTCCCTTTTGAAAATAGCACTTTGTTTCTCAACTCCCACATTGATCTCAAATCTATCAGTCATAAGGATGAATTGATTTTTAGGAATGCTTTTGTCCAACATACCTAGAGGTGCAATAAAATCCCTCTAAATAACATGGCAATTGGCAAAATAGCCCCGTAATTTTGGGAGAAGGGATGCCTCCTCACAAAGGAGTCACAGTGACTAGGTTCGGGCAACTTTTATCATCAAAAAGGTTTTAAAAGAATACAATATTAATTCCATATGAGAATCAAAGTGAAAGTCATTCATAGGAAGGCCCCAATCTAAACCAAACAAAAATGCTTCAGCCATAGGACTGTAGCGGAATAAGTGCAGACACATTTCCTCCCTGTGCCATGAAGAGGACAGTAGAGAACAAAATCAATACCTCCCTCCTTCAAGCAAGCTCTGGTTGGCAAAATATTCATTACAAATCTCCACACACACACATACACACACACACACACAAAAAAAATAAGCCGTTTGTGTAACTTTGATTTCAAAAAGAGTTTACATACCTCCATATTATTGTAATTGAACCTATGGCTTTGACTGGCCCCATAAGCTGATTTAACTGAAAAAGGCTCCTTTCTTATTCAGCACCCAAATTAACTTATCTTCCTAGGGGCTCATAGGAAGAGGTATCCTTCTAGTTGTTTGCACAGATTCCAATTCAAAATTTTCATCGAGTTTTTGCACATCCCACTCAGGTGTTTATGGGATAATAAGGCTTTCCGTAAGCTATGGATACAAGTTATGTCAACAAAGGCCTAGTTATGTCATCCTAATCATTTAACCTAAATTGGGTCACTCAAATCATGATAGAATTGTCTGTGATTACGGGAGAAAAAGTCTCTGTAATTGAAAGATGTGGTTGCATAACTCTAAATTATATTTATAATGGCACAAAGGTAGCTAACATTGTTTACTTTTACAAAGAAGAGTATGGTGATTACACTTTACAAAAACCTATACGCCAGATATATTATAACAATGGATGAGTTTTACCAACATATATGCGTAACATATCTTGAAACAGAGAAATTTTCTCTTTCGCATGACCTAGTGTACATAAAAAATCAAGCACTTGCCTTGGTAAATGACAGGCAGAATCTTCAAATACAAGACACGGGGTGACACTTGGAAACCTACGCTTAGTTATGGCTGTGAAGTCTCACTACTAGCATGTCAATGTTGAGGACATATACATAATCCTAAAACAATGGAGCCATAGAAAGAAGGGTTTGAATTTAATAAGAATGGAGGGTAAAACCCTGTTTTACACATCTAATGATAGATTGTCACGTCAGTATTTTACTTAATGAAAAATGCATCATATCACACCTAATAATATCTCAATTAATGTTATGGATAATACACAAAGTAATAATGGAAGAACAAGATTAACACAAAGGACAAAACAGAAATAGATAGTTTTTGGAGGCACAAAATTGTTATTCTCAGACAATATTTGTCTCCATACTCTTGTTGCTAAAGGATTACTGCAAACTTGTCCCTAAAATATAACCAAGTTGTTAGGTTTTACCGATAACAATTTTGGAGAATGACCACAGAATTTTTTGTGTTTTTTTGAGAGAAAAATGATATGTTTCAAGTGAACATAAGCCTTTATTTATACCTATAGGGTCATATTTCACCAAAGACCGTATAGAGAGTTAAAATGTATCATAAAACCGTTCACAAGGTTTAAAACCTTTTCATACATTCAGAAAAATTACTAGAAATTTTTGCAGAAAATTTAGTTTCACGAATCTCAATCAATCGAGAGGAATCGAGCATTGATCGAAAGCTTTTCTCGATAGATTGAACAGGAATCGAGTATTGATCGAACCATATAGCGACTCCAGGATTATTTTCTTCATCACTTCAATCGATCGAGCAAAAACTTTAACCGATTGAAAACACTACATTTCGAATTTCACTTGAATTTCCACTTTATGAAACAATCAGAGATGGACCCAGGATTTCAAGTTAGGGGAGGCCGGAGATAAGCGCAAAAAAGAAAAAAAAAATTCAAATGCACATCCATATATTATTAACAAACTATCAACCAATACAAATACACAAAATCATTATTTCTTAATATATTAAGATGCAAACATCTATCAATAAAAACAAAAAACACAAAACACTATTGTTTCTTAATACATTTTCTATAAAAATGGAACTCAACACTATGAACTTATTATGCACTACCAATAAGCACTTTTCCAAACTTTATCATTTTTATTTCTTGAAAGTTGAATCAATGTTCATTTTTCTATTACTTGTCTCTATTATTGCCCGTTTCAGGTTGTTTTGGGGTTCTTAATATGTGTATATATAATAATAATAATAATCAATATATTACTAAAAGCTGAAGCGTAGCATTTAATGTTGCTACGCTTCCATTGAGCCACATCAGCAGCCATATCATTATCAATTTTTTTCCAATTTTTTTTATACAATTTTTTAACATTTAAAGTGAATTAAAAACTCTATTATATTACAATCAAAATATCATATTTAATTTATCTTATTTTTAATTATTCTTATTTATTATTAAATTTTCAATTCAATTTTAACTTTTCATATCCCCACTACTCTTTACCTTAACTTTCTTCAACCTTTCTCATTCCATTTCAACTTTTCATATCCCCACTACTCTCAATATTAATATTATTCTATCTTTTTATCTTCTTTTATTTTTGACTCTTCTTATTCTTATCCTCATGCTATAAAATTGTCATTCTCCCTCTTATTCCATGCATAATTTCTATTTTTCCACACACAAAAGCCCCTCTCTCTCTCTCTCTCTCTCTCTCTCTCTCTCTCCCTATATATATATATATATATTTTAATTTTAGTGTAACATGTTGACCATCAAAACATACTGATGTAGTATTGAAAGCTCCACCAAATGCATCGCAGAAATTAGTTTTAGACTACTAGAAGTCAGTTAGTTTGTTAAAACTGGAATTGACAGGTAATCCAACTTGATATGATTTAGTTTTATATTTTATGTTGTTATCTTTTTTATTCACATTGGTTGTTAAATGTTATATTATTGCATTATAAAGATAGTATATAAAAATATAATATTATATATAAATGTTGTTTATTGCTATACATTTCATTTTTATTATTTTATTCTCATCTTATTTTATTCAACATTTAAATTTAGCAACATCCTCCATATCATAATTATTTATATTTTGTCTCATTTTTTTTTAAATTAAACGTATAATATTTTATTCAATAAATAAAAAATGTTCATATAAAGTCTTCCCATGAAATGTTACAATGCATCAATGGAAAAATGAAATACAAAACAAATATCAATTTAGAACTCAATTTTTTAAAATAAATAAATAAATAAAAAAGAATAAACAATTTTCTTATAAAGTATTCCCATAAAAAGTTACAATGCATTAATAGAAAAAGAGAATACAAAACACATGCTATTTTAGAAACACTAAATTTATAATAATAATAATAATAATAATAATAATATCAAACCAAACATATCATAAAATAATAAACTAATAGTTATGGATGTACTAACTTCATGGCAGCAAAATGGAGTAAAATAAAAATAAAAATGAACTTTACAATATGCATATTTAGTACATTAGAATTATCATCAAATTTGGGAAAACAATAGGATGTTAACAAAGAGGGAGAGAAAGAGATTAGTAAAAGAAATCAAACGTCAATTAAATAAATTAATTAGTAACCGTTAATTGGAAAACAAAGAGACCGATGGCTAAAGGAGTAAAAAATTAATTAAAGATGACCCTACGAATGTTATTATAAACTTTACAATGCAAATAAATAAATCGTTAAATTCACTTAATTAAATCATATAATCAACAATTAAATAAAATCATACAAAATTTAAACTTGAAACTAATCAAACTCTAATCTAGAAAATCATATTTATTATCAAAACTAAAAGGAAAACGTTTTTCAGTAATAATAGAAATATATAAGAAATAAAGATGAAAATTTTCAAAATCTTTTATTAACTTAAAAGACAATGAAAAACCAATTTTTAATTACTACAACCGTCGCTACTCTATAAATCACACACAACACTATATTCAAATCCTAAACAACATAATTAGGCCCTTTTGGATATACACCACCATATTCAACTTATAAATTACAACCCAAATCAATCATACAATTACACAATCAAAGCATGAACATGTAACATGTATTACCTTCTGAATTATTGCTTGGAATTTTCACAATTATTGGAAGAGAATCTCCAAATTTAATTTTTAGAAAACATCAAGACAAGGTGAATTTTATTCTTTTTAACTTCCATAGAAAAAAAAATATTATGCACATTATTTCAACCCTTATGGAAAAGAAGGTTTACATATAGCATGCAAAACGTGTTTAATTGACTTAGAGATGTAAAAATTAGTCAACCAACTATGGTAGAATTAAGGTTTCAAATTTTAAATAAAACAATTCTACAATAATAATAAAATTATTTTGTGATAAATATGATTATGAAATGCATTACTTTTCATTAAATTAGTTCAAATTACAAAATAATAATAATAATAATGAGATCACTATAAAAAATAATCACGCGCAACGCGCGGGTCTGTGACTAGTAATAATAATAATTGTTACTTTTATATAAAATAATGAATTTAATTTAATTTTTTTTAGAAATCTTAAATAAGGTGGGATTTTAAAAAAAAATTTATTTATAATCTTATATTCTTATTCACATTTTATATAAGATTTTTAACTTACTATTTACTTATGGCAATCTTGTAAATAAAGAAGAATATAGGATTATTTTTTTAAGTAGGAAGTTTCCTAGAAGTTTCTTTAATCCCTTCGCTGCTTAGCACGTGTTTTAATTTTACCATTAGATCTCTTTTTTCTATTTTTGCAACCAAATTTCTTCCTCACAGTCTCTCACGAAGGAAGCAATGCCAGGATCTCAAATTAATTCTTTACTCAAATATTCTTTCATACTTTTAGTCTTCATGATTTGACCGTGAATCTAAGCCAGGGACGGGTCTCGCGTGGCGACAGTGGTGGCGCTGGTGTGGCCGTTTCCCGTTTGGGTATGCGACAGCGACAGTTGAGACAGGGACGGGTCTACGATGGATTTCTCTCGCGTGTGGTGGCTTGAGCGGCGGCATGACTGGGTCTGCGATGGGTCCCTCTCTTTTCTTTTCTTTTTTCATTCGTTTTCGCTTGTTGCTTTGCTCCATTTGGTTTCTTTCGGTGGGTTTTGTTTTTTTTTTTTTTTTTTTTTACATTTTTTTTAGAGTTACATGGGCTCAGGGATCTTGACTGGGCTGGCCAGCTGGAATAGGGGGCCAAGTCATTTTGCTAAGGGGGGCCCAAGTTTTTTTTTTTGAAAATTTGACCTACTAAAAAAATTTTTTGGGCATGGCCCTGTCCCCCTTAAGCCCCCAGCTATGTCCATATTGAAAGCAATATTCTCCCAACTCAAATAAAATTTCATAACAAACTTAAACTCAAATCTCATCCTTTTCTATCCAAAAGAAAAAAAGAAAAAAATCTGAAATCTCATCGTTTCAGGTTTGCTCAAGTTTTATTCAATGAGACTTCAATGTAAAGGTTCCATGATCTTGCAAAAATAGTAGTCAATTATGTTTTTCATGTTGAGACTATAAGACTATTTCATGATACAAGAAACAAAAACAACATTAGGACAAAAAAACCTAAGTCGCTTAGACTTGGTTTAATCTTTCTATCCTAATAAAAGCACCAGAAAATCTACTTGTACTAGCAGATCAGGTACCTAAGAAAGTTTTGTGTTTGTGGTTTGAAAGATTCATTTGAAAACTAAAATGTGTGAAATTTAGTCACTCTATGGGTTATTAGTTATCGGCTAAACTTCTGTATGGGTCCACAATCTGCACAAGTCTTTCTGGCAACGCCATCTTAACAAAGTTATGGAGGTTGAAACTATCTTTAAACATTTTGTCAATGGGTCTTCGTCCTGTGAACATCTCCAACACTAGTATTCCATAGCTGTAGACATCACCCTGCCTTGACGTCTCACCAGTCACCACCCATTTCGTATTCTGCAATTTATATGTTTCACATGCTTAGTTAATGTGAGGGAAATTTCTTATAGCAGCTTAATACTTGCTTTTTGTGATCTGAGATGCAATATTTAGAGGTGTTTTTTTTTTAAGAGAAATTTTTTTTTAGAGAATTATTTAGAGATTAAGGGGTGTTTGGTTTGTGTTTTTAAACAACCATTTTCAGTTTTTAAACAACATTTCACGTATTTCAACGCACTTTTTCAACCACACATATTTCTACAAATATTTTCAAACAATAATTTTCAATTTTTAATCACATGTACCAAACGAGCTCTAAATGTCTCAAAATATTAAACAAGACATTTACTTGTAAAAACTATGACAAATTGCATGAGAGAAGGGAGCAACATTCGTAATTGCATCTTACAATGGAAAATATAAGTTAATTATTAGGATCATTTGATCATCATATTTCCTTTAAGTAGTAGATAAAGGCCTCCCAACAAGCCCTGGCTGCATGTATGGCTACAGAAAGTAATAGGCCTGGATATTATTGGATGACAACCAAATTAGCCATTTAGGAATCTGTTCAATACCAGCTAAACCCTCTAGGCCTCTATACATCAATAAAGCTTCTTGACATAGGTAAATTGAAAATTATGAAATTAAATACAAATTTGAAAAGGTAAAGGCACAAAAGGCTACCAGCGAAAAAGGAAGAACGGGGCAAACTTTTAACTTGCTAAAAAAATAAATTTTCTTGTTGAACCATGAAGGTTTTCAATCGTCAGTCCATCCTGCATTTGGTCAAAAAGGTTTACAACTTCAATGGCTTCGCCCCCAATCTAAGCATTCTTCTATCTTGGATTATTGGTGTGAATCTTTCTTCATCTCTACTTGTTTGTCTCCTCTTGACCAATATTCATTTTCTTGTGTAACAAAAGGCTATTCTTTGATCTTAAATACTTTTTTCGGTTTGCATTTTCAGCTTTAGCTTCTAATCTCAATGTACTATTCCCAAATAAAAGAGACGTGCCATTGTTTTCTCATATATAAGACTCTTTTTTATTGTTTTTAATTTATTAATGATTTATGACTTCTTTAATAGTGGTCAATCGCCAATGGCCTGTTGACCAAGTGGCACTGGCCCCTCCACCCTAACGTGAGTAAACTACCGATTCAATCCCTGATGTCTTCACCTAGGGGAAAAAAAGTTGTCAAATCCTCCCTTGCAATTCCTACTAATCTATACCCAAGCCTTAAAATCCTAGCTGGAACCAAATATTCCCAGTCTACAGAGAGACCAATTCTCTCTACTAAAAAGTTGCCTGCACCATTTTTATGCAGGGTCTGCATAATTCTATATTTTGGTAGTCTACATATTTGATAAACCTGACTGGCATGCTATCAGAATAATCATAGAGAGGCCTGAGGGAATAAATCGATAATGCTAAAATGAATATGTAAATCTTAGTCAGAAGACTGTTAGAGATGCTGGTCAACTTGATCAAAATCATGATTTAAAATATTTGAGGAGTTAAGTGGTTATTTACTTGGAGCAGCATAACCAATTGAACCTTTTAGTCCAAACGTGCTAGTTTGATTTTGAGAAACATCATTGGTTGAGGAAAGGAGCCTTGCCAAGCCAAAGTCATTAATGCGAGCAATCATGTCATTGTCAAGAAGAACATTACTTGGCTTTAAATCACAATGAATGATTGGTCTTTTACAGTGTTCATGAAGATAATGTAATGCAGAAGCAACGTCAATTGCAATATTTAGTCCTTGAATAAGGTTCAAATTTCTTGATTGATTTTCATTGTCTATATATGGATGCCACCACTTCTCCAAGCTTCCATTCGCCATGAACTCAAACACTAGAGCTTTGAATTCATTACCATTGTAGTCCATGCAGGAGCAACAAGTTATGGTTTTAACAAGATTCTGATGCCAAATATTTCTTAACACATTGCATTCAGCAATGAAACTCTTGGAAGCTCCTTTCCATTGAAGGTTCAAGACCTTTACAGCAACATCATTTCTTCTTGATCAAGATTTCCTATTCCTCTACATACAGGGCCAAAACTACCAAATCCAATTAGATCAGTCACCCGATAGAGCCTCTTGTATGAAAATTTTGAAATGAGGACTGAGAGTGTAGAAGATGATTTCTTTTTTGATTTTCTCCTCCAATAGAGAAATAGAAAGAGTGAAGAAAAAATGATGAAAAAAAATCCTACAAACGATTATGACTCTAAATTTGAAAGCTTGGGATTTTCCATCTTTCATAACTATAATATCACATGCTTGCAGCTGCAGTTCTGGGATACCCCCACAAAGCTTTTTATTTCCACTCACTGATATGATACTTGCATTTCTGAAGATGCCTTCCTTAATACCCCCCTCCAGATTATTAAAAGAAAGATTCAAATGTTGTAAAAGGGAGAGTTTCTGTAGATCTTTAGGAATTGGTCCTGACAAGTTGTTTTGTGAAAGATCTAAGAACTGAAGGCCTCTCAAAGAAGCCAAAGATGGAGGTAAGGTGCCTTGAAATAAATTACCTTGCAGGTAAAGGTAATCCAAGCTCAAGCAATCTGAAATGGCTCTAGGAATCTCACTAGACAATTTGTTTTCAGAGACGTCCAATTGATTGATATTTTTGAAAATGCCTACTTCCACGGGTAGGGTGCTGGTTAATGAGTTCTGTGATAAGTTGAGTACTAGTAATTGGGGAAGACTGATTTTGGGTTTGGCTCCACTAAGGTTATATTCTGAAATGCCTAAGCACTGCAAATATTTGCAGTTTCCAAAACTGGATGGAATGCTTTCTTCCAAATTGTTCTGTGATAAGTAAAGTTTGACCAATTGAGTGAGGTTACCTATAAGTAATTGTCACGGAGGTTGACCAACTTGAGAAAGCTAAAATTTCCAACATAAGGTGATATGGATCCATGCAAAGTATAGCCTTGTAGGTTCAAAGCTGTGACTCTTTTGTTGGAAATAAAACAAAATACTAATGGACCTTTCCTCATTTACTCTCACAAACACTCACACACTACTTAGTGTATAGAAGAGACCCACACTCACAAATTAAATAAAGGGAGAGAGAGTGGAGAGGGAAGAGTTAGAACTCTTTAAAGCTTTATATTTCTCTTCAACTCTTGCTTAGAACTTGACGGATGAATGGGTTTATATAGTACACCATCCAACATTTAACTCCCACTACATTTATGAAAGATTAATTAAAAACAAGTTTAACTTCTAACATCCCCCCTTAAACTTGTTTTCTTGATTACTCCAAGTAAGGCCCGCAACTTGTTGAATGTGTCATACTCGAGTGGTTTAGTGAGTATATCTGCAACCTAATCATGTGACTTCACTAACTCAAGATGAACTTCCTTTCTTGCAATACATTCTCGAATAAAATGATACCTTGTGTCGATGTGCTTGCTTCAGTCATGAAAGACTGGATTCTTTGCAAGAGCTAGTGCTGACTTATTATCCACAAATATCTTCGTAGCTTCTTCTTGAAACATCTGCAACTCTTTCACTAAACTTCTAAGCCAAATTGCATGACAAACACCGAAGGTAGCAGCAACATACTCAGCTTCACAAGTGGAAAGCGTCACGATTGGCTGCTTTTTGGACGTCCATGTAAATGTAGTATCACCCATATAGAATACAAAACTAGTAGTACTCTTTCTATCATTCGTGTCTCCAGCCCAATCACTATCACTGTAGCCAACAAGTTTAAAATCTTTAGAGGGTGAATACAACAATCCATAATCCAGTGTACCTTTTACATGGCAAAGAATTCTCTTGGCAGTCTTCAAATGAGTCATTGTCGATGCTTCCATGTAACGACTAACTAGTCCAACACCAAAAAGAATGTCTGGTCTTGTGCATGTTAGATACCTCAAACTTCCAACCAAACTCTTGAAGAATGTTGGATTAACCTTCTCTTCATCGTCATGCTTTGACAACTTCACTCCACATTCTACAAGGTTGCTAATTGGATTGGAATTTAACATCTCAAACTTCACGAGAATATCCTTCGCATAACCTTCTTGGGAAATAAAAACCACATCCTCCATCTGCTTCACTTCAATGCCCAGATAATAGGCCATAAGTCCAATATCTGTCATTTCAAACTCCTTAGTCATTGCTTTCTTGAAGTCTTCAAACATACTTGGATTGTTGCCTGTAAAAATCAAATCATCCACATACAAACAAACAATTAAGATATTTCCATTTTTATGCACCTTACAATAAAGCGCATGTTCATGTGGGCATTTAAAAAAACCCATTAACCTTGAAGTATTTGTCAATTCTACTATTCCAAGCTCTTGGTGCCTATTTCAGGCCATATCGAGCTTTCTTCAACTTCAAAACTTTATCTTTTTGCCCCCCTATGACATAGCCTATAGGCTGCTCAACATAAAGTTCTTCCTCAAGTTAGCCATTCAAAAATGCGGATTTTACATCCATTTGGAAAATTCTCCATTTATTCTAAGTTGCTAAAGAAATTAGCAATCGTATAGTTTCCAAATGAGCAACTGGGGCAAATACCTCATCAAAATCAATACCTTGTCGTTGACTATAGCCTTTCAGCACCAATCTTGTTTTGTATCTCTCAACCTCTCCTTTTGCATTCTTCTTCAACTTGTACACTCATTTTGCACCAATTGTCTTCTTTCCAGTTGGAGGAGTTGCAAGCTCCCATGTATCATTCTTCTTTATTGCCTTCATCTCTTCGTCCATAGCATTTCTCCATTTTTTCTCTTACACTGCTTCTTCAAATCATGTAGGTTCACAATCAGCAAACAGACAAAAAAGTGTTACATCATCTATAATCTCTGTTGAATCATAAAGTTACTAGAGTCTTCTCATTTTTCTTGGTCTTTCACTAGAATTTCCTTCAAGTAAAGATGATGATGATGGACTTTCATGAATGGGAGATGATGCTGTTGGTGATGGAGGTGGAGTGATAGGCTCTTCGTGAACTTCATTCCCTTGATCTTCCTCTTCAAATAGAGGAAAGAAATCATACTTCTCCTCTTCTTGAGTGCTCCAATACCATGTGCCTTCTTCGTTGAATTCCACATCTTGACTAACAATGACTTTTCCAGTTCTCGAATTATAGAGCTTACAGCCCTTAGAGCTTGGATCATAGCCAATGAACACATACTTCTTGCTTTTGTCATCTAGCTTGGATCTCTCTTAATCCGGTACACGTGCATATGCAATGCTCACAAACACACGAAGATGGGAAACTATAGGCTTCTTCCTACTCCAAGCTTGTTGTGGGGTTTTTCCTTATACACTTCTTGTGGAGCAACGATTGGACAAATAGATTGCATAATCTATAGCTTTTGCCCAAAATTCTTTAGGCATTTTCTTGCTCTTCAACATGCTTCTGGCCATATTAAGAATTGAACAATTCTTTCTTTCTACTACACCATTCTGTTGTGGTAAACTTGGAACTATTAGAGGGTGGCGAATCTCATTTGCTTCACAAAATTCTTAGAATTCATTTTAAGTGAATTCGCCTCCTCTATCAGATCTTAAGGCCTTAATTTCATGGCCGCTCTGCTTTTTTACAAATGCCTTAAATTTCTTAAATGCATCAAATGCTTCAGATTTCTGCTTCAAAAAATAAACCCACGTTTTTCCACTAAAATCATCAATAAAGAGAAGAAAGTAGTTACTTTTACCAAGTGATGATAGCTTGATAGGTCCACACACATCAGTATGAACAAGTTGCAATGGCTTGGTTGCTCTTGTACTAGCTTCTTCTGGAAAGCTCTTCCTTGATTGCTTGCCAAGGAGACATCCTTCACAAAGCTGGTTAGTATGCTCAATGGAAGGCAATCCTCTCACCATCTTCATCTTTGTCAACAACTGTAGTCCTCCAAAGTTTAAGTGCCCAAATCTTAGATGCCAAAGCCAAGAAGAATCTTTAAAACAAGCCTTCAGACATCTAATAACATTAGTTTGAATATTTAACAAGAAAATTCTATTTCTTGTCATAGGCACATTAGCTATCACATTATTTCGATGATCCCTTATTAAGCAACTATGATCTTTCAACTGGATATCATAGTCTTTCTCAAGGAGTTGTCCCAAACTCAAAATATTAGTTTTCATGCTTGGCACATAATATGCATCAGAAATAAATTGATGATCTCCATTCTTTAAACGGTTAAGAATTTTACCTATCCCCTTCACTGAAACTTTGGATGAGTCACCAAAGGTAACATTCCCAACCGCCGATTCATCAATCTCCATAAACATCCTTTTATTCCCACACATGTGGTTGCTAGCACCAGAATCAAGATACCACACACCATTTTCTTCTCTATCTTCTCCTTTGTATGCCAACAACAAAGTCAGCTCCACTTCTTCATTCTTATCTTCAACATAGTTAGCTTTCTCCTCAACAGTGTTAGCAGCATTTTAACATTCAGAAGCATAATGGCCATACTTTTGACAATTATAACATTTGATATTAGACTTATCATACCTTCTTCTATATGGTCTTGAGAAACTTCCTCTTCCACAATCTCTTGTGGATTGTGAACTTTGACCCCTCACTTCATAATTGGGGGATTTTTGACCATTCCTTTCTCGAGATCCTCTCCCTCTACCACGTCCACATCCTCAGCCTCTTTGACTACTTTCACTCCAACCTTTTTCATTCAAGGTGAGCTTTGCTTGTAGGACTTGCTCCAAAGGCTCTTGCTTCTTCTTATTGAGCCTTTCTTCATGGGCTTATAATGATCCCATAAGCTAGTCAGTGGTCACTGACTCCAAGTCTTTTGATTCCTCAATTGCCAAAACGATATAGTCAAACTTAGAAGTTAATGACCATAGGATTTTTTCTACCACATGGACATCATCCAAGTTCTCACCATATCTCTTCAATTGATTTACAATTGCCAACATCCTTGAAAAATAATCTGAAGTAGATTTAGATTCTTTCATGTTCAAGCCTTCAAACTCACCTCTCAATGTTTGAAGGCGAACTTTCTTCACTTTATTAACTCCCATTAGAGAGTTTTTAAGGATCTCCCATGCTTGCTTGGATGAGTTACATTTGTAACTTTCTCGAACATAGTTTCATCCAAACCTTGATAGATCAATGTAAAAGGTTGTTGATCTTTCTTTCGAGCCTTTTGCAAGGCTTCCTTTTAGTTTGGGGTCAAAGATTCTTCATCTTGTGACGCCACATAACCTTTCTCCACAATCCCCCACGCATCTTGGGATTCAAGCAACGCCTTCATTTGGATACTCCAATTTTCAAAGTTTTGTTTGGTAAGTTGAGGAAATTGGAACAACACCATCCCATTAGCAATAGCAATTCTCACCACGAACCGATTGGCTCTAATACCACTTTGTTGGTGTTGGTTTTTAGACCCCTTAAAACAATTGGATTAACCTAGGAATTAAGCCAAGTTGTTACTTAGTCAAATTAATTAAATCTAGGTTAACACAATCAAATAATCATATCAAGTATAGCAGCGAAAATATAAAGAACACAAAGATATGATCACCCAGGAAACCAAACCGGTAAAAACCTGGGAAGGATTTAACCTAGCTATCCTCAAGGTAAACTTGAATCCACTATCTTGAAAGAATTGAAGTTCATACAATAAGACTTACAAGCCCCCACGCTCGACTTCTTATTGCTACCCACCAGTAGAACTTACTGACACAACCACGTGCAAGCTCCGAATCCACGGACTCCTTCTTTCTTGAATTCTCCACCAAATACAAGCACACCTGCTTATGTTTTCTTTAAACTTCAATGGCAACAATTGGAATGATCATCAAGGTGTAGAAAAATCTTCTCCTTGAAAACCCTAAGTTTATGTGAAGGAAAACCTCCTTAAAGATCTCACAAGAGATTCACATAAACCGCAATATGAGCAACACAAAAACGTGGCTAGGGTTTCCCTTATATACCTAGGGTAAATTTGAAACCTAAACCAATTAAAACTCTTTAGGGCTGAGTTGGAAAACCTATTTAAAAAACGTCAGGTACGATTTTCGATTGATCGAGCCTAAGCTTCGATCGATCGAAATGTACTAAATTTGTTTTTTAAATAGCTTAGTATTACATTCCAACTTTACAACAAAGAACCAACTTTGAGCACTTCTAAAACAACTTAAATACATTGTTTTGATTATGGTTTGCCAACAATACAAATTAGGATTTTAAATACATAAAACCTAAGTCTTTAGAACCTAACAGTTGAAAATGCAACAAAATACTGATGGGCCTTTCCTCACCTGCTCTCACAAAAACTCACACCCTACTTAGTGTATAGAAGAGACTCACACTCACAAATTAAATAAAAGGGAGAAAGAGTAGAGAGGGAAGAGTTAGAACTCTTTAAAGCTTTGTATTTCTCTTCAACTCTTGCTTGGAACTTGACAGATGATTGGGTTTATATAGTACACCATCCAACCTTTAACTCCCACTACATTTATTTTTCTAACTCTTACATTCATAAATCCCACACATAACTTCAATAAACCTCCCACTACATTAACTTATATATGAAACTCATATTTATTTATGAAAGATTAATTAAAAACAAGTTTAACTTCTAACATCTTTAATGCTGGTGGCTGCATATAACTCCATGCCAGTTGCAGAAGTGGAGAGAATCATTCCAAGACCTCAAGATTTTGTGTGGATCATTGGCTATCAGTTCTTTGAATTTAAGCAAAGCCAACCGATTAGTCTCATTTGTTGGATCAAAAACAATATTGGTCTTTTGCAAGTGTAGTAGGCTTATAGAAAAGAGAAGAATAGCATGAAGGTATGCAAGCCATATCACACGAAACTTGGTGTAGTGAAGCTTTATTGGTATCAAGCAGATGGTGAAATATTGGTGCAAGGCAAAGAGAGAGATATAGAGAATTATGTTCAGCAAAAATGAGACTTTTAGCAGGGGTCGGTTATGGTATGAACTTAACTGTAATACTTCTTTTGAAATTTTCTCTAACCACAATATTTTTTTCATGTAATTATATGATTTTTTTTGCTACTGAACTCACTGTCCTCATGTGAGACTTAAAATGTTGTTTCTCACATTCCTCCACACAACAAAAAGCAATTATGATACTTTAACTGATTTGTTAATGATAAATTATAGTAGTAAATTTGTGAGAAAGTAGAAGCTGAACCAAAAAAAAACAAACAAACAAACGTAGTTGTTATTGTATGTTGTTTTGATGCTAAACACGCTAGATTATTCATCTAGGTTAGGTAAATTATGACCCTATTCCAAAGTTTCTTCTTCTTCTTTTGTTTTTTTATTTTATTTTATTTTTCCTATTCTCCTTTTCATATGATTTGATAAGCAGACTAAATCAATATCTTATTTAACTGGATTAAGATTGGCGTAATTAATATTGACCTGTCAAATTCATAGTATGCATGTTGAAGATGAAAATTTCATCATGCACTCCTATAAAAGATGATAATGGTTGGTTGGTTCCATTTGTTACTTGTCACATCTTATTCCTCATTTTCAATCCCTCTGTTTGAAGTTGAACCTATTTTTCACTCAATCTTCATTTCCAGAGCATGTAACAATCTTTTAAAATGATAGTATAATATGTGAGATGTGTTGTAACATAGCTTGATAAACAACACATTACACAAAAATAAATAGATAAACCCTTCAAAGATTTTAAAACCTCTCTTCCCCATCATAGTTCAAATCTCTCTTCCCCATTATATTTAGATCCCTTTTTAGAGATTTTAAAATTTTTTAAAAATCATTAAAAAAACTCTATTTTTGGAGAAACTTATAAATACATGTCATGTGTTTACTAAACGTTCAAAATTTCTGAATGTTCAAAGAGTGTGTAAAACAACTTGAACGTTTAGACCCCCAAATTATAAATTACCAATTCAAGTTTATTATCAAACAATGTATGTGCGAAACATGAATATAAGCTAAAATAGAATTGATAAAACAATCTAAATCATAAATAATCACAACCACAGCAGTAATTAAATGGCAAAGATAAAGGGAAGAGAGATGCAAATACAAGGACAACACAGCGATGTGTTATCGAAGAGGAAACCGAAATCCTCAACGTAAAACCTCTCCGCTGCCCCCTAAGCGGTCAATAATCCACTAGAGAATGAAGTTGGGATACATGAACAGCAGAAGACCCTCCAAGCCTAATCTAACCAGTGTACCTAAGCCCTCCAAACTTCTTGCGCCAACGAGGTTACGCCGAACATTTGTCTTCTCTAGCTTACTGGATTCCGCTATAGCCCATAGTATCAATCAATATCAATTAGTCCCGTTAGGTTTTAAAGACTTAGGTTTTATGTATTTAGAATCCTAATTTGTATTGTTGGCAAACCATGATCAAAACAATGTATTTAAGTTGTTTTAGAAGTGCTCAAAGTTGGTTCTTTGTTGTAAAGTTGAAATAAATTACTGTGCAAATTAAAAAACTGTTTCAGTACATTTCAATCGATCGAAGCTTAGGCTCAATCAATCGAAAATCATGTCTGACGTTTTTTAATTGGAATTTCTAACTCAGCCCTAAGTGTTTTAAATGGTTTGGATTTCTAATTTACCCTAGGTATATAAAGGAAACCCTAGCCACATTTTTGTGTTGCTCATATTGCGGTTTATGTGAATCTCTTGTGAGATTTTTGAGGAGGTTTCCTTCACATGAATCTCACAAGAGATTCACATAAACCGCAATATGAGCAACACAAAAATGTGGCTAGGGTTTCCTTTATATACCTAGGGTAAATTAGAAATCCAAACCAATTAAAACACTTAGGGCTGAGTTAGAAATTCCAATTAAAAAACGTCAGACATGATTTTCGATTGATTGAGCCTAAGCTTCGATCGATTGAAATGTACTAAAACAGTTTTTTAATTTGCACAGTAATTTATTTCAACTTTACAACAAAGAACCAACTTTGAGCACTTCTAAAACAACTTAAATACATTGTTTTGATCATGGTTTGCCAACAATACAAATTAGGATTCTAAATACATAAAACCTAAAAAACTGTTTCAGTACATTTCAATCGATCGAAGCTTAGGCTCAATCAATCGAAAATCATGTCTGACGTTTTTTAATTGGAATTTCTAACTCAGCCCTAAGTGTTTTAATTGGTTTGGATTTCTAATTTACCCTAGGTATATAAAGGAAACCCTAGCCACATTTTTGTGTTGCTCATATTGCGGTTTATGTGAATCTCTTGTGAGATTTTTGAGGAGGTTTCCTTCACATAAACTTAGAGTTTTCAAGGAGAAGATTTTTCTACACCTTGATGATCATTCCAGTTGCTGCCATTGAAGTTTAAAGAAAACACAAGCAGGTATGCTTGTATTTGGTGAAGAATCCAAGAAAGAAGGAGTTCGTGGATTCGGAGCTTGCACGTGGTCGTGTCAGTAAGTTCTATTGGTGGGTAGCAATAAGAAGTCGAGCGTGGGGGCTTGTAAGTCTTATTGTATGAACTTTGATTCTTTCAAGACAGTGGATTCAAGTTTACCTTGAAGATAGCTAGGTTAAATCCTCCCCAGGTTTTTACCGGTTTGGTTTCCTGGGTGATCATACATTTGTGTTATTTATCTTTCCGCTGCTTTACTGATGTGATTATTTGATTGTGTTAACCTCGATTTAATTAATTTAACTAAGTAACAATATGGCTAAATTCCTAAGTAAATCCAATTGTGTTTTAATGGGTCTAAAAACTAACAAGTCCCTTCCTAATTGCTTCCCAAACACCAAATAGCCTCCTCACAGATATGGGTATGGTGAGAAAATGTTTTGGCTAATGTACCTCTCAAGGATGTATTAATGAAGAGAGTGAGAGTAGAGAAATTTGGACAATCAAAGGATGAAGATTGTGAATGAGTCAATCTTGTTTTTCTCTAGGGTTTCTTTCTCTAGGGTTTCTCTCTCAAAATTATCTCTGGAAGCTCTCTACAATACGTGGGTATAAAGGGTATTTATACTGGTGTGTGTTTGGAGTGCGAAAGGTCAGTTTTTCCCAAACAGAGTGGTCTGGCAACATGACCTCGAGACTTGACTGAGTCGCGAGTCTAAGTCGTGAGCTAACTATCTGGCCAAGCTGGAAGATTTGTCTTGTAGTGCAACAGCTAACGTGACCCTTCAGCTCTCCTGCATGCTTCACACGTGTGCCAGCTTTGGCAACTTGCCAGCCAGTCGCAAGGCCCTACTTGAGTGCACACTCTTGAGCTTTTCTTCACACTCTGTCACACACTACCTTTACATGATTCCCACCTAAATACAGGGTTTATAAATGATGAATTACAAGTAAATTGGCACGGAATAAAGCCAACAAAATGGTTGATTAATTACAACCTTACAATTTCAAATAAAAGCATCGTCGTTGATATTCCCAATACAAAAGGGCTTTCAGTAGTTGGATTGATTATCAATAGAAAACAAAATACATACACACCATAGTTTTTCTTTTTCCTTTTTTCTGAATAAATACAAACTATGGACTATACTCCGGAACCTGTAGTAGAAGTGTTCAATATGCTTGTACTATAAAAAAGTGGCAATATGCATACATAAGTAGGACTGCCATATCCCAAAGAAGAAAATATAAGGAAATCATTCCATGAACATTTTGACAAAGGAGATTGAACTAGCACACCTATATATGCTCAACAAGGACATGAAAGAGGTTTCAGTGATCTATTCTGATAGTTTCATGCTTTGCAGTCAAAGTACAAAGTTCGTTATATTTATTATTCTCCTTACTATAAAGTAAAACCATGAAAGTAGAAACAAGAACAACTATTACATCTGCATGAAGGCATTAAAAAAATTGAATATGAAAGAACCTTTTGTAAGATTTTAGGTCTAAAAATGAGAAAATTCTAGTCTAATATTTGATTGTTAGTAAGAATCGAAAAATCTAACTATTTATACAATTAAGATCATTTATCAAAATAATAGAACATGGCCACGATTCCATTTATGCAAAATTAATAGGAAACAAAAGAAATAAAACTCAGTGGCCAATCTATAACTCATAGGACAATCTTCAATCGTTTTAGAAGAAAATTGTCATTGATGATTTTATTATTTAGCCAGATTTAAATTTAAAATATTTGGAAGTACCTTAAACTTGGATTCTCCTAAATCCACCTCTACAAATACCAGAACCAAGAAAAGCGCTTTTGATCAAATGTAGTTCTCTGGTAACTTCCTTCATCTTCATTCTGTCTTTTGGTGACTCCATTGAACAGGCAAGTCTAGTTTCAAGGATTGATGCTAAGCACTTATGCACATTGGGATCCATTTGGCAGAAGTTCGAAATACCTTGAGCTTCTTCGTCTACGTGCATTCCATTGCCATTATTATCTTCTATGGTTGCCACTATTGTTGTTAGAGCTTCATCAACTTCTCTTGGAAGAAGGATTGAGTTCACAATTTGAACAATCAAAAAATTATTAAATTATTAATTATTTTATATAATTTAAATAAATAATAATTAAATTATTTATGACGTCACCAGTTCAACCATCGGTCAAACCCCAATCCGACCAGAAAATCGATAATTAGCTCATTGTCTGGTTCTTTCACCGTACCAGTTTTTAAAACATTGAATGGCACACTTTTAGTGGATTATAAATATTAATATCTGTCAAGTCTCAAATATAAATAAGGTTGTCATTTTAGAAGAAGGGATCTTTACCATCACATCAAGGATACCCAAATTCTGCTTGCTTATAATTGCATTTTCCTTCTAGTAGATTTAGTCTTGATTGTAGTTGGATTGTTGAATTATTAAAAGTAAGTTTCCTTCCAATATTTTTAACTTTCCACAATTAAGCCTTATTTAGTTTAACTTAGCCTCAAATTTACTTTTCTGCAAATCTTTAAGTAGTTTTTATCCTTGATTTAGCTTATTCTTGGTTTACTTTATCTTAAATTCTGCACTTATGAACCCTAAAATTTCATAGGGTCTTTATGTCTAGGCGCAAGCATTTTGCATCTTGTTTGATTTTTTTTTTTTTTTTTTTTTTGAGAAAAAAATCTTGTTTGATTTATATGGATTTTTAAAGACAATTAATTTTTTTTTAAATGCCATGTATCTTATGTTTGGCTAAAAGTATGAGGTAATGGGAGGAGATCATTTTCTAATTGATAAATATGATTTATTTGTCTCATATTGCTTCTATTCTATTTTTCCCACTTTTATACGCTAGTAATATTTTGTGGGTCTAAATAAGAGAGTAATTTTAGTCAATTTTCACTACAAAAAAAATGTTCTATAGCCGCGTTTTAAAAACGTGGCTATAGCTCAAAAAAACATGGCTATAGGACGATTTCACCTATAGCCACATTTTTTTAGACTACATTTTCAAACGTGCTGTAAACTCCGTGACTATAGGCCTGAGGGGTCTATGGCCGTATTTTTACAAAACGCGGCTATAGGATCGGACCAATGGCTGTGTTTTTATAAACATGGCTATAGGACATACTCTAGCCGCATTTGTCAAACACGGCTATAGGTGAAAGCTATAGCCGTGTTTAAAAACGTGGCTATAGGTCACTCGTTGACAGCTTCAAAGACATATTTTAGCCGTGTTTAAAACACGGCTATAGGTGACAACTATATCTGCGTTTTATAAATGTGGCTATAGAGGCCATCTATAGCCGCGTTTAAAAACGTGGCTATAGGTCACTTGTTGATAGCTTTGTAGACATATTTTATCTATGTTTTTTAAAACGCGGCTATAGTTTTTTTTTTCTAGGCTAGATGGAAAATGCATTTATAAATGCTGCTATAAGTTTTACAAACACTACTATAAAAAACCTGTCACAAACACAATTCCAGCTTGTTATTCCTGCAAAATTCCAACTTGTTGCATGCAACAAAATAACAAGCTGGAATTTCTCAAACCTGTCACAATTTCAATCAATCTTTAAGGAATATGGGAAATTATCAATCTTTAAGGAATATGTAGTTCAATACAGCAACAAAATGAAGGAACACAAGTTAAAGGTTCATTTGACACAAAAAAGATGCAGCAAGCATCAACACATGATTATGGTTATACCTCAACTGCAAACATTATGCACATGACTGTCTCTAACCTTCCTATGGCTATCCTATATGCTTCTAGGGGTGTGTTTGCATCTCCAAGCTTTTGTCTACAAGTGGGGCATCGGTTTTGTACCCTTGTTTTACAGGTAGAACACAGTTTATGTCCATAATGGCACTGCAAAAATATAAAGGCAGCAGTTAGCTATTTCGAACCAAGCAGAGAACTAAGAAGAACATAAGTTACTTCATATAAAGAAAACCTTGACTTTTCAAAAATTGAATGCTATGATCAGAATATATAGCAACTAAAGACACTCTTAAAAACAAGATTAGTGAAGTTAGACAACTTTTTAGCACTACCAAATGCAATCTTAAGAACACTAGAAAACAAACTCATCAAAGGCACCACAAACTCAAAAGCAATGCAAATTCCATAAAATACCCAATTCATGTTTCTTCCTAAACAACTAAGCATACTCATCTTTTATTTTTATTTTTTATTAATTCTAACCAACTAGGAAGAGTCTATACTTCACTCGGAAACAAACTCATCAAAAGCAATACAAATTCCATAGAATACCCAATTCATGACACTCTTCTAGAAGGAAAGCTTGTAAGAATACTTTCATATATATAGATATATATATATATCACTGAACTTTTTATTTTTTATTTTTATAATGAATTAGTAAACTTCATTTACAAAACCAAACTGTAAACAAAAAAGTTTTCATAGGCCAACATAGCAACAACAACAAAATACTCTATTTTTTCATTCTAAAGAATAAGTATAAAATTAATAGTGACAATGTAAAAATACAAAGTTTTTACAATAATCATGTATTTTTACACAACTTTTAACAGTTTGATGTAAGTGAATTTTGAGATTAATTGGCTAAAATGTGATTCTTTTTCTAATCAAGCATAAAAAGTTTTAGATTTCCATCGAGAGTTGGGAATTAGAAATTTGAGAAGAGAAAATATGGATACAACTTTTGCAACAATAATACAAATATAATCATTTTCACACTTCATTTCACAACTTATTAATTTGTGCAATTATAATTTATTAACGAAAAGTGGTTGGTCGTATAAGTTAGTAACGAGTAGAAAATGTCAATCGTGCACAGTCACACAAGTTGCAACTTTTGTTATCAATCTAATGTGGTTGATTTTGAGTGGTGATGAAAAAGTTATGGTTCTAATGAAAATAGTAGGCAACCACTTATAATCTACCACGTCAAAAATAAAAATAAAAAATAAAAAATAAATCATGACACAAAATTATGGTCATAGAAGAACTTATTCCCTTTTTTTTTTTTTTTAAATAATAACTTTCTTAGAACATTCATATCTGGTTTGCTAAAAAATTTAGCATTTAGCATACCAAAAAATCACTTTATCAATTTTAGCATACTACCTAACAATATACCTTACATCCATACTCTATTATTGTACTACTTCAATTAAATATTCTTTCTTTAATTTTTTATTATTTCTTTATTCATAGAAAAAGAGAATTGAATTTTTTTTTTTTTAATCTTGTGTTTAACTTGTTGCTAGCAGTTTACTGTAGTGACAAGTAAAAAAAAAAGAGCTATAACACAGGATGTTGTCCATGAGAAAATTGTCTTGATAAAATAGAATTTAGCTTCAGTTGCGGTATGACTCTTTGAGTTTTGTGTTTGAAATGGACTCGTGTGTGTGGAATGGACTATGAAGCTTTTAGAACCGTTCCACGACGCATTTCCTTATGTATGAAAGTTTATTAAGGCTTTGTTTGTTTTGACTTCAAATCATTTCCGAAAATGCTTTTTCGTAAATACGGGTGTTTGGTTGTGCATGGAAATTAAATTTTCCAGAAATGCTTTTCAGTTGACCGTGTGTATTAGTTGGTTTGACCCAAAAATGGTTTGAAGTGAAAATTTTCACTTCAAACCATTTCCGAACTCACGCGCAAAGAGAGAGAGAGAGATCGCACCCAGAGAGAGATTGAACCCAGAGCCCTTCGACTTCGCACCCTTCGACTTTGCCGTTCGACTTCGACTTCGAATCACACCTAGATAGCACCCTTTGACTTCGCCGGCAAACCCAGAGCCTAGAGCCCTTCGACTTCACACTGTTCGACTTCGACTTCGAATCGCACCCAAATCGCACCCTTCGACTTCGCCAGCAAACCCAAAGCCCAGATCACGCCTTCAACTTCGCCGAGATCGCACCCCAGGATCGCACTGAGACGGCACCGATCACATTGAGATCGCAATTGAGAAATGGTTGGGTTTTGATGAATTTGACCAGATTTGATGATTTTTTTTTTGTTGGGTTTTGTTTCTGTGTTCATCTATTGAGAAATTGTATTATATATTTGTTTGAAAGCTGAGAAAATGTGAGGAACAAGAAGAAAATTTGTTTTCTATATTATTTTCAGCAACACAACTAAACACTAGAAAATATTTTTCAAAGCATTTTTTGGAATGCAACCAAACACTTGAAAATATTTTCCTTTCTCGAAAATAGCATTTCCGAAAAATATTTATTTTCTGAAAAATATTTTACATAAACCAATCACAGCCTAAAGCTACCTTCTTAGTCCAAAAAAAAAAAAAAAAAGTTTATTAAAGGAATGGGCCAAATGAAAGAGATTTCAAATTTTCAATCAATTTACTAGCGTTCCGTTCGATAACTACTCCGGAGAATGTGCACATAGGAAAAATAGTTATAACACAGGATGTTGATCGTTTTTCAGTATTTGGAAGAGAGAGTTTTTCTGAAATTCCAATTGGGTTAGCTGAAATGAAAAGAAAAACAAAGGGATGGGCCAAATGAAATTAATGGGCCTTGGATTATAAGGTGTCAAATAAAAGGGATGGGCCAAATGAAAGAGATTTCAAATTTTCAGTCAATTTTCTATCCGATAACTACTCATGAGAATGTGCACATAGGAAAAAATCAAAGTGAAAGATGCCATGCAAATCACGGATTGATGGTGCTATCTGACAACACAGGAAGATTTTTCCGGATTCATATCCCGTGCAATACCTAGGTATCGCATGAGGTGCAATAGCACAAATCTCAGCCGTCTGTATAATCCAAGGCCCATTAATTTGAAAAGAAAAAGGTGAAAGACACGGATTGCTAGGTTGGAGTTATAACGTGTGAAATAAATGACTTATAACAGTCAACTTCAAGTCAATTTGGTTGATATCTAAGCTTTTTTTTTTTTTTTTTTTTTTTTTTTTTTCCATGTGAATGCATAAACAAATGCCATGGATCAACCAAAATATTTGTATCAATCTAATAAATTAATAATCATATAACTTGGGTTTGGGAAACAAGAGGAAGAATAGGATTTTGATTTTCAAAAGTTATGAAAAAAGAAAAGAAAAGAAAAGAAAGCGAATGACCATTATCATTTTTATTCCAAATTAACCTGATTGCATCTTTCTGAGGAGTGCACTCCTCAAAAGGCATTTCTCTTTTCTCTTTTTCTTTTTTCCTATGTTCACATGAGCTTGAATTAAATTTAAGAAAGATAATAATAATTGAGGGTTCGGTTGGAAGAATTGTCAAAAGTTATAAAAAAAGGGCAAAAAGCAAATGACAATTATCATTTTTTTTTCCAAATTAACCTGATTGCATCTTTCTTTTTTTCCTATGTTCACATGAGCTTGAATTTAATTTAAGAAAGATAATAATAATTGAGGAAGACTTTGTGACGTGGGCTACCATAATAGGTGATCAAGAGTTTTTTTCTTGAAAACTTGAACCTTGATCTTGATCATAATTCTGATCCTACATAGTACTTCAAATAGAAGTTAATGTTGTAAGAGTTTTACTACCATTTAAGGAAATTTTGTTTTGAAAAAGTGATTAATTTTTTTTTTGACAATTTTTTAAAATTTTCATAAACAATTTCAAAAAATAAATAGTTAATCTATATATATAATAATAGATGAAGAAAAGAGAGTGTGAAATTGAATTCCAAATTAGGACTCTAATTTTGTGCCATGTGTCTAGAATCTGAAATTAAAGTTGAATTTTGCATCATGTGGCTAAATGTATCTGGGCACATTCTAATTAAAACCACTTCTATGTATCGGGTCAAGTGAGTTACTATGCTAATCAAGTTTTTTCTTGATTTTGCAGTCAAACGTGAAAACCAAAGAGATTAATATCAGTGATAAGAACTCATCATGTGGCTAAATGTATGTGGGCTCATTCTCATTAAAACCACTTCTATGTATCGGGTCAAGTGAGTTACTGTGCTAATTAATTTTTTTCTTGATTTTGTAGTCAAATGTGAAAACCAAAGTGATTAATATCGGTGATAAGAACTTGGTTTGGGTACATTGCATAATATCCAAAAAGATAGCAAAGCCAGAGTTTGCATCTTTGTTATAAATTGCTTACAAAGTTTGCATCTTTACATTTGCACTGAGTTTCGGATTAAAGTGCTTTCTTCTTAGTTCTGACATTGAGTTTTGTTTACTATTCACTTACAAAGTTTGCATCTTTTCATTTGTTATAAATTGCAAATATGTGATTAGATGCACATTATGCCTAAAATTTACTATTCTTATATTTGGCTTTTTGTTTAGGTTTGGCATCTATAACAATGAAGAAAGCACTGTTGTGGACCAATGGATGATACTTTTTGCAAGCTGCAAAGGAACTTAGTGATCAATGGAATCTCACGCGAATTGGAGAGGACCCAGCTGTAGATGTCTGGATGGCAGATGTGAGTCACTATATTTTTAAAATTTTCAGTGAACATAAAGGTTATGAACAATGTAAATTTCCGGAGAGAGATTTATTATTCTATATTTACGCAAGTTTGGTCGCTTTCTTGGAGTGGATTACTCCACCCTATCTTTCTACTAGAATTTTTTATTCAGATTGTTACAATTTAATCTGAAATTTTATTTGTATTTTCCTATTGTTGTTACTATCATATATTATCATTCTAATTGTTCAATTAGAATCTGAAATTGGAGTCCAATTTTACTATACACGTGTACAATCTAATTATTTTTAATTTTGCTGTCATGTGCAGAAGCCAATGAGATGAAATTAATAACACATTAAACACTCATGCTTTGGGAATCAGTAATACCAATCTAAATCCATTGGACCTGCTTCGTGATAATACAACTATGAAGGATGTATAAAAACACACACCAACCCATCTTTCTATAAAAAGAGATTGAAGAGAATTTCTTTTATCAGCCATGGAACTTTAGAGGTTTTTTCTTCACACAAATGTTCATCATGTTACAAAATGACCATTGTAAAACTACAAAATGAATCCTTAATTATTTTTTGATAACTTTTCAAATTTCTATAAATAATTTTAAAAAATGAATGGTTAATGGATGCATGCATGGGCCAAACCTTGTTGTAATTGTCAAAAATCTTCCTATGATGTCAGATAGCACCATCAATCCGTGATTTGCATGGCATCTTTCACTTTGATTTTTTCCTATGTGCACATTCTCATGAGCAGTTATCGGATAGAAAATTGACTGAAAATTTGAAATCTCTTTCATTTGGCCCATCCCTTTTATTTGACACGTTATAATCCAAGGCCCATTAATTTCATTTGGCCCATCTTTGTTTTTCTTTTCATTTCAGCTAACCCAATTGGAATATCAGAAAAACTCTTTCTCTCCCAAATACTGAAAAACGATCAACATCCTACGTGCACGTTCTTCGGAGCAGTTATCGGACGGAACGCTAGTAAATTGATTGAAAATTTGAAATCTCTTTTCATTTGGCCCATTCCTTTAATAAACTTTTTTTTTTTTTACCGAAGAAGGTAGCTTTAAATAAACTTTCATACACAAGGAAACGAGTCGTGGAACGGTTCTAAAAGCTTCACAGTCCATTCCACACACACTAGTCCATTTCAAACACAAAACTAAAGAGTCGTACCGCAACTGAAGCTAAGTTCTATTTTATCAGGACAATTGTCTCATGGACAACATCCTGTGTTATAGCATTTTTTTTTTTTTTTTTTTTACTTGTCACTACAGTAAACTGCTAGCAACAAGTTAAACACAAGATTTAAAATATATATATATATATATATATATATATTCAATCCTCTTTTTCTATGAATAAAGAAATAATAAAAAATTAAAGAAAGAATATTTAATTGAAGTAGTACAATAATAGAGTATGGATGTAAGGTATATTGTTAGGTAGTATGCTAAAATTGATAAAGTGATTTTTTGGTATGTCAAATGCTAAATTTTTTAGCAAACCAGATATGAATGTTCTAAGAAAGTTATTATTATTATTTTTTTTAAATGGGAATAAGTTCTTCTATGACCATAATTTTGTGTCATGATTTATTTATTTATTTATTTAAATTTTGACGTGATAGATTATAAGTGGTTGCCTACTATTTTCATATAAAACCACAACTTTGTCATCATCACTCAAAATCAACCACATTAGATTGATAACAAAAGCTGCGACTTGTGTGACTGTGCATGATTGACATTTTCTACTCGTTACTAACTTATACGACGAACCACTTTTCGTTAATAAATTATAATTACACAAATTAATAAGTTGTGAAATGAAGTGTGAAAATGATTATATTTGTATTATTGTTGCAAAAGTTTTATCCATATTTTCTCTTCTCAAATTTCTAATTCCCAACTCTCGATGGAAATCTAAAACTTTTTATGCTCGATTAGAAAAAGAATCACATTTTAGCCAATTAATCTCAAAATTCACTTACATCAAACTATTAAAAGTTGTGTAAAAATACATGATTACTGTAAAAACTCTGTATTTTTACACTGTCACTATTAATTTTATACTTATTCTTAAGAATGAAAAAAGAGAGCAGATGCTGATTTTTATGTATGAAGAAAGAAAAAAATTAAAAATTAAAAATTAAGAAAATTTAATATTTTAATAAATATAGTATAAAATAATTAATCTGATTTTTGGTGTTTTAAAAAGCAAGTATTTATAATAAAAAATAAATAAATTTTTATACTAAAATAGATTTAAATTTTTGCATTAACCAAGCGAACAATCTTTCCACCTTTGTCAATTTAAACGACAAAATATTTGGTAGAACACAAATCCCAATAAATAAATTAGAAGCACCGTACCGGAATCCCTGAATAGTGATTATTAGTTTGATCATAATCACATATGACATAACACAGGCTATCGAATAGAAATGTAATTTTGTTTCATCATCAAATTTTTATTTTATTTTATAAAAATGTCATTATCAACTTTGGAAATTAGTAAGTACGGAACGTTGACTCGGTCTTCGTCTTCGTGAAGACTTTTCCACTTCCATTTATTTATTACTGTCTTACAAAAATTTTCTCATTTTTTGGCTTTCGGTGGTGTGTAGCTTTCTGACGAAGGAAATAATTGAAGTGGTTGTTTTTCTGTCTGTTTTTTTGTTTTTATATGATAGTCGTTGGCTCCTTAAAATAGCTCTTCATTACACCAATCAATTTTTAATACGAGCGACTATCTTATATGTCTGTTTTTTGTTTTGGGCGAAAGAAAAGAACACAAAAAGTTGAACAAAAATTGCCAAAGGTCCGTCACTTTTGTGCTGCCACTAGAGTTAAAAGCTCGCATAAGTCATAACTGAGCTCTGCAAAAGTTGAACAGATGCAACTGAATGATGAAGAAAACGAATAAAATGTGGAACTATTTATTGCGTCTTGGTGTTAAGAATTTTTATTTTTTATTTTTAAATATCGATAACTTCTTATGAGAGATATTTTTTGTACTTATCTAATTATCTAGTTATTATGTATACCGATTCTATATGTATATATATATATATATAAAAGTTGTGTATACTGATATTGAGGCCAATATAGAGCCATAGAGGACATAAGTTCGTGTTACTTGTTTTCTCAACAAAAAATATAAAAAAGTGTTCCTGTTACAGTCGTTTGGAAGGGGTCAAAATTCTAAGTTTAAGTCCTTGGTGCATACAGTTGGTTCGAAGAGGGTCATCTAGACTTTCAATTAGTTCAAGCCGTAAAATTCATGTGTTTGGGATTAGTTTATAAGCTAACTTTTTAATTTTTAATAATTTTTTATGTATAATTTTTTAAAACTTTATTTTTTTAAAGTACACTTTCATTAATTTTTTTTAGCATAAATCTAAATAAGTTGTTCCCAATACGGAAAAGTTTGGAGCAAATTTTTCCTTGAGCTGGTTGTCCTTACAATCTTTTTTTAAAAAAAAAAAAAAAAAAAAATTAAAGAAGAGTACATAAATTGGTAATGATCATTCTTCTCAAAAAGAAAAAAAAGAAAAAGAAAAAGGTCATGGTCAATGGTCATACTAAAAAAATTTGTATCTAATTGTATTTATTCTTAAATTTGTTCATGTGCTAATTATAATTTAATAATTAAACTTAATGTTGTTTATTTGTCTTCCACATTTTCAATTTCACTGGGGCAGTACAGGCATCTAATCTTAGAGTGCAACTAATCCAAATTCATCCTAAGAGAATTTTTAGAAAAAATTACTGCTTTGCTTTGGTAAAAATGATGTTAAAGTTTCAGGCAAGAATAAAATGTGGGACATTCAAGGAAATTTCGAGGGGCAACTAGTACAAATAGACACCTAAGATCTTAATTCAAGCTCAAGCTCTCCAACAAGCAAAGCAACAACACCCTATCCTCTACTTCCTATCCCTCTCCCAGTCTTATCTTCTTCTCACTTCGCGGCTATGCCACCACCACCTCTTACCACCATTGGCTGCCATTAATTATTCCCACGCACCCTGAGCCATTTCCAGTTAGCTCACCAAAAACATTTTTAAGCACAATTGCTCTGGCCACATCATCACCATAAGTCAAGGTAAAACTTTTGGTTTTCCATAAATTCTTGATTTATATATATATATATATACTTGGAGCTATGACTATAATGATCGTTGCTTGCGAAAAACGATGCGAGTAATTTCGACAGTCTCAAGTTTCAAGTCGTCTTTTAACAGATTTGGTTCTAATGGTCCGCCGATTTTCTCACCAAATAAAGAAAATACTGTCGTAAAATTAATACCGGGCAGCACGCCCATATCGCGTTTACACAGCAACTATGCCCTGAGGTCTTCAGACAGGAAAAAAGGGCTTTGGACTTTGTTACGTACGCCATCCTCTCTCACATGGGGTGTTCCTGCTGAGTAATTCTTAGAATCTTAGGTGAAAAACTATGTTTTCTCCTCTCGAATTCATAGTAAGATCTGTTCATTATATTCATGATAGAGTCCATCATAAATATAAGAGGATGAAAAAACATTTCTCTGTGGTGCTCTGAGAGTACCTAAATTTTTTTTCATTTCTACCACCATCTCTTTAGAAAGGCTTTAGGTGTGGGGTTCGAGTAATAATTCAATAGTAACTGTATCATATAATTCCAATCTCATCTTCTTTTCCTTTTTTTGTAGCTTTTACCACACCTACACTACGGTTGTACACGGTGCAGTGCAACCAGTTTTAGGGGCTTATTTTGTACCACCCTTGCAGGGGTAGTTTCCCTGCATGTCTAACCATACCTCAACTATGAAGGCGTGGGAACCAGCCTATACAAGGTGTGGTGCACCATACCAATTCAGTACGGTTATTTCAGTTATTCCGCCATTTTTTCATGAACCAAACACAATAAAGTTAACACCCCAAACCACATCATAATCATTAAAATACTCCAAATATTCCCCAAAAAAAAAAAAATCAAACAAACAAATTCACTATTGTTCTGTCAACAATCCCATTTCTAATCACAAAAACTAAAATAAATAAATAAATAAAAACACAAAACACAACCCATAATATATATATATATATATATATGTATGTATATAATGCACATACAAACTTGGCAAAAAGTATGGTAGGAATTCAGCATCAGTAAAACCTTCTCTAAAAACTTTGAGAGAGCTACATGGTGGCCTTAGAGAATGACGGCTTCAAGGGGCGGGGGTGGAAGCGGAGAGGAGAAATAGGTTCTTACATGAGAGAGAGAGAGAGAGAGTATGATGATCTAACTAAGATTTGGGAAATTTAACCTAAACTTAAATGAGTTAAAATGATGCCATTCCATTTTATTTTAAATTTTAAATTTTGATGCTAAAAATGACGTAATTTTGGATCTAATATTAATTTTAATATCAAGTTCAGAACAATGTTGTTCAGTATCATTTTTTTAACTATAAAGAAGCAAAACAACATCGTTTTAACCTGTATTAAATTAAAAAAAAAAAGCATCTTCTTCCTTCAATCTTCATTCACAATTCTCTCTCTCTCTCTCTCTCTCTCTCTCTCTCTCTCTCTCTCTCTCTCTCTCTCTCTCTCTCTCTCTCTCTCTCTCTCTCTCTCTCTCTCTCTCTTTGTGGTACACTCAACACACACACACACACACACATCGGTATGGAGTAGATGTTGTTGGTGTGCACAACTCATCACCGATCAGCGTTGGCACTCGAAAAACTCTACCAACCACCACGCTTGAAACTTCCAGTGGAGCCACGAGGTGGGTGGTGAGGGGAAGTTCCATTGGTAGCAAAAGGTTGCTGGCAGTTCCATTGGTAGCAAGCAGTGGCTGAACATGCCTACCCCACACCAATTACTTTAGGTTTTGTTTGGTTAAGAGATGGAAAAGTAGGGAAATATAAGAAATTTAGTTTTCTCTTGTGTTTGGTTAGGAGATAGTGGTGGATTTATGAATTTTTTTCAGGGTAGCCATTAAAAAACTTAATTATACAAAATTTAATAAAAGACAACTTGAATAAATTTGCATCACAAAAAATAATAATAATAACCATAAACACATGAAATTTTACATTTTCTTTCTATTTACAAAATGTAAAAGCAAAATGGACTAATGAGTGATAAAATGAGAACTAAGGATACTGAAATGAGTAAGACAATGATAGAGTCTAAAATGATGATAGAAAACAGAAAATGGAGAGAGAGAGAGAGAGAGAGAGAGAGAGAGAGCAAACAATGATACTTGCTGCAACTACAAGCTGAGTTGAGCAAGTTATGAATTTGAATGATTAGGGATCTTTATTTTTTGTTTTTGAATATGCATTTTGTTGATTTTTTTTTTTTAATTTGTTGTAGTTTTTTTTTTTTTTTTTTACCATAAGAAACGAACACACACACACACAAAGGAGAGGGATTAATTTTCTAACACAAAGGCACACCATGAATTCCACACAAAAGTCATGGAAACTTTTAAGAGAGGAATGGACATATTATACTACGCACAACATACTCTTTTTAAGCAATGTGAGACAGCAACCTTCTTTTTTTAACCTTTTTTAAGTAGAAAAAAACACACACACATATACACACAAAAGGGAGAGGGAATAAGATTCTAATACAAATTTACACCACAAATTCCACTCAAAAATCATCGTAACTTTAAGAGAGAATGTGTCAAGTTATACTATACATAACACACTCTCTTATGTAATGTGGAACATAACCCTTTTTTTCTTTTTTTCTTTTTGGAGAAAAAAAATGAGATTCTAACATAAAAGTACACCACAAACTCTACTAAAAAGCCATGGTACATTTTTGCTTATTTTTTGTTGTTATGACTATTTTTATTTTATTTTGAGTTAATTGTTGTTGATGTTATTTGGACTTATATTATTTTGTTTAAGGGGTTAAGGATATTTGTGAGATCAAAGATTATTTTTCTTGAACCCAAATTTTTGGGATTCTCAAGTAAGGTGTTCAATGTTTTCTTTTAGGGTGGTGATAGATTAGTTTAAAAATAATTATGTATATACTTTTTATTTTTTTCCAAGTAAATTTTTTTCTTTTTGAAAGTCAAGTTGTTCATATGATCACCTTGAGCTCAATGTGCAACGGCCCCTATTAAGAGATGAAAAAGTAGAAGGAAGGAAAATTATGTTGTTTGGTTGAGAAGAAAATTGGGAAGATAAAAAATAGAGTTTGTATAAATTTACTCTTATACCTCTATTACCAAATATATATATATATATATATATATATATATATATATATATATATATTATTAATAATAGTTTAAAAGAAGAAAAAAAACTTTAATATAAAAAATTAAATAAACAAACCTAACGTGGACACTAGTGGGAGGAGATGAGGGTAGATAAGTAATTTTCTTTATCAAACTCCTCTTTCCACCACATTTTCTCCCCAAAAATCATCCAAAATAGTGGGCCGGTGGAGAGAACTCCTCGGAGGTCCATTTCCCCTTGGATTCTAAACTTTTATAATACAAAAAATATATATAATAATCATAATAATAATAAATAAATCGTCCTTGGGTTGCACTTATTGTGAGTGGCAAAGGGTGTGCAATGCAAGGCTTTCAAGTTTCAAGTTGAAAGGAAATGGACACAGTGACTACATTGATATGGATGTCCAACTGGTATGGGTAAGGGCTTTACACGAGCATTTAGAAACCAAGCATCTTTAATCTGAAGTACTCCTTATCTAGGACCGATGCCCTTTGTAATTAAGCCCATCTTGAAAATGTTCTCACTGATTCTACCAAACATACCCCCTATTTCCTATAGGCGTTGGTAAGTGGTTCTTCAATTTTTGCCACGTTGCCATTGATTTTTAACAAATCGTTCTAGAATTGCACTCCATAGTCCAAATGCCTAGTAATCATTCTCAATTTCTCATGCACCAGTTATTGAGGTCCGCACTTGGCAGAAAAGGTCATTTGATTGCGAACATTGAGTGTAAAATGAGAATTTTTTTTAGCTATCCGAATGCTAATCCTTACACTGCACGCATGCAATCTGCTCCAGAAAGAATCTCACTCATCACTCATCACTCAATTTTCATCACTCATCACTCTAAATACTAATGTTGTTTGGTACCATCACTTAGTTTCCATCACTCACTATTTTTCACACTATTTAGGGGCCCCACGCCTGTCATAGTGCAGCTTTTTTTTTTTTTTTTCCCACTAGCAGCTTTTTTTTTTTTTTTCCCTCCTGGGTTGGCTGTTCGGTCTGGGTTTTTTTTTTTCACTAAGTTTGGTGAGTCTAGGTACTAAAGAAAAAAGAAAAAAAAAAAAAGAGAATAGAACAGAACAGACGAACCAGTTAAAAAAAGAAAAAAAGAAAAAAAGGAACAAACAGCCAACGCCAACCCAGAAAAAAAAAAAAAAAAAAAAAAGTAGTCAAAAGTTGCGGCTGTGGGTCCCCCATGTGTGTTTATTTACGAAAATGCCATTGAGTTATGAGTTATGGAAACTGAAAACAGCCTTTTGTTGTTTTCAGTTTCCATAACTCATAACTCAAAAATCAGAGAATTGAGTGATGGAAACAGAGTTATGGAAACAGAGTTATCGTTTGGCCAAACAACCTTTTTGCTATGGGTCCCATCATTTTTGAGTTATGAGTTATGGAAACTGAGAATTGAGTTACGGAAACAGTTAAACCAAACAGGCTCTCAATGATGCTTTTTTAAAACAGGTTTTCTGAAGTTGCACAAATAGTCTGGCTCAGGGCATTGAAAACTGAACAGTGAGTTTCTACCTTTATTCAAATTATTATTATTTTTTTACCTATTGCTTTATGTTCAAATGCTGTTAGATCATTTATAGTACAAAATGTGTTTTGATTCAAGGTTTTGATTTTATCAAATAACTCCTGACTTTTTTCTTATTAGCATGTAATTTGTGCAGTGCTATATCCTTAATACATGTCTACATTATAACTATTTTGTCACAAACATGTTGATAACTTACAAAATCCGGTTTGATTTATTTCCAACAAAGGACATACACGTAAATACATTAGAGGTTACGCTCAACTCTCAAGGCGGCTATTTAAAGGGGATTTCCTGCAATCTGATTTCTTCACAAAGTTCCATCATCCTGCAAAAATAGTAGTTAGTTATGTTTTCCAATGTTGAGACTACGAGAAACAAAAACAACATCAGGAAGAAAAAATCCAATGTGGCTTAGACTTGGTTTAATCTTTCTATCCTAATAAAACCACCAGAAAATCTACTTGTACTAGCAGATCAGGAACCTAAGAAAGTTTTCTGTTTGTAGTTTCAAAGATTCATCTGAAAACTATAATGTGTGAAATTTAGTCACTCTATGGGTTATCTGTTATTGACTAAACTTCTGTATAACTGTATGAAAACATGCTATAATACCTTGTTCAATATCCATAAATCCCTATACCAAGAAAAGCATTTTTGATATCATGTAGCTCCCTGGTGACATTCTCCATATTCATTCTTTCTTGTGGTAATTCCAATGAACAAGCAAGGCCGATCTTGAAAACTGAAAATAAGCACTTGTCCATATTAGCATTCATCTGGTGTAGGTTCTCAATGTGGTTTTTTCCTTCCTCTACCTCTGGATCCTTGTGATCATAATTGTCATGGTTGTCTTCTTCTGTTTCTGTTTCATCTACTTCTCTTGTGGAAATGTTTGGGTCCACAACCTGCACAAGTCTTTCTGGTAATGCCATCCTAACAAAGTTATGGAGGTTGAAACTATCTTTAAACATTTCATCAGTGGGTCTTCGTCCTGTGAACATCTCCAACACTAGTATTCCATAGCTGTAGACATCGCCCTGCCTTGACGCCTCACCACCCATTCTGTATTCTGCAATTTATACGTTTCACATGCTTAGTTAAAGTGAGGGAAATTTCATATAGCAGTTTAATACTTGCTTTTTGTGATCTGATATACAATATTTAGAGGTTAAATGTTTTGTTGGCAAAATAGAGAACAAAATCAATACCTCCCTCCTTCAAGCAAGCTCTGGTTGGAAAAATATTCATTACAAATCTCCACAAAAAAAATTTAAGCCGTTTGTGTAACTTTGATTTCAAAAAGAGTTTACATACCTCCATATTATCGTAATTGAACCTGTGGCTTTGACTGGCCCCATAAGCTTATTTAACTGAAAAAGGCTCCTTTCTTATTCAGCACCCAAATTAACTTATCATCCTTGTGGCTCATAGGAAGAGGTATCCTTCTAGTTGTTTGCACAGATTCCAATTCAAAAATTTCATTGAGTTTTTGCACATCCCACTCAGGTGTTTATGGGATAATAAGGCTTGCTGTAAGCTATGGATACAAGTTATGTCAACAAAGGCCTAGTTGACTTCAAACCATACCTCGCAGTCATCCTAATCATTTAACCTAAATTGGGTCACTCAAATCATGATAGAATTGTCTGTGATTATGGGGGAAAAAGTCTCTGTAATTGAAAGATGTGGTTGCATAACTCTAAATTACATTTATAATGGCACAAAGGTAGCTAACATTGTTTACTTTTACAAAGAAGAGTATAGTGATTACACTTTACAAAAACCTATACGCCAGATATATTATAACAATGGATGAGCTTTACCAACACATATGCATAACATATCTTGAAACAGAGAAATTTTCTCTTTCGCATGACCTGGTGTACATAAAAAATCAAGCCCTTGCCTTGGTAAATAACAGGCAGAATCTTCAAATACAAGACACAGGGTGACACTTGGAAACCTACACTTAGTTATGGCTGTGTAGTCTCACTACTAGCATGTCAATGTTGAGGACATATACATAATCCTAAAACGATGGAAAACCTTGTAACTACTAACAGTTTTTAAAAAAGTTCATCTAGCACTCTATCAATTGAGTCACACATTGCCTATGCAATAGTTTTTTCAATGAAGTCTAGCTTAGTTATAATATGATCAATCCACTTGTCTGTCAATTTGGTGATGTTCTGGCTTTCAAGTCAAATGCAAGTAGACAAAGACCTGATATTCTCAGGTTTGATATTTGATGTAACACTGTCAACGTAAAACATAAAATTAATTTATCTCCATTTCTAATTCTATCCCATATCAGACTGTGTTGTCCTGGTTTTCTTCATAAGGAATGCGATAGTCTAGCGCTAACACACAAGATCACCTTTTAGCAAAGCTTAAAAATTCTCATCCAAAATCATATGGAATCCCATTCAGCAAGCTGATCGCAGGATTTTTTAATAACCCCTTCATCTTCAGACTCGACCTCAATGATTCAGCTTCCTGAAACCTACCAACTGATGTATGCACATCTGAAAGAAGCACAACTTGGTTGGATCCTTCTGGATCTTGCTCAAATATCCTGCTTGCTGCAAGTTCTGCAAGCCCTACATTGCCATGAAGAAGACATCCACTAAGCAAAGCTCTCCAAACATCTGGACCTGTTCCATCCTAAAATTTTCTGGCAAACACAATTGCATCAGGCAAGCAGCCTGCTCTTGAAAGCAAGTCAACTACACACCCATAATGCTCTCGGCTTGGCCTTATTTTATTCTCTTCCCCCATTTGATTGAATATCAGTAGACCATTGTCCACTAAACCTGCATGACTGCAAGCACTCAAAATGCTCTGGTAGGTTGCACTATCAGGACCTTCTCCACAACTCCTCATCTCATAGTAGAGAGCAATTGCAGTATCTCCATCACCATTGATCCCATACCCATTTATAATTGCTTTCCAAGAGATTACATCTCGAAGATAACCCATCTCCTTAAAAACAGTGTGAGCAAGTTCCACAGTCCCACACTATGAGTATGTTGATATGAGACTGTTCTGAACAGGTCTATGCGAGGAGAAACCAGCCTCAAAAGCAAAACAGTGGAGCTGCTGGAGTTCTAAAGCAGCAAGTCCAACAGAAGCAGTTAAAGCCTCTCTTGGGTGTCCATTCTATGCATAGCCCAAAATCATTGCCGTCCATGAAACTAAACTCTTCTGAGATGTTTGATCAAAAACAGTTCTGGAAGAATTCAAGTCACCACACCTGGAATACATTGCAATTAGAGAGTTCACAAGAGTGAGCTCAGAACCAAATCCACAAACAACAGCTTGAGATGGACTTTTCTGCCTCTCTTCAAATCCCCAATGATTGCACAAGCTGAAATGAGATTCATCACAACCACTGTGTCATGACTGATCCCACCATACCTAATTCTGCTGGCAAGCTATACTGCATCAGAAGCATATTCAAGATCAATCAACAAACCTATCATTGTTGTCCTTGTCCAACTGATAACATTTTTGCATTCCATCTCATCAAATATTTTAGCTGCAGCATCTAAATCCAACAAACTTGAGTACATATCAAGAACTGAATTATTGATGGATACATCCAAAACAAGAGGAACTTTAACAATGAAGCCATGAACACATTCACAAAGCCTTTGTGACTCCAAACCAATGCAAACCCTCATAAGAGTTAACATCGAAGCTCATTAGGTACCAAACCAAACTTCCAGAACTGGTTAAAAACTACAAGGCCCTCTTCAAAGAGTCCATTATGTACAAACCCGGCTACCACTGCATTGCAGGAAATCAAACCCGGGTTCTTCATTCCCTCAAATACTTTATATGAATTAATCATAGTTCCACACTTAGCTTACAAATCTAACATAGCTGTACCTACAATCACATCAGACTCTAACCCAGTTTTAACAACCAGTCCATGAATGGATTGTCCAAGCACCAAGCTTTGCAAGCCTGCAGTGCCAACAAGCACACAACAATGGTCAAAGTATTCAGAGCCAAACCCGAAATTCGCATATGGGAATATAAATCCATGGATTTTTTGTGGAACCCATTTTTAGCATAGC
Source organism: Quercus wislizeni (assembly GCA_023055345.1). Lineage (NCBI taxonomy): Eukaryota > Viridiplantae > Streptophyta > Magnoliopsida > Fagales > Fagaceae > Quercus > Quercus wislizeni. Next base: position 2,956,885 of record JALGQJ010000006.1, on the reverse strand, counting down.
CATGAATCATTATAGAATATGAGACAACATCTCTGTCAGGCAAATTGTCGAACAGGTTCTCTGCATCTGTAATCCTTCCGAATTTCCAGTAGTTGCTTAAGAGTTTGGAAGAGTCACGTAGGTCAATGCTTGGACAATATCGTTGTGATGTAATGGAAAAGTTTTTGAATTGCGGAATAGCAACTGGGATTTCTCTTAATCTGCTTTAAGATCATGAATCACGTAGAGCTGCTTTTGATTTTTAGCATGTTATAAAGAACTGGATGTTAATGTTGCTAATGAAATGTGAGTTCAGGCAATGGGCTTATTTGAGACTTCGGCCTGGCCTAGTATTTTGTCCGACATGTGGAGTTGGACCAATTAAGGGCCTCGGCCAGTCCAAAGCTCTAAGTCCATTAATGTGTAGACTCGAAGTGAAAGCTGTATCCCTCGGCCCAAAGGAAAAAAAAATTAGAAAAGGTAGATTAATGGAGCCATGGAAAGAAGAGTAACAGAGTTTGAATTTAGTAGGAATGGAGTATAAAACCCCTGCCCGTTTTATGCATCCAATAATAGATTGTCATGTCAACATTTTATTTAATGAGAAATATATCTTGTCACACCTAATAACATCTCAATTAATATTAGGAATAATACGCAAAGTAATAATGAAAGAACAAGATTAACAAAAAAGATAAAACAGAAATAGATAATTTGGAGACACAAAATTGTTATCCTCAAACAATATTTATCTCCACCCTCTTGTTGCTAAATGGTTATTGCAAACTTGTCCATAGGATATAACTAAGTTCTTGGGTTTTACAAATAACAATTTTGGAGAATGAGGATGTCTTGTGTTTCTTTGGGAGAAAAATGATATGTTTCAAGTGAACATAAGCCTTTATTTATACCCATAGGATCATATTTTAGCAAAAGACACGTATACACGTATAGAGAGTTAAAATATTTCATAAAACCGTTTACAAGGCTTGAAACCTTTTCAAACGTTGAGAACAATTACCAAAAAATTCTGTAGAAAATTTAGTTTCACAAGTCTCGATCGATTGAAAACTCTTTTCGATAGATTGAATAGGAATCGAGTATCGATCGAACTATACAATGACTCTAGGATTATTTTCTTCATCACTTCTATCGATCAAGCAAAAGCTTTGACCAATCAAAAATACTGAATTTCAAATTTCACTTAGAAAATTTCAAAACTTGAATTTTCACTTTATGAAATAATATTCTCCAAACTCAAATATCATTATTACAACATATCCATGCTTATACCTATATATACAACAATTAACTCCCACTTTCACCAACTTCTTTAATTTCATAACAAAATTTAACTCAAATCTCATCCTTTCCTACCAAAAAAGAAAAAAAAAAAAAAAAAAAAAAAAAAAAAAAAAAAAAAAAAAAAAAAAAAACTGAAATCTCATCGTTTCAGGTTTGCTTAAGTTTTATTCCATGAGACTTCAATGTAAAGGTTCCATGATCCTGCAAAAATAGTAGTTAGTTATGTTTTCCATGTTGAGACTATAAGAATATTTCATGATACAAGAAACAAAAACAACATTAGGACAAAAAAATCCTAAGTCGCTTAGACTTGGTTTAATCTCTCTATCCTAATAAAAGCACCAAAAAATTTACTTGTACTAGCAAATCAGGTACCTAAGAAAGTTTTGTGTTTGTGGTTTGAAAGATTCATCTGAAAACTAAAATGTGTGAAATTTAGTCACTCTATGGGTTATCTGTTATTGGCTAAACTTCTGTATGACTGTATGGAAACATGCTATAGTACCTTGTTCATTATCCATAAATCCCTATACCAAGAAAAGCATTTTTGATATGGTGTAGCTCCCTGGTGACATTCTCCATATTTATTCTTTCTTGTGGTGATTCCAATGAACAAGCAAGGCTGATCTTGAAAACTGAAAATAAGCACTTGTGCATATTAGCATTCATCTGGTGTAGGTTCTCAATGTGGTTTCTTCCTTCCTCTGCCTCTGCCTTTGCCTCTGGATCACTGTGATCATAATTGTCATGGTAGTCTTCTTCTGTTTATGTTTTTGTTTCATCTACTTCTCTTGTGGAAAGGTTTGGGTCCACAATCTGCACAAGTCTTTCTGGCAATGCCATCCTAACAAAGTTATGGAGGTTGAAACTATCTTTAAACATTTGGTCAATGGATCTTCGTCCTGTGAACATCTCCAACACTAGTATTCCATAGTTGTAGACATCACCCTGCCTTGACGTCTCACCCAGGGTCGGCTCAAGGCCTAGGCTTAAGGCCCCACCAAAAAACAAAATTTTCCTTGGGAAAAAAAGCCCCACTTTTCATAGTTAAAAGGCCCAAATTTTTATAAAATTATATATATTTTCTAAAGGTTGTACATTTTTTTATTATTAGTGATGTACAAATTTTACTATTGGCTTATAAATTGCCATGTTATTAATCACAAAAAACGTGATATAAACATTCATTAGTTAAATTGATGAAGTTCATTAATGAGAGACAATATCACATTATATTTTAAACATTTTATAGTGCTTTTAATTAGTGCATTTTTCTTTTTCATTTCTATTAAGACTCTCAAAGTACGAGACCAATAGAACCTTAACTCAATTGAAACCTTAAAATATTTTAAAAAGATGTTGCAAATGTGTTAAATCATCAATTATAAATTAATCTCCCCTAATAGTTTGAGACTTTGATTTTTGTAAACTAATATCTTACAAAACCATACACCAAATAATATCTATCTCTCTCTCTCTTTAAATCAAAATATAAAATTAAAAATTAGATTACAACTTTATTTAACTATGCATCGTCTTATATCCAAAATAAAGTATCTTTTTCAATCGCAACATATTTTTATTTCTTTTTATTAATATTTATAATTCAACTATGATATTCAATTCTCTATATGAAATTAACATTAGTCTAGTTTGTATTATTTATGTATTTAATGTATCAAATTAACCTTAATTTGCTTAGTATTAAATAATTTTGTTTAATTAATATTTACATACTAAAGGCCCCGCATAAATTTTTCGCCTTAGGCCTCAAATTATGTTGGGCCACCCCTGGTCTCACCACCCATTTCGTATTCTGCAATTCATATGTTTCACATGCTTAGTTAATGTGAGGGAAATTTCTTATAGCAGCTTAATACTTGCTTTTTGTGATCTGAGATGCAATATTTAGAGGTTAAATGTCTTGTTTAATATTTTGAAATATGTGATATGGAATCTGCATTCTAAAGTCGGACTTGTAAAAACTATGACAAATTGCATGAGAGAAGGGAGCAACATTCATAATTGCATCTTACAATACAAAATATAAGTTAATTATTAGGATCATTTGATCATCATATTTCCTTTACTTATTTGTAATTAAGTAGTAGATAAAGGCCTCCCAACAAGCCCTGGCTGCATGTATGGCTACAGAAAGTAATAGGCCTGGATATTATTGGATGACAACCAAATTAGCCATTTAGGAATCTGTTCAATACCAGCTATACCGTCTACACATCAATAAAGCTTCTTGACATAGATAAATTCAAAATTATGAAATTAAATACAAATTTGAAAAAGTAAAGGAACAAAAGGCTACCAACGAAAAAGGAAGAACGGGGCAAACTTTTAACTTGCTAAAAAAATAAATTTTTCTTGTCGAACCATGAAGGTTTTCAATCGTCAGTCCATCCTGCATTTGGTCAAAAAAGTTTACAACTTCAATGGCTTCGCCTCCAATCTAAGCGTTCTTTTATCTTGGGATTATTGGTGTGAATCTTTCTTCATCTCTACTTGTTTGTCTCCTCTTGACCAATATTCATTTTCTTGTGTAACAAAAGGCTATTCTTTGATCTTAAATATTTTTTTCGGTTTGCATTTTCAGCTTTAGCTTCTAATCTCAATGTACTATTCCCAAATAAAAGAGACGTGCCATTGTTTTCTCATATTTAAGACTCTTTTTTATTGGTTGTAATTTATTAATGATTTATGACTTCTTTAATAGTGGTCAATCGCCAATGGCCTGTTGACCAAGTGGCACGGGCCCCTCCACCCTAACGTGAGTAAACTACCGATTCAATCCCTGATGTCTTCACCTAGGGGAAAAAAAGTTGTCAAATCCTCCCTTGCAATTCCTACTAATCTATACCCAAGCCTTAAAATCCTAGCTGGAACCAAATATTCCCAGTCTACAGAGAGACCAATTCTCTCTACTAAAAAGTTGCCTGCACCATTTTTATGCAGGGTCTGCATAATTCTATATTTTGGTAGTCTACATATTTGATAAACCTGACTGACATGCTATCAGAATAATCATAGAGAGGCCTGAGGGAATAAATCGATAATGCTAAATTGAATATGTAAATCTTAGTCAGAAGACTGTTAGAGATGCTGGTCAACTTGATCAAAATCATGATTTAAAATATTTGAGGAGTTAAGTAGTTATTTACTTGGAGCAGCATAACCAATCAAACCTTTTAGTCCAAACGTGCTAGTTTGATTTTGAGAAACATCATTGGTTGAGGAAAGGAGCTTTGCCAAGCCAAAGTCATTAATGCGAGCAATCATGTCTTGTCAAGAAGAACATTGCTTGGCTTTAAATCACAATGAATGATTGGTCTTTTACAGTGTTCATGAAGATAATGTAATGCAGAAGCAACGTCAATTACAATATTTAGTCTTTGAATAAGGTTCAAATTTCTTGATTGATTTTCATTGTCTATATATGGATGAACTCAAACACTAGAGCTTTGAATTCATTACCATTGTAGTCCATGCAGGAGCAACAAGTTAAGGTTTTAACAAGATTCTGATGCCAAATATTTCTTAACACATTGCATTCAGCAATGAAACTCTTGGAAGCTCCTTTCCGTTGAAGGTTCAAGACCTTTACAGCAACTATCATTTCTTCTTGATCAAGATTTCCTATTCCTCTATATGCCGGGCCAAAACTACCAGATCCAATTAGATTGTCAGGAGAGAATCCACCAGTCACCCAATAGAGCCTCTTGTATGGAAATTTTGAAATGAGGTCAGTAACTGAGAGTGTAGAAGATGATTTCTTTTTTGATTTTCTCCTCAAATAGAGAACAAGAAAGTGTGAAGAAAAAATGATGAAAAAAATCCTACAAACAATTATGACTATAAATTTGAAAGCTTGGGATTTTCCATCTTTCATAACTATAATATTGCATGCTTGCAGCTGCAGTTCTGGGATACCCCCACAAAGCTTTTTATTTCCATTCACTGATATGATACTTGCATTTCTGAAGATTCCTTCTGTTAATACCCCCCTCCAGATTATTAAAAGAAAGATTCAAATGTTGTAAAAGGGAGAGTTTCTGTAGATCTTTAGGAATTGGCCCTGACAAGTTGTTTTGTAAAAGATCTAAGAACTGAAGGCCTCTCAAAGAAGCCAAAGATGGAGTTATGGTGCCTTGAAATAAATTACCTTGCAGGTAACGGTACTCCAAGATCAAGCAATCTGAAATGGCTCTAGGAATCTCACTAGGCAATTTGTTTTCAGAGACGTCCAATTGATTGATATTTTTGAAAATGCCTACTTCCACAGGTAGGGTGCTGGTTAATGAGTTCTGTGATAAGTTGTGCACTAGTAATTGGGGAAGACTGATTTTGGGTTTGGCTCCACTAAGGTTATTTTCTGAAATGTCTAAGTACTGCAAATATTTGCAGTTTCCTAAACTGGATGGAATGCTTCCATCCAAATTGTTCTGTGATAAGTAAAGTTTGACCAATTGATTGAGCTTACCTATAAGTTATTGTCACGGAGGTTGACTAACTTGAGAAAGCTAAAATTTCCAACATAAGGTGATATGGATCCATGCAAGGTATAGCCTTGTAGGTTCAAGGCTGCGACTCTTTGATGCTGGTGGCTGCATGTAACTCCATGCCAGTTGCAGAAGTGGATAGAATCATTCCAAGAGCTCAAGATTTTATGTGGATCATTGGCTATCAGTTCTTTGAATTTAAGCAAAGCCAACCGATCAGTCTCATTTGTTGGATCAGAAACAATATATTGGTCTTTTCCAAGTGTAGTAGGCTTATAGAAAAGAGAAGAATAGCATGAAGGTATGTAAGCCATATCACACGAAACTTGGTGTAGTGAAGCTTTATTGGTATCAAGCAGATGGTGAAATATTGGTGCTAGGCAAAGAGAGATATAGAGAATTATGTTGAGCAAAAATGAGACTTTTAGTGGGGGTCAGTTATGGTATGAACTTAACTGTAATACTTCTTTTGAAATTTTCTCTAATCGCAATATTTTTTTCATGTACTACTGAACTCACTGTCCTCATTTAAGACTTAAAAAGTCGTTTCTCACATTCCTCCACACACCAAAAAGCAATTATGATACTTTAACTGATTTGTTAATGATAAATTATAGTAGTAAATTTGTGAGAAAGTAGAAGCTGAACCAAAAAAAAGAAAACAAATGCGGTTGTTATTGTATGTTGTTTTGATGCTAAACACGTTAGATTATTCATCCAGGTTAGGTAAATTATGACCCTATTCCAAAGTTTCTTCTTCTTCTTCTTTTGTTGTTGTTTTTTTTTCCCCCTCTTTTCCTTTTCATATGATTTGATAAGAAGACTAAATCAATATTTTATTTAACTGGATTAAGATTGGCGTGATTAATATTGACTTGTCAAATTCATAGTATGCATGTTGAAGATGAAAATTTCATCATGCTCTCCTATAAAAGATGATAATGGTTGGTTGATTCCATTTGTTACTTGACACATCTTATTTCTCATTTTCAATTCCTCTGTTTGAAGTTGAACCTATTTTTCACTTAATCTTCATTTCCAGAGCATGTAACAATCTTCTAAAACCGATAGTATAATATGTGAGTTGTGCTGTAACATAGCTTGATAAACAATACATTACACAAAAATAAATAGATAAACCCTTCAGAGATTTTAAAACCTCTCTTCCCCATTATATTTAGATCCCTTTTTAGATATTTTAAATTTTTTTTTAAAAAAAATCATTAAAAAAAAACTCTATTTTTGGAGAAACTTATAGATACATTTCATGTGTTTAATAAACATTCAAATAAAAGCATCGTTGAAATTCCCAATACAAAAAGGGCTTTTAGCTATTTGATTGATTATCAATAGAAAACAAAATACATACACACTGTAGTTTTTCTTTTTCCTTTTTTCTGAATACATAGAAACTATTGACTATACTCTAGAACCTATAGTAGAAGTGTTCAATATGCTTGTACTACAAAAAACTGGCAATATGCATACACAAGTAGGACCGCCATATCCCAAAAGAAGAAAATATAAGGAAATCATTCCACGAACATTTTGACAAAGAAGATTGAACTAGCACACCTATATATGCTCAACAGGGACATGAAAGAGGTTTCAGTGATCTCTTCTGATAGTTTCATTCTCTGCAGTCAAAGTACAAAGTTCATTATATTTATTATTCCCCTTACTATAAAGTAAAACCATGAAAGTAGAAACAAGAACAACTATTACATTTGCATAAGAGCATTAAAAAAATTGAATATGAAAGAACCTTTTGTAAGATTTTGGGTCTAAAAATGGGAAAATTCTAGTCTAACATTTGATTGTTAGTAAGAATCGAAAAATCTAACTATTTATACAACTAAGATCATTTATCAAAATAATAAAAGATGGCCACGATTCCATTTATGCAAAATTAATAGGAAACAAAAGAAATAAAACTCAGTGGCCAATCTATAACTCTTAAGACAGCCTTCAATCATTTTAGAAGAAAATTGTCATTGATGATTTTATTATTTAGCAAGATTTAAATTTAAAATATTTGGAAGTACCTTAAACTTGGATTCTCCTAAATCCACCTCTGCTGATACCAGAACCAAGAAAAGCAGTTTTGATCAAATGTAGTTCTCTGGTAACTTCCTTCATCTTCATTCTGTCTTTTGGTGACTCCATTGAACAGGCAAGTCCAGTTTCAAGGATTGATGCTAAGCACTTATGCACGTTGGGATCCATTTGGTAGAAGTTTGAAATACCTTGAGCTTCTTCATCTACTTGCATTCCATTGCCATTATTATTTTCTGTGGTTGCCACTATTGCGGTTGGAGTTTCATCGACTTCTCTTGGAAGAAGGATTGGGTTCACAATTTGAACAAGATTTTCAGGCAGTGCCATCTTAGCAAAATTGTGAAGATTGAGACCATCTTTAAACATGTCATCAGTGGGTCTCCTTCCTATGAACATCTCCAGTAATAATATACCATAGCTATACACGTCCCCCTCTATTGATGCCTTACCACCCATGCCATACTCTACAATTTAATTATGATATGTAAGGAAATTTTGCAGTTGTTTACAATGATATTTGGAATTTAATGCAATTACAAATTCATTTGATTAGGTACAATAGCAAAAAAATGTTGAACCTAAAGAAGAACATGAAGACGGAAACCATCATGTCAAAATTTCAAGTTAAAAGCAGTGGCAATATGTGCGTGCATGTATGCATGTTCTAGTGTGACATGTTCATAAATTCTCTTTATCATATATTTTTTGGTATATCTGTTACTTTATATACCCATCAAAAAGTTTGTAAACTTCTTCATGTGGAACAAATCTATTTAAAAAACAGATTCACTTCCTTCTATATCAGTATCACAATCTACATTAGATTTATAACCAGGAGGCAATATTTTTTAATTTTGTGTAGGATGGAAAATGTGGTTAATGGTTAGGAATAGGATAGTCTAATCAAATTATATTTGCAATTGGTATGAACATTTTAGGTACTAATGCCTTGGCTGCCCCAATTTCAACTAAAATCATGGTTCCTATTACTTGTCGTTACTTGAATAATGTCTGTTGACAAGTTTTTCAGGACACGAGTTAATGTACCATATTTGCTATGACAAACTTACAAGCAATCATTAGTCACTCATCACAAACATATAGTTTTGGGGAAATCAATGCCTGAAAAACAAAGATACTTAGTCAAAAGCTAGTCAGCAATGTCTCAACTAATAAAGCAAATTTATCAAGGCTTAAAACATGTTTAATGCTTTGTTTTGCTTTAAATGCTTCAATTAAAAGAAAATTGTAAATTAAGTGGCTAGGTGAGCTTCTACGTGTGCAAGTTGAGAGAGAGGGAAAGACAAAATTTTAGTATTCTCTCCTGATAATAAGGTAATTTCAAAAAACAGAAAAAAATAAATAATATCTGTAAAGATGTTGTGGGAGTTTAGGTAGAAGAATTGGAAAAATGTTACCTGGAGCAGCATAACCAATTGATCCCTTTATGCCAATTGTACTAGTTTGCTTTCTAGAAGAATCATCAGTAATTGGGAGGAGCCTTGCTAAACCAAAATCGCTTACATGAGCAACCATGTCATTATCAAGAAGAACATTGCTTGGCTTTAAGTCACAATGAATTATTGGTTGCATAGAATGGTTGTGAAGATAATCCATTGCAAAAGCCACATCAATTGCAATATTTAGTCTTTGAAGAAGGCTCATGTTCCTTGATTGATTTTCGTTGGCAAGCTCTGGATGCAGCCAAATATCTAAGCTCCCATTTGTCATGAATTCAAAGACTAGAGCTTTGAATTGATTCCCACTGTAATCCATGCTGGAGCAACATGTTAATATCTTAACAAGATTTCGATGCCGGATATTTCGTAATGCATTGCATTCAGCCATGAAACTTTTGGAAGCTCCCTTGTTTTGAAGGTTAAGGACCTTTATAGCAACTATCCTTTCTTCCGGATCAAGAGCTCCTTTATATACAGAGCCAAAACTGCCGGATCCAATTAAATTATTTGGAGAAAATCCATTAGTTGCTTGATAGAGTTCTTTGTAAGAAACATTTGGAAGAAGGTCTTTTGTTGAAACCATAGAAGATGGTTTCTTTCTTGATCTTTTTATCCAATAAAGAACAAAAATGGATGAAAACAAAAAGAAAAATAGAACAATGGAAATAATTGCAATTGCTATTTTGAATCCAATGGACTTTCTTGGTTTCATGACATTTATAGGGCATTTTGGCAACTGCAATTTTGGTATACCACCACAGAGTTTAGCATTACCAATCAATAATATCACACTTGTGTTTCCGAAAACACCTTCAGTAGGTACCTCGCCCTCAAAATTATTGAATGAAAGATTCAATTTTTCTAAAAGAGGAAGCTTCTCTAAACCCTTTGGAATGGATCCTGATAGATTATTTTGAGAAAAATCTAGACGTTGAAGACTTTTCAAAGAAGCCATAGATGAAGGTATGGCTCCTTCAAAAGAATTCCCTTCAAGGTATAGGAGTTCCAACGTCGAACAATTTCCTATAGATGCAGGAATTTCACCAGAAAAATTATTGTTAGAGATATCCAATTCAATAATATGTTTCAGATTGCCTACTTCAAATGGTAGTGTGCTAGTGAATGAGTTGTGAGATAAATTGAGGTGTAGTAGTTGAAGGGCAGAAGGACCAATAAGCTGTTGGGGTGTGGATCCGTTAAGGTTATTTTGTGAGATGTCCAAGAGTTGCAAATTTTGGCAGTTTACTATACTTGAAGGTATGGTTCCTTCAAATCCATTTTCTTGTAGGTCGAGTTGGAACAATCGAGTAAGGTTGCCTATGAAGGTTGGTATTTCTCCAGACAATCTGTTGCCACCTAATTCCAATAGTTGCATCTTTCGAAACCCCCCAAAACTAGTAGGAATGACACCTGTGAAATGATTATTTCCCATGCCCAAGATATATAAATTGACAAGATTCTCCAATGAGGCAGGGATAGTTCCAGATATTTCATTGCCTCCTAAATATAATGTAGTGAGTTGGGTTGACAAGTTGGATACTGAATTGGACAGAACACCTCCAAATTGATTATGACTTAAATCCAACACGCTAAGTTTACTACAATTTCTCAAAGATGTTAAGAAACGGAAATCCCATCTTAGAAAATTGTTACCCAAACTTAGCCAATTAAGATCCAACAAATTACCCAAATTATTTGAAACTGGTCCTAGAAAATTGTTCTCACTTAAATCAATAGATTGAAGTTGAGTTGCATTGCATAATGAAGTAGGGAGTGGCCCAAAGAACTCATTTTCACCAAAATAAAGAAATTGGAGATCAGGAAGAGTGAGGCCTATGTTGGCTGGAAGTGTGCCACTAAGTTGGTTACTTGAAATCGAAATGAGTTGGAGAGATGACACATTGTAAAGAGAGGAAGGGATTGTACCTGACAATTTATTACTCAAAATTGAGAACGCAAATAAGCCTTTTAATTGGCCTATGGAATTTGGAATATTTCCCACCAAATTATTAACCTCAACATCAAAATGTGAGAGCATTGAAAGATTTCCTAGAGAAGATGGGATCTCTCCTTCCAAATTGTTATTAGGAAGCCAAAGCAGTTCCAGTTTCGTTAAAGAGCCTAGCTCCACTGGAATCTTCCCTTTAAGCTTATTATCACCAAGCTGTATGAACCAGAGATTGGAGCAGTTGGACAAGATGGTTGGTATTTCCCCCTCTAACGTGTTATTGTTAAGAGAGAGCTGTTGCAGTCGGAACAAATGACTGACTTCTTGTGGAATTTCGCCATGGAAGCTGTTACTTTGGAGGTTGATGAGCCCAAGAAAGCTAAGGTTTCCAATATAAGGTGATATGGATCCACGTAAGCCATGGCTCTGTAGGTCCAAGGCTGTGACTCTTTGGTGCCGACGGCCGCATGTGATTCCACGCCAGTTGCAAAAGTGCATAGAGTCATTCCATGAGCTCAAAATGTTATATGGATCATGATCTACAGATTCTTTGAATTTGAGCAAAGCCAAACGATCAGTCTCATTTGTTAGAGTAGTGGCAGTAATGGAGGGTTGCAAACTGAGGAGACTGCTTGTGGAGAAGAGAAGAATCACACGAAGGTACATTAAACAAAATGCGTAAAAATTGGTTTGGTGAAGCATCATTTGGTTTGGAAAATCAAGGAAGCTAGTGAAATATTTGGTGTCAGGCAACCAAGTGGAGTGTTCGACTTTTATGTCAAAACCATTTGTGGCAATATCAATCGTTTATTAAGATAGAAATGATATGAGGAGACTTGACCTTAAGTCTTCCACTCTTTCTCTTTCTACTTATTTTATTTTTCCTTTTTGTCTCTTCCTGATTTAATCAATCATCTACATCAAATTTCTCAAAAGATTTTTTTTTGAGAAATTCAGTGTGTAAACAGAAAGTAGCTGTAAGCATGTAACATCATCCTGAAACTTGAATATCTTTGCGTAAACGTCAAACGTGGTGTAAAATTATCTTGGTCCATACATTGGATGTGGAAAAAGGCAAAAAGCTAAGTGACAAGCAGTGGCGACTCCAGAAATTTTGTCCAGGGTATTCCTATTTCACTTTGAAAAAATTTCGAGTCATTTCAGTCTATTTCAAGTGTTTCAGGACGTTTCAATAAATATTGGCTGAAATTCAAGATTTGGCCGGCACGAAGTTTGTGCTTAAAAAAAATAAAAAGTTCTTAAAACCAAAACAAATTTGCATTTTGTATACCGAAAAACCTCAAAAGGAAAAAAAAATGAAAAGAAAATAAATGAACAAAGGTAGCTGCACAATAAACTATAAATTCATTTAAAATATTAATAAAATTATTAATTATTGTTGTTTAGTTGTTTTATTAATTTGTTTGTCTTTTATAAACTATAATTTGTTATATTGTTATTTCATTAATTATAAAATTATTAATTGTTATTTAGTTTAACATAATTTAATTTGTTTGTCTTTTATAATGTATTGATTAATTCAATTATTAATTATTAGAATCATAAACCACCTGCCAATCAGAAAATTTCACAATCACATATCACAATAACATTACACTAAAAGACAATATCTAACCAACTCACCCTCACCAACACTAACACCAACACACACCAACCAACGGATAAGAATCATAAGATAAATCCAAATTAAAAAAGTCAAAAAATAGGCAAATATTTAATAAAGTTAAAAGCTTCACCAATCACATTTCAGATAAATTACTCTTCACAGTACTCTTCACAGTTCAGACAAAGACTTAAAGTTACTCTTTAGAATAAAGAGAAAGAGAGAGAGAGATTCATTTCATTTCATTTCATCAGATTTCAGATACAGAGAGAGAGAGAGAGAGAGAGAGAGAGAGAGAGTTAGAGTCAGAGAGAAAAAGTGAGAGAAATACCTTGAGGGAGCTGCGAGCACCGGACTCCGGACCGAAGCAGCCGAGCAGGGAGGCCAGAAGAGTGAAGGCTGAGGCTGAGGCACTGACTGTCGAGCGATCTGTGAGCGATGTGCGACGCGATGTGCGAGCGACCTCCGACGAGCGATCTCCGATGACAGCGATGAGCGACGATGTGCTCTGGACTGCGACTGGACCGATCTCCGATGAGGGGCGACGATGCGCTGGAGCCTAGACTGCGACAGTGCAACTGGACCGATCTAAGGGGAGGCATTGCTCACTTGCTCTGTTTTTAGGCTTGCTTTAGCTTTAATGATTTCTGATGTACTGATTTCTGATCTGAGGCTTCTGATTGAGTGAATTGCTCTGTATTGGGGTTTTGGTGTTTTTTTTTTTTTTTTTTTTTTTAATCCGTGGGTTTTCTTCTCTGTAATCTGTTGGGCTTTGTTGGGCTTGCCGTGAGCTTGATGTTGGGCTGGCCGTCCATTGTTTTGCTTTGTTACAATTTTTTTTCTTCAGATTTTAGTTGAAATTTTTGTTTGGGCTTTTTTTTTTTTTTTTTTTTTAATAATTTGAGGGTGTTCTTATTATTTTTTTTTGAGAGTGTTCCTAATTTTTTTTTGAGGGTGTTCCTATTTTTTTTTTTAAAGGTAAACAAATAAAAAAAATTTAATTATTATATATAAAAAAAAATTTTTTTTCAAGTCAGGGTGTTCCTGGGAACACCCTGACCATAACGTGGCGCCGCCACTGGTGACAAGCACCGAGGATTGCAGAGTGTCAAACACGGTGGATAATTATCATGGTCCAAATTCATTCAATGCGGAAAAGGCAACTTGGCAAACAGGGCAAGAAAATTTGATATCTTGTGAAGTGTCAAACACGATGGAAATTATCTGGTCCCAAACATCCAATGTGAAGCTGCTAAAATTGTCCGAGCATCCAAATTCAAATGTAAAACTATTAAGATCAATTAATTATGGACTCTCCCGTTAAAGAGCCATCCAATCATTTTTCGTTATTCATTAAATCATTTAAACAACTAAAAATACATGTGGATATTTTAAAAGTTGTCATGTTGTGAGTTGGAAAAACTTTCTTCCAAACTACATAAACACAAGTGGGAAGAGATAAGGGTAGATAAGTAATTTTCTTTATCAAGTTCCTCTATCAGTTTCCACCATATTTTCTCCCCAAAAATCATCCAAAATAGTGGGCCTGTGGAGCGAACTCCTTGGAGGTCCATTTCCCCTTGGATTCTAAACTTTTATAATACCAAAAACCAAAAAAAAAGAGAGAGAAAAAAAAGTCCTTGGGCTTGCAGTTATTGTGAGTGACAAAGGTTGCGCAAATGTGCAATGCAATGCTTTCAAGTTTCAAGTTAAAAGGAAATGGACACAATGACTACATTGACTACATTGACATGGATGTCCAACCGGAATGGGTAAGGGCTTTGCCCGAGCATTTAAAAACCAAGCCTCTTTAAGCTAAAGTACTCCTTATCTAGGACCAATGCCCTTTGTAGCTAAGCCCATCTTGAAAATGTTCTCACTTAATTTAGCCCCAAAAAAAAATGTTCTCACTTAGGCCAAAATGGTCCAATAGTACTATTTTTAAAAATATTTTGCAATTTACTATCATTGTTTCTGAAATACGTAGAAATATACTACTAATTGAGAATTTGAGTTTTTCATGTTACTCGAGTTTCATAGAAAAATTTTGAAAATTTTTTATGGAATTCCATGGAAAAATTTTGAAATTTTTTTATGGAACTCAAGTTTCATAAAAAATAGCACGGCTAATTTAAAGGCTATTTTTTCAAGAACTCAATTTTTTTAAACTTAAGTTATACGGCAAATTCGAGTTTAAAAAATATGATAGATTGCTGAATATTTCGTAAACAATGATAAATCTATTCATATTTTCTCAATCAGTAACATATATGGGCATTTTGGCCTTCTCACTTATTCTACCCAACATACCCCCTATTTCCTATAGGCATTGGTAAGTGGTTCTTCAATTTTTGCCACGTTGCCATTGATTTTTTACAAATCGTTCTAGAATTGCACTCCATAGTCCAAATGCCTAGTAATCATTCTCAATTTCTCATGCACCAGTTATTGAGGTCCGCACTTGGCTGAAAAGGTCATTTGATTGCGAACATTGAGTGTAAAATGAGAATTTTTTTTAGCTATCCGAATGCTAATCCTTACATTGCACGCATGCAATCTGCTCCAGAGAGAATCTCAATGATGCTTTTTTAGAACAGGTTTTCTGAAGTTGCACAAATAGTCTGGCTCAGGGCATTGAAAACTGAACAGTGAGTTTCTTACCTTAATTCAAATTATTATTATTATTATTTTTTACCTATTGCTTTATGTTCAAATGCTGTTAGTTCATTTATAGTACAAAATGTGTTTTGATTCAAGGTTTTGATTTTATCAAATAACTCCTGACTTTTTTCTTATTAGCATGTAATTTGTGCAGTGCTATATCCTTAATACATGTCTACATTATAACTATTTTGTCACAAACATGTTGATAACTTACAAAATCCGGTTTGATTTATTTCCAACAAAGGACATACACGTAAATACATTAGAGGTTACGCTCAACTCTCAAGGCGGCTATTTAAAGGGGATTTCCCGCAATCTGATTTCTTCACAAAGTTCCATCGTCCTGCAAAAATAGTAGTTAGTTATGTTTTCCAATGTTGAGACTACAAGAAACAAAGACAACATCAGGAAGAAAAAATCCAATGTGGCTTAGACTTGGTTTAATCTTTCTATCCTAATAAAACCACCAGAAAATCTACTTGTACTAGCAGATCAGATACCTAAGAAAGTTTTGTGCTTGTGGTTTGAAAGATTCATCTGAAAACTATAATGTGTGAAATTTAGTTACTCTATGGGTTCTCTGTTATTGGCTAAATTTCTGTATGACTGTATGGAAACATGCTATAATACCTTGTACATTATCCATGGATCCCTATACCAAGAAAAGCATTTTTGATATGATGTAGCTCCCTGCTGACATTCTCCATATTTATTCTTTCTTCTGGTGATTCCAATGAACAAGCAAGGCTGATTTTGAAAACTGAAAATAAGCACTTGTGCATATTAGCATTCATCTGGCATAAGTTCTCAATGTGGTTTTTTCCTTCCTCTGCCTCTGGATCCGTGTGATCATAATTGTCATGGCTGTCTTCTTCTGTTGCAGTTTCATCTACTTCTCTTGTGGAAAGGTTTGGGTCCACAATCTGCACAAGTCTTTCTGGCAATGCCATCCTAACAAAGTTATGGAGGTTGAAACTATCTTTAAACATTTTGTCAGTGGGTCTTCATCCTGTGAACATCTCCAACACTAGTATTCCATAGCTGTAGACATCGCCCTGCCTTGACGCCTCACCACCCATTCTGTATTCTGCAATTTATATGTTTCACATGCTTAGTTAATGTGAGGGAAATTTCTTATAGCAGCTTAATACTTGCTTTTGGTGATCTGATATACAATATTTAGAGGTCAAATGTTTTGTTTAATATTATTTTGAAAATATGTGATAGAGAATCTGCATTCTAAAGTCAGAACTTGTAAAAACTCTGACAAATTGCATGATAGAAGGGAACAACATTCATACTTGCATCTTACAATGGAAAATGTAAGTTAATGATTAGGATCATCTGATCATCATATCCTTTACTTATTTGTAATTAAGTAGTAGATAAAGGCCTCTCAACAAGCCATGGCTGCATACATAGAGTAATAGGCCCTGATATTATCCGATGACAACCAAATTATTTAGCTATTTAGGAATCTGTTAAATACCAGCTATACCATGTCTATTTGTATGTTCCTTTTTTTTCCCCAAGTAACATATAAAGCTGCTTGAAATAGCTAAACTGAAAATTTTGAAATTAAATACAAATTTGAAAAAAAAGGAAAGTCACAAAAAGCTACCAGAGAAAAAGGAAGAAGAGGGCAAATTTTTAATAAGCTGAAATAAAATTTTCTTGTTGAATCATGCAGGATTTCAATCATCAGTCCATCCTGCATTTGGTCAAAAAAGTTTACAACTTCAATGGCTGTGTCTCCAATCTAAGCATTCTTTTATCTTGGGATTATTGGTGTGAATTTTTCTTCATCTCTACTTGTTTTGTTTTGTTTGTCTCCTCTTGACCAATATTCAATTTCTTGTGTAAATAAAGGCTATTCTTTGATCTTAAAATCTTTTTCTGGTTTGCATTTTCAGCTTTAGATTCTAATCTCAATGTACTATTCCCAAACGAAAGAGACATGCCATTGTCTTCTCATATTTAAGACTCTTTTTTTTGGGTTGTAATTTATAAAAGATTTGCAACTTCTTTAATAATGGTCAAATTGCCAATGGCCTGTTGCCCTAGTGGCACTGGCACCTCTACCCTAAGGTGGGTAGACTACTGGTTCAATCCCGTTGTCTTCACCTAGGGACAAAAAAAATAGTGGTCAAATCCTCCCTTGCAATTCCTATTAATCTGTACCCAAGCCTTAAAATCCTAGCCGGAACCAATATTCCCAGGCTACAAAGAGACCAATTCTCTCAACTAAAAAGTTGTCACCACCATTTTTATGCAGGGTCTGCATAATTCTATTTATTGGTAGTCGACATATTTGATAAACCTGATTGGCATGCTATCAGCATAATCATAGAGAAGCCTGAAGAAATAAATCAACATGCTAAATGAATAAATCTTAGTCAGAAGACTGTTAGAGATGCTGGTCAACTTGATCAAAATCATGATTTAGAATATTTGAGAGTTAAGTAGTTATTTACCTGGAGCAGCATAACCAATTGAACCTTTTAGTCCAACTGTGCTAGTTTGATTTTGAGAAACATAATTGGTTGAGGAAAGGAGCCTTGCCAAGCCAAAGTCACTAACGTGAGCAATCATGTCATTGTCAAGAAGAACATTACTTGGCTTTAAATCACAATGAATGATTGGTCTTTTACAATGCTCATGAAGATAATGTAATGCAGTAGCAACATCAATTGCAATATTTAGTCTTTGAAGAAGGTTCAAATGTCTTGATTGATTTTCATTGTCTATACATGGATGCAGCCACTTCTCTAGGCTTCCATTCGCCATGAACTCAAACACTAGAGCTTTGAATTCATTACCATTGTAGTCCATGCTGGAGCAACATGTTAAGGTTTTAACAAGATTCCGATGCTGAATACATCTTAACACATTGCATTCAGCAATGAAACTCTTGGAAGCTCCTTTCTGTTGAAGGTTCAACACCTTTACAGCAACTATCATTTCTTCTTGATCAAGAATTCCTATTCCTTTATATACAGATCCAAAACTACCAGATCTAATTAGATTGTCAGGAGAGAATCCACCAGTCACCTGATAGAGCCTCTTTTATGAAACCTTTGAAATGAGTTCAGTACTTGAGAGTGTAGAAGATGATTTATTTTTTGATTTTCTCCTCCAATAGAGAACAAGAAAGAGTGAAGACAAAGTTGATGAAAAAAATCCCACAAAAAATTATGACTGTTAATTTGAAAGCATTGGATTTTCCTTCTTTCATAACTTTAATTTCGCATGCTTGCAGCTGCAGTTCTGGGATACCCCCACAAAGCTTTTTATTTCC
Organism: Quercus wislizeni; assembly: GCA_023055345.1. Classification (NCBI taxonomy): domain Eukaryota; kingdom Viridiplantae; phylum Streptophyta; class Magnoliopsida; order Fagales; family Fagaceae; genus Quercus; species Quercus wislizeni. The sequence continues at coordinate 2,938,041 of JALGQJ010000006.1, read as the reverse complement.
ATTCACTGATATGTTACTTGCATTTCTAAAGATGCCTTCTGTTGGAACTTCACCCTCCAGATTATTAAAAGAAAGGTTCAAATATTGTAAAAGGGAGCGTTTCTGCAGATCTTTAGGAATTGGCCCTGACAAGTTGTTTTGTGAAAGATCTAAGAACTGAAGGCCTCTCAAAGAAGCCAAAGATGGAGTTAAGGTGCCTTGAAATAAATTACCTTGCAGGTAAAGGTACTCCAAGCTCAAGCAATCTGAAATGGCTCTAGGAATCTCACCAGTCAATTTGTTTTCAGAGACATCCAATTGATTGATATTTTTGAAAATGCCTACTTCCACAGGTAGGGTGCTGGTTAATGAGTTCTGTGATAAGTTGAGCACTAATAATTGGGGAAGATTGATTTTGGGTATGGCTCCACTAATATTATTTTCTGAAATGTCTAAGTACTGCAAATATTTGCAGTTTCCAAAACTGGATGGAACGTTTCCTTCCAAATTGTTCTGTGATAGGTAAAGTTTGACCATTGAGTGAGGTTACCTATAGAGAATGGTATGGGTCCTGACAATCTGTTTCCATTCAAAGCCAATCCTTCCAGCTTTTGAAACTTCGTAAAATGACTGGGAATGCTGCCTGTGAACAGGTTACGTGCCATGTTTAAGGAAGTTAAGTTAATGAGATTCTCTAATGCCTCAGGAATAATTCCAGATAGTTTATTTCCGTCAAGATATAGTGCACGGAGTTGCATGGACAAATTTCCTATAGAATTGGGTAAACTACCTCCAAAATTGTTATTAGAAAAATCAAGCATTTCCAGTTTGGTGCAGTTTTTCACAGATGTTAAGAAATCCAAGTCAGTAGCTGAATTACTTCCAAGATTATTTCGTCCAGCACCTAGCCACCAGAGGTGTAGCAGGTTTCCCAGATTGGTTGGAACTTGTCCTACAAAATTGTTTCCTGAGAGAGCGAGTATTTCAAGTCGAGAAGCATTGGATAGTGAAACGGGGATTGGACCAAAGAACTTATTAGTAGAGATGGACAATATTTGAGATTAGGGAGATTGAGTCCTATGTTGTCTGGAAGAGTGCCATTAAGTTGGTTAACTGCAGTAGAGATGATGCTCATAGTTGATATATTGTAAAGGGAATAAGGGATCATACCGGAAAGATTATTGCCTACAACTTCAAAGAAAGATAATTTCTGCATAAGGCCCATTTCATCCAGAATATTTCCCACAAAATTATTGAGTGCTAAGGAGAGTTCCTGGGGTGAAGAAATATTTCCTAAAGAAGGCGAGATGCCTCCTGTCAAATTATTTCCACCAATTTGAAGCACTGCAAGCTTCTTCAAAGAGCCCAGCTCAACAGGAATATTCCCACAAATTTTATTCCTAGTGAAATCAATGACTCTGAGTTCAGGACAGTTGGTCAAGTTACCTGGAATTCTCCCTGTCAACGAGTTATTACTAAGAAGATCTTTCAGTCGGAACAAATGACTAACTTCTTGTAGAATATCTCCATATAATGTGTTGTCACAGAGGTTGACCAACTTGAGAAAGCTAAGGTTGCCAACATAAGGTGATATGGATCCATGCAAAGTATAACCTTGTAGGTTCAAGGCTGTGACTCTTTGATGCTGGTGGCTGCATGTTACTCCATGCCAGTTGCAGAAGTGGATAGAATCATTCCAAGAGCTCAAGGTTTTATGTGGATCATTGGCTATCAATTGTTTGAATTTGAGCAAAGCCAACCTATCAGTCTCATTTGTTGGAGCAGCAGCAATATTGGTTGTTTGCAAGTGTAGTAGGTGAAGAAATGAGAAACTAATCTAGAGAATTGAGAGAATATTCTAGAGAATACTTTGATATATTGCATAAAAACTGACTGAATGAATTACATTTTAAGAGTTTGTTTTGATTATATACATATATATATATATATATATATATATGTAGAGTGAGAGAGAGAGAGAGAGAGAGCTTAACAAACTAGATTCAATTATAACAAATCTTAACAACTTAACACACGTTCCTAATAGTAAATAAGATTCTAACTGCCTCATCCTTCAACGTTGCGTTTTACATTTTCCTTTAAGTGATACGGTGCGTTTCATGGCTAATGACTTAACACTGAGAACTGGACTCAAAGCGACACTGTTGCACTAGCTTCCTTCATCAGGCATTAGTGGCATCAGTGTTAGCTACATCAAGCATAAGTGATAGCTGCATCATCGTGCTGTTGCTGCATCATCGTGCTGCTGCTGCTGCCATCAGTAGTAGCTGCATAAGTGTGCTTCTGCTGCTCTAGATCCCCCCTCAAACGCATTGGGAAACACCACATGAGTTTGGAAACAAGCCACTGGAAACGAGGAGAAGGAAGGCCTTTGGTGAGAATGTCAGCCAATTGATCCTGAGAAGCCACAAATTGAACTTGAAGATCATGTCTAAGAACTCTCTCCCTAACAAAGTGATAGTCCACCTCAATATGCTTTGTACAAGCATGGAAGTCAAGATTATAGGCAATGGCTAGAGCAGACACATTATCACACCATAAAACAGGAGTAGCAAAAAGGAAAACACCAAAATCCTTAAGGAGCATCCTAAGCCAACAAAGCTCAGCAGCTGAAGAAGCTAGAGCCCTATACTCTGCCTCAGTAGAAAAGCGAGACATGGTTGCTACTTAGCAGACCAAGTAATAGGACAATTTCCAAGAAAGACTAGGTGAAGAGAACCCTGAAGATATCTCAGAATTTGTTTAGTAGCTTGAAAATGATTAGCAGTAGGTGAGCTCATGAACTGACATGCCTGTTGAACAGCAAAGGACAAATCTGGCCTAGTAAAGGTAAGATATTGCAAAGCCCCAACCATGCTCCTATAGAATGTAGGATCAACCAAAAGGGGGCTGTCATTAGCAACAAGAAGAGCAGCAGGTGAGCAAGGGGTCTTGCATGGTTTGCAATCAGACATGTGGAACCTATGATGTAGATCCAAAGCATATTTAGTTTGATGGACAAATAAGCTTGATGGAGTGTAATCAATTTGCAGCCCCAAGAAATAATGCAACCTTCCCAAGTCCTTAAGATCAAATTCCTGACTTAAAGCACCAATAAGGGAGGCAACAAAGGAAGAATGATTCCCTATAACTATAATATCATCCACATAGAGTAATTGGAACACAATGTGGGAATCATGATTATAGATAAACAAATTCCCATCAGTTGTAGAAGCCACAAACCCAATGTGCAACAATTGAGTGCTAAATCTCTCAAACCAAGCCCTAGGAGCTTGCTTCAAGCCATAGAGAGCCTTATGTAACAGGCAGGCATGATTAGGACAAGATTGATCAACATAGCCTTGAGGTTGTGCCATGTACACCTCTTCCTTGAGCACACCATGCAAAAAGGCATTGCTCACATCCAACTGCTTCAAAGACCAACCGTAAGGCATTGCAAGAGCCAAAAGCAATCTCACTGTAGCTGGCTTAACCACAGGACTAAAGGTTTCTTCATAGTCCAAACCATATTACTGAAGGAATCCCCTAGCTACCAACCAAGCCTTATACCTAGCTATAGTACCATCACTGTTCCTTTTCAGCTTATAAACCCATTTGCAAGTCACAATATTCTTATCAGGAGATGGAGGAACAAGTGACCAAGTCTGCTACTTGAGAAGTGAGTGAAACTCAGAATCCATAGTAGCAACCCACTAAGGATATCTAGCTGCCATAGCAAAAAAGGGAGTCTCTTGATACGTATAGTCAACAGTAACTTGAAGAATTTTAGGCTTGTGGATACCAAGTTTAGACTTGGTGAGCATGGGATGTGTATTCACAGGCATAGAAACATCAAGTGAAGAAGAAGAAGGTAAATCAGGATTAACAACAGTACTTAACAGTAAGGAAGGTGAATTATAAGAGATAGGGAATTCAGAAGGTGGATCAGGAACACAAGAGACTGGAGTGGAAGACTGAAACAGATCCAAGGAAAGACAATCAAGGGAAGAATTAGAAGTAGAAGGAGATGAAGAGGTAGAAGGGATAGAGGAATTTGGAAACCAGTTTGAATCAAGAATAGCAGTAGAGAAAGGAACTTGAGAAGTGATGAGATCATACTTTTGGACAAAAGGAAAGAAATCCTCATTAAACACAGCATAACAGACTATGTAAACAGTGTTAGTAGTAGGATCCAAGCACAATTTGGACAAAGGAGGGTAGCCTAGAAACAAACACTCCACAGACCTAAGTTGTAGTTTATGCTTATTATAAGGCCTAAGGTACGGGTAGCAGGCACAACCAAAGGTCCTAAAGGCAGTAAGAGGAGGTGACATGTGATTAACCTTTTCCCAAGGAGAGATCAGGCCTAGAACAGAGGAAGGTAGCCTATTTATCATAAATGAAGCAGTGGAGAAGGCATAAGACCAATAATTAAGAGGTAAGTGAGACTGATATAACAAGGCCAGACCTGTTTCTACAATATGCCTATGTTTCTCTCTGAAATACCATTTTGTGAAGGGGTATATGGACAAGAAGTTTGATGGAGTATGTCATGCTCAGAACAAAAATACTTAAACTAAGAATTAATATACACTCCATCATTATCAGACCTCAAAATCTTGATCTTAGAGGAATATTGATTTTCAACCAAATTCTTAAAGTGTTTAAACACATCAAACAACTCACTCTTTTGTTTAAGGAGAAAGAACCAAGTAAATCTAGTAAAATCATCAATGAACACAACATAGTAATTGTATTAAAAAAAAGAAGTAATAGGTGCTGGACCCCAAACATCAGAATGAACAATTTGTAACATGGAAGTAGATTGAATATCATGTTTGTTCAAAGGAAATTTGTGCATCTTAGCACTAATACAAAATTTACAAGAAGAACAACACTCATCAACTCTATTTAAAGAAAAGTCATGATTTACAGATTGAATAGTAGAATGCAAAAGCTTTGCACTTGGATGTCCAAGTCTTTTATGCAATAGGGAAATCTGAGTAGACTTGACAGAAGTGAAAGCAGATACTGATTCAATTTGGTGAAGTGGAGAGGAAGATGAGGATGAGTCCCAAAAGGATGATGCAGGAATAGGATACACACCATCTTTACTCAATCTTTCGTAAAGGATCTTCCCTATAGGTAAATCCTGAATAGAAAATCTATAAGCATCAAAATAACAGAAGGCATTGTTTTGCAAATAGAGCTTATGAACAGATAACAAATTGGATGCAAGATCAGGAACCCTAAGTATACCATCAAGCCTAAAATTATGAGAGGAAGTACACAACTCACCATTGCCAATATGAGTAACAGGTAACTATTGACCATTACCAACAGTCACTGTCTTTGAACCTGAAGTAGGTTGTTATTGCAGTGAAAGGTGAGCCAAATCAGGTGTCATATGATCAGGATAGCCTGTGTCAGTGAGCCAACCATTTGCAACATGAACTTGAGATGAATTGGCTACCATAGCAGCAAGTTTTAATGGAGGATGCTTGCCTTGAAAAGCAAAGTCCATCTTGTGACAGCAATCCAAAGCCATATGTCCATTCTTCACCCTTCTTCACAGCATTCAACTCATTCCTAAGACTCATCACACTGGACCTGGAGACTGAAGCAAAACGCTTCTTTAAGACCTTCCACACACCTCTACCAGATTTTTGTCTAACAGTAAGAGCAAGAACAAAGGAAGAAAGTGTAGAATTGAAGAAGGTGTATAGTGCTTGTTCACAATTCTTCCAGTTTAGAAAAGCAGGATTAACCTCATTAGTAAAATTACTAGAGGAATCCTTCAAGAATTGATCTGGTGCCATAGAAAATCCATCAATAGCATCAATCATAAAATAAGTCTCCAAAATTACTTCAATTTGATGCTTCCAAATGATGAAATTGGAGTAATCAAGCTTCACAGTCACCATAGCAGACATATTCGAGAGTAGTAGTAATGAGGGATTGATTTGTGAAATGGAATTAGACATTGTAGGCACAATAGTTGAGGTTGAAGAGGAACTTGGATTTGCAAAAGCCATGGAAGCAAGGCTCTAATACCATGAAGAAATGAGAAACTAATCTAGAGAATTGAAAGAATATTCTAGAGAATACTTTGATATATTGCATAAAAACTGATTGAATGAATTACATTATAAGAGTTTGTTTTGATTATATACATATATATATATATATATATAGAGAGAGAGAGAGAGAGAGAGAGAGAGAGCTTAACAAACTAGATTCAGTTATAACAAATCTTAACAACTTAACACACGTGCTTAATAGTAAACTAGCCTCTGAGCACTCGCTCACGCGCGTCCTCAGATACACTTCTATTTTTTTTGGTAAAGATTAATTAAAAAAAAAAAAAAACGTGATATATGTAGAGAGTTGGAGATGTGAAGTAATTTGATAACATCATAACTGCTTAATAATTGCTTAATGATAATGGGGATATTTAAAATTGCTGGGTAGAAGTTTGGAGTTGTGTGGGACTAAAACATGGGTATACAGTTTTTTTTTTTTTTAAATATCAGTACAGGAAGCGTTTGTTTGTTTTAAATTTTTTTTTTTTTTTAACAAATGGATAAAACAATTTGAAAACTATCAAGAGAGTGGTCCTCTTTTATAGACAATGTTATAGTAGAAGTTAAAGAAGCATTTTTACTAAGTTTTGCTCCTACTTAAACATAGGATGTAGGGGTATTTTGGAAGAAAAAAAAATCCGATCCAAATAGAGAAAGCCCCTTAAATAATAGTATAGATAAGATTCTAATTGCCTGCCTCATCCTTCAACGTTGCGTTTTACATCTTCCTTTAAGTGATACAGTGCGTTTCATGGCTAATGACTTAACACTGAGAACTGGACTCAAAACGACACTGTTGCACTAGCTTCCTTCATCAGGCATCAGTGTCATCAGTGTTAGTTGCATCAAGCATCAGTGATAGCTGCATCTGTTGAAGACAGAAGAAGCTTGAAAAGGCTTGAGTTCAGGGATAACCAAAATGACAGCACAGGGCAAGCAAAACGGTGAAGCTTAAATTAGTATTGTGAAACGCATCGTTTCATTTAACACAACACACTGTTTGGAATAACACAGAGCCAAAGCACAAGACACACTGCAAACGGTGTCGTTTACTCTATTCAAGTTTTAGTTAGTGTTGGCGTGAAAGGTTGTTACTGAGCTATGTCTGTTTCCATGATTTACGAGCTTGATCCATATAATTTGGATCTAATTATTGTTCAATTAAGAGCGGTAGAGTGAGTGTATAAATAGTGAGTTGTTGATCAGTTGTAATATTAAGCAAGATATTTTTCTCATCTATATATTACTAAAAGCTGAAGCGTAGCGTTTAATGCTACTGCTCTCACATTATGCCACATCAGCTGCTACATCATTCTTTTTTTTCCTTTTACTTTTTTAAATATAATTTGTCCTACAATTTTAAAATAATTTTTACAATTTTCAGCCCTATAAATGTAGCCCACTATCACCCTATAATAAAACCAACCCATTGCTTATTTATTTACTTCCACTATCATCCTATAATAAATCTGTATAATTAATCCAACCTATTTCTTATTTATTTAGTTCCACTATCAAGCATAACCCAAAACCTTTTCAGTTCAACTTTAGGATTTTGTATGAGCCTTTTCAGCTTAAAAATAAATAAATAAATAATAAAAACGTTGAAGCCTTTCAAGTGTTAGGATTTTTTTTTTCAATTTTTCTATAATTGTTTTTAACTTTTATTTTTTTAATATTTACACTTCTCCAATCTTTCTCTCTCCCTTAGCATTTCATTTCCTCACCACTTCTTCAATTTTTCTCTCTTCCTTACCTTTTTATCTCCCCACTACCCTCTTCATTAATATCATTCTTCCTCTTTCCCTTCATCTTCTTTTATTTTTGTCTCTTCTTATTCATACCCTCTTACTATAAATTTGTATCTTTTCTATTCTATGCATAGTTTTCCCTAAAAAAACAAAAAACAAAAGGTTCCCTCTCTCTCTAAATTTTTTGGTAGATTTTTTTTTATTTTTCTTGCATCTCTACTTTAGGTTAATAGTTTTCTATATTCTTCAAAACTCTATTTTGGGTTAATGCAATTTAGTTTTGTTTTTTAAATTGTTGTTTTTTTTATTTTTATTTTTTATTCTCTTTGATTGTTAAATGTTATCCTATTGCATAGCATGATTGTTAAATATTATTCTATTGCATAGCATGATTTGGATAATTTGGTATTTATTCTGTTACATAGCATGATTTTTTATAATGCTCAATTTAGATGTTAAACTATGAAACTTTACTAATTTTTGTTTATTTTCAAATCCTTTGTGGTGGACAGAGTACTCTTAATAGTTGTATTAGAAGTACTTTATAATGTCATTTATTTAAAGAAAAGCAACGGGTAGCCAAACAAAAATAATTAGATAGATGACAAATTTTAACTTTTGCAATTTTACTTTTATTATTATTATTTTATAACAATGCATGTATAGAAATTTAATTCTTAGATTTTGCTAATAATTTTTTATTTGAAATATGTTTTGGGTGGCCGAAATTAAAATTTCTACAAAGAAAATAACCTTAATAGGTTATCAAAAACAAAATTTTATCCTAATATTGGTTCAATTAATCATTGTTAAGTTTTATTAATTTTTTTTAGTTTACGTTTTTTTGGTGTTTTGGATTTTTCTTATAATAAATAAAAATATAATTATGAAATAAATTACTCATTATTAGATTAGTTTAAATTGTAAAAAAAAAATTTAATAAAACCACTATAAAAATAATTATCACTCGCAACACGCGGGTTCGCGACTAGTTCATATAAATTTTCTCTCTCTTTCTCACTCTCTCTCTTGTGTTCTTCACTGATCTTTCTTCTTTTTACTTTCTCTGTGGTAATCTTGCTGCTGTTGTGAGATTCATAATATCAAGAATTTCTTTATGGTATCAGAGCTCGAATCAATCCTTACTCAGAGCACAACTATGGCAGCTTCAAGTTCTACAATGGCGTCCTCTTCTACATCTTCAAATTCCTCAATGAATTTGATGAATCAACCATTGTTACTTCCCTCCAATATGTCAAATATGATGACAGTGAAATTGGACAATACAAAATATTGTTTGGAAACACCAAATTACCATGGTGTTGGAGACTTACTCTTTGTTTGAACTGTTAGAAGAACCTTAGCTAGTTCCTAATAAATTTCTTAAAGATCTTTCTGGTGCTTACACCATGATCTTGAATCCAGACTTCTTGATCTGGAAATCTAAGGAGAAGGCATCGTTGACCTTCATGAGTTCAACCTTGACTCCATCAATTCTTGACCTCATTGTTGGTTGTACCTTAGCTATGGAGGTTTGGAAGGTCCTAGAGAACAAATTCTCTTCGATCTCTAGGTCACACATTATGAATCTTAAAGGTGAATTGCATAATCTAAAGAAGGGCACTAATTATGTAGATCTATATTTGCAAAAAATTAAACTAGTAAGAGACAAACTTCTTGCAGTTGGAGTGGTTATAGATGATGAAGAACTCCGCCACATTGCAATTAAGGGACTTCCCAAAGAATACAATGCCTTCAAGTCTGCTATAAGGACCAGGAGTGCAAAATTGAGCTTTGATGAGCTCTCTACCATGCTTAATGCTGAGGAAGAATCTCTTAATGAAGGCCTAGATGTTAAAGACTTAGTCTTTGCCATGGCAGCAACTACTCCAAAGCCTAACAATAGTGATTACAATCAAGCTTTCAATAGAGGCAGAGGTTGAGGCAACTACAACAACAAGGGTGGTAAAGGAGGTAAAGGACCAAGTAAACAACCATCTCAATATCAGCACTTTAATCAATTTCAGCAAGCTCAACCTAATGCTGGTACAAGGTCAGAAAGGCCATCTTGTCAGATTTGTGGAAAATTAGGCCATACAGCTCTAGATTATTACCATAGGATGGACTATGCCCATCAAAGGAAGCATCCAACTACCAAACTTGCAGCAATGGCCACTGCTTTCAATGTCTGCCTCATTCAAGACTAGCCTTGGTTTACTGACAGTGCTGCCATAGACCATGTCACAGCCAGCCTCAGTCACCTCAACTTCCCAAAGCCTTACAATGGTCAAGATCACCTCACTATAGGAATGGCCAAAATCTCTCAATTACACACACTAGTAATGTTCATATACCCCTTACTAAATCAAATATTCATCTCATTAATGTTCTTAGGGTTCCTTCCATTGCATCAAACCTTGCCTCATTTCATAAACTCTATCATGACAATAATTGTTGGTGCTATTTTGATGAAAATGTCCTTTCCATTCAGGCTTTGGCCATAGGGAAGGTTCTGTACCAAGGCAAAAGTGAAGATGGAGTTTATCCCATCTATCCTCAAAAGGCTTCTCGGCTTTCTTTGCCTTCTAAGGTTTGCAACAATGTTGCTAGTAGTTCTGTTGTCAATAAGTCTGTTGTCAATAAGTCTCTTTGGCACAAGAGACTTGGTCATCCTCATGATTAAGTACTCAAGCTTCTATTTCCTGATGTCAGTTCAATTTTGAATAAGTGTAATTCTGTTGATCGTACTTGTACACACTGTTTGTATGGCAAAATGTATAATCAATCTTTTCCAAATTCTCAGTTTGTTGCCTCTTCTCCATTTGAACTTGTGCATTCAAATTTATAGGGTCTTGCACCTATAAATTTTGTTGATGGCTTTAAATACTATGTTCTCTTTATTGATCATTATACCAAATTTACATGGCTTTATTTGCTTAAGTCTAAGTCTGAGGTTTTTACCAAATTTACTCATTTTAAGGCTATGATTGAAACTCAATTCTCTGCAAAAAATCAAGATTTTTAGGTCAGATGGGGGTGCTAAATATACCTTTAATGATTTTAAAATTTATCTAATGCAACAAGGTATCATTCACCAGCTCTCTTGTCCTTACACTCCTCAACAAAATGGTCTTGTTGAGAGAAAATACAAACATCTTATTGAGACATCTATCACTCTTTTGTCTCAAGCTTCTATCCCTTCTTCATATTAGTCATATGCTATTAAAACAGTTGTTTCTTTAATCAACCTACTTCCTACCTCAATTCTAAATTTCCACTCTTCTTGGTTCATGTTATATTCCACAAAACCTGACCTCTCACAGCTTAACGTTTTTGGCTATGCTTGTTATCCAAATCTTAGCCCCTACACCACTCACAAGCTTGAACCTAGGACTGTGGAATGCATCTTTCTTGGTTACCCCACTGGTTTCAAAGGTTACCTATGTCTTGATATCAAATCTAAACGTCTCTACATCTCTAGGCATGTTGTTTTCAATGAGTCCAAATTTCCTTTCTCCACTCTCACTGTCTCTACATCTGCTCCCACTTCTTCCCATGTTCCTTTTGATACCCTTTGGCTTTGAAATCAGTTATATCTCCATTTTCTCAATCATCCTTCACTTCTAGGTGCTTTTCCTACTCCTGTCTCATCCCAGTCTTGTCCTACTCTCTTAGATACATCCTCTAATCTTGTGTCTCAGCCTACTTCCTCACTCTCTCTACCTGAGTCTGCTCCATCTCAATCAGATCCACCTGCTACTGCCCTTCCACAACCAACTGCCTTAAACCATCATCCTATGCAAACCAGATCCAAGAGTGGGACCACCAAGCCAAATTCCAAGCTATGTTACAAAGCAATTCTTGACTACAACTTTACTGAACCACCCATTTATAAGATTGCTTCCAAATACCCCAAATGGTGTAAGGCTATGGATGCTGAATTTCAAGCACTCCAGAGGCAGCATACTTGGTCCTTGGTTCCTGCTCCTCTTTGTGTCAACTTGATTGGATGTAAATAGGTTTATAAGCTTAAGCTTAACAGTGATGGTTCCATATCAAGATATAAGGCTAGGCTTGTAGCTAAGGGGTTTCATCAGCAAGCAGGCATTGATTACCAAGAGACATTCAATCCTATCATCAAACCAGCTACTATGAGGCTTGTCTTAGCTATTACAATGAGCTGCAACTAGTCCCTTAGGCAACTTGATGTCTCAAAGGCCTTTCTCCATGGCTTCCTTAAGGAGGAGGTTTATATGGCACAGCCTCCAGGGTATGAAGATTCCACACATCCATCCTATGTCTGCAGTTTGCATAAGTCTCTCTATGGCCTTAAACAGGCTCCCAGGGCACGGTTTGAGAGATTTTCCTTTCATCTTCTTCATCTTGTTTTCACTGCATCTGTTACAGACAGTTCTCTCTTCATTTTTCATTCTTCTGGTACTACCATTTACCTTTTGTTGTATGTGGATGATATAATTGTTACTGGTAACAGCTCAGTTCAGGTTGATCATCTTATTTCTGGTCTCAGTCAAGCTTTTGAACTTAAAGACTTGGGGCCACTCAACTATTTCTTGGGAATTGATCAGATCACCAGAACTAAGTTTGGCCTTTCTCTCACACAGGCCAAATTTGCTTCAAATATACATTATAGATTCAACATGGAGAATTCCAAACCAACCAAGACCCCTTCTTGTCCTTCAACCAAGTTGGTTCCCCATGAGGGTGTTGCCTTGTCAAATCCATCTGTGTATAGAAGTATGGTTGGGGCACTCCAGTATCTGACTTTTACACTCCCAAACATCTCCTTCAGTGTTCATCAGCTCTGTCAATTTATGAGTAATCCAACTTCTACTCACTTGGAAGCTGCTAAGCATGTTCTACATTATGTTAGGGGCACTGTGTCCAGATCCTCCATTGAGGCCGAGTATCGTACTTTGGCTACTACTACTGCTGAGTTATCCTGGCTGTGTATTCTGTTTAAAGAGCTCAAGGTGTTTCTTTCTCATGTACCTGTGTTATGGTGTGACAATGTCTCTGCCATTACTTTATCTGTTAATCCAGTGTTTCACTCTCGTACAAAGGATCTTGAAGTTGATTATCACTTTGTCCATGAGAAGGTGTTGCGCAAGGATTTGTATGTTGGTTTTGTCTCAGGCAAAGACAATTTAGCTGATATATTTACCAAGCCTCTATCTGCTCCTCTGTTTCTTCTTCTCAGGTGCAAACTCCTGGTGGATTCCTCCCCCTTTTGTTTGAGAGGGGATGTTGAAGACAGATAAAGCTTGAAAAGGCTTGAGTTTAAGGATAACCAAAACAACAGCACAGGACAAGCAAAACGGTGAAGCTTAAATTAGTATTGTGAAATGCATTGTTTCATTTAACACAACGCACCGTTTTGAATAACATAGAGCCAAAGAAGAAGACATGCTGCAAACGGTGTCGTTTACTCTATTCAAGTTTCAATCAGTGTTGGCGTGAAAGGTTGTTACTAAGCTGTGCCTGTTTCCGTGATTTACAAGCTTGATCCGCATAATTTGGATCTAATTATTGTTCAATTAAGAGTGGTAGAGTGAGTGTATAAATAGTGAGCTGTTGATCAGTTGTAATGCTAAGCAAGATATTTTTCTCATTCATAGAAATTTTCTCTCTTTCTCACTCTCTCTCTCTGTGTTCTTCATTGATCTTTCTTCTTCTTACTTTCTCTGTGGTAATCTTGCTTCTGTTTTGAGATTCATAATATCAAGAATTTCTTCAGCATCATCGTGCTGCTGCTGCTGCCATCAGTAGTAGCTGCATCAGTGTGCTTCTGCTGCTCTACAGTAGGCTTATAGGAAAGAGAAGAATAGCATGAAGGTATGTAGGTCATATCACATGAAACTTGGTGTTATGAAGTTTCATTGGTTTCAAGCAGATGGTGAAATATTGGTGCAAGGCAAAGAGAGATAGAGAATTATGTTAAGCAAAAATGAGACTTTAAGCAGGGGTCAGTTGTGGCATGAACTTAACTGGAATGCTTCTTTTGAAATTTTCTCTAACCACAATTTTTTATCATGTAAATTATATGATTTTTTTTTCTGCTAGGTCTGACTTTGCATTCCATCAAGCCGAAGTTTGACTATTGTACTCACTGTCCTCATGTGAGACTTAAAATGCTGTTTCTCACATTCCTCCACACGCCAAAAAGCAATTATGATACTTTAACTGATTCGTTAATGATTAATTATAGTAGTAAATTTGTGAGAAAAAAGATGCTGAACCCAAAAAAAAAAAAAAAAAAAAAAAGGAACATGGTTGGCATTGCATGTTGTTTTGATGCTAAATTATTCATCCAGGTTAGCTTAAGTATGACCCTATTCCATGGGCTACGTAGTGCAAAGTATCGTCTTCTTCTTTTCTTTTTTTCCCTAATGTTTTTCCTTTTCCCTTTAATTTAATTCAATAAGATGACTAATAAATCAATATTTTATTTAATTGGATTAAGATTGGTGTAATATTGACCTGTCAAATTCATAGTATGCATGTTGAAGATGAAAATTTTCATGCGCTCTTATAAATGATGATAATGGTTGGTTGATTCCATTTGTTTCTTGACATATCTTTTTATTTTCCTCATTTCAATTCCTCTGTTTGAAGTTGAACCCATTTTTCACTGATTAAAGTTGAATCATATATAATATCAGTCAATGGCCGTTTTTATACATTTGTTCCAGAGCATGTGGCAATCTTTTAAAACGATAGCATAGTATGTGAGTTGTGCTGTAACATAGCTTGATAAACAACACAATATAGAAAATAAATAGATAAGCCCTTCAGACTACCAAGAGGCATGAACTAGAAATCTTTGACTTGAACTAGAAAGCTTCGACATTGACTGGTTTTTTAATACTCTATGTTGATGGTTCTCTTTAAGGGTTTTCTTTGAGACTCACAAGAGGCATGAACTAGAAATCATTTTCTTGGTAATGAAGATTGAGTACCATGACTGCTACTTCCTAACCATTTACATTTCATTTTTCAAAACAATTTCCTATTTAGTAGTATGTCCATGTTCCCTTGTAGCTTGTAACAGAATTATGACTCCCTGTCTAATTAGATAACCCTTTGGACTTTCGGTCATTTACTTCTATTCTCCCAAAAGTTTGAGCTACCCAAAATTCTCCTAAAATCGACCGCACCATCTGATGATCATTCCTAATTCTCACATGCTATCTTTTAGCTGAACATCAAGGATTTCACTTTCCAAATATTAGGGTGGTTGATTGTAAGTCTCTAAATGTGAAGTAAGGTAAAATAAGCCAAATGACATGGAGGTATTATGTAAATGGACGGAAATTTCCTTTAAATTAGTTTAGAGGAAATTTCTTCCAACCACTACTCGACAACTCAAACGAGTATCTACGTATACATTTAATCACATGACCTATTTAATAATCATATAACTTATTTAAATGATTTATTGAATAATGTGATGTAAATTTTAATACATGTTGATGGTCTTATGAACGTTAGGTAATGGGTTGGAGGATATTGGTATGGAGAACAATTGTCCTATGTAATTTTTTTTCCTTATTCCATTTTCTCCCTTTTATCTTGTTTAAATGCCTTAATAACTATGTTTAATGCGCCAAGAGTCTTACAGTTTAGTGACATTATCTTCTCCCTTTTATGAGAAAAACTATAGTTCAAATATCCATTTAAAAAAATTATTAAAAAACTCTATATTTGGAGAAATTTGGATACATGTGATGTCTTTAAGAAACATCAAAGAAAAGCATCATAGTTGATATTCCTAAGACAAAAGGGCTTTCTGCAGCTAGATAAATGATTATGAATAGAAAACAAAATACATACACACAATAGTTTTTTTTTTTTTTTTTCTTAAATACATACACACTATACTAGAACAATAGAACTTGTAGTAGAAGTGTTTAATATGCTTATACTATCAATAGGTGGTAATATGCACATGGGCGGCACCATGTATAGTACAGGGGATTCAAATGAACCCCCTGAGCTAGCAATTTATATATATATATATATATATATATATTTTTTATTTGACCCTCCTAAATAAAAATTTGAACATTTTGACTCTAAATTTTTTTTTAAACCCACTTGAAATATGTTTAATTATGATCATCTTAACAATATTTTGATCTTTTTAAATATTTTTTTAAAAAAATGACTAATAACAAGCCAATTTTATCTAAAATCTAGGGGAGATAGTAAGCCTAACAACAAAGTAAATTTTTTTTTTCATCTAAATTTTTTAAAAAAATCCCATTTAGATCTTAATAAATTTGAAAAAAACTAATGGAAAATTCATAGTTTACATTGTACTATCATTGTAATATTACATTGTTTCTAAAAAAAATGTGTACAATATTATATAGTTTTTGCAAATGTGTATAGCATAATTATCTATAATATAAATCTTACACTGATAATACAATGTAAATATATAATCGTCATAAACTAACAAATAAAAGTATTTTAAGCAGTAATGATTAAAATTCACTTAACAACAACAATTAACATGTTCATTAAATTAAGAAAAAATATGTCAAATGAACCTATATTTTATTACTAGCATATACTATAGACAAATTTGTAATAAGAAAGCCATCTAGACAGTAAGATTCATATTTTATCTAAGATGTATCTTCTTACTGACCCTTCTAGAAAAAAATCCTAAAGTCGTCACTGAATATGCATACAAAAGTAGGATTGCCATGTCCCAAAGAAGAAAATATAAGGAAATCATTCCATAAACATCTCGAGATTGAACTAGCCTATATATGCTCAATGGGGACATGAAAGAGGTTTCAATGATCTCTTCTAATAGTTTCATGCTCTGCAGTCCAAGTACAAAGTTAGTTGTATTTATTATTTTCCAGACTATAAGGAAAAACCTTGAAAGTAGAAACAAGAACAACTATTGCATCTGCATGAGGCAATTTTAAAAAATAAAATATGAAAGAACCTTTTGTAAGGTTTTGGGTCTAAAAATGTGAAAATTTTAGTCTAACATTTGATTGTTAGTGAGAATTGAAAAATCTAACTATTTATACGATTAACATTATTCATCAAAATAATAAAAGACGCCATGATTCCATTTATGCAAAACTAATAGGAAACCAAAGAAATAAAACTTAATGGCCAATCTATAATTCAGTCTACGTATACATTACATATATGGAAATCATTCCATAAACATCTCGAGATTGAACTAGCACGCCTATATATGCTCAATGGGGACATGAAAGAGGTTTCAATGATCTCTTCTGATAGTTTCATGCTCTGAAATCCAAGTACAAAGTTAGTTATATTTGTTATTTTCTAGACTATAAGGAAAAACCTTGAAAGTAGAAACAAGAACAACTATTGCATCTACATGCGGTGATTTTAAAAAATAAAATATGAAAGAACCTTTCGTAAGGTTTTGGGTCTAAAAATGTGAAAATTTTAGTTTAACACTTGATTGTTAGTGAGAATTGAAAAATCTAACTATTTATACAATTAACATTATTTATCAAAATAATAAAAGACGCCATGATTCCATTTATGCAAAATTAATAGGAAACAAAAGAAATAAAACTTAATGGCCAATCTATTACTCAGTCTTCAATCATTTTAGGAGATAATTATCATTGATGATTTATTATTTAGGAAAATTAAAATTTAAAATATTTGGAAGTACCTTAAACTTAGATTCTCCTAAATCCACCTCTGTGGATACCAGAACCAAGAAAAGCACTTTTGATCAAATGTAGTTCCCTGGTAACTTCCTTCATCTTCATTCTATCTTTTGGTGACTCCATTGAACAAGCAAGTCCAGTCTCAAGAATTGATACTAAACACTTATGCACATTGGCAACCATTGGGCACAGGTTCACAATACCTTGAGCTTCTTTGTCTACTTGAATTTCATTGTCATTATTATCTTCTCTAGCTGCCACTATTTTTGTTGGGGCTTCATCAACTTCTCTTAGTAGAAGGGTCGGATCCACAATTTGAACAATTCTGTCTGATAGTGCCATCATAGCAAAATTGTGGATATTGAGACCATCTTTAAATATGTCATCAGTGGGTCTCTTTCCTAGGAAGATCTCCAATAGTAATATACCATAGCTATACATGTCCCCCTCTGTTGATGCCTCCCCACCCATGCCATACTCTACAATTTGATTATGATATGTAAGGAAATGTACCAACTGTTTACATTGATGTTGGAATTTAATGTAAGTACAAACTCATTTGATAAGTCTAAATAGCAAAAAAAAAAAAAAAAAAAAACTTGTGCCTAAAGACGAACATGAAGATAGAGGCCATCATTCCAAAATTTCAAGTTAGAAGCATTGACAATTCAATAGTTACAACAATGGAGAGGGGGGATTTGAACCCTGAATGTCCTCATTAAAAACACTAGGATTATTAAGATAGGTCTCTATTTATGATTTACGTGTAGCCTAGAAAATGGGGTTAATGGTAAGTACTAGGATAGTCTAATCAAATTATATTTTGTAATTGGAATGGACTTGTTGGACACCTTAGGTATCAATGCCTTGGCTGCTCCATATTCAACCAAAATCATGGTTCCTATTATTATTTATTGTTTAAATATTGTCTGTTGACAACTTCTTCAGTATAGGACATAAGTAAATGTCTCAAATCAATAGCACAGATCTATTTTGAGACCAGCTCTACCATCTTTGTAATAATAAATTGACAAGCTATCATCAGTCATCACAAACATATTGTTTTGGAGAAATAAATGCCTGAAAATTGAAGATACTTAGTCAATGGATAGTCAACAACGTCTCGGCTAATTAAATTTATCAAGGCTTAAGTAATAAAAATGTCTAAGAATTGGAAATATATTACCTGGTGCAGCATAACCAATTGATCCCTTTATACCAACTGTACTAGTTTGCTTTCCAGAAGAATCATTAGTGATTGAGAGGAGCCTCGCCAAACCAAAATCGCTTACATGAGCAACCATGTCTTTGTCAAGAAGAACATTGCTTGGCTTTAAATCACAATGAATGATTGGTTGCACAGAATGGTTGTGAAGATATTCTATTGCAAAAGCCACATCAATTGCAACATTTAGTCTTTGAAGAAGGCTCAAGTTCCTTGATTGATTTTCATTGTCTAGCCCTGGATGCAGCCAATTATCTAAGCTTCCATTTGACATGAATTCAAATACTAGTGCCTTGAATTGATTCCCACGGTAATCTATGCTAGAGCAACATGTTAATATCTTAACAAGATTCCGATGACGGATATTTTGTAATGCATTGCATTCAGCCATGAAACTTTTGGAAGCTCCCTTTTTTTGAAGGTTAAGGACCTTTATAGCAACTAGCCTTTCTTCTTGATCAAGAGCTCCTTTATATACAGTGCCAAAACTACCAGATCCAATTAAATTATTTGGAGAAAATCCACCAGTTACTTGATAGAGTTCTTTGTACGAAACATTTGGAAGGAGGTCTATTGTTGAAACCGTAGAAGGAGATTTCTTTTTTGATTTTTTCATCCAAAAAAGAACAAGAAAAGATGAAAACAAAAAGAAAAGTAAAAAGATGGAAATAATAACAATTCGTAGTTTGAAGCTGATGGACTTTCTTGGTTTCATGACTTTTACAGGGCATTTGGGCAACTGCAATTTTGGTATACCACCACAAAGTTTTGTATTTCCAATCAATGATATGGCACTTGTGTTTTTGAAAACTCCTTCCGTTGGTACCTCACCTACAAAATTATTGAATGAAAGATTCAAATTTTCTAAAAGAGGAAGCTTCTTTAAATCCTCTGGAATGGGTCCCGATAGGTTATTTTGTGAAAGATCTAGATGCCGAAGACCTTTCAAAGAAGCCATAGATGATGGAATGGCTCCTTCAAAGGAATTCCCTTTCAGGTAAAGGTTTTCCAACATCAAACAATTTCCTATGGATGTAGGAATTTCACCAGACAAATTATTGTTAGAGACATCAAGTCCAAAAATACTTTTCAGATTACCTACTTCAAATGGTAGTTTGCCACTGAATGAGTTGTGAGATAAATTGAGGAGTAGTAATGGAAGGGAAGAAGGACCAATAAGCTGTTGGGGTATGGATCCATTGAGGCTATTTTGTGAAATGTCCAAGAGTTGCAAATTTTGGCAATTTACTAGACTAAGAGGTATGGTTCCTTCGAATCTGTTTTCTTGTAAATCGAGTCGGAACAATCGAGAAAGGTTGCCTATGATGGTTGGTATTTCTCCAGACAATCTGTTTCCACTTAAAACTAATGCTTGCATCTTCTGAAACCTCCCAAAGCTAGTGGGAATGACACTTGTGAAGTGATTATCATCTAAGCCGAAGATATATAAATTGATGAAATTCCCTAAATATGCAGGAATAGTTCCAGATATTTCATTGCCTCCAAGATAGATTTCTGTGAGTTGAGTTGACAAGTTGGACAAAGAATTGGGCAGAAGGCCTCCAAATTGATTTGCAGATAAATCCAACATATTAAGTTTACTACAGTTTGTCAATGATGTCAAGAAAGGGAAGCCCCTTCCTAGATAATTATCACTCAAATCTAACCAGGAAAGATTCAACAAATTACCCAAATTAGTTGGAACTGATCCTAGAAATTTATTCCCACTTAAATCAACTAGTTCAAGTTGAGTTGCATTGCATAATGAAGTAGGGATTGTCCCAGAGAACTCATTTCCACCAATGAAAATATTTTGGAGGTTAGGAAGTATGAGACCTATGTTGGCTGGAAGTGTGCCATTAAGTTGGTTGACTGCAACTGAAAAGATTTCAAGGGATGACATATTGTAAAGAGAGGAAGGGATTGTACCTGACAATTTATTGATCCCAATTGCGAATAGTCTTAAGCGTTTTAATTGGCCAATGGCACCTGGAACATTTCCCACCAAATTATTGTACTCTACATTGAAATTATTGAGCAACGAAAGATTTCCCAGAGAAGATGGGATTCCCCCTGCCAAATTGTTTATGGGAAGCCTAAGATGTTCCAACTTCATTAAAGAGCCTAGCTCTGCTGGAATTTTTCCAGTAAGCTTATTCACACCAAGATATATGAATATGAGATTGGAGCAGTTGGACAAGTTGGATGGTATTTCTCCTTCCAACGTGTTATTGTCAAGATAAAGCTGTTGCAGTCGGAACAAACGACCAATTTCTCGTGGAATCTGACCATAGAAGCTGTTATTTGTGAGGATAATGGACCTAAGAAAGCTGAGGTTGCCTATGTAAGGTGATAAAGATCCACGTAACTTGTAGCCTTGTAGGTCTAAGACTGTGACTCTTTGGTGTCGGCGGCTGCATTTGATCCCAAGCCAGTTACAGAAGTGCATAGAGTCATTCCATGAGTTCAATATGTTATATGGATCATGAGGTACAGATTCTTTAAATTTGAGCAAAGCCAAACGATCAGTCCCATTTGTTGGAGCAGTGGCAGTTAAGTTGGGTTGCAAGCAGAGTAGGCATATGGAAAAGAGTCGAATCACATGAAGGTATAGAGAACAAGACGATGCACTCAAATTGGTTTGGTGAATCGTCATTTGCTTTGGAGAAGAAGGAAGCGGGTGAAATATCTGGTGTCAGGCTACTAGGTGAAATGGAGGCTGCTTAAGCCCTTGGGACCACGGCATATGCGTTTATATTGACTAATCATACAGCTAAGAGTGTATCATACAGCCTGTATGGTGGATTTTGTTTCAATATAAACGCATATGCCGTGGTCCCAAGGGCTTAAGCAACCTCCTAATCATACAGCTAAGAGTGTATCATACAGCCTGTATGGTGGATTTTGTTTCAATATAAACGCATATGCCGTGGTCCCAAGGGCTTAAGCAGCCTCCATTTCACCTAGTAGCCTGACACCAGACAGCTAAGAGTGTTCAACTTTTTGTCAAAATCACTTGTGACAAATGACAATATCAAACTTTTATTAAGATAAATGGGCACCTTAGTGTTGCTTTTTTTATTTTTATGAAAAGACTGAGAAACTTTGTGGTATGAAAAGCTATTAGTTTTGTTTGGATTGAATTTATTTTTGTTGAAACTGAAAATTGAAAACAAAAAATGTTATAATAAAATAATTTTTAAATGTATAAATAATATCATAAGACTATTTTTATTTTTTTTTCTGAATAAAATGACGGTGGGCTCATAAACCATAAACAGTATTGTTGCCGTATATGAACAGTATTACTAATATTATGAACAGTAAATTCTGTCTCTCTTAAACACGTGAATGAAAAAAAAAAAAAAAACACTTAAATGAAAACGCAAACGCCGAATCTGAACCTGCACAAAAAGTCATTCTTTACTTTATTGGGACGTGACTTTCTGCGTGCAGAGGGACACACAAAGGATAAAAAACTACTACTCAATAAATTTCCAATTTTTTTTTTGCTGAACAATAAATTTCCAATTTAAAGAGCTTGTCTTCATCCTAAAAATGAAAGTCTCCAACGTCATCCTTTACGTGCGTGTAGGGACACACACTGAAGGAGAGAAAAACTACAACTCAAGAAATTTCCAATTTAATGAGCTTGGCTTCATCCTAAAAATCAAAGTCTCCAAAGTCATCCTTTACTTTATCTGCGTGTAGGGACACACACTGAGAGATAGTGTTAGTTTTTAGACTCCTTAAAATACAATTAGGTTAACTTAAAAATTTAGCCAAGTTATTACTTAGTCAAATTAATTAAATCTAGGTTAACACAATCAAATAATCATATCAAGTAAATAAACGAAAATATAAATAACACAAGATATGATCACCTAGAAAACCAAACCGGTAAAAACTTGGGGAGGATTTAACTTAGCTATCCTCTAGGTAAACTTGAATCCACTATCTTGAAAGAATCAAAGTTTATACAATAAGACTTACAAGCCCCCACGCTTGACTTCTTATTGCTACCCACCAGTAGAACTTACTGACACAACCACGTGCAAACTCCAAATTCACGGACTCCTTCTTTCTTGGATTCTTCACCAAATACAAGCACACCGCTTGTGTTTCTTTAGGCTTCAATGGGAGCAACTGGATTGATCATCAAGGTATAGAAAACTTCTTCTCTTTAAAAACCCTAAGTTTATGTGAAGGAAAGCTCTTCAAAGATCTCACAAGAGATTCACACAAACCGCAATATGAGCCACACAAAAACGTGGCTAGGGTTTCCCTTATATAACTAGGGTAAATTAGAAACCCAAAACCAATTAAAATACTTAGGGCTGAGTTGGAATTTCTGCTTAAAAAACGTCAGACACGATTTTCGATTGATCGAGCCTAAACTTCGATCGATCTAAATGTACTGAAACTGTTTTTTAATTTGTGCAGTAGTTTAATCCAACTTTACAACAAAAAACCAACTTTGAGCAATTCTAAAACAACTTAAATACATTATTTTGATCATGGTTTGCCAACAATACAAATTAGGATTCTAAATACATAAAACCTAAGTCTTTTAGAACCTAACAAAACTCCCCCTTTGACAATCCGTGACAAAACACAACTTAAATAGCTCAAAGTTTACAAGTAAAAGCCCTTTACAAAATAATGCTCATAAAACTCAAATTCAATCCTAACTACTATCCATCAGTTGCAAGAGTAGACAAAAGTTTAATTGAATCAACTTGTATATTTCCTAAAACACTTAAACAAAATGCATAACCGCATGTGTGGAAAAAAAAATACAAGTAAAGAAAATAAAATCTTGATTTCACACAATAAAGACATATATCAATGAATAACTCATAAACATAAATCAATAAGAAATTTGAAACAAGAAACAACAAAATATACTCCCCTAACATGAATAACCCAACAAGGTAAAACCAATGTGGCAAGAACTAAAAAGGTAAAGTACAAAGTGAAGCACCTAGATACAATCTAAACAACTCCACAAGCTCCAACCAACAAAAATAAACTCTCCCCCTAAAAACAAAAACAAGTACAAGTATGCCCAAAAACATCTCATATGTACTCCCCCTTTTTGTGACGGAATGTCAAAGGGCAATCAAAATCCATCATCAAAAGGAGGTGGCGATGAAGAACTCCGAAACCGTGCCAAATCTGCTTGTAAACCTCTAATCTCATCCAGAATGTCCACCAAAATCTGTCATTGAGCCGCCTAAACAGTCAAGACATGATCCAACGTACATCGAATGTCTGAATCATCTGAAGTAGTCGGTGGAGGAACATCAGTAGCAGCACTAGAAGTCGCAGCAGCACCTGTAGAAGAGGGAGGAGGGGGAACACAACTAGAAGATGCACCTCGAGAGACCGAAGGATCAGCTCTCAGATAAGTAGCCATCTGTCGAATGAAGGTAGCACCTAGTGGACTAATAACATGTACAGGCTCACTAGCAGGAAAATCAACTAAACCAAGGAACAAAAGGATCCTATGAATGAAAATAGGATATATAAGTGCATGCCTTATGGGAGAACTCCTATGAACTTCGTTCAAAGAACGAAGGAACAAGTGAGGAAAATTGATAGACGCACTTGACATAAAAGCGTAGAGAAACACACATCGCTCCAGAGGGATGGTGTGAAGATGAGAAATAGGCCACAAGGAATGACACGCAACTCTAAAAAACAAATATGTGGTCTCAGAAAGCACAGAAGACGTAATCCGAGGATCAGAACCCCACTGGATAGATAATCCAGTGATGTGTGACATGACCTCATCAATAAGAGGTGACTCATCATAGGGATATACAGGATCAGTGACAACCAGAACCCCAAGAGCCTCAGCCATTACCCTAGGGGTAATGGTGAACTTAACACCTTGTATCCAACTCCGAACAACGATGTTGGAATCATAGATGTGACATGAGAGGTTAGAGAAGAACTCTCTAATCAAAGCGGTCGGGGGTGGATGATCTATCTCTAAGAGGGACAACCAACCTCTAGACTCAAGATTAGCCCTAATGGCTGGATCGACCTCATCTAAGATCACAGAACGCTCAGCCCAAAT
The DNA here is from genome assembly GCA_023055345.1 of Quercus wislizeni. Lineage (NCBI taxonomy): Eukaryota > Viridiplantae > Streptophyta > Magnoliopsida > Fagales > Fagaceae > Quercus > Quercus wislizeni. The sequence goes on along the minus strand of JALGQJ010000006.1, from coordinate 2,913,220 downwards.
CTTACGCTTACTATTAAGTTTCTCAAAAACCTCACGAGAACGCTCGTTTCTAAACAGCTGAACCCTAGAAGGAGACACAGAAGGGGTAGAGGGAACCCTATTAGCTCTAGTCTTCCTAGGCATGGTGCTAGAATTAAGGACCAAGAGCACATAGCAAAATAGGAAAAGAAACAAAAACAAAACCAAAGGCAGACTGCAAGTTAGCAAAAAAAAAATATAGAACAAGAAGAACTATATGATGCATGAACAGATTAAATGGCATAATGCATGAGCTAAGGCAGTAAATTAAGTCCAAATCAAGTTCAAACTCACAAAATTGGCTTAAGCATGGAGTTTCTAACTAAAACCCCCAAAAAAATAAAACCACTTATTAGTTTTTTTTTTTTTTTTTTTAAATTACCAATTGACCATTACACAAATTAGAAAACAGTTTAGAATAATCAATTTCATTAAATCAACAAGTCAATTTCATCAATTTCAACCCAATTAAACAAAATCCCCAAATCGAATTCAACATAAACCCTAAAATTTTCAATTTTTCACAAAACCCCAAATTGATCAAATTAACCAACCAAGATCATGTATATAACAATATACCAACAAAACCCAATGATCAATTTCAGAAAAATAGCATTGAATCAACAAAAATCCCAAGTTTAAGGAGGTCCGAAAATGCCCTTTAAATGCATGAAATAATGCATGAAAACATGAAAATAAGAACAAAATGAGGGGTATAAAGGTCTTACTGGCCTTGTGGGAGAAAAACCTTGCAAAAATTAAGTCGAAAACGACAAAAAATCTTCTGTACAGCCTTGCCAAGTTGGAGAGAGAGAGAGAAAGGGTTGAAAAAGTTTTGAAAAAGTAGTTTGAATCAGTCAAAACACTATTTTTAAAAAATTGGATTCACGATGTTCGATTGATCGAAAAACAGGTTCGATCAATCGAACTAGGCAGAGGCTCACTGAATTTTTTAAACAAGATTTCGATTGATCGAAAATCAGATTGGATCAATTGAAATTCTAGAAAAAACAGCTTTTTAGAGAAAATAACCTGATTTTTGAAAGCTTACCTCAAAGCATTGAATATAAGATATAAAAATGCATGAGTATGAGATGAAATGCTCTTCCAAAACACAAGTTTTAAACCCACTTTTTCAAAAATTTAGATTTTAAACAATCTCCCCCTTTTTAAAGCAACAAAACAGTTTTGCATAAAACTCAAAGTATTTTTCAAACGTGGTTGGTCAGACTATAAACACACATAATTATATGTACAATGTTTAGCAAAGAGTAACTCATGTTGTGTGTGCAACTAGCAAAAGCCTGAGATACATGTGAGGTGATATGTGAACAGAAATCAACCACAAAGTCTACACAATTCATCACATAGAATTTAAAAGAGGCTATAATCTAAAGAGTTACATCATATAACTCTCACATCTCCTAGAACATAAGCTTGCAATCATGTAAGTTTCTTGAAATTTGCCTTATAATATACACACCAATTTTTAAGTTAAGTGATTTGGCATTCAGCCTAATAGTACACACCAATTTTTACTTTAAGTGATTTATCATTTAAACCGAGGCTTCACCTTATGTTCTTTTTGTGTATGTGCTACACTTTCTCAAACACGAAATCTTATGATATGCACTAAGGTATTCATGATTGGCTAGTGAACAGTGGTGAGATGGTTATTTATGCCTTTCTCAAAAGATTCAAGTCTAACAGTCAAATAACATGTGACTTCAAGATAAAGACAAAGTGATAAACACCATAAATATCTTTCCCACACAGCATGTTCTACAAAGCTTCCACTAGTGAAGTACAATAAATAAGCTCATCAAGGCTAAACAAAGTACAATAGACATGTCATGTGAAAATAAATTGACCAACCTTGTTTTCAAAAACAAAGAGAATAGCGCAAGAACAACAATGTGCTTCCTTTTTCTTTCCTTTCTTCCTTTTATATATATATATATATATAATAAAAACACCTAGAATGAAATGCATGAATGTAATGCAATGTAACACCTAGAGACAGAAGAGAAAAACACAAAAACCAAGGATCAAAGAACAATAGTCACAAAGGAAAAGCAATGAAGCACAAGGACCATGTCAGAAAGACTCAGTTAGTTTGAGTCTTTTGCATCCAAAACTTTTTAGATGCACCACGAGCATTGGAGTTTGTATTCACATTAGAGTGATTTCCAATTCCAAGATTGGAATAAAGATTGAGTGCCTTTACGAATTCACCAATAAGTGCTATAGGGTCTTGTGCTTGAGGCACTGACACTTTTGGCTTGTTTGCTCTCTTTGCAGCTTGTAGCTTGTAACAGTTTGGACGAATGTGTTTAGACTTTCCACAAAAATGACACACCCAAGCAGGCTTACCATGCATCTTGTCCTTAGAAAGGGTAGACTCCTTAAGTTTAGACTCTTTCAGATCAGCCTTAATCTTCCTAGATGGTGAAACTTCTATGGGTTTAACAACCTCACTCACAGGGGGTTTGACAATTTCACTCACACCCTCACTCACAGAAGGTTCAGAGGAAGATGAAAGAACAAATGTGTGGAATGGAGAGCAGACACAGAGATGCTTTCAACAAAACCTATTCCAGATTTGTCAGAAGGAGACTTTTGAACACCCAGCAGTTGATTAAGTTTAGAACTAGCAGATCTAGCAACAGATAAATTAAGTTCCAAAGATTTAACTTTACCAAGCAATAACATATTCTCAGTTTTCACATGTTCAAAAGTTCATTAGCATCAAACAGTTTAACAAGTAGATTCTTCTTATCAAGCTCAAGAGATTCAATTTTCTTTAGGCCAAGTTCAACATTTATAGCATCCTTTGCAGCAACTTTGCATAGTTTATTGTAGGACTCTTGAAAATTTGCGTCTTTAGAGAGTTCCCCATCAGAAGAGTTCTCTTCAGCAGATATGCTTTCATTTACTACAGTAGTAACTGTGAAAGTAATGAAGTTTCCATCCTCGTCATATTCTGACTCATCATCAGAAACTTCACCATCACTAAGGGTTATAGCCATAGCCTTACCCTTAGACTTCAAGTAAATAGGATATTCAAATTTCATGTGACCATACCCTTAACATCCAAAAAACTGAGGACCCATAGAATTATTAGAAGATTGACCTACTTTTTCTTTAGGTTTGTCATTATTGTTAACCTTAATGGGATCATTCTTCATAAAATTTCTAGGTTCAGCAGTATTCGCACCTCTTGCCTTTCTATTGTTATTTATGAGAAAGTTTCTAAAGTTCTTGGCAAGGTAAGCAATCTTTGTAGTAGAGAGCTCATCATCAAATCCACTAACCTCTACATCATCAACTGACTTAAGAGCCATTGATTTGGATTTGCTAGTTTTGGGTAGGTCCAACTCATAAGATTGAAGAGATCCTACAAGTTCATCAACAGTGATAGAGTTCACATCCTTATTCTCAGTTATGGCAGTCACCTTGTGTCTAAAATTCTCAGTTAAGGATCTAAGAATCTTCCTAACAATTTTAGGTTGATCATAGATTTCACCCAAGTTATAAGCAGAATTAATAATATTATTCAGTTTAGCATAGAATTCATCAAAAGATTCATCATCAGACATCCTAATGCTTTCAAATTTAGAAGTTAATTGCTACAATTTGTTGATTTTGACAGCCTTTATGCCTTCATGCACAGTCTAGAGGATATTCCAAGCAGTATGAGCAACCTCAATATTTGAGATTCTCTTAAATTCCTCCATAGAAACAACGTTAAAGATAGCATTCATAGCCTTACTATTGAATGCAGCTGCTTCTTTTTGAGAAGTTTACCACTCACTAACAGGAGTAGTGGACTTCTCCCATCCGTATTCAACGAAGTTCCAAACTCTCTCATCATTGGATTTCAGGAATGCTTTCATCCTTACTTTCCAATAAACATAATTATTTCCATCAAAGTAAGGAGGAATAACTAGAGAGTGTCCGTGTTCCATGACAAAAGGGGTCAAGGATTAGCTCAAAGATCAGCTCAAAGATCAAAGAATCAACAACAAGAGAGCTACCTGCTCTGATACCACTTGTTAGTTTTTAGACCCCTTAAAACACAATTGGATTAACCTAGGAATTTAGCCAAGTTGTTACTTAGTCAAATTAATTAAATCTAGGTTAACACAATCAAATAATCATAGCAAGTAAAGCAACGGAAATATAAATAACACAAGATATGATCACCTAGGAAACCAAACCGATAAAAACTTGGAAAGGATTTAACCTAGTTATCCTCAAGGTAAACTTGAATCCACTATCTTGAAAGAATCGAAGTTCATACAATAAGACTTACAAGTCCCCATACTCAACTTCTTATTGCTACCCACCAGTAGAACTTACTGACACGACCACGTGCAAGCTCCGAATCTACGGACTCCTTCTTTCTTGGATTCTCCACCAAATACAAGCACACCGCTTGTGTTTCTTTATGCTTCAATGGCAACAATTGGATTGATCGTCAAGGTGTAGAAAATTTCTTCTCCTTGAAAACCCTAAGTTTATGTGAAGGAAAGTTCCTCAAAGATTTCACAAGAGATTTACACAAACCGCAATATGAGCCACACAAAAACGTGGCTAGGGTTTCTATTATATACCTAGGGTAAATTAGAAACCCAAAACCAATTAAAACACTTAGGGCTGAGTTGGAATTTCTGCTTAAAAAACGTCAGACACGATTTTCGATTGATCGAGCCTAAGCTTCGATCGATTGAAATGTATTGAAACTGTTTTTTAATTTGTGCAGTAGTTTAATCCAACTTTATAACAAAGAACCAACTTTGAGCAATTCTAAAACAACTTAAATACATTGGTTTGATCATGGTTTGCCAACAATACAAATTAGAATTCTAAATACATAAAACCTAAGTCTTTTAGAACCTAACAGAGAGAAAAACTACTACTCAACAAATTTCCAGTTTAATGAGCTTGTCTTCATCCTAAAAATCAAACTCTCCACTTTGTGCGTGTAGTGACACACACTGAAAGAGATTATTCCCTTTACATTGAAAGAGATTGTCCAAGTTGTCTCATGATTATTCCCTTTACATTGAAAGAGATTTCACCTAATTTTGGTGCTATTGTATGGTTGTGTTTTTGTTGATGGTTCATGAAATTTATTTGCATATTTCTATTGGTGTTTCTAAATTTATTTCTAATTTAAACACGAGAGGATTTATTATGGCCCAAAGTTCAATCAATGGGGAAAAGGTAACGTGGCAGGACAGGAAAATTCAATACCTTGTGAAGTGTCAAACGCGTAGGCGTGTTTGGCCCTGTTTTTAAAACATTTTCTTTAAAAAAATAATAAGATATTTTTTTGATTGCTCTTCAGCAACACAGTGCAGTTTATTTTATTATTAAAACTTTGCAAAATATTTATTTGGTTTTCACCTTCTTTTATTCTGTCCACTAATTATTTTTCTCTAATTAAACTAATTTGTTTACTAAGTCAATTTTTTTAATATAAAAAATCATATTGCAGTTTTTTTTTTTGTTTTTTTGTTTTTATTGGGGATTGCAGAAATTATTTGTATTTTTTAAAATTGCAGGAATTTGCAGTTTATTGATCTTCTTATAAAGATATTTTTTTTTATTCTTTTATTGGGTTTTATTTTTGTGGTTTAAGTCTGCATTGATTTAAAGAACAGAAACAAAACTGTTATAGCAATGTTGGCCTCTTTCAGATACACGCCCGGGATCTATAAGCTCTCTCTTAACGTAAGAAATCCAAACTAATTCATTTCATACTAAATAATTTGTTGCAAAACTTACCAAGTACCTGTTTATATATATATATATAATTACTTGAAAAATACGGATCAACCCAATTCAACTTGTAACCCAATTGACTCTAACATGTTTCTAACCTATTTTTGACCCTTCCCAACCCATTTTCCATGTCTACAAACATGATGGAAATTATTTGGTCCAGACATCCAATGTGGAGTTGCTAAAACGGTCCAAGCATCCAAATTAGAGTGTGCAACTATTGAGATCATTAATTAAGAACTCTCCCCTTAAAGAGTAATCCAAGAATATTTCATGATTCGTTAGAGTCAATGTGAATAGTTTTAAAAGTTGTCACTTAGTTGTAGTTGGAGAAGCTTTTATCCAAACTGGTGTACAAGAAAACTGTCTTTTAAACAATCATAATTTTTTTTTTTTTTTTGCTAAACAATCGTAATTGATTACAAATCCTTTGTTCCACTTTTTGCTTCATCAATCAAGGTATGCCATGTATTTGATTTTTTTTTTTTTCATTTTAAACTTTAGTTATTTGATAAGGAAAATCAAATACATAAATGACAAGTTTTGATTAATAGAGCATAAACTGGAGTATAAAAGTGGGAAAGATAATTTGCATTCATCTTAATTATTATATATGTAAATTAGATAAATTGAAGAACTAAAGGTCAAACTAAGGACTTCATCAATAAGCTAAGGAGAAATTAAGGACATTTTCACTTAACCCATGACATGTTACCATAGATAAATACAACTCAAGAGTCGAGCAAAATAGGATTTCTTATATGCTTAATACTTGCCACAAAATTCAAAAATGATATTGTCATTTCTTCAAACCCTTAGAAGGTCATTGTCGTTTCCTTATACTTCAGGGAGTAATAAGGCATTGAACAATGTAGGGGGAAAACAAAGTTAATCAAGTGATTAAACATATACATGAGTGACAGTGGGTTGATATAATTTTTCTTCCAAACTGATTTAGAGGTAAACTCTGTCCATGTTTAAATAGGTAATTCAAGGGAAAAGATAGTTTTTATGGCAAATGTTGTTAGGAAATATGTAAATCAATGTTAGGAACATATGTTAATATTTTATGTAATGGGCTAATCCTTTGACAAAACGCATTTTACTTGTAATTGGATAAATCTAGGATGTGTTTAATGCTTCAAGGAACAAGGTTTCAAGTTCAAGTGTTAAAGCCATACAAGTCTATCCAAGAAACAAGTTGTTAGGTTCTAAAGACTTAGGTTTTATGTATTTAGAATCCTAATTTGTATTGTTGGCAAACCATGATCAGAACAATATATTTAAGTTGTTTTAGAAGTGCTCAAAGTTAGTTCTTTGTTGTAAAGTTGGAATGAAATACTAAGCTAAATAAAAAACTGATTTAGTACATTTCGATCGATCGAAGCTTAGGCTCGATCAATCGAAAATCGTACCTGACGTTTTTTAATTAGGTTTTCCAACTCAGCCCTAAAGTGTTTTAACTGGTTCAAGTTTCTAATTTACCCTAGGTATATAAGAGAAACCCTAGCCATGTTTTTATGTTGCTCATATTGCGGTTTATGTGAATCTCTTGTGAGATCTTTGAAGAGGTTTCCTTCACATAAACTTAGGGTTTTCAAGGAGAAGATTTTTCTACACCTTGATGATCATTCCAGTTGTTGCCATTAAAGCTTAAAGAAAACACAAGCGGGTGTGCTTGTATATGGTGGAGAATCCAAGAAAGAAGGAGTCCGTGGATTCGAAGCTTGCACGTGGTCGTGTCAGTAAGTTCTACTGGTGGGTAGCAATAAGAAGTCGAGCGTGGGGGCTTGTAAGTCTTATTGTATGAACTTCGATTCTTTCAAGATAGTGGATTCAAGTTTACCTTGAGGATAGTTAAGTTAAATCCTCCCTAGGTTTTTACCAGTTTGGTTTCCTAGGTGATCATATCTTTGTGTTCTTTATATTTCCGCTGCTTTACTTGATGTGATTATTTAATTGTGTTAACCTAGATTTAATTAATTTGACTAAGTAACAACTTGGCTAAATTCCTAGGTTAATCCAATTGTGTTTTAAGGGGTCTAAAAACCAACAAATGGTATCAGAGCTGGTAGCTCTTTTGTTTTTGATCCTTTGATCTTTAAGTTGATCCTTGACCCCTGTTGTCATGGAACATGGACACTCTCTGGTTATTCCTTCTCACTTTGATGGGAATAATTATGCTTATTGGAAAGTAAGGATGAAAGCATTCATGAAATCCATTGATGAGAGAGTCTAGAACTCCGTTGAATACGAATGGGAGAAGTCCACTACTCCTGTTAGTGAGTGGCAAACTTCTCAAAAAGAAATTGCTGCGTTAAATAGCAAGGCTATGAATGCTATCTTTAACGCTGTTTCTATGGAGGAATTTAAGAGAATCTCAAATGTTGAGGTTGCTCATACTGCTTGGAATATCCTCCAGACTGTGCATGAAGGCACAAAGGCTATCAAAATCAATAAATTGCAGCAATTAACTTCTAAATTTGAAAGCATTAGGATGTTTGATGATGAATCTTTTGATGAATCCTATGCTAAACTGAATGATATTGTTAATTCTGCTTATAACTTGGGTGAAATTTATGATTAACCTAAAATTGTTAGGAAGATTCTTAGATCCTTAACTGAGAACTTTAGACCCAAGGTGACTGCCATAACTGAAAGTAAGGATGTGGACTCCATCCCTGTTGATGAACTTGTAGGATTTCTTCAATTTTATGAGTTGGACCTACCCAAAACTAGAAAATCCAAATCAATGGCTCTTAAGTCAGTTGATGATGTTGAGGTTGGTGGATTTGATGATGAGCTCTCTGCTATAGAGATTGCTTACCTTGCTAAGAACTTTAGAAACTTTCTTAGAAATAACAATAGAAAGACAAGAGGTGTGAACACTGCTGAACCTAGAAATTTTAGGAAGAATGATCCCACTAAGGTTAACAATATTGACAAACCTAGAGAAAAAGTAGGTCAATCTTCTAATAATTCTATGGGTTCTCAGTGTTTTGGATGTCAAGGGTATGGCCACATGAAATCTGAATGTCCTACTTACTTGAAATCTAAAGGTAAGGCTATGGCTGTAACCCTTAGTGATGGTGAAGTTTTTGATGATGAGTCAGAATGTGATGAGGATGGAAACTTCATTACTTTCACAACTACTGCTGTAGTGAGTGAAAGCATATCTGCTGAAGAGAACCTTGCTGATGGGGAACTCTCTGAAGATATAGATCTTCAAGAGGCCTACAATAAACTTTTCAAAGTTGCTGCAAAGGATGCTATAAATGTGGAACTTGGCTTGAAGAAAATTGAATCTCTTGAGCTTGATAAGAAGAATCTGCTTGTTAAACTGTTTGATGCTAATGAACTTTTGAACAATGTGAAAACTGAGAACATGTTATTGCTTGATAAAGTTAAAACTTTGGAACTTGATTTATTTGTTGCTAGATCTGCTAGTTCTAAACTTGATCAAATGCTGGGTGTTTAAAAGTCTCCTTCTGACAAATCTGGTATAGGTTTTGTTGAAAGCATCTCTGTGTCTGCTCCCCATTCCACACACTTTGTTCCTTCATCTTCTTCTGAACCTTCGGTGAGTGAAGTTGTGAGTGAAACTGTCAAACCCCCTGTTAGTGAGGTTGTTAAACCCATTGAAGTTTCATCATCCAGGAAGATTAGGGTTGATCTGAAAGAATCTAAACCTAAGGTGTCTACCCTTTCTAAGGACAAGGTGCATGGTAAGCCTGCTTAGGTGTGTCATTTTTGTGGGAAGTCTGGACACATTCGTCCAAACTGTTACAAGCTGCAAGCTGCTAAGAGAGCAAATAAGCCAAAAGTGCCAATGCCTCAAGCACAAGATCCTATAGCACTTATTAGTGAATTGGTAAAGGCGCTCAATCTTTATTCCAATCTTGGAGTTGGAAATCACTCTAATGTGAATACAAACTCCAATGCTCGTGGTGCATCTAAAAAGTTTTGGACGCAAAAGACTCAAACTAACTGAGTCTTTCTGACATGGTTCTTGTACTTCATTGTTTTTCCTTTGTGACCATTGTTCTTTGGTTTTTGTGTTTTTCTTTTTTGTCTCCAGGATTTGCATTGCATTACATTCATGCATTTCATTCTAGGTGTTTTTTTTTTACTTAATTTTAAAAAAATTATATTAAAAAAAAAAAGAGGGAAAGAAAGGAAAGAAAAAGGAAGCACATTATTGTTCTTGCACTATTCTCTTTGTTTTTGAAAACAAGATTGGTCAATTTATTTTCACATGACATGTTTTGTTGTACTTTGTTTAGCTTTGATGAGCTTATTTATTGCACTTCACTAGTGGAAGTTTTGTAGAACATGTTGTGTGGGAAAGATGTTTATAGTGTTTATCACTTTGTCTTAATCTTGAAGTCACATGTTGTTTGACTGTCGGACTTGATCCTTTTGAGAAATGCATAAATAACCATCTCACCACTGTGCACTAGCCAATTATAAACACCTTAGTGTATATCATAAGATTTTGTGCTTGAGAAAGTGTAGCATATGCACAAAAAGAACATAAGGTGAAGCCTCGGTTTAAATGATAAATCTCTTACATTAAAAATTGGTGTGTACTATTAGGCTGGACGCCAAATCACTTAAATTAAAAATTGGTGTATATATTATGAGGCAAAATTCAAGAAACTTACATGATTGCAAGTTTATGTTCTAGGAGATGTGGGAGTTATATGATGTAACTCTTTAGGTGTTAGTCTCTTTTAAATTCTATGTGATGAATTATGTAGACTTTGTGATTAATTTTTGTTCTCATATCACCTCACATGTATCTCAAACTTTTTGCTAGTTGCACACATAACACAAGTTACTCTTTGCTAAACTTTGTACATGTAATTGTGTGTATTTATGGTCTGATCAACCACGTTTGAAAAATACCTTGAGTTTTATGCAAAACTGTTTTTTGTTGCTTTAAAAAATGGGGGAGATTGTTTAAAATCTAAATTTTTGGAAAATTGGGTTTAAAATTTGTGTTTTGGGAGAGCATTTCATCTCATATTCATGCATTTGTTTTGTTATATTCAATGCTTTGAGATAAGTTTTCAAAAAATCAGGTTTTTTCTCTCAAAAGCTGTTTTTTCCAGAATTTCGATTAATCCAATCTAATTGTCGATCAATCAAAATCTTGCTTTAAAAATTCTGTGAGCCTTTGCCTGGTTTGATTGATCGAACCTGTTTTTTGATCAATCGAAGATCGTATTTCAGGTTTTTTTTAAAACAGTTCTTTGACTGTTTCAAAACATCTTTTTCAAAAGTTTTTCAACTTTTCTTCTCTCTTCGACTTGGCAAGGCAGCACTACTAATTTTTTGTCGTTTTCCTCCAAAATTTTTGCAAGGTTTTCCTCCCTCAAAGCCGATAAGACCATTTTATCCCTCCTTTTGTTTTTATTTTCATGTTTTCATGCATATTTTCATGCATTTAAAGGATATTTTCGAAACTTTTGAGATTTGGGATTTTTAATGATTCAAGGCTTGTTTTCTGAAATTGATCATTGGGTTTTGTTAGGATATTGTTATATTCATGTTTGTTGTTGATTAATTTGATTAATTTGAGGTTATATGAAAAATTGAAAATTCTAGGGTTTATGTTGAATCCGATTTGGGGATTTTGTTCAATTGAGTTGAAATTGATGAAATTGGCTTGTTGTTTTGATGTAATTGATCATTCTAATTAGTTTTCTAACTTGTGTAATGGTCATTTGGTCAATTTATTTTGAAAATTTTTTGGGGTTTCAGTTAGAAACTCTATGGTCAAGCTAATTTTATGAGTTTGAACTTAATTTGGACTTAATTTTCTGCATTAGCTCATGAATCATATCAATTAATCTGTTCATGCATCATATAGTTCTTCTTGTTCTATACTATTTTTGTGCTAACTTGCAGTCTGCCCTTGGTTTTGTTTTTGTTTCTTTTTCCCATTTTTTTGTGCTTCTGTTCCTTATTCTAGCACCATGCCTAGGAAGACTAGAGCTAATAGGGTTCCCTCTACCCCTACTGTGTCTCCTTCTAAGGTTCAGTTGTTTAGGAATGAGCGTGCGCGTGAGGCTTATGAGAAACTTAATAGTAAACGTAAGATTTAGGCTAAGCGTTCTGTGATTCTAGATGAGGTCGATCCAGCCATTAGGGCTAATCTTGAGTCTAGAGGTTGGTTGTCACTCTTAGAGATAGATCATGCACCCCCGACCGCTTTGATTAGAGAGTTCTTCTCTAACCTCTCATGTCACATCTATGATTCTAACACCGTTGTTCAGAGTTGGATACGAGGTGAGGAGTTCACCATTACCCCTAGGGTAGTGGCTGAGGCTCTTGGGGATCCGATTGTCACTGATCCGGTTTATCCTTATGATGAGTCACCTCCTATTGATGAGGTCATGTCACACATCACTGGATCATCTATCCAGTGGGGTTCTGATCCTCGGATCACGTTTTCTGCGCTTTCTGAGACTGCATATTTGTTTCTTAGAGTTGCGTGTCATTCCTTGTGGCCCATTTCTCATCTCCACACCATCCCTCTAGAGCGATGTGTGTTTTTATATGCGTTTATGTCTGGTGCTTCTATCAGTTTTCCTCACTTGTTCCTTCGTTCTTTGAACGAAGTTCATAGGAGTTCTACCATAGGACATGCGCTTATATATCCTATTTTCATTCATAGGATACTTTTGTTTTTAGGTCTAGCTGACTTTCCCTCTAGTAAGCCTGTCCATGTTGTTGGTCCCCTAGGTGCTACTTTCCTTCGTCAGAGGGTTGCTCATTTGAGAGCTGATCCTTTGGTCTCTCGTGGTGCATCCTCTAGTAGTGTCCCCCCTCCTCCCTCCTCTACAGGTGCTGCTGAGACTACTGGTGCTACTGCTGCTACTGATGTTCCTCTACTGACTACTTCGGATGATTCCGACATTCGACATACGTTGGATCACGTCTTGACCGTTCAGGTGGCTCAAGGACAGGTTTTGGTGGACATTCTGGATGAGATTCGAGGTTTACGAGCAGATTTGGCACGGTTTCGGAGTTCTTCATCGCCACCTCCTTTTGATGATGGATTTTGATTGCCTTTTGGCATTCCGTCACAAAAAGGGGGAGTACATATGAGATGTTTTTGGCATACTTTGTACCTGTTTTTGTTTTTAGGGGGAGACTTTATTTTTTGGTTGGTTGGAGCTTGTGGAGTTGTTTAGACTTTATTGTATCTAGGTGCTTCACTTTGTATTTTACCTTTTAGCTCTTGCCACATTGTCTTTACTTTGTTGGATTATTCATGTTAGGGGGAGTTTATTTTGTGTTTTTTGTTTCAAGCTTCTTATTGATTTATGATTATGAGTTCTTCATTATTATATGTCTTTATTGTTTGTGTTTGAAATCAAGATTTTTATTTTTCTTTACTTGTATTTTTTTCCACACATGCGGTTATGCATTTTGTTTAAGTGTTTCAGCCCTAAAGTGTTTTAATTAGTTTAGATTTCTAATTTACCCTAGGTATATAAGAGAAACCCTAGCCACATTTTTGTGTTGCTTATATTGCAGTTTATGTGAATCTCTTGTGAGATCTTTGAGGAGGTTTCCTTCACATAAACTTAGGGTTTTCAAGGAGAAGATTTTTCTACACCTTGATGATCATTCCAGTTGTTGCCATTAAAGCTTAAAGAAAACACAAGCGGGTGTGCTTGTATTTGGTGGAGAATCCAAGAAAGAAGGAGTCCGTGGATTCGGAGCTTGCACGTGGTCGTGTCAGTAAGTTCTACTGGTGGGTAGCAATAAGAAGTCGAGCGTGGGGGCTTGTAAGCCTTATTGTATGAACTTCAATTCTTTCAAGATAGTGGATTCAAGTTTACCTTTAGGATAGCTAGGTTAAATCCTCCCTAGGTTTTTATCGGTTTGGTTTCCTGGGTGATCATATCTTTGTGTTCTTTATATTTCCTCTGCTTTACTTGATATGATTATTTTATTGTGTTAACCTAGATTTAATTAATTTGACTAAGTAACAACTTGGCTAAATTCCTAGGTTAATCCAATTGTGTTTTAAGGGGTCTAAAAACCAACACAAGTGAAGAAGTGCATGATTTTAAAACTTTACAGCTAGTATCTACCGAGTTTTAAAAAGTTGTTCTAGCCCGATGCTTAACAGCTTCTCGATAGATAAGCTATCTGTTGAGATTTATGAAAAATAGATTTTCAATTCCGATTTTCATCCAATTCGTGGGTATATGTTTGGGCTTTCTTTTCTCATAGCCCTAAACATATATAAGGATTTTTTTAAGGGTCGTCAAAAGTTGCGTGAGTGTGAAGCAAAGTTATGTTCATGCAAATTATGACCAGATATAGAATTTGTCCTAGTTCATCTTTCTCTTGAAGAAGCAGCTGTGTTTGTACACCGTAAGGTTTTGTAACCAAGGAGTTTCGATCTTCATCGTGTGATGACCTGAAGAACTTTGCAGTCAACATCCTTCAAGTTGGTGATTAAGTTGCGTATTAGGATTCACACATCTATTGATTAGTCACGTACTGGGAGCCGTGCATTGAAAATGAGAGATTGTCAATATAGAACAAGTCCAATTGGGTATTGGGGTAAGGGTTCAACTATAGGTTGGTATAAGGTACTGAGATTTCTTTGCTTGTAACTGCATGTTGTGATAATAGTGCATTCTCGGGAGTAGTGATCTTAAAATCACCCAGTGAGGTTTTTACCGTATAGGTTTTCCTCATTCGTAAACAAATCACCGTGACAAATTAATTTCTGCTGCATTTAGTTAATTGGTGATTTGTTTGTACTACCACGCATATTTTATGTTAATCTGATTAATTAATCAACTTGGCTAATTAATTGGTTAATTCCTTACAAGGGGTCAATATATTTTTGGCCTATCAAATGTTATTCTTCACATAAAGTTTCAAGGGGGATTGTCATTCTTGCAAAATATAGGATATTTCTTTTCCTTATACTTGTAAAAGATGTTAGTATAATACACCCCACCCACCCCACCCCCCCCCCCCCCCCTCCAAAAAAAAAAAATCGACGTTATGAGAAACTTTGATGATATTAGTCATGATTTTAATGCAAATTTTGCTTATGTGTGTACAGCTATGTGCAAGAGTCTATGTAACACAAATTACCATTTGCATAGATGATTCACAAGTACAACACAAATACATGTACATTGCATACCATACTCTTCATACATGAGTAAGAACCAAAAGAAGTCATCCATTGATTAACAAAGCATTAATCAACAGAAGAAGATGACTAGTTACCATCTTAAAGTTTTCTTGCATTGGCAACTAAACGGAGATTATGGTTTTGAAACTCAGACCATTTAATGAACCGGGAAAATGAGAGGTTTAAGGTGTTTGAGGTCAGACCGAGATTCAACCGAAGTCAAATCGTGATGTGTCATTTAATTTTTTTAATATATTTGATACTTAAATTGGTTTATATTTATTAATTTTTCGTTCCTAACCAACAAGATTTGCAAGGCCCAATGGGTTGCATGTTGGATATGTTATTTCACTTGTTAAGAGCAAGTTCAAGTCCCGGTTAAATTGTTATGTGATAAACTTATATAAAATGTTCAAAATATTTTAAAGTAATAACATAAAGTAATGTTGCAATAGCATGAAGAGATTTTTGTTAAATTAATGATGTATGTAATACAAAATTAAAGGGACGAAGAATTCAGACTATAGAGTAAATGTGATATAAATTAGAAATTAATTATTATGTGGTGTAATAAGTTTATTGTATGTTTAACCATAATTTGTGTTTCTTCAATGTGTTGGAATTAGCATAAATTTTTTTTTTTGGGGATAATTTCGTGTTAATGTGTAGTTGGCTAATGGAAATATCATCCAAAATTTATGACATCACATTTATGCTATTGAAGTATGATAGTGGTAGGTTAAACACTAAGTGAAAATAGTAATACCCTATGAATAGAATTTTATTATAATCCAAAATATGTGAAAATGTGAGATGGAAAGCTAAATGAAAAATTACTCCAACAAAGCGCCATATGGTAGAACTGCATGGTTTCCCACATGAGATTTTTTCTTTCTTATATAATTCTTATATAATTAGTGCACACCTATAGATAATTAATATGTGTATTTACTCTATTGACACATTCAATTAACTAAAAGTCTGATATAAATGCAAACTTTGATAAAGTGGAAGCCTAAATGAGAGAGTCTCAAGGAATGTGCCATTTAAAAGAACCTTATACTCTCCCACATGAGATCTCTACTTTTATATATACTAGTTGATGATGCACAGAAAATCAGTAAGCTGAATGCCCCGGACTTCAATGGGCTTGTGATTGCTTGGAAGGCCTGAAAGTTAGTTTTCTTAAGTTAGTTTTCAATGGGCTTGGGGTGAACCGGCCAAGAATCCTCCGATACTTAAGTTAGTTTTCTCTCTAGAACTCAAGAATTCCAACTTTAGGAGTGGTGGAAAACTTACCTTCATTTGATATGGATGACTCCTTTTATAGTGAGCTTTGGAGTGGTTACTTGTTTAGTAACTTCCTCAACATTGATGGAAGTTAGAAGGTTCAAACTTAACTTCCACAACTGCTATGGAAGTTAGAAAGGTCAGACTCATCTTCCACAACTGCTATGGAAGTTAAGAACTTAGTGGGAAGTTATAGTGATGAACAAGGATTTTGCTCATACTTCAGAATAGTAGAACGTGGTCCAAATTATAAGTTCTTGAACATAAATTTATTCTAATAATTTCTACGTGTTGGGAGGTCGTCCAAGTGCTTCCATGCTGGACGACCTTCTTACACTTGGAAGGCCTTCTTATACTTGAACGATCTTTCTAGACTTGGATGACACTATGGACGAACTGGAGATGGTTCAATTTTTGGTTCACCATCACTAGTTATTATTATTATTTTTTTTATAGATATTGCAATTAGATATATTTTAAAGTTTTATTTATTCATTCTTTAAAAAAAGCAACTAGTCTTTCTTTAGGATAAAGAAGTCCTTTATATACAGAACCAAAATTACCAAATCCAATTAAATTATTTTGAGAAAATCCACTAATTGCTTGATAGAGTTCTTTGTACAAAATATTTGGGAGGAGGTCTATTGTTGAAACCATAGAAACCGATTTCCTTTTCAATTTTTTCATCCAATAAAGAACAATAAACAAATGAAACTAGAGAGAAAAATAGAACAACAGAAATAATTGCAACAGCAAGTTTGAAGCTATTGGACTTTCTTGGTTTCATGACTTTCTTACTGCATTTTGGCAGCTGCAATTTTGTTATACCACCACAAAGTTCAGTATTTCCAATCAATGACATCGCATTTGTGTTTTTGAAAACTCCTTTGATTGGTACCTCACCCTCTAAATTATTGAATGAAATATTCAAATTTTCTAAATTAGGAAGCTTCTCTAAACCCTTTGGAATGGGTCCTAATAGGTTATTTTGCGAAACATCTAGATGTTGAAGATCTTTCAAAGAAGCCATAGATGATGGTAAGGCTCCTTTAAAGGAATTCCCTTGCAGGTAAAGATGTTCCAAGATCAAACAATTTCCTATTGTTGTAAGAATTTCACCAGACAAATTATTGTTAGGGACATCTAGTTTATTGATATTTTTCTGATTACCTACTTCAAATGGAAGTTTGCCATTAAACAAGCTGTGTGACAAATTGAGGGATACTAGTTGAAGGGAAGAAGGACCAATAAGCTAGTGGGGTATGAATCCATTTAGGTTATTTTGTGAAATGTCAAAAAGCTGCAAATTTTGACAATTTACAACACTTGGAGGTATTGTTCCTTCAAATTCGTTTTCATCTAAATCAAGTTGGACCAACCGATTAAGGTTGCCTATGGAGGTTGGCATTTCTCCTAATAGTTTGTTTCCACTTAAACCCAATACTTGCCACTTTTGCAACCTCCCAAAACTATTGGGGATGCCACTTGTGAAGTGATTATAATGCATACCCAAGGTAATAAAGTTGACAAGATTCTCTAATGATGCAAGAATAGTTCCAGATATATCGTTGAATCCAAAAAACAATGCAGTGAGTTGGTTTGACAAGTTGGCTATAGAATTGGGCAAAACACCTAAATTGGTTTGTATTCAAATCCACCACTTCCAATTTGCTACAGTTTGTCAAAGATGTTAAGAAATCCCAGCCCCTTCCTAAGTTATTGTTACTTAAATCCATCCTATAAAGATCCGGCAAATTTCCCAAATTATTTGGAACTGATCCGAAGAAATTGTTGACACTTAGGTCAAGTGATTGAAGCTGTGATGCATTGCAGAATGAAATAGGGATTTTTCCAGAGAATTCATTTCCCCCGGAAACATGTATTTGGAGATTAGGAAGAGTAAAGCCTATGCTGGCGGGAAGTGTGCCATTAAGCTGGTTTTCTACTAATGAAATTATTTGAAGTGATGATATATTGTAAACGTAGAAAGGCACCACACCTGACAATCTATTGACACTAACTGAGAAAAGTATTAATCTTTTTTAAATATACCATAATTTTTTTTTTCTTAAGAAAAAAACTAACTACTAAACACACTTTTAAAAAAAGGTATGTACACACACACATGCACACACACTTTCTCATTCTATGGAACACATGTAACATGTTATATTAAGTTTAAATTATTATCTAAGTTTAAAATTATAGCATTTTTTTTTTTCAAATGTAAGTATAATGCCTATATTATTGAAACTTGAATTTTAAGGTAATCTTTTTAATATTTATCACTTTTATTGCTTTTTAAGGGTTTATATCTCTAATTTCTAATGCCTATTTGGTTTGTATTCTTTAGTCCAAAACTAAATATTTTAGCCCAAATAAAATAAAATTTCATACTTTTTAACCCAAAAATTAAGGAGAAAAAATGAATTTTTAAGCCCAAAACTGAAAAGGAAACTTAAAAAAAGAATCAATTTTGGGCCTAATTAATCCAAAATAGACCAAAGTTGACCGAATGGACCAAATTGGATCAAAGAGACCATATTGGACCAAAAGGACCATTGCAACAATAAATTTTACACTTAACCTTTTAGATATTATATAAATAGATTTATAAGACTTATATGTAATAAAATTTGTACGAACTATAGTATTACTAAAAAATAATTAGGAATTTTTTTATTATATTGTTGATGTGAAAGTAAGCAATTATTTCACTTTGTAAATGATATCATTTAAATGTTCTTTTTACTATTAAAAATTTAATTAAAATGAAAACGTTCATAAGATACATTATTCAAAAGATCTTATTGTTTGATTAATATTAATGTTAAAAATGCTTGAATGACTCCATGTACTAATAGATTTGGAAAAATAATTAAATTAACTCATTTAGTTATTTATTAGTATATTTTACAATTGAAATGGACCGAAATGCTATGCTAATGTGGCTCAATAAGAGCGTATCCACAATAAATACTACGCTTCAGCATTTAGATATTACTAGTCGCAGACCTGCGTGTTGTACGTGATAATTTTTTAGGTAAAATACTATTTTATTCCCTAGACTTTATAAAGAGTTTTTTTTTTTTAATAGTGTGGGGCCAAAGGACCTGGGTGCCCCGGCCTAATTCAAATACCAAGTCCAAGGCCCGTGCCGAAGAGCAGGAAATGGCCGAGGACAGATGGAAGGAGCCCAGGCCTCCAGATCGTACGACCGAAGACAGTCTTATCCTCGACAGACCACAAGCATGGGAGAGTAAGACGCCATGTCACCCAAGGTGGTCCATCCGAGGATCGCAAGGAAGATTTCAGGCCTTATGGGCTAGACATAGGGGGATAATAGAGAGACAACCCTTGGAAGAGCCGTCACCTCCGCATTAAATACACACAGCTAACACTTTGACCCCATTGGTGTGGATGTGACCCCTGGACAGCGCGATGGGGGCCACAACTGCTCAAATAGAGCGCCAAAAAGAATGGCTGAGAGGACGTGCACTCAAGGATAGGTCTGGATGATTGACAAGTGTAGAAGGGGGATAGACGGAAGAGGGAAATAAATAACAACGAAAGCCACCCGAAAAAGCAGGATGACAATTTGGAAGACACCTGAAAGCTCTAGTTGCGTAATATCAAAGGAGGAGAAGGAGAACTTATCCTCGGACCAGGCCCGAGGACAGACTTTCACCCCACCCCTACGCCATTGACGATCCTGCCCAACCGTTGACCAAGTCCTCGCAAAGGCCCAATTCTTGAGCTCGCTTCTCTACCAAATTCATTGTATTGGGCCTGTTGGGTTTGGGTTCGCTCACTTCTACAGTGAAAGACACCCCCCAAATCAGGACCCTACAATTGGCGCCGTCTGTGGGAAGAACTTGGGTGCTAGTGGGAATGATAATCGAACAAGGCAGGGCCAAACCCCCAAGAGGGAAGGATGATGGCCAACCTATTGGGCCGCAAATGGAGAACTGCCAAAAGGTTCCCAGCTCAACGGGTGTCTGGCGCCATGTGCGTGGCCCTCGCCCCCATTAGGGGCCGGACGACCCGCGAACCTCATGGGTGGCCCTCGTTGGACCCCGATGGAGGAAGACAGCGGCCGCACAAAACGCTTTCAAGGGGTTCCACGGCGGGAATAGTTTTTGGATATCGGTATTGGTGCCTTCTAACTCACTCGAGCAGTTGAATGGGGCTGTAGCGTGGGCGAATCCTCAGGAGACATAACCAAGGTATCGCATGGTCCTCGGACTCAAACCTATGGGAAAACTAATAACTCGTGACAAGTATCTAAGTATTAGATAAAACCAAGGTATTGCATGGTCCTTAGACTCAAACCTATGAGAAAACTAATAACTCGTGACAAGTATCTAGGTATTAGATAGAACCAAGGTATTGCATGGTCCTCGGACTCAAACCTATGGGAAAACTAATAACTGATGACAACTATCTGGGTGTTAGACAGAACCAAGGTATTGCATGGCCCTCGGACTCAAACTTATGGGAAAACTAATAACTTGTGACAACTATCTGGGTGTTAGACACAACCAAGGTATTGCATGGTCCTCGAACTCATACCTGTGGGAAAACTAGTGACTTGTGGCAACCATCTGGATACTATGCAGAACCAAAACTTATTTCCGCCAAGCATTAAGTACAGCCGTAGCTTCGCCTGGGTCCTCAGATCAGACAACGAAGGGAGATAGATGCCCTAGCCCCCTACGAGTCTCGGACAGAATCATGACGCGCCGCGACCTTCTCGGATTGCAGGTTTCAAAACTAGCATTTCTTTTTAAAAGGTCGCATAGTTCGTAACATGGAGCACATCGTCGTGTGCTCGGCTATTTTTGGAAAGGCGGAGGCGGTGCAAAAATACATGCGTAAGGAAAATAAGTAAACAAAAACATCTATGGAAAGTAATAACAGTAAAAAGAAAAAGATTTCGCCAAGTAAAAATCATAAATCCCTTTTCCATTAAATAAAATGTTTTACATCGATTACAAAATAGCCGAGGAAGGCCCGATTTACAACTAATTACAAAACAGCCGAGGACGGCATGTTTCACATCAATTACAAAATAGCCGAGGAAGGCCCGATTTACAACTAACTGCACAGTGGCCGAGGTGTGCTTGCGGCAAAGCTAGCTAATAAAAGGAAGAAAGCTAGTGGTGATGGTGGGTTCACAGTCCCGCTTCAGCAACCCCTAAGCTAGTGTGCTTGGCGCAGGTGGTGATAAGGAGAAGGAGGCGGGAGCATCTGAATTGGTTTCCACCTACGGAGGCTGCCCTGAAGAGAACCTGGCCCACCACACAATGTCGATACTTCTAAGAAGTCGCCCTTCATATGCCCCACCGGTTGCCTGCAACAGCGAGGATGCCTCCCTCTGACGTCACAATTGCTGCCCTCAACTTCGCTTCACTTTTTTCCCCTTCCTCTTTAGCCAACTCCTGCACATTCTTGGTTGACGTTTGGAGGAACATCAAGAACCTAGTACGGTTCACACTAGCTACGGTTCTTGGTCGAAGGAGGAGAGTGCTCTTTCTTGTCCGGTTGAAGAATAAGAGGGACTTTATCCCCAATTCTCTTTACCTCAGCTGCAACGCCCATGGTTTAGGTGGTAACCTTTTTATTCAAGAAAAGAGGAAACTTGGAACTTCCGAAGAGTTCCAAGGCTAATAGGTGTGGAAGATGTTCCTCTCAGGATGCCTTATATAGAAGGTGATATCTGGGGAAGCTCACTACCCACAGAGTTCAAGGAAAGAATGTCAAACAAAATGAATTTCACCCGGTTCCTAAGGGAGCCTTCAGTCTCCAAATCCATGCCGCTTCATAAAGGCACCATTGAATACGCCTCCTGTATTCCAAAGCAATCCGCGTTACCCCCGAAGATGAAGCATTAATGGCGATGCACCTCGTGCGTTGAAACGCCAAGAGCGTGCCATGGATAACCGAAGAAACTCTGGCACCCGTAAGAAGGCAAAACTCAACCGACCATGTTGTAGGCCCGAGAACGTCAAAATCCTCCTCCCCGTCTGAGGTTCCGGATCGCAGGATTTTGAGTGAGCTATTATGGGGCTAAAGGACCTGGGTGCCCCGGCCTATTTCAAATACCAAGTCCAAGGCTCGCGCCGAAAAGCAGGAAATGGCTGAGGACAGATGGAGGGAGCCTAGGCCTTCAGATCGTACGGTCGAAGACAGTCTTATCCTCGGCAGACCACAAGCATGGGAGAGTAAGACGCCACGTCACCCAAGGTGGTCCATCTGAGGATCGCGAGGAAGATTTCAGGCCCTATGGGCTAGACATAGGGGGATAGTAGAGAGACAACCCCTGGAAGAGCCGTCACCTCCGCATTAAATACACACAGCTAACACTCTGACCCCGTTGGTGTGGATGTGACCCCTAGACAGCGCGATGGGGGCCACAACTGCTCAAATAGAGCGCCAGAAAGAATGGTTGAGGGGACGTGCACTCGAGGATAGGTCTGGATGACCGACAAGTGTAGAAGGGGGATAGATGGAAGAGGGAAATAAATAACAACGAAAGCCACCCGAAAAAGCAGGATGACAATTCGGAAGACACCTGAAAGCTCCAGTTGCGTAATATCGGAGGACGAGAAGGAGAACTTATCCTCGGACCAGGCCTGAGGACAGACTTTCACCCCACCCCTACGCCATTGACGATCCTACCCGACCGTTGACCAAGTCCTCGCAAAGGCCCAATTCTTGAGCTTGCTTCTCTACCAAATTTATTATATTGGGCCTGTTAGGTTTGGGTTCGCTCACTTTTACAGTGAAAGACACCCCCCAAATTGGGACCCTACAAATAGTTTTATCATATTTTTCATAATCTTGTCTATAACGTTTTTTACCATTATCATATATTTATTGGCCGATGATTTGCATAACATAGACATTAAATAAGAGGTAGAACTATTCATTAGATTTTTTTTAAGTCATGGTGTATGAAGATTATGATTAAAGAACATCTCA
The DNA here is from genome assembly GCA_023055345.1 of Quercus wislizeni. Lineage (NCBI taxonomy): Eukaryota > Viridiplantae > Streptophyta > Magnoliopsida > Fagales > Fagaceae > Quercus > Quercus wislizeni. The sequence continues at coordinate 2,889,960 of JALGQJ010000006.1, read as the reverse complement.
TTTTTAGTTATGATATGATATATAATTTCCCTAGTTAGAGTTTGATTAGTTTTAAGTTTAAATTCAGTATTATTATATTTAATTGTTGATTGTTGATTTTATTGCACTATAAAGTTTTTAATGTCCACTGTATTGCCATCTCTATTTTATTTCTTACTCCTCTTGACCACCTTTTAATTTTCCAAATAATGGTTATTAATTGACGTTTGATTTCATTTCATTTTTTCTTCCTTCATTTATTCTTTATTACTTTGTATGTTCCCTTGCTAGTTGTAAATTTTATGGTTATCAATGAGAAATAGATAGCATGGATGGCTTAAATAGTTGTAGATGTAGTTACACTAGAGGTATGTCAAAAGGTTTTTTTTTTTTTTTTTTTTTTTTTTCAGGGAAATATGAAAGACACTTCTCTAGTTTGGTCTTAATCAATTAAGATATCCATAATATATTAACGGAAGTAATAATGAGCCTTAAATTTTTTTTAATGTATAAAGTGTTTAGGTTAGTGGTATGTCAAAGTTTTTATAAAAAAAAAAATTATAAAAATAATTCCAAGGAAATGTAAAAGGCTTTTTTTTTTTTGAAAAAAAGAAATTGTGACCTATGAATTGTAGAAATATGATTGTTTTAATTACCTTATTTTTAGATTTCATTATTAAGTTTTAAACATCTAAATTAAAGTAGATGAATATACAAATGCAAAATTATATATAAAGTTACAACCGCACAAGATAAATATATATAGATAATATATATTTATATATATATATATATATATATTGTGGGGAGGCATGCCCTGCACAGGGGTAACAAAATCGTGTGGGTGTTAGGTCTAGGACATGGCCAAGTCAATCCCACCCCACCCCAAAGCAGACAATACTCTTGATGGGCACTGCCTTCAAAAGTGCCTTTTTGTGGGGAGGATTTTTGTTCCTGGCCACCCGCAAGCTGTTTGTCTACTTTGGGACAAGCCCGCACGGTTTTTTTCTCTCAAGTGAGTATGGGAAGTCTTTGACAGTAGTCCCACATCGAAGAGAGAAGCGCCCCACTCATGCCTTATAAGCCTGGGCTCAAGACATGAGTATACCACTACTACACATGAGTGGGACGCTTCTCTCTTTGATGTGGGACTACTCTCAAAGACTTCCCATACTTGCTTGAGAGAAAAAAATCGTGCGGGCTTGTCCCAAAGCGGACAAACAGCTTGCGGATGGCCAGGACCAAATCCTCCCCCCACCCCCCCCAACACACACACACACACACACACATATATATATATATATATATATATATATTTTTTTTTTTTTTATTCATGAATCATTATTTCATTGTTTACTTATAAATATCCAAACTAAAGTTTTTTTTTTTTTTTTGAAAAAAATATATAAATTAAAATAGATGAATATGTAAATGTAAAATAAAATAAAAAGTTAAAACTACCCAAGATGAACATTTAACCACTGGTAGATATGTGTTTTTTGAAGACTAAAAGTATACTTGATTGCTTTAGCTAAAACTATATAACTATGCAAATATTGTTACAAGTGGTTCCATCATTTGCAAATTATCAAGTTTGGCAGCCTTATAAAACAGATATTTCATTTTGCAAAAATTTTTACATGAACTCCTCTTTTGTGACAATTTTTTTTTTCTTTTTGCCTAAACATCTTAAGAATATTAAGACTTAAGTTAACTCATATGGTAGTTGTAGAACACATTAATGATATTAAAAATAGAAAGGTTTAAATATTTAAAAAGCATTTTTAGTAGATTGTAATATAAAATATTTTTTCTCAATATTTTATGTAACTTTTCCCTTAAGATCAATATTGTTGACATCCTTTAAAGATGATACATAATATTTTTGAAAAGAAGAAGAAGAAGCAGAGATGATGCTAACACATAATATAAAATTATTAAGTTTGCATGATTTAAATTTGTGGCAAAAAAAAAAAATTAATGTATCTATGATAAAAGTTTTTATCTAAATGATATATACTAGTTCATATTTTTTTAGTCTTGATTCAAAAAATTCATTCTCAATAGCCTTTTATGTCTACAAATTACTCAATCTATAGGCCTAAACACATTCAAAGAGTGCTATTTAAATTACAAATTATATGACCCTTTATTACACAAATGTTTTGATTCCCCCAATGTATGGTAAAGTAAGGCAGGTTTATGTCTAGCCATTTTCTTGATTTGTGCTGCATAATTTAATAGTATGAAGGATGTGATTGGATTTAAATGTTGAATAAAATAAGCTAAGAAGAAAAAAGAGTAAAAATAAAATATATAACAATAAACATCAAATTATCCAAGTCATTCTATGTAATATAATTGTGGGGCCAAGGGATCTGGGTGCCCCGACCCATTTCGAATATTAAGCCCAAAGGCCTAATCGAGGAGGAAAACGTTCGAGGATGACTAAGGAAGGCCCAAAGCTACTAGAAGAAATTGCCGAGGAGCGTCATGTCCTCGGCGAATTGGTGTCCAGGAAAGAAAGGGCAACACACCATCCACCGCAGCCCTCCCCATCGTCCCCAAACAAAGGGACTAGCGTAGGGGGGCAGCTATGGGAGCATGGTGAAAGGGCTATTGCAAAAGAGTCTGTCACCTCCGCATTAAATGCCCGCAGTTGGCAGTCTGGTCGCATTAATGAAGGAATGACCCTTGAACAGTGTCATCTTGTCCACTGCAACTCACAACAAGTTGAGGGAGGCGCTGGATGGGATAGACACTCAAGTGGCGACCTGCACAATCGACAGGTGGACGGCCAAGATGAAGGGAGCAGAAGAATATATAACCAGAGAGATCTCACGAAGAAGGAGGATGACAATTCAGAAGACATCTAAAAGCTCTAGTTTTGTAGTATCAGAGGAGGAGAAGGAGAATTCATCCTCGAACAAGGCCCGAGGACAGACTTTCACCCCTCCCCTATGCTATTGACGATCCTGCTTCCCAACGATCTTGCTTGACCGTTGACCAAGTCCTCGCAAAGGCCCAATTCTTGAGCCCGCTTCTCTACCAAATTCATTGTATTGGGTCTGTTGGATTTGGGTTTACTCACATCTACAGTGAAGGACACGCCCCAAATTAGGACCCTACAATTGGCGTCATTTATGGGAAGAACTTGTGTGCTAGTGAGAACGATAATTGGGCATGGTGGGATCAAGCCCCCACGGAGCAGTCCCCCATCAGCCTGAGCCAACTAGATCCCAACAACAGGATAATTTCCCAAACCCTGAGCATGGTAGGAACGAGGAAAACGGAAGGTTTCGAGAGGGGAGCGTGGACACCACACAAACCAGCAGAAGCCACACCCGCGTGGGTAGTCACATGTCCCAGAAACGGGATGACGAACGAGCCATGCAGCAGGAGATAAATGACTTGAAGAGAAGGCTACGCTTTGCACAACGAAGACAATCCCCCCCCCCCCCGGCACTGACACACCCCTCGACGACTACAGGCAAAGATCCAAGACTCCCCCAAGCGAGACTTTCTCCCATGAGGAGGAGCGTCACCAAAAGCGCAAGCGTAGAAGTCCCTCTCCAAGGGGCATGGGGCACGACGCCATGAGCAGGGCCCTAAACCAGCTCTCCAGGTCACCATTCACACACCGTATTGAAGAGGCCGCGCTCCCTCGGCGATTCCAGCAACTCGCCTTCTCCATTTACAACGGTAATACAAATCACTCCAAAGATGAAGTGCTGATGTGCAAGGTTTTCCCGTCCAGCTTGGGACCGGCGGCGATGAGATGGTTCAACGGCCTGAAAGCGAACTTCATAGACTCATATAGGCAGCTAACCCAAGCCTTTGGTTCACGCTTCGTCACAAATAACAGAGCGCCTTAGCCCTTGAGCGCGCTGCTATCACTACCCATGCGCGACGGAGAGACCCTGAAAGCTTACTCGGGTAGGTACTGGAAAATGTATAATGAAATGGATGGAAACTTCGACGATGTCGCCATCAACACCTTTAAGAGCAGCCTCCCCGTTGAGCATGGCTTAAGGAAATCCCTGATAGGCAAACCCGCCACCAGCGTGCGCTAGTTGATGGACCGGATCGACAAGTACAAACGGGTAGAGGAGGACCAGATGCAGGGCAGAGGGAAGGAGAAGGTTATCCCTCAAGAGAGGAGGGATTTCAGGTCAGACCGGTACACAAACAGTCGTCCGATGAGAGAATTTGTGGGGCAACCAGAGACGACCAGTGCGCGAAACATCGGGGCTGTATTCCGAGAACCGGTATACCAGGTGCTGGAGAAAATCAAGAACGAACCATACTTCAGATGGCCGAACAAAATGGCGGGGGAGTCCACAAAGCGAAACCAAAACCTGTATTGCCAATATCACTAGGATCATGGACACACCACAGAAAATTGCAGGAACCTATGGAATTATCTGGACCAGTTGGTCCGAGAAGGAAAGCTAAGACACCTCCTGCACCATTCAAGCGGTCATCAGAACCAGGCACCTTAGGAGCCCCAGAAGGATGCTGCCCTAAGGCCACCTGTGGGGATGATCAATACTATCTTAGCCGCGCTTGGTAGGACAGGAGGCTACCCCTCACGAGTATTGTCTGTCGCTCAGCTGCTTACCGAAGAATCCCGATCAAGGCTGAGGAGGCCCAAAAGGAATCTTCACCCAGTCCTAAGTTTTTCAGAGGAAGACAAGGTCGGAACCACCCAACCCCATGACGATGCACTGTTGATCACCCTCAAAATCAGGGGCTACGATGTGAAAAGGGTGATGGTGGACGAGGGCAGCGCAGCCGAGATTATGTACCCCGACCTCTTCAAGGATTTGAAATTAAAACCAGAGGATTTGTTGCCATACAACTCCCCCTTAATGAGCTTCGATGGAAAGCTCGTCACTCCGAAAGGCATGATCAGGCTGCCCATCCAGACCGGCCCTGAGATCGTGGAGGTGAACTTTATTATAGTCGACACTTACTCTCCATACACAGCCATCGTTGGTAGGCCCTGGCTACATACCCTGGGAGCCATTGCCTCCTCCTTGCACCAGAAAGTGAAGTTCCCATCAGGAGATCGGGTCCTCGAGATCCGAGGCTGCCAACCCATGGCAAGACAGTGCATGGTGGCGGCCGTCTCACATCGGTTCGAGATGGAGTCCTCGACCCCCGAGGAAAAAGACTTATAGCAATCAAAAGCTCCAGCGCCACCACTTGAAATAACAGCCAAGGAGGCAAAATGCGAAGATCTAGAAAGAGTGGTCGTCGGAAGCGACGCGGAGAAGTTCTTTCAAGTAGGGGCCAGGCTGCCTCCTCAGGAGAAAGAAGAGCTAGTCGAGTTTCTCAAAAGGAACATCGACGTGTTTGCATGGGACGCTTATGAAACCCCAGGGCTCAACCCAGACTTCATCTGCCACCACCTCAATGTCAACCCCTCCATTACCCCCAAGAAGTAGTTACCCCGACGCCCATCCAGGGAGCATGCCGAGGCAATTAGAGAAGAGGTGACGAAACCTAAGCGTGCCGGTGCTATAAAAGAAGGTTTTTACCCCGAGTGGCTAGCCAACACTGTAGTGGTCAAAAAGAAAAGCGAAAAGTGGCGAGTTTGTGTGAATTTTACAGACCTAAATAAAGCATGCCCAAAAGACCCGTTCCCCATGCCCCGGATAAACCAACTAGTGGACGCCACCGCAGGCCATCCTCAGATGAGCTTCCTAGACGCCTTCCAAGGCTACCACCAAATACCATTGGCCTTGGAGGACCAAGAGAAAACAGCCTTCGTCACGCCCACTAGGAACTACCACTACAAAGTAATGCCGTTTGGCCTAAAGAACGCGGGTTCCACCTATCAAAAGATGATGACAAGGATGTTTGAGCCACGGTTAGGCAAAAAAATCGAAATCTATGTTGACGACATGGTGGTAAAGAGCAAGGTGGTCACTGAACACCTGGAAGACCTCAGTGACATTTTTGACGTCTTGAGAAGGCATAAGTTGCGCTTGAACGCTTCCAAGTGCTCCTTCGGCGTGGGATCAGGCAAGTTTTTGGGCTACATGGTCACAAATAGGGGAATCGAGGTCAACCCAGACCAGATCAAAGCCATTAGCGACCTAAAACTGCCACGAAATGCTAAAGAGGTCCAAAAGCTCACCGGGATGATCACCGCCCTAAATCGATTCATTTCCAAGTCGGCGGATAGATGCAGACCATTCTACCTTCTGATCAACAAGTGGAAGGGATTCGAATGGTTCGAGGAATGCACCGTGGCCTTCCAACAACTCAAGGAGTATTTGTCACGACCACCCATCATGTCCAGCCCTACGGCCGATAAAGTCCTATACGTGTATATCGTTGTGGTCCCCCACGCTGTGAGCTTGGTGTTGATAAGAGAAGACAACGGCCTCCAAAGGCCGGTCTATTACGTAAGCAAATCGCTACACGAGGCCGAGATCAGATACTCCCCCCTAGAGAAGGCAATACTAACTGTAGTCCATGCTTCAAGGAAGCTTCCCCACTACTTCCAAGCCCACACAGTAGTGGTCCTAACTCAACTACCCTTGAAATCTATGCTTTGGACCGCAGATTACATCGGAAGGATCACCCTGTGGAACACGATTCTGGGAGCTTTCGACATCAAGTATATGCTGTGAACCTCCATAAAGGGTCAAGTCTTGGCAGACCTAGTGGCTGAATTCGCCGAACCACCAATAGAAACACCAACCAAACAACACGGCAGGGAGGGAAAACCTGTCAGCATGGCCTCCGCGCCGAAACCCCCGTGTTGGAAAGTGTACGTTGACGGCGCAGCGAACCAGAGGGGATCTGGAGTGGGGCTAGTCCTCACCCCTGAGGGAGCCACCACAGAGAAATCCTTGAGACTGGGGTTCTCGGCTACGAATAACGAGGCCGAATATGAGGCTTTGATGCAGGGGATAGCTATGGTGCAGAAAATGGGGGGGAAAGCGGTAGAGATGTTCTCAAACTCGAGACTAGTAGTGGGTTAGGTGACAGGAGAGATGGAGGCCAAAGATGTTAGAATGCAAGAATACCTCAACCAGGTCAAGCGTCTCCGGCCAGGTTTCGACCTATTCAGTTTGTCACACATCTTCAGAAGTGGCAACACCCACGCAGACTCGTTGGCTACGCTTGCTACCTCCTCAGCGGGGCAGCTCCCTCGGATTATCCTCGTTGAACACCTGGGCGGGGCAAGCAAAGTTGCGAAAAACACAACCCATGTCCATGAAATCAGGGTAGGTCCCAGCTGGATGGACCACATGGTGGTGTTCCTCAAAGACGATATCCTACCCGAAGCAAAATCAGAGGCCGAGAAAATATGAAGAAACGCCACTCGATTCTGGTTGTCCAAGGATCATAAGCTATACAGGCGCTCTTACTCTGGGCCGTACCTGCTATGCGTTCACCCGGAGGCATCAGAGTTACTGTTGGAAGAGCTACACAAAGGGATCTATGGTAGTCACACAGGGGGAAGATCCCTGTCACACCGAGCCCTTACCCAGGGTTACTGGTGGCCGGGGATGCAAAAGGAAGCTCTGAAGTATGTTAGGAAATGTGACCAATGCTAGAGGTTTGCCCCGAGCATCCATCAACCAAGTGGAGTCCTCAACCCTTTGTCTAGCCCATAGCCATTCGCCCAGTGGGGCCTGAACATTATAGGCCTTTTTCCCAAGGCGGCAGGAAATAAGAGGTATCTGCTGGTCGGCACAGATTACTTCACCAAATGGGTCGAAGCGGAGCCACTGGCTAACATCAGAGACGTAGATGCGAAAAAGTTCGTCTGGAGAAACATCGTCACACGATTCGGGGTCCCTCAGATCCTCATCTCAGACAACGGGCTCCAATTCGACAGCAAGGCTTTTAGGAGATACTGTTGTGAACTGGGGATCACCAACCGGTACTCGACCCCAGCTTATCCTTGGGGGAACGGACAGGCTGAAGCCTCCAACAAGGTTATAGTCAATAGGCTTAAGAAAAGACTGGACGACGCCAAGGGAAGGTGGGTAGAGGAACCCCCACATGTCTTATGGGCCTATCGCATGACGCCTTAACGCTCAACGAGGGAGACACCCTTCGCCATGACCTATGGGGCCGAGGCTGTAATCCCCTTGGAAGCGAACTTTCCAACGCTGAGAACAAGTTCCTTCACCCTAAGCAGTAACGATGATCTGCTGGGGAAGAGCCTAGATCTGTTCAAGGAAAGAAGAGGAAGGGCAATGATCCACTTAGCGTATTACCACTAGAAACTCAAACGCGATTGCGACGCCAACGTAAAGCTGAGGCCATTGGCAACAGGCGACCTAGTGTTAAGGAGGGTTGTGGGAGCTGCAAAGGACCCAACATGGGGAAAGCTTGGGCCTAACTGGGAAGGGCCATTCTGAATTACTTCAGTAGTAGGAATAGGCGCATACTATTTACAAGATCTAGATGAAAAAGCTGTACCCCGCCCTTGGAATGCAAATAACCTAAAGATGTACTATTATTAATGAAGAGCACTTGTCCAACCCCGACTCATTTTTTATCCTGTCTGTGCGCTTTGTGTCATCCAAGCAAAAATCTAAGTATTAGACAGAACCAAGGTCTTGCATGGTCCTCGGACTCAAACCTATGGGGAAACTAGTTACTTCGAAAAAATATCCAAGTACTAGACAGAACCAAGGTCTTGCATGGTCCTCGGACTCAAACCTATGGGGAAACTAGTTGCTTCAAAAAATATCCATGTGCTAGACAGAACTAAGGTCTTGTATGGTCCTCGGACTCAAACCTATGGGGAAACTAGTTGCTTCGAATAAATATCCAAGTACTAGACAGAACCAAGGTCTTGCATGGTCCTCGGACTCAAACCTATGGGGAAACTAGTTACTTCGAAAAAATATCCAAGTACTAGACAGAACCAAGGTCTTGCATGGTCCTCGGACTCAAACCTATGGGGAAACTAGTTACTTCAAAAAATATCTAAGTGCTAGACAGAACCAAGGTCTTGCATGGTCCTCGGACTCAAACCTATGGGGAAATTAGTTACTTCAAAAAAATATCCAACTGCTAGACAGAACCAAGGTCTTGCATGGTCCTCGGACTCAAATCTATGGGGAAATTAGTTACTCCCACGAATAGTTCGCACAAAAAGTGAGACCAGCCTAAATGCACACCCCGCGGCTTTGAATTTTGGGGCTCCAGGGCTCTAAGGCCAGCATGGTGCATACATACATTATCGTTTTCGGGTGCATAACCTATACTAATATTGATAACAAGTAATAAAAACGAGCGAAATGAAAAGAAGAGAAAAGTTTTTATTCATTTAGGGAAAAAGCCCCATTACAGCATAACACTTTGCTAAAAAAAAAAAAAAAAAAAAAACCAGGACTACGCTAGGGACTTGTCCTTGATCCCCTCCAGGGAAGGCTGCAGTAGGAGAGATCTTGGGATCTTTGGAGCCCTTGGCAAGGGGAACCGACTAAAGGGGCTCAACAACGATAACCGGCCCTTCGATGTAAGAAACCGGATCGCCACTTACAGACCCTGCTGTCTCCTTGGGCGCATCAGGATCCTGACTCTCATCGGCCCTCGCCATCCCAGAAGGACCACTCCTTTTAGCGGGCACCTAGGGGGAAATTATTTCTGGGGCAACGTTGGGGCTGGCGACCTCAACCCCTTCTAGATTATCCCGTACCTCGGAGCTGGGGGTAGCATTTTCCCTAATAGTAGGGGGATAGAATACGCACTCTGCCTTCCACAGGTCGGACGAGGCATCAACACTAGCCTGTTTTAGGGCCTCGTTCCAAACCTAGGAGCAGTAAAGTCTGCATACCCCAGGAACCTAAGCCTTCAGGGCAGCCTCAGTCTCTGCCACCCCCGCGTCATAGGCCTCCTCCTCGGCCTTCTCCTTGGAGCACTCGGCCTCTGTCCTGGCGAACTCTGCCTCCTCCTTGGCCCTTACAGCCTCATCCCTAGCCCATATGGCCATATTCTTGGCCCCCTCTGCCTCGGCTAGCTTTTTCTTCAAATCGAAAATCTACTCCTTAGTAATCTGAAGTTGTTCCTCGGCCTCTAGCAGACGCCTTGTCTGATCCTCGGCCTGCTTTTGGGCACCGGCCAGGCCCACTTCAACACTATCCTTGGCCCTGGTTACCTCCTTCAAGTCCTCCCTTACTTTTAGGAGGTTGGCCTCAGAGTTCTTAAGGGTCCGCGTGGCATCCAAACGCTTTTCACGCTCAAGGTCCAAGGTCCTGCCCTAGTTATTGGCCATCTCCTCCATCTTATAGGTGGCTTGAACAGCCTACCATTAGAAGTAAGCAAAGTATAAATTGAGGACTAGGAAGCTAAAACCAGAAAGGCTGTGGGTACCAAAGATCTTACCATGCCGAGGTACCTCTTCATACTAAGGAAAAGCTCCTTACTCCGCAGGTTTTTTAGATCCTCCATATAGATGGGGAGTAGGAGGGACTTCTCCACGGCATCGGCCACATAAGTGCCCTTTCCTTTATTGAAGTCCCTAAGGGAAGTATTGTCCATCAGAGGCTCCCCATGGAGCATTGGAGCAGGGAGCCAGGCTTGGGGCTCGGGTTGAACATCTACTTCCTTTTCCTGACCTTGAGACGCAACCCTTAGCTATTTCGAAGCCTGCCGGCCCTCGTCCTCCTCATGAGAAGCACAGGATTTTCCCCCGCCCATGGGTTCTTTTCCCTTGGCAGACCTCTTCCTCTTGGGATCAGCCGGCTGGACGGCGGGGAGGAGTTTGGCAGGTGGCAGCTAGGCGGACGATGACCTGGTCTGGGGGTGTTCGGGCTTGGAGGGGGGAGGAGGGGGAAGCTTCGGCTGTGATTTCCCCGGCGCATCTTTCCCCGGCTAGCCCTCGAGCAAATCATGAAGGCTCGCGGACGGCTTCCTCTTGAAACCCATGTCGGTCTGCGAGGAAGTCCTTTGGAGATCAGCCTCAGACAAATTACGGTCGCCTATGTCACCAAAAGGATCCTCTGGCGTATCCATAGCTCGAATGCGCCAAATTCGTCCTCGGACTTGTCTAATTCGATGACCTGCTCCTGGACTTCGTCCCTACCTTCCTCGGTCTCTACGGCCTGTTGAGCGGAAGACTCTCCGGGGAGGAAAAAACCGTGCTCCATAACTGTTATCTTTTAGAGCCGAGGGTCTTTGGCCCTAATTACGGACTTCGACGCCGCGAAGGATCTTTAAATGGGATTGTATCCAAGGATCTTGTGGGCAGCTCGGACTTGGTGGTCGCTTTAGTTCACAAAAACCTCTACGCGAAGAACAGTCTCTAAATCAGCCCGGTTGACCAAATGAAGGTGGCGCTCGAAGGCGTGGGGATCTGCAAAAAGTGAAAATGTACCTTCGTTAGCAACCACGCAAACGCCCATTACGGCAACATCAAAGAAATAACCCTCCCCTACTCAAAATACCCCACCTGGCGTCCCCTCCTTAACCGGGCAGGGTAGGCTGTCATGCCACACCCCCAACACGATAAGGAAGTCTTTGTTTAGACCCTTGCTGGACTCTGGGAGACACTGAATAAGGCGGACCCTTTCATCCTTCGCCTTTATGTAATAGGTTTTGCCCTTGAGGTACTGGAGATTATAACACCAGTTTACATCATGGTGGGTCAACCTCAGCCCCATCTATTCGTTTAAGGCATCCACGCTGCCCAGGATCCTAAACATATTGACAGCGCACTGGGTGGGCGCTAGTCGAAAATGCCTAAGATAATCTCTCACCACGGGGCGCATAGGGAGCCTCATGCCCCTTTCTAGGAAGGCGATTATAGGAATCACTACCTCACCCTCTCGCCTCATAATGTGCCAGTCTCCCTCCTTACAGTACCTCAAGCCCACATTGTCGGGTATCTTATAATCGGCGAAGAATTTCTCCATCGCCTCCTCCGACTCAACTAACTTCTTAAATCTACCCATCCTTGGGACCAACTAAAAATCCAAAGAAAGACGAAGGAAAGGAATGGACAGGACAAGAAAGGACTTAGAAGGGAGGAAATGTTAGTTAAAGAGAAAAGAGAACTTACATAAATGAGGAAAAGCTCCTCGGACAGGCTTTTTATGCTGAAAGATGGCGTGAGTTCGACTGGGCACTTGACCAAATTCAAGGCATGTACGCAAGAGCTCTTGCATGCAAAAGTAAAATGACAGACTTGTTCGAATGGGTATTTATACCCCCAATTAAGGTAACCGCCTGGTTTTTCGCGCCCATAAAGGCTGGAGGAATCCCTACCATTTGATTGCCATCACACCGTCCAACATGGGGAACACAGAGCCACCAGAATTTAATGAAGGCACGCTTAGGATACCGAAGCACCAACAACGTGTCGTAAGCAAGCAAAAAGCCTTAAGCGCTAACAGATGATAGGACTTGACAAGTCAGTAGGGTAGCCCGAAGACATCAAAACCCTGCTCCCCGTCCGAGGTTCCGGACAGCAGGATTTTGAGGGGCTATTGTGGGGCCAAAGGATCTGGATGCCCGAGCCCATTTCGAATATTAAGCCCAAAGGCCCAACCGAGGAGGAAAACGTCCAAGGATGACTAAGGAAGGCCCAAAGCTACTAGGAGAAATTGCCGAGGAGTGTCATGTCCTCGGCGAACTGGTGTCCTGGAAAGAAAGGGGAATACACCATCCACCGCAGCCCTCCCCATCATCCCCAAACAAAGAGACTAGCGTAGGGGGGGTAACTATGGGAGCATGGTGAAAGGACTATTGCAAAAGAGCCTGTCACCTCCGCATTAAATGCCCGCAGTTGGCAGTCTGGCCGCATTAATGAAGGAATGACCCCTGAACAGTGTCATCCTGTCCACTACAACTCACAGCAAGTTGAGGGAAGCGCTGGATGGGACAGACACTCAAGTGGCGACCTGCACAATCGACAAGTGGACGACCAAGATGAAGGGAGCAGAAGAATATATAACCAGAAAGATCTCACGAAGAAGGAGGATGACAATTCAGAAGACATCTAAAAGCTTTAGTTGTGTAGTATTAGAGGAGGAGAAGGAGAATTCATCCTCAGACGAGGCCCGAGAACAGACTTTCACCCTTCCCCTATGCTATTGACGATCCTGCTCCCCAACGATCCTACCCGACTGTTGACCAAGTCCTTGCAAAGGCCCAGTTCTTGAGTCCGCTTCTCTACCAAATTCATTGTATTGGGCCTGTTGGGTTCGAGTTCGCTCACATCTACAGTGAAGGACACGCCCCAAATTAGGACCCTACAATAATAATATTATATTATTATATACTATATGTATAATGCAATAGGATAATATTTAATCAAAGAGAATATAAAAGATAACAACTTCAAACACAAAACTAAATTGAATCAACCCAAAATAGAATTCGAATTAATACAAAAATTCATCAACCTAAAGAATTGATGCAATAAAAAAATCAAACAAGAAATGAAAAACAAATTGAGAGAGAGAGAATGAAAACTATGCATAGAATGAAAAAAAAAAAGTCAAATTTATAGTAAGATGTTGAGAACAATAAGAGTCAAAATAAAGGAAAATAAAAAGGTAGAGAAAGAATGATATTAAGGTAGAAAGTAGTGGGGAGATGAAGAGGTAAAAGGAATGGAAAGTTTTGGAAAACTAATAATAAAATTAATGGTTAAAAGATATTTTAATTTTTAAATAATGGAGTTTTTAAGTCAGCGTATATGAGAAAATGTTTTAAAAAATATATAAGAAAAATTGGAAACAAAAAATGATGACGTGACTGATGATGTGGCTCAATGTGAGCGTAGTAACATTAAATACTATGCTTCAACTTTTAGTAATATATAGATATAGACTAGTCGTAAACCCACGCCATTCGTGGGAAAATGTAATATAGTTATTTAATAAGAAAATAATGTAAAATCTATAGGTTAAATAGTGCATGTGTTATTTAAGAGTATTTTCCATTTTTATAAGTTTAATGTAATGAAACATATATAATGTATTTTGCATTCAATAATACATGGTTCATAAGTATAATGCTTATTTCGACAATACATGTATAAGGATGTGGTGTAAAACTCAAGTTTTACCCTTCCAATCCTAACATACCACATCATCATATTACGTATTAAAGAATAGATACAATTACACTCAATCAATTCTAATGCTCATTTGAAAATCCAACTTAACTATGATTTTATTGAGATGTTATTGTGTGTGGTAAGATGTATTGAGTTTTAAGTGAAAAACTGATGTAGCAATCTCTTATTGAATAGTGTAAAATATGGGTTTTACATCCCATCCTTACTAAATTCGGACTCATATATAATTTAGTAAGTATAATGCCTATTTTAGAATTGTAGCATTTTTCTTTTCTTTCCATATATAACTATATTGCCCATATTATTAAAACTTGAATTTTAACGTAATATTTGAATATTTATCATTTTATTGATTTTTTTAGGGTCTACATCTCTAATCTTTAATGCTTTTTGTTTGTATTTTTTTAGTCCAAAGCTAAAGAGTTTGGTCCAAATAGAATAAAATTTCATACTGTTCTACCCAAAAATTAGGAGGAAAAAAAATGAGCCAAAAACTAAAAAGGCAACCTATAAACATAATCAATTTAAGGTCCAATTAGTTCAAAATGTACTAAAATAGACCAAATAGGATTGAAGTGAACCGAATTAGACTGAAGTGGACCAAAGTAAACCGAAGAAGACCAAAATGGAACTAATTGGACAAAAGTGGACCGAATGGATTGACTTGGACCGAAATGGACTGATTGGAATTGAAGTGAACCAAATGGACTAAATTGAACAGAAATGCTATGCTAATGTGACTCAAAAAGAGAGTAGTAATAATAAATATTGTGCTTCAGCTTTTAGATATATAGATATAAAATATAGATTAAGATTATATTCCCCTCAAGCATACAAGTCTTGCCCATGATTAACATAAAATCTTGTTTTATTTTTCTTTAAGAAAACTTGTATGTGCAAAGTGAAAAGAGACTAGGGGCTGTTTGGTACCTGTGTTTAAACAACAATTTTCAGTATTTAAACAACAATAACACTTTTAACACGTATCTATATATCTAAAAAATGAAGCGTAGCAATTATTGTTGCTACGCTCCCATGGAGCCACATCAACGATCACATCATCCACTTATTTTCTATTTATTTTTTTCTCTTTTAAAAACTTTATTCTTCCTATTCTTAAAAGTAAAATAAATAATAATAATAAAAAAAAAAAAAAAGGCTTCTTCTTCTCCCTGTTAGTCCACATTTACTGTTACACTTTCCCCAACCTTTCCACTTCCTCCAACCTTTTTCCTCCCTTTTTGCCTCTTCATCGCCCCACTACTCTCTACTTTACCATTACACTTCATCATTTTTTTTTTCTTATATTTTTGCTCTTCTTCTCTCCCATTTTATTTTTGTATAAATTCGATATCATTTCTCTCATTCAATCCATATTTTTCCTACAAAAAAACTGTGAGTGCTCTCTCTCTCTCTCTCTCTCTTGGTGGATTTTTGTTCTTTCTTATAACTCTAATTAAGGTTGATGTTTTTTTTTTTTTATAATATATGTTTTGGTATTGTATTTTTTAAATTTTACGTCACAAAGTCTTCTCTCTCTCTTTTGTAGTTTTGGTTGAATTTTGGTTTGGGTTAATACTTAGTTTTTTTGGAAATAGGAATTTGCATTTACATAGAAACAATCTACATGGCTATGAGTTTGAATATGCCTACCAATTTTCTGAGTAATAAATTATTATAAAGTCTATTTTTTATTTCTTTGGTTTCATTTTAATTTTGGTTAAAATAACATTGTAATTTTGTGATGAGTTTTTATTATATTGATAATCTCCTTATTCCTTAAGAGATGAGAAATTTGAATAATAAATTTGAAACTTATAAAGTTTAGTTGCATATTAGGCAAATATAACACTACAAAAGAAATTAGAAGAAGACGGTTCACCTTAAAAAAAAAATATTAATTAGTGACTTTTATGACTTTTAGGCTTGCTAAATTCCACAATCAATGACCATTATGATACAAATTTGAATGAGCTTTTACTTTATCTTTCCTACAAAATCCCTTCCACTGGTTTTGCAATAAGCACAAAGGGTCAAGGCGCAAACACAATTTATGGGCTTGCCATTTGTCGTGGTGATATCTTAGAGAAAGATTGCAAGAGTTGTATTGTTAATGCAACCAACGAAATTCGGTCACATTGTCCCAATAATAAAGGTGCAATAATATGGTACTATTACTGCACATTGAAGTATCATAATTTGGATTTCTTTGGCCAAATTGACCGTGACACATTGTTCTTTGCAAATACCCTGAAAACATGAATACTAACCAATTGATTAGACAAAAGAAAGGAGAGTGGTTCGCCCAACTCACAGGGCAAGGTTCCGTTAATGCACAAATGTTTTCAACCGGAGACTTCGATGTTGGAGACAATTACAAACTCCACGGGTCAGTTCAATGCCCTAGAGACCTTTCAAGCTTAGACTGTATGAAGTGCCCAATGATTCAATTGGGTTTAGTCCAAAATGTTGTGACTTGAGTATTGGAGTGCAGATCTTTAGTGCGACTTGTGACTTAAGATTTGAGACTTTCTTCCACAAAGTATAAATTTGGAAGTTGAAGTATCCTGACATCAATTCTACTATCAAAATGTAACGTGTAATTGGAATATACTTGTTTGTGGGTGATGTACTTTTCTACTTTAAGAGTTGGTGATGAACCTTTGTCCTTTACAAGTTTTATCCAAACTGGTACACAACTGAATAAGATTTGCTATAGTTCCTTAATTTTATTTTTGACTAAGCTATGCAATGTATGTGGGAAAAAATCAACATAAGATAATACTCTCTAGGTTGCATCAATTAGCACAAATAGTAAAATCTATTTATATATATATATATATATATATATATAAAAGTTGAAGCGTAACATTTATTGTTGCTACGTTTCTGTTGAGCCATATCAGCAACCACATCAACTTATCATTTACTGTTACACTTCCTCCAAAATTTCCCCTTCCTTTTTGCTTCTTTATATCCTCACTACTCTCTACTTTACCGTTACACTTCATCATTTTTTCTTTCTTATATTTTTACTTTTTTTTCTCCTCATTTAATTTTTGTATAAATTCGATATCATTTCTCTCATTCAATCCATATTTTTCCCATGAAAAAACGGTGAGTACTCTCTCTCTCTCTCTCTCTAGATTTTTGTTCTTTCTTACAACTCTGATTAAGACTGATGGTTTTTTTTTTTTTAATTTTTAAATATGTGTTATGGTATTGTGTTTTTAAAATTTTCCAATCACAAAATCCTCTCTTTCTTTTGTAGGTTTGGTTGAATTTTGGTTTGGGTTAATGCTTAATTTTTTTGGAAATAGGAATTTGAGTTTATATAAAAACACAATGTACATGGCTATAAATTTGAATATGCCTACCATTTGTTTGACTAATAAATTATTGTAAAGTCTATATTTTATTCCTTATTTCATTTTCATTTTGGTTAACATAAATTGTAATTTTGTGATAAGTTTTTATTATATTGATAATCTCCTTATTCTTTAAGAGATGAGAGATTTGAATAACAAATTTGAAACTTATAAAGTTTAGTTGTATATTAGGCAAATATAACACACTACAATAAAAGTTAGAAGAATATGATTCACTTTAACAAAATATTAATTAAACATACAAAAAATAATATTATGATATATTTGTAGAGATAAAAAATACTTGTAGAAATCTTTTTTTTTTTTTTTAAATAGATAATACTTGAAGTAATTGTTACTTTTTATAAATTATACTCCATTACATAATATTTATATATTCTCACGCATCGCATGAGCCTGCGACTAGTTTTTATAACACTTAAACATATATTTTCACAACACTGAAAACTGAATAATAATACTAGAGCCCTATATTTTAATGTTGACTTCAACCCCAAAATCACCACACCCCAATAGAAATAATATCACTAATTCATATCCCCTCTATCTTCATATAAAAGTTTTGGTTTCTACATGAATTAAATAGCTAGCTAATTTAGACATGTACATCTAACACAGTTATGAGTTATCTAACACGTACACTCCTGATCTAGATCCGATATCTTTGTAATTAAGCCCATCTTGAAATGTTCTCATTTATTCTACAAAAAAAAAATACCCCCCATTTCGTATCGGCGTTGGCACGTGGTTCTTCAAATATTTGTGCCACGTTGCCATTGATTTTTTACTAATCGTTCAAGAACTGCACTTTAAATGCGTTACTAATTGTTCTCATGCACTAGATATTGAGGCCAGCACTTGGCAGGAAAGGTCGTTTCATTGTGAACATTCTTTCGCTCAAGGCTTAACTTGAACATCTTTCATTGCACGCATTCTGCTCGAGAAAGATTCTCAATGATGGTTTCCTAATACCAGTTTTTTGAAGATGCACAAACACTCTGGCTCAGAGCACTGAAGACTGAAAAGTGAGTTTCTTACTTCTTTTTTTTATTTTATTTTATTTTATTTTAAATAATGTTCAAATGCTGTTAGTATGCATTACTATTACAAAATGTGTTTGATTCAAGGTTGTAAATTTATCAAATAACTCCTGACTTTATTCCTATTAGCATGTATTTTGTGCTGTGCTATATCCTTAATACATGTCTACATTTTTTTTTTTTTTTTTCATAGGAATATACATGTCTACATTAAAACTACTTTGTCACAAACATGTTCACTTTCCAAACTCCGGTTTGATTTATTTCCAACAAAGAACATGCACATAAAAACAGCAAAGGTTACGCTCAACACGGCTATTTAAGGGGGATTTCCTGCAATCTGATTTCTTCGCAAAGTTCCATGATCCTGCAAAAATAGTAGTTAGTTATGTTTTCCATGTTGAGACTATAAGAATATTTCATGATACAAGAAACAAAAACAACATTAGGAAAAAACTAATAATAATCCAAAGTGGCTTAGACTTGGTTTAATCTTTCCATCATAATAAAAGCACCAGAAAATTTACTTGTACTAGAGGATCAGGTACCTAAAAAAGTTTTGTGTTTGTGGTTTGAAAGAATCATGCTATAGTACCTTGGTTATTATCCATAAATCCCTATACCAAGAAAAGCATTTTTGATATGATGTAGCTCCCTGGTGACATTCTCCGTATTCATTCTTTCTTGTGGTGATTCCAATGAACAAGCATGGCCGACCTTGAAAACTGAAAGTAAGCACTTGTGCATATTAGCATTCATCTGGCGTAGGTTCTCAATGTGGTTTTTTCCTTCCTCTGCCTCTAGATCCTTGTGATCATAATTTTCATGGTTATCTTCTTCTGTTTCTGTTTCATCTAGTTCTCTTGTGGAAGGGTTTGGGTCCACAATCTGCAAAAGTCTTTCTGGAAATGCCATCCTAACAAAGTTATGGAGGTTGAAACTATCTTTAAACATTTCGTCAATGGGTCTTCATCCCGTGAACATCTCCAACACTAGTATTCCATAGCTATAGACATCACCCTGCCTTGACGCCTCACCACCCATTCCGTATTTTGCAATTCATATGTTTCACATGCTTAGTTAATATGAGGGAAATTTCATATAGCAGCTTAATACTTGCTTTTTGTGATCTGAGATACAATATTTAGAGGTTAAATGCTTTTTTTAATATTTTGAAAATATGTGATAGAGAAACTGGTGCAAACACGAGGTACAAGCCCCCAATTACACGCACATATAGGAGGAAGGGCAAAAAGAAGACGGCCCAACCTGTGGCCTTATGGATGGAGCATACTAGTTATTGGGCTTGAAATTAAGCAAGCTCGAGCATTTAATGATTAGGGTTTCTTTATGCATTTTTATTATTAGCTATTTAAACACTTTTTCAGATTATTGTAAGACAGTTTTTGAGAATTATTAAAAAGAACGTGTGTTTTTTTTCACTGGTGCCAACCCCAGTTTGCTTGGTGCTGACTCCAAGCAGCCCTTAGGTGCTAACTCCTAGGGTTTATCTTTTATTCTCTTCTTAGTTTGGTTGTCCTACGTCAGTTTTGGTATCAGAGCAAACTTCCGGTCCATACAACACAACACAACCGTAGGCAACCAATAGAAAGACCATCAAAAGAGCAAGCCAGCCAATATGACACTACCTTTCAAGTATTTGCCCCATGAGATCTTTAACAAACCCAAACCATCCCCAGCAATCCGTGTATACCCCGCAGCCCCCCATGAGTTTTTCATCCCCAAGCCAATAGAGAAGCCAGTGACGCCTCCCAAACTGGTGACCACCATTCGTGCCCGCCTCTGATCACAGAACCCACAACCCACAAACCACGAGGAAAAAAAAAAAAAAAAAAAGGCCCACGCCGAGACCCATCAACAACGTTGACCCACGACCGCCGAGATTGACCCACCAGCCGCCAAAACCCATAGACTAGCACTTCGCCGCCACCAACACCATCTTCACCTTTAACCACCGTCGTTGAGGACGTCGACCACCACCAATGCCAAGACCCAAGACATTGCGCCGCCACTCCTCTACGATTCGAGCCACCACTGTCTTCCCCATCTTCGTGCTGCCACAGCCGTTAATCCCTAGCGCCGCATCCATCACCAAGCCTCTTTTCAGTTTAGAGAATGTCGTCTCTTTTAGTTTCTATGGTTTCCTTTTGTTTTAAGTCTGTCCTGTAGTTTGCGTTCTTTTTAAGTCTATTGTTTGCTTTCTTTAAGTCTGTAGTTCCTTAAGTCCAGCAGTGTATTTTATTATTTTGCAACCAAAAAAAAAAAAAAAGGAAAGGTAAAAAAAAAAAAAAAAGAAAGAAAGAAAGAAAGAAAGTACTGTTACTGTGACACTGCCCATTGCATGTGTTGGGCCTCCTTAAATTGCTCTTCACAGGTTCACTTGTCCAAGTCAGATCCACTTACTTGAGGAGCTAAGCCCGTGACTATCTAGTGTGAAAGGTTGGCCACTGACTAGGGTACAACTCTTACTCTTTTTTGGTGGATTCAATTTTGTTTCATTGAAAAATATTATCTTTATATTTTTTTTATGTGCATATCCCACCATACCCCATTGGCCTACCCATTTTGTGCTCAAGTTATCTATTTTATTATTTGTGCTTTCTTTTGGTATCCATTCTAATAATTATAAAAAAAAAAAAATAATAATAAAAAAAAAAAAAAAAAAAAAAGCCAATTTCTTTGAAATATTTGATTCTCATTATTAATTGTGGAGCTTATTGGAAATTGACTTTTATTTGGGCTATCTCTCAATATTGTGAACTCTGTCACTACTTGACTACAATTTACTCCTTTGATTCATTGATCTAATCTCTACATGCACTCTTGCTTGACCTTAATTTTACATTGAGAATTGGTTACTTGAACTTTTGTGAATCTCAATTGCATTCAGAAATATAGTGTGCATGCATTTACGTAGTGGTCACATCATGTCAAACTCTGAATATCAATCCACTTTTGAACCTAGGCCCTCCTTAGAGCAAACCATAGACGACCTAGCAAAAAATGTCCATAATTCAATGGATAGGGTTGAGTAAGTTAAAGCATCTCAAAGAGAAACCAGTAACCATGAAGGAGATAACATGCTTAGGCAAAATCACCACGGTTACTTTAATAAGGCTCCAAACTTTGAACATAATCACTATAATCACAATGACCCTAGGGATTTTGATGATAGTATGTTCAAGGAAAAGATAGAAGCACCACCTTTGATGGCTACCTAGACCCATGAGTTTTCACTGATTGGTTACGTCAGATGGATAAATTCTTTGACTACTACCATTGGGCTGAGAATAAGAGAATGAGGTATGTCAAGATGAAGTTAATTGGAAGAGCCAACCTCTTTTGGGAGGACTTTGAGGATACCCTTAGGTGACGACATGAGCCCCCCATTACTGATTGGCTTACGATGAAGGGTGTACTCTCAAGGAATTATCTTCCTTCAACTTATAGGAGCTCCCTCCTTGAGGAATGGGATCGCCTAAAGCAAGGTACTGCTCCTATGGTTGAGTATATAGAGAAGTTCAAGGAGTTCAAGAGGCGAATTTGAATAGTCAAGGAAGAGGTTATCACACTCAATAGGTTCAAGAAAGGTTTAAATGCTAACCTACTAGGCGAGATTATCACCCGATGAGTCACTACCTTAATAGAAGCATATAACCTCGCTAGGAATTGTGAATTAGCATCCAAATCTATCTTTTGGCGACGTTCTGAGCTTCGAAGTGTTCCCACCAACCCTCAACCTTTTGGTAGCAAACCTAGGCTTGCCTTACCCCCTAAGGCCAACCCCAATAGCACCATAATATAAAAAAGGACAAGGGAAAAGGTGTGGTCAATGAGCCTTCAAGATTAGGCTCTCGCCTCCAATGCTTCAAATGCAATGGGGTTGGACACATCGTAGCTAGATGTCCCTCTAGGACCCTTGTTATTCAAGAGGATGATGAAAAGGTAGAAGATGTTGAGGAGTTGGTGTATGATCCAAATGTTGAAGAAACCTAAGATGTTGAAGCAGAATGGGAAGATGATCCTAGCTACCTTGCATGCATTAGAGCCTTTTCTCCCCAGGTTGATGATTTCAAGAACTTTGGTGTCCCTAGAGTGAATGTGGTAAGGTGTGCTTTGGCAGAGCAAAGAGGCACTGATGATTGGCGAAGGAGTGCCATCTTTCAAACTTACACTAAGTGTGGAGACAAAACCTACAAGGTTATCATAGATTGTGGAAGTTGCATTAATGCAGTGTCTTCTAGCTTTGTTTCCCGCCTAGGCTTGAAATTGACCCCACACCCTAACCCATATAAAGTTTCTTGGGTAGATACCTCCTCCATAGCCATAAAAGAAAGATGTGTTGTCCCACTTCAATTCCTCACCTACAAGGCTGAAATATGGTGTGACGTAATTCCCATGGATGTAGGGCATATCATCTTAGGTAGACCTTGGCTTTATGATTTAAATGTCACCCTTCATGGGGGATCCAACTGAAGGTAAGAAAATTGTGCTTAATCCTTTGAAACCCAAGCCAATCGACATGAGCAAGAAGATAGAAGCACCAAAGGCGAAGGGCCTGAACATCATAAGCCCAAAGGCATTTGAAAGTGTAGCTGTCCAAGAATCTATTGTGTTTGTTTTAGTTGCTAGGAAACTTCATGGAGAGACCCGTGAGGAGCAACCTGAAGAAGTGAAGTCAGTGCTCCAAGAATTTAACGATGTTTTCCCTGAGGAACTCCCTGACCATTTACCACCCATGCGTGACATACAACACGCAATATATTTTGTGCCCAAAGCGACCCTACCTAACTTGCCTCACTATAGGATGAGCCCTGTAGAGCATGTCGAGTTGTAGAGGCAAGTAGACTTAAGAAGGGTTTTGTTCGTGAAAGCATGAGTCCTTGTGCAGTCCCTACACTCTTAACTCAAAAGAAAGATGGAACCTAGAGGATGTGTGTTGATAGTCATGCCATCAACAAGATCACTGTGAAATATCGTTTTCCTATCCCTCGATTGGATGACATGTTGGATATGATGGCTGGAGCAACGATCTTCTCCAAGATAGACTTGAAAAGCGGCTATCATCAAATTAGGGTTTGTTCTGGCGATGAGTGGAAAACTGCCTTCAAGACGAAGGATGGTTTATATGAGTAGATGGTTATGCCTTTTGGATTGTCCAATGCTCCTAGTACCTTTATGAGAGTGATGACTCAGGTGCTCAAGCCTTTTATGGGGAAATTCTTGGTTGTATACTTTGATGACATCCTCATCTATAGTAAGTCTAAGGAGCAACACTTCGACCACCTAACTCAAGTTTGTACTACCGTTAGGAAGGAGAGTTTATATGGTAACCTTAAGAAGTGCTATTTCTTCACTGATAGAGTCATCTTCCTAGGTTTCATAGTATCCTCTGAGGGAGTTTCTGCTGACCCCCAAAAGGTTCAAGCGATTTTGGAGTGGCCCGAGCCTAAAAATATCCATGAAATTCAAAACTTCCATGGGCTCGCTTCCTTTTATCGCCGATTCATCAAGGGGTTTAGCACCATTATGTCCCCCATCACTGACTGCATGAAACAAGAGGAGTTTGTTTGGACTAAAGCTGCTGCTAAGGCTTTCAATGAGGTAAAGCAAAAGATGATTGAGGCACCTGTCATGCGTCTCCCTAATTTTACCAAGCCTTTTAAAGTGGAATGTGATGCCTCAGGTATTGGTATAGGGGGAGTACTTAGTCAAGAGCGTCACCTAATTGCTTATTTCAGTGAGAAGTTGAATGACGCTAAGCAAAAGTACTCCACATATGACAAAGAGTTTTATGCCATTATTCAAGCTCTTTGGCATTGGCGCCATTACCTGTTGTCTCAAGAATTTGTTATCTACTCTGATCATGAAGCCTTGCGCTATCTCCATTCCCAAAAGAAGTTGAATTTTAGGCACGGTAGCTGGGTTGAATTTCTGCAATGCTACCACTTTGTAGTGAAGCATAAAGCGGGAGTTTAGAATAAGGTTGCTGATGCACTAAGTCGAAGGGTGTCTTTGTTATCCATCATGAGTGTTAAGGTTACTGGGTTTGAACGACTTAAGGATGATTATTAGTCATGCCCAAATTTTAGGGAGCTCTACACTAGCCTAAGTAATATCCCGCGGCCAATTCTAGATGATTATACCCTTCAAGATGGTTACTTGTTCAAGGCCAACAAGTTATGTATCCTTCGATCTTCAGCAAGAGATTTCCTAGCTTAAGAGATACATGCGGGAGGCCTTGCAGGTCATTTTGGCCGAGACAAGACAATTGAGGAAGTGGAACGTTAGTTCTATTGGCCTGGTCTTAAGAGGGGTGTTGCCAAGATAGTTGGTCAATGTCGTACATGTCAACTAGCCAAACATCGTAAGCAAAACACTGGCCTGTACACACCTCTACCTGTGCCAGATCGCCCGTGGCAAGATGTGAGTATAGACTTTGTGTTAGGTTTGCCCCGCACCTTTAGGAAGCATGATTCCATTCTAGTAGTTGTTGATTGCTTCTCCAAGATGGCTCATTTCCTACCATGTTCTAAGACCTCTGATGCTTCTAAGATTGCAAAGCTCTACTTTGATGAGATTGTCAAACTTTATGGTCTTCCCAAAACCATAGTGTCTGATAGGGATGTTCGCTTCATGCGTTATTTTTGGAAGACCTTGTGGCATTTAGTAGGCACCAAATTGAAATTTTCTACGGCATTCCATCCTCAAACTAATGGTCAAACTGAGGTGGTTAATCGTAGTCTAGGCAACTTCCTTCGGTGTCTAGTGGGTGAAGCCAATCGGAATTGGGATTCAATTCTTCCTGTAGCCCAACTTGCATATAATAGCTTTGTCAATAGGTCTATAGGTGTTAGTCCTTTTAAGGTTGTGCATAGATATACACCTAGGAAGCCCTTAGATCTTTTGCCCATGTCCCCACATGTTAGGATTTCTGAGTCTGCTGAGGCATTTGCACGACATATTCATGACTTGCATAATGAGATTCGCAAAAAAGTTCAGGCAAGTAATTCTCAATATAAAATTCAAGCTGACATTCATCAACATCATTCAGAGTTTCAGGTAGGGGATTATGTCATGATTCGGATTCAACCTGAACAGTTTCCCTCTGGGACCATTAAGAAATTGTAGGCTCTTAGTGCCGGACCATTCAAGGTATTGAAATGAATGAGCCCAAATGCATATGTCATTGACCTTCCTCATGATTATGGTATTAGCTCCTCCTTTAATATTGAGGATCTAGTTGCTTATAAAAGCCCCACAGCTATTCTTGATACCCCTTTTGATGAGTCTTTGCCTAATCTTATTGATGCCCCTATTCCCACTCCTTCACCCTTAAATTTGCCCTATGCACATAAAGAATCTATTGATGCTATTTTAGATGAGCAAATTGTTTCTACCATGGATGGAGGAGTTCACCATTTCTTAGTTCGGTGGCAAAAGCGACCAGATTCTAATTGCACATGGATTACTTGAGATGAGCTACGGCGACTGGATCCCGATTTGCTGGAGTACTATCAGAGCTCTTTAGATTTCCACTCGACGGGGTCGAGTTCTTCTCACCCGGGGGGAGTTGGTGCGGACACGAGGTACAAGCCCCCAATTACATGCACATATAGGAGGAAGAGAAAAAAGAAGACGGCCCAACCTGTGGCCTTATGGATGGAGCATACTAGTTATTGGGCTTGAAATTAAGCAAGCCTGAGCATTTAATGATTAGGGTTTCTTTATGCATTTTTATTGTTAGCTATTTAAACACTTTTTCAGATTATTGTAAGACAGTTTTTTAGAATTATTAAAAAGAACGTGTGTTTTTTTTCACTGGTGCCGACTTCAGTTTGCTTGGTGTTGACTCCAAGCAGCCCTTAGGTGCTGACTGCTAGGGTTTATCTTTTATTCTCTTGTTAGTTTGGTTGTCCTACGTTAGAAAGTGCATTCTAAAATCAAAACTTGTAAAAACCTTGGCAAATTGCATGATAGAAGGGAGCAACAGTCCTACTTGCATCTTACAATGGAAATTATAAGTTAATGATTAGGATCATTTGATCATTATATTTCCTTTACTTATTTGTAATTAAGTAGTAGATAAGGCCCTGTCAACAAGCCATGGCTAAAGAGAGTAATAGGCCCTGGTATTATTGGATGACAACCATATTATTTAGCTATTTAGGAATCTGTTAAATACCAGCTATACCATGTCTATTTGTATGTTCCTTTTTTTTCCAAGTCATATATAAATGTATCAATAAAGCTGCTTGAAATAGTTAAACTGAAACTTTTGAAATTAAATACAAATTTGAAAAAGAAAAGGCACAAAAAGCTACTAGAGAAAAATGAAAAAGGGGACAAACTTTTAACTAGCTGAAATAAATTTTTCTGGACAAAATTGCCTTTTGCCTTTTTTAGGAAAATTAATTAGCCTTTTGCCCTTCTTCCCAAACTAAATAGGGAAATGCCCCTCTTTTGAAAATCGAGTTTTTCAAAATCGAGTTAAGCCCTATAGTGACGTTTTTAATAACCTATAGTGACATTTTTAAGGACCTATAGTGACGTTTTGTAACTTGATATCCATGAAATCGAGTTATAGGCAATTTTATTGCCTATAACTCAATTTCATGGATATCAAGTTATAAAACGTCACAATAGGTTCTTAAAACGCCACTATAAGTCCTTAAAAACGTCACTATAGGTCCTTGAAATTTTTTTTTTTTTAACTCGATTTTGAGAAACTCGATTTTCAAAAGAGGGGCATTTTCCTATTTAGTTTGGGAAGAAGAGCAAAAGGCTAATTAATTTGCCTAAAAAGGGCAAAAGCCCATTTTGTCCAAATTTTTCTTGTTGAACAATGCAGGGTTTCAATCATCACTCCAACCTGCATTTTTTTTTTTTTTTTTTGAGATAATTATATAGACAGAAGACATAGGGGATGGGGATGAAAGGAGTGGGAAGACAAGACTTACAACATTAGCACTTACAAAAGGACCTAACTTTTGTAAATACTGGTGAGGCTTATAAACCAAAGACTCACTCATTAATTGACTGATGTGATACTTTAGACCACTTATCCTTTTTTTTTTTTTTTTTTTTTGAGATAATAATATAGATAGAAGACATAGGAGATGGGGAAGCAGGAAATGGGAAGACAAGACTTACAACACTAGCACTTCAATCCAACCTGCATTTGGTCAAAAAAGTTCACAACTTCAATGGCTTCACCTCCAATCTAAGCATTCTTTTATCTTGGGATTATTGGTGTGAATCTCACGCAAGACAACCAGAACAAAACTGAAATGACAGAAAAATAAAAGATATGACCTAAGAGTCAACACCTAGGCCTTGCTTAGAGTTAGCACCAAGCAGGTAAACCACTAGGAGTCAGCACCAGACCAAAGAAAGACCAAACGATCATTTTTTCATTCATCAAAATATCAACTATCTCCTCAAGGAGTACAATAGGTTGCTTATAAAGGATTAGTAAACCCTAGTTCTAATTGGCTAGGAAACCCTGATTACTTTATTACGAAAATAACCTTGCTTCCAAATTAAAATATTAATAGCCTAATAAACTACTAAGACCTAAAACATAAAAAATACAAATGACTTGCAAACATAAATAATACTAAATAAAAATCTTCTTGCGTCTCCTGCATCAGACTCCTCTAGTTGGAGAAATTCAACCTTGAGTTCTAAAGTGTTGAAGGATTAGGATGCTAACAAGTAACACTTGCTTCAAGTCTGGAATCACCCTAGGGAGCATAGAGAAAAGAAAAACCTTGAATTCCACCATGTCAAACTCTTTTGGAATAACAAAATCAATGTGTGGAATCAATATAATCTCATCTTGAACCATTGGAAGCACTATGTTATCCACTTTCTCCACTTTAGCAAACTGTTTGTCTTCATGCACCATGGAAGGCTAATCAAAAGCAGATTCATTAGCTTCTAATATCACATCATGTGCACCCTCTAACATAATACTCTCTTTAAACACCATCTCTTAACCTTGCTGCTCTTCAATAGATTCATTTCCTTGCATGCATATTAAAGCAACACTTGTCGATGCATGTACTTCTGTGTCAACATTAGGTTTTGGTGTTGTTGGAGGATTCTCCATGACCAAGATATCATCATCAATGTTGTCTTCTATTGGGGCAACAATAAGTTCATTGTGATCAAGTATCCTTGGTTTCCCAATTGAATCGAATTGAGTCTTCTTTTGCTTCATCTGAGCAATCCTGTCTTGAACATCTTTCATGAGCTTTACAAATAATTCCTTTAATTCCTTGGTAGATAATTCCTTGATAGATTGTTCAAAAGTGCGTTGAGGACATGAAATGGGATGAGGATGAGGATTTATCATATTTGCTTCAACTTGAAAAGTATCACATTGAGATTGGGGTAGATACTTAGTGCTTCAACAAATAGTTGCTATGATTTTCTCTGGACAAATCATTGGAATGGGCTTCTAAGACTATTCTCCCAAATAGTTGCTGGGATTAGGCTTACAGGTTTGGATTTCGTGCTTTTCTTTTTCTTTTTTCTTTTCTTTTGGGGGTGGGGGGGGGGGGGGGGAGTTTGTGTAGTTTACTTGGACTAGGTTAGGGAATATTAAAATCCAAAAGGCTTCTTAATTGGGTGGGTCAAAAATAAGCGTGGGAACTTAATTAACAAATGCGTCAGGTGAGGGTTTTCAAGGACTAAAGGGTACTTGAGTTAAAAAGAAAGAGAACCAGGTTAGGCATTACCTTTGAGATTAGATCGATGGGAGGCGCTTGTGTTGCAGTTGGATGGTGGTGTCATGGCCCAGGTGAGGGTTGGTTTTGCGGTGGGTCCATGATTGCAATGGAGGTCACAGGCTACTATCAGTGGCTGGTGGCAGAACAGTGAAGGTGGCGCGATGAACGACGGCACTTGGGTTCTATGGGTTGTGGGAGGTTTGTGGTTGTGGTGGCTGGCTTTTCTGGTAGCTGGTGTGATGCTTCAACAATGGCCAAGATTGACAGATGGGGTTTGTTGGTTGTTGGGTCAAAGGGCTTTGGTTGATAGGTAACTTTTTGGTGGCTTGATACGGGTGGGTATTGAGAGATTGTTTTCTGATGTTGGTTTGGCAGAGATGTCGTTAAGGGATTTTGAAGGTGGTGTGGTGGCTAGATTTCTGGTGGTGGAAAATATACGGTGAAAGCTTCTTCTTTTTTTTGTCTGGTTCTGGATTGACTTGCGATTATGCTTCAAACATATTGATGTTGCTCTGATACCAAAATTGACATAGGATAATCAATACAAAACTGAAACAACAATAAAATAAAGGGATATGACCTAGGAGTCAGCACCTAGGCCTTGCTTGGAGTCAGCACCAAGCGGGAAAACCACTAGAAGTGAACACCTAGGGTAGACTTGGACTCAACACCAGACCAAAGAAGGACCAAATGGTCATATTTTCATTCATCAAAATATCAGCTATCTTCTTAAGGAGTACAATAGGTTGCTTATTAAGGATTACTAAACCCTAATTTTAATTGGCTAGAAAACCCTAGTTGCCTTATTACGAAAATAACCTTACTTCAAAATTAAAATATTAATAGTATAATAAACTACTAAGACCTAAAACATAAAAAGATATAAATGACTTGCAAACATAAATAATACTAAATAAAAATCTTCTTGCATCTCCTGCAACAGAATCTTTCTTCATCCCTGCTTGTTTGTCTCCTTTTGATCAATATTCATTTTCTTGTGTAACTAAAGGCTATTCTTTGATCTTAAAATCTTTTTTCGATTTGCATTTTCAGCTTTAGATTCTATTCACAA
Organism: Quercus wislizeni; assembly: GCA_023055345.1. NCBI lineage: Eukaryota > Viridiplantae > Streptophyta > Magnoliopsida > Fagales > Fagaceae > Quercus > Quercus wislizeni. The sequence goes on along the minus strand of JALGQJ010000006.1, from coordinate 2,859,658 downwards.
TGTACTATTCCCAAACGAGACATGCCATTGTCTTCTCATATTTAAGACTCTTTTTTATTGGTTGGAATTTATGAATGATTTGTGACTTCTTTAATAATGGTCAAATCGCCAATGGCCTGTTGGCCTAGCACCTCCACCCTAAGGTGGGAAAACTACACTGGTTCAATCCCTGGTGTCTTCACCTAGGAAAAAAACAAGTGGTCAAATCCTCCCTTGCAATTCGTACTAATCTGTACCCAAGCATTAAAATCCTAGCTAGAAGCCTAGAACCAATATTCCCAGGCTACAAAGAGACCAAGTCTCTCAACTAAAAAATTGTCTACGCCATTTTTATGCAGGGTCTGCATGATTCTATTTATTGGTAGTCTACATATTTGATAAACCTGATTGCCATTCTATCAAAAATAATCATAAAGAAGCCTGAGGAAATAAATTGACATTGCTAAAATGAATATGTAAGTCTTAGTCAGAAGACTGCTAGAGATGCTGGTCAACTTGATCAAAATCATGATTTAGAATATTTGAGAGTTAAAGTAGTTACTTACCTGGGGCAGAATAACCAATTGAACCTTTTAGTCCAACTGTGCTATTTTGATTTTGAGAAATATCATTGGTTGAGGAAAGGAGCCTTGCCAAGCCAAAGTCACTAACGTGAGCAATCATTTCATTGTCAAGAATATTGCTTGGCTTTAAATCACAATAAATGAGTGGTCTTTTACAATGTTCATGAAGATAATGTAATGCAAAAGTAACATCAATTGCAATACTTAGTCTTTGAAGAAGGTTCAAATGTTTTGATTGATTTTCATTGTCTATATATGGATGCAGCCGTTTATCTTAACTTCCATTCGCCATGAACTCGAACACTAGAGCTTTGAATTCATTACCATCGTAGTCCATGCTGGAGCAACATGTTAAGGTTTTAAAAAGATTTCGATGCCAAATATTTCTTAACACATTGCATTCAGCAATGAAACTCTCGGAAGCTCCTTTCTGTTGAAGGTACCTTTATAGCAACAATCATTTCTTCTTGATCAAGAACTCCTATTCCTTTATATACAGATCCAAAACTACCAGATCCAATTAGATTGTCAGGAGAGAATCCGCCAGTCACCTGATAAAGCCTCTTGTATGAAACCTTTGAAATGAGGTCAGTACTTGAGAGTGTAGAAGATGGTTTCTTTTTTGCTTTTCTCCTCCAATAGAGAACAAGAAAGAGTGAAGACAAAGTGATGAAAAAAATCCCACAAACAATTATGACCGTTAATTTAAAAGCATGGGATTTTCCCTCTTTCGTAACTTTAATTTCGCATGCTTGTAGCTGCAGTTCTGGGATACCCCCACAAAGCTTTTTATTTCCATTCACTGATATGTTACTTGCATTTCTAAAGATGCCTTCTGTTGGAGCTTCACCCTCCAGATTATTAAAAGAAAGATTCAAATATTGCAAAAGGGAGAGTTTCTGCAGATCTTTAGGAATTGGCCCTGACAAGTTGTTTTGTGATTTTGTGAAAGATCTATGAACTGAAGGCCTCTCAAAGAAGCCAAGGATGGAGGTAAGGTGCCTTGAAATAAATTACCTTGCAGGTAAAGGTACTCCAAGCTCAAGCAATCTGAAATGGCTCTAGGAATCTCACCAGTCAATTTGTTTTCAGAGACATCCAATTGATTCAAATTTTTGAAAATGCCTACTTCCACAGGTAGGGTGCTGGTTTATGAGTTCTGTGATAAGTTGAGTACTAGTAGTTGGGGAAGACTGTTTTTGGGTATGGCTCCACTAAGGTTATTTTCTGAAATGTCTAAGTACTGCAAATATTTGCAGTTTCCAAAACTGGATGGAATGTGTCCTTCCAAAAGTGTTCTGTGATAGGTAAAGTTTGACCAATTGAGTGAGGTTACCTATAGAGGATGGTATGGGTCCTGACTATCTATTTCCATTCAAAGCCAATCCTTCCAGCTTTTGAAACTTCGTAAAATGACTGGGAATGCTGCCTGTGAACAGGTTACGTGCCGTGTTTAAGGAAGTTAAGTTGATGAGATTCTCTAATGCCTCAGGAATAATTCCAGATAGTTTATTTCCATCAAGATATAGTGCACGGAGTTGCATGGACAAATTTCCTATAGAGTGGGTAAACTACCCCCAAAATTGTTATTAGAAAAATCAAGCATTTCCAGTTTGGTGCAGTTTTTCACAGACGTTAAGAAATCCAAGTCCTTAGCTGAATTACTTCCAAGATTATTTCGTCAAACACCTAGCCACCAAAGGTGTTGCAGGTTTCCCAGGTCGGTTGGAACTTGTCCCACAAAATTGTTTCCGGAGAGAGCAAGTATTTCAAGTCGAGAAGCATTGGATAGTGAAATGGGGATTGGACCAAAGAACTTATTGGTAGAGATGGACAAATATTTGAGATTAGGGAAAGTGAGTCCTATGTTGTCTGGAAGAGTGCCATTAAGCCGGTTAGCTGGAGTAGAGATGATGCTCATAGTTGATATATTGTAAAGGGAATAAGGGATCATACCGGAAAGATTATTGCCTACAGCTTCAAAGAAAGATAATTTCTGCAAACGGCCTATTTCATCCGGAATATTTCCCACAAAATTAGTGAGTGCTAAGGAGAGTTACTGGAGTGAAGAAATATTTCCTAAAGAAGGTTCCTGTCAAATTATTTCCACCAATTTGAAGCATCACAAGCTTCTTCAAAGAGCCTAGCTCAACAGGAATATTCCCAGAAAGTTTATTCCTAGTGAAATCAGTGACCCTGAGTTCAGGACAGTTGGTCAAGTTGCCTGGAATTCTCCCTGTCAACGAGTTATTGCTAAGAAGAAGATCTTGCAGTCGGAACAAATGACTAACTTCTAGTGGAATATCTCCATATAAGTTGTTGTCACTGAGGTTGACCAACTTGAGAAAGCTAAAAGGTTGCCAACATAAGGTGATATGGATCCATGCAAAGTATAGCCTTGTAGGTTCAAGGCTGTGACTCTCTGATGCTGGTGGCTGCATGTAACTCCATGCCCGTTGCAGAAGTGGATAGAATCATTCCAAGAGCTCAAGGTTTTATGTGGATCATTGGCTATCAACTCTTTGAATTTGTGCAAAGCCAACTGATCAGTCTCATTTGTTGGAGGAGCAGCAATATTGGTCGTTTGCAAGTGTAGTAGGCTTATAGGAAAAAGAAGAATAGCATGAAGATATGTAGGCCATATCACATGAAACTTGGTGTTATGAAGCTTCATTGGTTTCAAGCAGATGGTGAAATATTGGTGCAAGTCAAAGAGAGATATAGATAATTATGTTAAGCAAAAATGAGACTTCTAGCAGGAGTCAGATATGGTATGAACTTAACTGGAATACTTCTTTTGAAATTTTCTCTAACCTCAATTTTTTATCATGTAAATTATATGATTTTATCGATGCTAGGTCTGATGATTTTGCATTCCATCAAGCCAGTTTGACTTTTGTACTCACTCTCTTCATGTAAGACATAAAAATGCTGTTTGTCACATTCCTCCAACACCAAAAGGCAATTATGATACTTTAATTGATTCGTTAATGATAAATTATAGTAGTAAATTTGTGAGAAAGTAGAAGCTGAACCAAAAAATAAAATAAAATAAACATGGATGGCATTGCATGTTGTTTTGATGCTAAAAAAGATAAATTATTCATCCAGTTTAGGTAAATTATTATCCTATTCCCTTGAACTTTGTGATAAGCATAATTTATGTATCATACATGAATTTGAAAATTTAACCATTTGATTGCATGTTTTTATTGTATCCATCATGCAGGCAAAATTTCAAAAATATCAAAGATCAATAGATATGTCATCAATCAAATATTTAAATTTTTAGTTTTTTTGGTATAATATTATAATGCATAAGAGCAAGTTTATTAATTGAATAGTAAATAACATTCAATTTGACCTAATTTTTACATGAGTGTTAAGAACATAAAGAAAATGCAATCATTTGGTTAGATTTTCAAAATTCACAACCAATAAAAAAAAAAAAATAGAAGGAGATTGAAGGGTTTCTCTCAAAACTAGTTTAGAGAGAAATCTTGTCCGACAGCCACCAACCTTCTTGAGGTTTAAAGAAACAACAATGACCCTTAATATTTTTGTGGAAATGACAATATTAAGGGCATAGGTATGAGTATAAATACGATATGGCGACACAACAATTTTTGAAAAAAGTACAGCACATATATGGTGAGAATATGTATATTAATTAATTATAATTATATTTTTATTTTTATTTTTATTTTTATATATGGCTAAGCATTTATTTTTCATATAATATTAAACACATATCAATTCAAGAGAAATAATGAATATTTTCTTTCTATATATTATTAATTGTGTGGACAAGGATTCCTAATCTCATTTAAGTGGATTGCTAAGGTGATTTCTGAGAATGCACCTCGGACCTCGAGGAGGAGCACTGAACAACCACGAGGCAAGCACTCATTGACCTTGGGGACGAGCAGTAACCATAGGAGGCTCATAAAGTTAAAATATCACAAAGGGAAGAAAGTAGACTTGGCACCGGTTACAAGTAGGGTGAAAGGAGAAGGGTGTGGAAGTTATCCCCTCCGCATTAAATGCAAGACAACTACTCCTCTAGCTGCATTAATGAGGAAATGACCTTAAACAATGGTGGCACAGCTCAGATTGCAAAGCAGAAGCTAAATAGTATGTTCTTTATGAGACAAAAGTCTTGGGAATGCAATCTCAACCCTCCAAATGTAGGATTAAGATAATTTATATGTAAATATAAAAGGAAAATGGAGATCCTTATGAAAGGGGCCAGAAAAAAAAAAGAGGGGGACACTTTTGGAAAAGAAGAAGAAAAGTACTTGTGAAAAAGAGAAAGCAAGACTCATATATAAAAGATCTTCCTCGAGCTTGACCGAGGACATGGGCGGCACCATGTATAGTACAAGGGGTTCAAATGAACCCCCCTGAGCTAGCAATTTATATATATATATATATATATATATATATATATATATATATATATATATATATATATTATTTGACCCTCCTAAATAAAAATTTGAACATTCTGACTCTAAATTTTTTTTTAAACCCACTTGAAAGATGTTTAATTATGACCATCTTAACAATATTTTGATCTTTTTAAATATTTAAAAAAAAAATGCCTAACAACAAGCCAGTTTTATCTAAAATCTAGGAGAAATAGTAAGCCTAACAACAAAGTAAAAAAAAAAAAAAAAAAAATTCCTCTAAATTTTTTTTAAAAATCCCATTTAGATCTTAATAAATTTGAAAAAAACTAATGGAAAATTCATAGTTTACATTGTACTATCATTGTAATATTACATTGTTTCTAAACAAATGTGCACAATATTATATAGTTTTGCAAATGTGTATAGTATAATAATCTTTAATATAAATCCTACATTGATAGTACAATGTAAATATATAATCGTCATAAACTAATAAATAAAAATATTTTAAGCAGTAATAATTAAAATTCACTTAACAACAACAATTAACATGTTCATTAAATTAAGAAAAAATTTGTCAAATGAACCTATAGTTTATTTTTTTATTTTATTACTAGTATATACTATAAACAAATTTGTAATAAGAAAGCCATTTAAACAGTAAGATTCATATTTTATCTAAGATGTATCTTCTTACTGACCCTTCTAGAAGAAAATCCTAGAGCCGCCACTGACCAAAGATCCCCTTTTCTTCATAATTGTGTGATCCCAGTCATTTCTACAGCGTTTCTTCTCAGTGCGATTAACTTTAGCTTAGTAAATAGTCAATATCCTGCCCATTCTCTAACAAATTTATTGTAGTCGGCTCATTGGGCCACCATCTGGACATTCTTGGGCCTTAGGTCTGCTTGTGTCCTTACATTAATCATTTATATTTTTTATCATAGTAATAATGGATAATTAAGCAAATTCATCTATATTAAAGGATGTTCAGAAATTAGAATACAAATCAAGGATAAAGATATTTATTAATTTTGTAATGCAATATTATTATTCAGAGCATGAATGTTCTCTTTATTTTGTGAAATTGTATTCAATTCTTCTTGTTCTCTTGTCCCATCTGTATTCTTTATTTTTTATTTTAAAAAATGAAATAGCTGGGACACCCATGTAGAAGTGTCAAGTTTTCAACATAAGTACGACGCCCCAAATGAAGTATCTGTACTTCTTAGGTTATAAGCATAACAAATATGATGAAATCCTATTTAGATCTTAAGTGTTATATGTTTATAGATTAATAACTAACTAGCCCTAGTAAAGCGAAAAATGTTCCTAATTTGCCTGTTTTTAGCTTATTGATGAAATTCTTGTTTAGCCTTTTAGTTATCCAACTATTCTTATTTAAACATGAATGTTTAGTTAGGTAATTCAAGGGCAAACATAAATTTAATTGTTCATGTGATTCTTCTCGTAAAGTACAGGGGAGGATTGTCATTTCTGGAAAATATTAAAGGTTACTGTCATTTCCTTTATGCTTGGGATAATCCCCTCCCCCCCCCCCCCCCCCTTCCCCCCCCCCCCAAAAAAAAAAAAAAAAAAACTATATTTAGAGAAACCTGAATCCTCTATCATTCATACACTCAAATAAAAGTATCTTAAACATTACAGGTTTTCAGAAATTGCATAGATGATGCACAAGTACAACACGAATATAGCATATCTTACTTTGCATACATAAGTAAGAACCAAAAGCAGTCATCCAATGATAATTTCAACAAAGGAGATTAAACCAGTATGAGAGCACATGTCACGTAGAAATGCCAAATCTTTGCACAACAGTGGTAGCAAGGAGATTCCACTGATCTCTTCAGGTAGTTTCTTGCTCCTAGAATTCAAGTAAAAATTAGTTATTTTTTCCATTTCTACTATTCTAAATAAATATCATGATACCAGAAACAAGAACATGTTTTACACGAGACCGTTAAAATGATTATCTAGTATGGTTCTGGGTCTAAAATCTAAATAGACAGAAACTTTAGAACAGCAAAATTAATTGGACAACCATGATATCTAACAAATTTTTTTTTCAAAAATCCATGCTTGTATGAAAAATTAATTAGAATAATTAAAGAAGGAAAAGATAATGGCTAGTAAATATTGTAATTATTTTACAAGATAATTGTCACCTGCACCTCTAAATATGAAATTCAATTTTGAAATATAGCAACATATACCTCAACTTATGTAAGTCCATCTCTGCCGATCCTAGAACCAAGAAAATCATTTTTGATCAAATGTAATTCCCTAGTAACTTCCACCATATTCATTCTTTCTTTTGGTAACTCCACTGAACATGCAAGTCCAATTTCAAGGACTGCCACTAAGCAATTCTGCACATTGACATCCATTTGGTACCCGTTCACAATACCATGAATTTCTTCATCTGCTTCAAATTCATTTTCATTATTATCAACTCTAGCTATCGCTGTTGTTGCGGGCATTTCTTCAACTTCTCTTGGGAGAAGGATTGGGTCTACAATCTGAACAAGTCTTTGTGGTAGTGCCATCTTAGCAAAATTGTGGAGATTGAGACCATCTTCAAACATTTTGTCAGTGGGTCTCTTTCCCAACAACATCTCCAATAATAATATTCCATAGCTATACACGTCCCCCTTTGTTGAAGCCTCACTGCCCATGCCATACTCTACACATTATGTTATATATGTAAGGATATTTTGCATTTTTTGTTTATAATGAGATTTGGGATTTAAGAAAATTTAGTACAAATTTGATTCATTAAAAAAGCAAAAGGAAATTGAACCTACGGAAAAACAGATGATAGATGCCATGATTTCAATTTTCAAGTTAGAAAAAAAAATCTACATTAAAATAATACTTAAGGGCCTAATGGAAGGAGGCAATATTTATGGTTGAGATGTAGTAAAGGAAATATGGTTTACTGTTAGTATTAGGATTATCTCATCAAATTAATTTATAATCGGTATGGTCATATTTGACACATTACATACTGGCTTCCAAAATGCCTTGGCTCCAGAGTCCAACCATGTTCGATAAAAAATCATGTCCACTACTTGAACATTTGTTTGTTGACAACTTATTCAGAGTAGGATACCTACATGAATAAATACACAAAATTGTAGCATAGATTTGTTTTGAGAACAGCTATACCGTATTTGATATGGCAGATTGGCAAGCTATTATCACAAAACACGCAGTGTTGATGAAATACATGCCTTATCAAAAAAACAAGATAAGTGAATAGATGGTCAATAATGTCTATCAACTAATCATATATATATATATATATATGTGTGTGTGTGAGAGAGAGAGATTTATTGATACTTAAATCACGTTTAAAGCTTTTCTTACTTTGCGTTTTTTATTTGAAAAATAAATTGATTGTGTTTATACGTGCTTCGATGTTGCATGTGAGAAAGAGAATTTTATGTTAATATTAAGGTTATTGCTTTATATAGTAAAATCAACGTGTTTTAAACAATTATTTTAATGATATCATTTAGGATATTTTCGAATTTAGACAAAATGGAAAGATGTTACCTGGAGCAGCATAGCCAACAGATCCCCTTGTCCCAATTATACTAGTTTGCTTTTTAGAAGAATCAATAGTATTTGAGAGTAGTCTCGCTATACCAAAATCACTTACATGAGCAACCATATCATTGTCAAGAAGAACATTGCTTGGCTTTAAATCACAATGAATAATTGGTGGCATAGAATAGTTGTGAAGATAATCTATTGCAGAAGCAACATCAATTGCAACATTTAGTTGTTGAAGAAGGCTAAAGTTCCTTGATTGTTTTTAATTGTCTAGCCTTGGATGCAGCCAAATATCTAAGCTCCCATTTTTCATGAATTCAAAGACTAGAGCTTTGAATTGATTCTCACTGTAATCCATGCTAGAGCAATATGTCAATATCTTAACAAGATTCCGAAGCCGAATATTTCGTAATGCATTGCATTCAACCAAGAAACTATTGGATGATCCCTCATGTCGAAGGTCAAGGACCTTTATAGCAAGTAGTCTTTCTTCATAATTAAAAACTCCTTTATATACAGAGCTAAAACTACTAGATCCAATTAGATTGTCCGAAGAAAATCCACGAGTCGCCTGATAGAGTTCTTTGTATGAAACATGTGGAAGGAGGTCCATTGTCGAAACCTTAGAAGGTGATTTCTTTTTTGATTTTTTCATCCAATAAAGAACAATTAAAAATACAAAAAATAGAACAACTGAAATAACTACAATTGCTAGTTTGAAGCCAATGGAGTTTCTTGGTTTCATGGCTTTTACAGGGAATTTTGGCAACTGCAATTTTGGTGTACCACCACAAAGTTTAGAATTTCCAATCAATGATATGACACTTATGTTTTTGAAAACCCGTTTGGTTGGTAACTCACCCTCAAAATTATTGAAAGAAAGATTCAAATTTTCTAAAAAAGGTAGCTTCTCTAACCCCTCTGGAATGGATCCTGATAGGTTATTTTGTGAAATATCTAGACGTTGAAGTCCTCTCAAAGAAGCCATGGATGATGGTATGTCTCCTTCAAAGGAATTCCCTTGCAAGTAAAGGTGCTCCAAGATCAAACAATTTCCTATAGATGAAGGAACTTCACCAGACAAATTATTGTTAGAGACATCTAGTTTGTTAACATTTTTCAGATTACCTACTTCAAATGGTAGTTTGCCAGTGAATGAGTTGTGAGATAAATACATCTCTACTAGTTGAAGGGAAGAAGTATCAATTAGCTGCTAGGGTATGGATCCATTAAGGTTATTATTTGAAATGTAAAATCCTTGCAAATTTTGGCAATTCACAATACTTGGAGGTATGGTTCCTTTGAATATGTTTTTACTTAAATACAGTTTGAACAAGTGAGTAAGGTTACCCATGGAGGCTAGTATTTCTCCTGACAGACTGTTTTCACTTAAAACCAAAACTTGCATCTTTTGAAACCTCCCGAAAGTAGTGGGAATGACGCCTGTGAAGTGATTATTTTCCATGCCCAAGAAAATTAAGCTGACGAGATTCTCTAATGATGCAGGAATAGTTCCAGATATATCATTGAATCCAAGATATAGTTGAGTGAGTTGAGTCGACAAGTTGGATATATAATTGGGCAAAACACCTACCAATTGGTTTACACTTAAAGCAACCAAATTAAGTTTACTACAGTTTGTCAAAGATGTCAAGAATTCAAAGCCCGTTAAGTAGTTTCAACTTAAATGTAGCTTATAAAGATCCAACAAATTTCCCAAATTAGTTGGAATTGATCCCACAAAATGATTCTCATCTAAATCAAGTATTCGAAGCTTGGTTGAATTGCATAATGAAGTAGGGATTGGAGCAGAGAACTCATTTGCACCAGATAGAAGATATTGAAGATTAGGAAGAGTTACGCCTATGTTGGCTGGCAATGCACCTTTAAGTTGATTTACTATAAGTACAAGGGCTTGGAGAGATGACACATTGTAAAGAGAGGAAGGCATCGTACCTGACAATTTATTTTCCCCAATTACGAACCATTTTAAGCGTTTCAACTAGCCTATGGCATCTGGAATATTTCCCACCAAACTGTTGTACCCTTTTGAGAAAGTCATGAGCGAAGAAAGATTTCCTAGAGAAGCTGGGATCCCTCCTACCAAATTGTTTACAGAAAGATCAAGTCCTTCAAGCTTTATCAAAGTGATGAAGTGTAACTTTATCAGTCGAGTGATGAAGACTCAGGGGGATTCGACCTCTGGCTCTGATACCTGTATGATCAAGGAAACCCCTCCTGGTGTTAACGATCACCGATGTGGTGCCTGCCACAACACCTCCGATGCCAAAGTCAGAACAGGATTGTGAAATAAGTATGGAATAATCAAGAATGCACGATTGTCTCTTTTTTCCTTAGGGGTTATGTCTTGCATACCTTTTCATGGCAGTCAGGAGGGCTTTATATATCTTGCCCTGGGTTCTAGCCGTTGTGGTGTAAATGTCCCCTTTGGGTAACGCCTCATGGTACATTGAAGAGGTTTTAATGTGCCTCCAACAGTCTGCATATTTGGTTCTGAAACCGTCCGAGGTGTTATTGGTGGTATTGAATGATCCAGCTGTCCTCGTCAGTAATGTAGGCACTGGTTGAACTCTTTCCCTGGAGGTTGGTCTCGTCACTACTCTTTACCTTCGTCTGTGGATAGATTCGTCAATCCCATAAGGTGCCCCCGGATTATGTGGTCAGCATGACATGTCATGATGACCATAGAAGATGAAAGGTTTTCTGTCTATTAGTGACCCTTGGGATTTCACGCCGCATTTAGTGCGTAGTGGTGGTGCTACGTGTAATCCTACCACGTGGCGTGTGCTGATTGGTGGGTCTTTTTGCACAACCCTTGGGTTTCCCACTGCTTCTTAGTTGTTTGTGCTTTAATTTTTAAACTTCCTTCCCCTTTTGTTTTCCCCATTTTATTACTCTGTGCTTCTTCTCCTCCACCTACTTTTGCGATTACTCTGACCCCATTCCGGCGATTTCTACTTCCAATTTGTGTTGTATTTTGCTGAGGTATGTTTTCCTTTTCCTTTTCTTTTTCCTTTTCTTTGTCACCTGTTATGAGTTTCTGATTTCTCTGTTTTTCCTTTCTCTCTTTTTCTGCAATTGTTATTGTTTCTCAGTTTGTTTTTGGGTTTATAGTGCCTGTTTCGTTAGTTATTGCATTTTTTCTGGGTGTTCATGGTGGGTAGTTCTGAAGTTAGGATAGCTTGCCCCTCTATTTCTTTTCTTTTTGCGCATTTGGGGGGGTCGCTAGGTGTTTTCCCGCACATTGAGAACTTTGTTTTTGAGAGGAATAATTTAGGCGTGGTGCTAACGGAGTTGTGTCCTTTGTTTCATCAGTCTCTTGATTGGTTTGAGGGCTTGGTAAGAGAGCGAGGGATTATGTCTGAGGTTAGGTCTAGTGAACTCGACACTGGACTGTCGTCCAGTGGCAAGCCCGTAGAAGGAGATACTGCAGTTTCTACTCCTCGAGAGGTTAGGGCTTTTTATGCCCACAAGGAGGTGTATGGGCTGGACGCTGAAACTGTAGCTAGGCTTAAAGATAGGTTTCAATTCCCAGCAAGGGTTCGTGTTCGTTGGCCCAGTGACGAGGACAGAGCTTGCCACTTTTTCCCTGGAGAGATATATTTTTATGAGGCGGCCTTTAGTTGCAGCCTTAGGTTCCCCGTCCATCCCTTCATCATGGAGCTACTGGACCATTTTGGCATTGCTCCGGGACAGCTTATGCCAAACTTGTGGAGGATAGTGGTCAACTGTATGAAGGTATGGTTGGCTGCTGTCGGGGATAAGATTAAGGTGGGCGAGCTCGTCCATATGTATTGTTTGAAGGAATCCAAGGAGTATTGGTATTTTGAGTTGGTACCTTGGGAGAGAAAAACTAGGATCATCAAGGGTTTATCATCATCCTTCAGGTATTGGAAATTGAGGTTTTTCTTTGTGTTTGGGGACGACTTCGAGACTTCCTCCAATAGGGAATGGGGTGATGTCCTGAGGTTGCTTCGTCGGTGGGGGACCCCAACTTTAGGTGCGTCAGTATTCCTTCCTGTTCCAGTTTTCTTCTTGTCTGCTGTGTTCGTCATTGACTCATATCTTTTATTCTGTGTAATGAAGAGATGACCCAAGCTTAAGAGCAGGTATATCGAGCACGTTGAAAAGGCCATAGAGTAGGCCCCGATGATCGAGAACTAGGACGACCTGGTAGACCCGCGAACTCTAGCTTTTTACAATCTTGGGCCTGATCCATCTTCTTACGTCTTGCGCGCACTTAGTATTGAAGAAAAAAAGAGTAAGTGTTAACCTTGTCAGGTGTGAGGTTGTCAGTATCAGTTTTGCTTTTCTGTGCCCCATTTTTTCTTAAGTATTCTATTCTTGCAGAGATGACCACCAAATTTAACAAGGACATGTACGTGAAAATGAGGTCTAAGAAGGACGAGCCTTTATCCAACATAGGGAAAAAAGGAGTCCGTGTGACGGGGAAGGGTCCTTTAGTGACTCCAGTCACATCTGCCACTCCCATTATCTCTGCTGTTGAGACGGTGAAGACAGCCTCTCCTGCTATCTCGGTTGAAGAGATCCCAACTCCTTCCTCGAAGAGGTTGCGCATGTCAGGTAGGGAGAGGGAGAAAGCTGATTCTCATTCGTCCACCGTGTGGAACGACGGGGGTCTGGCTATGGACCGGGCACATGGGGTCGTGACAACTGAGGACTTGAAGGCCCTTAACAGCGTACCATTCAATGTGGTTGCAAACCAACAAGTCCACAAGCTCATCCAGGTAATTCACTTCTGTGTACTTTCTAGTGTTCTTCCTCATTCGTGTACTGACGACTTCACACTCCTTCTCAGGTGTTAGGCGAGAGCTTGCATATTGCTTCTGAGTATCTTACTCAGGAGGCTAAGGTGGCATTGTTGACATCTAGGATGGAGGTCTTGGAAGCAAAGAACTCGTCGCTGAAGAAGAAGCTTATTGATTCTATGCACGAGGTCAATACCTTGAAGGAGAGCTCAAAGACTTTGGCTGATAACCTCAGGGTAAAGCGTCAACTAACACTGGAGAAGGATGAGCAACTTATGATGGCCAAGGACAAGCTCAAGACCATCACGGCCAGGTCCATTGAAAGATTTCAACAGACTGACGAGTACAACATTGTGCTTTTCAGTTGGTACTTCAAAGGCTTCGAGCTGCTGAGGCATTATCTCGTCAAGCACCCTTCTGGTGTTGACTTGCAGAGCTTGGACCTAGAGGTGGTGGATCAGGAGATGGTGGTTGACGAGGCTACCCAGTCCTCTACTCTTGAAGAACCTGCTGCTAATCAAACAAACGCCCAAGACGCTTCTGCCGCCTTCACTGGTGATGACGCCGCTACCGACCCCTGAGCCTGACCCTTGTGAAGAAATTTGTTTATTTCCCTCTTTTTTTTTCTTTTTTTTTTTTTTTTTTTTTTTGTAGATCTAATTTCAGAAAAATTTAATCTATTTTGAAAACAATGTATGTTGCCCAATGTTTAATGGGCTTTTTTGATGTGAATGTAATGTTTAAATTATTCGCCTTTGTTTTTGCTTGCCGAATGCTTTGCGACATCTTTTCTTTATCAGTGATATGCTTGCTTTGCCAAATGCCTACGCTTTGCTCCCTTTTTTTTTTTTTTTTTTTTGACAGTTGTTCTCCTTCGTTGGTAATATACATTCATCATAATGAGAAACTGGTAACTTTAGCAATTTTGTTTGACATATGCCCTGTTGGAGGGATTTTGCCAAGTGTTTGGGCTCGTCAGTAACATACATCCATCAAAGCGGAATTTTGTTTCTTAGTATTTTTATTTGACTTACACCCTGTTGGAGGGATTTTGTCAAGTGTTAGGGCTCGTCAGTAACATACATCCGTGGAGGTGGAATCTTGTTACTTAGTATTTTTATTTGACTTACACCCTATTGGAGGGATTTTGTCAAGTGATTTGGCTCGTTAGTAACATACATCCGTCGAGGCGGAATCTTGTTACTTAGTATTTTTGCTGGTAGCTAGATCTATTAAGAAGACATCAGAAGAACAACTCGTTTATTAACTTTCAAAATAAATAGATTCATCTAATACATTTACTGGTGATATTTCTTCAAGTGCTCAATGTTCCATGGACGAGGGAGCCTTCGTCCGTCTAAAGTTTCTAGGTGATAACTGCCTCGTCGGGAGTAATGGATGACTCAGTATGGTCCTTCCCAAGTGGGCCCCAGCTTTCCTTGGGTGGGATCTCTTGTTGCTGTGGTGACTTTGCGCAAAACGAGGTCCCCTATGTCAAGTTGCCTTAGTTTCACTCTCTTATTGTAGTATTCAGCCATCTTCTGTTGGTATTCTATCATTCTGCTGGAAGCCTTGTCTTTCACTTCGTCCAAACAATCTAGGTTAACCCATAGCTTGTCATCATTTTCCTCTTTACTGAACGTTGTTCGTCTGGTGCTAGCCACTCCTACTTCGACAGGGATCACTGCTTCAGTTCCAAAAGTTAGTCTGAAGGGTATTTCTCCTGTTAGTGTCCTTGTTGTAGTCCTATACGCCCAAAGGACATTGGGCAATTCATCTGGCCAGGCGCCCTTTGCCTCATCTAGCTTAGTCTTGATAATCCTGAGTAGTGTCCAGTTCGTCACTTCCATCTGTCCATTTTCTTGCGGGTGCCCTGGTGACTAGTATTGGTTCTTAATACCCAGACCCGAGCAGAAGTCCTTGAAGCCCTGGCTGTCAAATTATCATCCATTATTTGATATAATCCTCAGTGGAATCCCGAACCTACAAATTATATTCTTCCAGACAAAATTATGGATCCTCGCCATCATGATTGTTGCTAGTGCTTCTGCCTCTACCCATTTTGTGAAGTAATCAATAGCATCTAGTAGAAATTTTACCTGTCCTTTACCTAGGGGTAGTGGACCGACGATGTCGATTCCCCATTGTGCAAATGGCCACGGGGAGGTTATCGTCGTCATCCTTTCTGCTAGCAGTCTCTAGATGTTCCCAAATCGTTGGCACTTCTCGCACTTCTTGACGAGCTCCAATGCATCCACCTGCATAGTAGGCCAGAAGTAATTTGTCCTTGTAGCCTTGCTTACAAGGGATCTGGGGCCAACATGGTTTCCACAAATTCCTTCATGAATTTCTTCCAAAATATACTTGGCTTCGTCAACATCGACACACTCCAGGTATGGCATGGAAAAACCTCTTTTGTATAAGACATCATTAAGGATAGTGAACCTGGCTGCCCTCTTTTTTATCTTTCTAGCCTCGTCTGGGTCTTGCGGGAGGTGTCCATCCTGGAGGAACGATATGATTGGTGTCATCCAGCTGCTCCCGTTCTGGATAATGAATGTTGGGACTTCTTCAATGCTGGGGTGTTTTTGGATTTCCATTGCTATATCCTTTTCCATCCGTCCATCTTCTAACGATGCTAGTTTTGAGATTTCTTCTGCCTCCGTATTCTGGCTCCTAGGAACTTATTCAAACTCCACCTCTTCGAACTCTTGAATCAGATGTTTCGTCAGCTTGAGTTACTTCTGCATTCTTTCTTCCTTCACTTCATAATATTCCTTAATTTGTCCAATTACCAGCTATAAGTCATTTTGAACTAACAGGTGCTTGATTCCAAGTGCCCTTCCAAGCCTTAGCCCTGTCAATATACCTTCGTATTTGGCCTCGTTATTTGTAGCCGGGAATTTCAGTTGAACTCCATATTTAAGCTTTTCCCCGTCAGAAGCGATGATGACGACCCCTACTCTGCCCCTTCCTTGTGCTAACGAACTATTTGTCTGAATTGTCCACCGTTCAGCTTCAAGATTCGGGTTTTCCTCGTCGGGGAGAATGAATTCGGCGATGAAGTCTGCCAACGCTTGTGCCTTGATGGCCGCTCTAGGGTGGTATTTGATGTTGAACTGGCTGAGTTCAATGGCCCATTGGACCATTCTTCCTGCCACTTCGGGTTTGTTCATGGATTTTCTGATGGGTTGGTCCGTCATCACCAGGATGGGACTTACCTGGAAATACTGCCTTAATTTTCGTGAGGCCATGATCAAGGCGAATGCGATCTTTTCGATTCTTGGGTAACCGAATTCTGCCCCTTGAAAAGCTTAGCTGTCGTAGTAAACAGGGAGCTGTTTCTTGTCTTCTTCCCGAATCAGGGCTGCACTTACTACCATAGCTGACATGGCCAAGTACAGTTGTAGACTTTCCCCCTCTTTGGACGGGCTCAGGAGGGGCGAATTGCTCAAGTACCTTTTTAGTTCCTGGAATGCTGCTTCACATTCGTCTGTCCACACGAATGCCTGCTTTAATGTTTTAAAGAAAGGCAAACATTTATCCATCGCTCTAGAGACGAACCTATTAATAGCTGCAATTCTCCCTATGAGTTTCTGGACTTCTTTAACAGTCTTTGGCGAAGCCATATTGATGATGACTTGAACTTTCTCTGGGTTTACTTCGATTCCCCTCTGGGACACCATAAATCCTAAGAACTTTCCTGAAACTATCCCAAAGACACACTTACTAGGGTTCAGCTTCATCTGATATTGTTTGAGGGTGGCAAACGTTTCTCTGAGATCGTCCAGATGGGCGAGCTCTTCCTTGCTCTTGACGAGCATATCATCCACATATACTTCCATATTCCTACCGATTTGCTTGTTGAACATCTTGTTTACTAGTCTCTGATAAGTAGCCCTTGCGTTTTTTAATCCGAAAAGCATTACTTTATAGCAATAGAGCCCTTAACTTGTGATGAATGCAGTTTTCTCCTGGTCTTCTTCAGCCATTTTTATCTGGTTGTATCCTGAGAAAGCGTCCATGAAGGTCAGCAGCTTATGGCCGGCTGTAGAATCCATAAGCTGATCTATCCTTGGTAGAGGGAAATTGTCTTTTGGGCAAGCTTTTTTCAAGTCCGTGAAATCCACACACATTCTCCACTTCCCGTTTGCCTTCTTCACTAGGACGACGTTTGCAAGCTAGTCAGGATAGTATACCTCTCAAATGAAGCCCGCAGTCAGTAGTCTGGCAACTTCATCTCTAACCGCCTGGTCTCGTTCTGGGGCGAAAGCTCTCCGTCTCTGTTGCATGGGCTTTCTCTCAGGATTCACGTTCAACTTGTGCTACATGACTTCAGTAGGTATGCCTGGCATGTCTTCGTGGCTCCATGCGAAGACGTACAGGTTCTCCTGAAGGAACTGGACGAGTTTGGCTCTCATCTCGGGGCTCAGTGTTATTCCTATCCTTGTCATCTTGGCAATCTCATCTTTAGCCAGTATCACTGTTTCCAAGGCTTCCATTTCGCTCACCTCTTTCTCTTCGATCACCCACGTATGGTTCTCTTTTGCAGCCAAGACGGCTTGATAGCATTCTCTAGCCAACACTTGATCTCCCTTCACCTCGCCGACTCCATTATCTGTTGGAAACTTTACCTTCAGGCAATAGGTAGATGTGGCTGCCTTCCATCTGTTGAGTGTGGGTCTCCAAATAATTACATTGTAAGATGAAGGGCAGTCTACCACAAGGAAGTCTAGCTGACGAGTTAACTGCCTCGGATGTGTTCCCACGGTTACGGTTAATGTTATTATGCCCTTGGGGTATACCCTGTCTCCACTGAAGCTGACGAGGGGAGATTCAAATGGTCGTAGCCTCTTTTCGTCTAGCTTCAATTGCTGGAAGGCAAGAAGGTAGATAATGTCCACCGAGCTTCCATTGTCCACGAGAATTCTTTTGGTGTTGAATCCTTCTATATTCAACATTATGACCAACGGGTCATTGTGGGGCTGTCTCACTCCCCTGGCATTGGCTTCGTTGAAGGACATATCTTGGTCCTTCCGTCTCTGTTTGAACTGGGGTATCATGTGAACGCTATTCACCTGCTGCTAGGTAGCCTTTTTGAGGGATCTGAATGACCCTTCAGTCAAGGGACCCCCTGAAATTGTCTTTATCTCCCTGATGACATCCTGTAAGGGTTAATGGGGACGATCGTCACTCCCGGAGGTAAATTCATTCTGATTCTTATTGCCCCTTTTGAAGCTACTGTACTCTCCCTTCTTTACATATTTTTGTAGTTTCCCTTTCTGTATCAGTTCTTCTATCTGTTCTTTCAAGTCCCGACAATCTTCCATGTAATGGCCATGATCCTTGTAGAAACGGCAATACTTGTTCTTATCGTGGATGTGGGGTGACGAGTGCAGTGGCCTCGGCCACTTGAGGTAATGCTCGTCCTTAATCTACATTAAGATTTTGTCAATGGGCATAACAAGGGGGGTGAATTTTACCGACCGTGTTCCTTTATCATCCTTCCTTCTATTTACGTCAATGAGCCGACGGTCTGGGCGGTCTCTCTTCTGTCCCCTACACTCATCTTCCTTCCTTCCTTTGTCTCCTGGCTTTTCTACATCTCTTATGGCTGCTACTGCATCCTCATCATTCATGTACTTATGTGCTTTGATGAGCATCTCTACCATCATCTTTGGGGGATTCTTCGCAAGTAAGGCCACGAGGTCCCTAGATCTCAGTCCTGCTTTGAAGGTCGTCAGCTGCACTTTGTCGTCGGCTTCATCTACCTCCAGGGTTTCTCGAGTGAAGCGCTTCACGTATGACCTCAAGGTCTCCCTCTCTCCCTGCCTAATGGTGAGTAAGTGATCCGCTGGCCTCTTAGGATGCTGTCCTCCAATGAAGTGCCGCAAGAAGGCATTGCTCAACTGCTCAAAGTTATACATTGACGAAATTGGCAACTTAGTGAACCATTCTCTTGCAGCGCCTTTAAGGGTGATGGGAAAGGAGCGACACAGAATCTCATTCGATGGCTGCTGAAGGCCTAATGTCGTCTTGAATGTGTTAAGGTGGTCTTGAGGGTCTTTAAGCCCGTCAAACGGTTCCAGCTGGGGCAACCGGAATTTTGACGGTACTGGACATTCCAGGACTGCCGCGGTGAAGGGTGAATCGGTTGCTCGGACTAGCCTGTCCACACTTCATTCTGTCTTCTCTTTGATGGCACTCCTCAATTCGTCCATCTCCTTCCTCATTTCTCGAAGAAGGTCGAGATTCCAATCCTCCGGAGAAAGGGGTCTTGTCTAGTCACTTCTTCTCTGACTGTCCCCCTCGTCTTCTGGGTTGCCCTAGGATTGGCTCTCTTTCTGCTGTAGCTGTAGCTTCATTTCTTGGTTTTGTCTGGTTAGTTCTTCCACGGTGGCCGCTAGCGCTTGAATTTGTTGCGCCAGGGCTGCAGAATCTTGATTGGACTCCATAAAGGCTGTTAGCAACTACTTGGTCGAATCTCACTACAAAACGATCCCCACAGATGGCGCCAAACTGATGAAGCATAACTTCGTCAGTCGAGTGATGAAGACTCAGGGGGATTCGACCTCCAGCTCTGATACCTGTATGATCAAGGAAACCCCTCCTGGTGTTAACGATCACCAGTGTGGTGCTTGCCACAACACCTCCAATGCCAAAGTCAGAACAGAAATATGGAATAAGTATGGAATAATCAAGAATGCACGATTGTCTCTTTTTTCCTTAGGGGTTATATCTTGTGTACCTTTTCATGGCAGTCAGGAAGGCTTTATATATCTTGCCCTGGGTTCTAGCCGTTGTGGTGTAAATGTCCCCTTTGGGTAACGCCTCCTGGTACATTGAAGAGGTTTTAATGTGCCTCCAACGGTTTGCATATTTGGTTCTGAAACCATCCGCGGTGTTATTGGTGGTATTGAATAATCCAGCTGTCCTCGTCAGTAACGTAGGCACTGGTTGAACTCTTTCCCGGGAGGCTGGTCTCGTCACTGCTCTTTACCTTCATTTGTGGATAGATTCGTCAATCCCATCAGTAATGTTTGATAGTTTCACATGTGTTGCTTGGACGATGTTTAACAATTTCATAACTCACCTTGCTTTTAAAGGAAATGTATGCGGATTCAGACAGAGGTGACAACAACACACCAATTGGATGTAGAGTTGGTATTCCAATATCAGCATTTATTTTCTCCCACAGTTGATGTGTTTGATTCATGATTTTCCACCGTGTTTGACACTTCGCAAGGTATTAAATTTGTCCATGTTGCTTGCGAAAAACGATGCGAGTAATTTCAACAGTCTCAAGTTTCAAATCGTCTTTTAACAGATTATTTTCACATTGGATGTTCCACATTTTTCCAACCCAATGGGCAATGGTATTAATTAGTAATGTTTGATAGTTTCACACGGCTTGCTTGGACGATGTTTAACAATGTCATAACTCACCCTGCTTTTAAAGGAAATGTATGCGGATTTGGACAGAGGCGACGACAACACACTAATTGGATGCAGAGTTGGTATTCCAATATCAGCATTTATTTTCTCCCCCAGTTGATGTGCTTGATTCATAATTTTCCACCGTGTTTGACACTTTGCAAGGTATTAAATTGGTCCTTGTTGTTGGGTTACACGTGTGATTGAAGTCCCATGTTGAATAAAGATGAGAAGAATGAATGGTTAATATAACATAATTGAACACATACCCATTGAGCTTAGGCCTTTTGGGTTAAAGTGTGTCTCTATATGTTATATTAATTACTCAATAAAACTCCCCAAGGTGTTTATTTCTCTCTAAGTAGTGGTATCAGAGCCCATGGTGGTGTGCGGTGAAAGTGGTGAGGTGTTCATGGTCCCTACCCAACGAGGACAAAGAAAGCCTAAACGGCCCACACACAAAGATCCTGGAGAAGAAAAAAAGAAAAACGATGAGAAGAATAAAGATGAGAAAAATGAGTGGTTAATATAACATAATTGAGCACATACTCATTGGGCTTAGGCCTTTTGGGTTAAATTGTGTCTCTATATGTTATATTAATTACTTAATGAAACTCCCCAAGGTGTTTATTTCTTCCTGACACTTGTTGCTTGCGAAAAACGATGTGAGTAATTTCAACAATCCCAAGTTTCAAGTCATCTTTTAACAGATTTGTTCTAATGGTCCATCGATTTTCTCACTGAATAAAGAAAATACTGTCATAAAATTAATATCGGGCAACACGCCCATATTGTGTGTTCACAACAACTATGCCCTGAGGTCTTTAGACAGGAAAAATGGGATTTGGACTTTGTTACGTACGCCATCCTCTCTCACATGGGGTGTTCCTGCTGAGTAATTCTTAGGGGAAGGACTATGTTTTCTCCTCTCGAATTCATAGTAAGATCTATTCATTAAATTTATGATAGAATCCACCATAAATATAAGAGGATGAAACAATATTTCTCTGTGGTGCTTCGAGAATACCTAAAAAATTTTCGTTTCTACCACCATCTCTTTAGAAAGGCTTTAGGCGTGGGGTTCGAGTAATAATTCAACAGTAAGAGCACTCACATCAGTGAAGTTAAATAGCTATATAGCTATTTTAGTTTCACCAAAATACAAAAATGGCTCTATAGTAATGAAGGTATAGTTAAAAATTTTAGCTTTAGAGCTACAATACGCAGCTATTTTTGGCTGAGTACTGTAGCTTGAACCTAAAAAAAATATATATATATTTTTTTTATTAAACTTCTCTCTCTTCTCTCATTAAAAAAACATTTCCTATTTTCTTTCTCTCTCTCTCTCTCTCTGGCTTCTCTTCTTTCCTCTTGTCATAGCCTATCTCTCTCAAGAAGGTGACTACTACACTATCCACCTTCGTCGCCTCCGAGAACGGCGCGTCGCCGGTCATCTCCTCCTACCTCCGACGCGCCTTGTTTGCGTTTAAGGAGTTGAGACAGCACGAGAAGGAGCTAAGAGCTTCGGGCTCTAATCGGACGAGCGATTGGTCCAAATTGGAGTTCCTCAGTGAGGGTGATACCGTCGGAGTGAACTCATCCCAGATTCAGAGCATCGAGGTGAGTAAAGCTCCGAGTCACAAACCCAAAAAACGACTTTGTGCTGTGTTGTGTTGTGCTGGTGTTTTTTTTTTTTTTTTGTGGATGTTTTTATTATTATTTTAATGAGTTATTTGTATTATTTTAATCAAATAGCTAAAAATATAGCTCCATTGCTGTTAGATGTGAAAAGATAAAATAGATAAAGTGACTTTTGTAGTTGCCAAATAGCTATATATTTTGCTCCACTGCTGTGGATGCTCTAATTGTATCATATAAGATGTCTTGCTTTTGTAATTCCAATCTCATCTTCTTCTCCTCTTTTTGTAGCTTTTACCACACCTACACTACAGTTGTACACAATGCAGTGGAACCAGTTTTAGGAGGTTATCTTGCACCACCCTTGCAGGGGCAATTTCCCTGCATGTCTAACCATACCTCAACTATGGAGGGGTGGGAACCAACCTATACAAGGTGCGGTGCACCATACCGGTTCAATACGGTTATTTCGGTTATTCCTCCATTTTTTCATGAACCAAACACAATAAAGTTAACACCACAAACCACATCATAATCATTAAAATACTCCAAATATTCCCCCCAAAAAAATCAAACAAACAAATTCACTATTGTTCTATCAACAATCCCATTTCTAATCACAAAAACTAAAATAAATAAATAAATAAAACAAAACACAGCCCATAATATAAAAAAAAAATATATATATATATATATATAATGCACATACAAACTTGGCAGAAAGTATGGTAGGAATTCAGCATTAGTAAAACCTTCTCTAAAAACTTTGAGAGAGCTACATGCTGGCCTTAGAGAATGACGGCTTCAAGGGGTAAGGGCAGAAGCGGAGAGGAGAAACAGGTTCTTACATGAGAGAGAGAGAGAGAGAGAGAGTAGGATGATCTTACTAAGATTTGGGAAATTTAACCTAAACATAAATGAGTTAAAATGATGCCATTCCATTTTATTTTAAATTTTAAATTTTAAATTTTGACACTAAAAACAACGTAATTTTGGACCTAATATTAATATTAATATCAAGTTCAGAACAATGTTGTTTAGTATCAATTTTTTAACTATAAAGAAGCTAAACGACATCGTTTTAACTCGTATTAAATTAAAACAAGCGTCTTCTTCCTTCAATCTTCACTCGCAATTCTCTCTCTCTCTCTCTCTCTCTGATACGCTCAACAAACAAACACACACAATGCGCACACACACATTGGTATGGTGCAAATGTTGTTGGTGTGCACAACTCATCACCGATCAGCGTCGGCACTCAAAAAACTCTGTCAACCACCACACTTGAAACTTCTAGTGGAGCCACGAGGTGGGCAGTGAGGGGCAGTTCCATTGGTAGCGAAAGGTTACTGGCAGTTCCATTGGTAGCAAGCGGTGGCTGAACATGCCTGCCCCACACCAATTACTTTAGGTTTTGTTTGGTTAAGAGATGGAAAAGTAAGGAAATATAAGAAATTTAGTTTTCTCTTGTGTTTGGTTAGGAGATAGTGGTGGCTTTATGAATTTTTTTCAAAGCAGCCATTAAAAAACTTAATTATACAAAATTTAATAAAAAGATAACTTGAATAAATTTGCATCACAAAAAATAATAATAATAATAATAACCATAAAAACATGAAATTTTTTCATTTTCTTTCTACTTACAAAATATAATAGCAAAATGGACTAATGAGTGATAAAATGAGAACTAAGGATACTGAAATGAGTAAGACAATGATAGAGTCTAAAATGATGATAGAAAAGAGAAAATGTGGAGAGAGAGAGAGAAAGAGAGAGAGCAACAAATGATACTTGCTGCGACTGCGAGCTGAGTTGAGCAAGTTATGAATTTGAATGATTAGGGATATTATTTTTTGTTTTTGAATATACATTTTGTTGAATTTTTTATTTTTTTTTAATTTGTTGTAGTTGTTTGTTTGTTTTTATTTTTTTTCTTAAGAAACAAACACACACACACACAAGGGAGAGGGATTAATTTTCTAAAACAAAGGCACACCATGAATTCCACTCAAAAGCCATGGTAACTTTTAAGAAAGGAATGGACATATTATACTACGCACAACATACTCTTTTTAAGCAATGTGAAATAGCTACCTTGTTTTTTTAACCTTTTTTTAAGAGGAAAAAAACGCACACACATATACACACAAAAGGAAGAAGGAATAAGATTCTAATACAAATGTACACCACAAACTTCACTCAAAAATCATGGTAACTTTAAGAGAGGATGTGTCAAGTTATACTATACATAACACACTCTCTTATGTAATATGAGACATAACCCTTTTTTTCTTTTTTCTTTTTTCTTTTTTGGAGAAAAAAATGAGATTCTAACATAAAAATACACCACAAACTCTACTAAAAAGTAAAATAAAAAAGTCCTTGGGCTTGCGCCTTGCAGTTATTGTGAGTGACAAAGGGTGTGCAATGCAATGCTTTCAAGTTTCAAGTTAGAAGGAAATGGACACAATGACTACATTGATATGGATGTCCAACTGGAATGGGTAAGGGCTTTACACAAGCATTTAGAAACCAAGCATCTTTAAGCTAAAGTAATCCTTATCTAGGACCGATGCCCTTTGTAATTAAGCCCATCTTGAAAATGTTCTCACTTATTCTACCAAACATATC
The DNA here is from genome assembly GCA_023055345.1 of Quercus wislizeni. Taxonomy (NCBI): domain Eukaryota; kingdom Viridiplantae; phylum Streptophyta; class Magnoliopsida; order Fagales; family Fagaceae; genus Quercus; species Quercus wislizeni. The sequence goes on along the minus strand of JALGQJ010000006.1, from coordinate 2,834,611 downwards.
TGGGAAAAATGGCCCATTAGCATTAATTATTGAAATATTTTTCCCCGAAACACTGTTTGGGAAAAATATAGCAATATACCACTTTTTGTGATACTCGAGCTTGGTGAGCTCGAGTACCCCATTTTTCTGTTCCAGCGTGGCACCTGACATGGCATCTGGAATTTAAAAAATAAACTTGATACCCGAGCTCATGAAGCTCGAGTACTGCTAACCCACCTTGTCTCCCTATTACCCCACACTTAAACCATCTATTACCCACAATACAAAGCAATACATACCCATAAACCAAACCTCTCAATCTCGCTATCTCCCTCTCAATCTAAAGCTATTTCCACACAAATACTCTCATTCTGCCTCTCAATCTCGTGATCTGCCTCATTCTCCATCTCCCTCTCGCTCTTTGTCTCCCTATGGCGCTATTGCTCATGTCCCTCTCACAAGGTATGTCTCGCTCAGCTTGTGGGTATTTTTGTTGGTAAATTTGTTATTTTTATGCATAATTTGATTCTGGGTTTTGATCCAGAAATTAATTTGATTCTGGGTTTTGATCAATTTAGTTAGTTAGTTAATATATATTTTTCGGTGATTACTAGAATGTTGGTCTGGTTGTGCTTGTCTTTTGGGTTTTTTATTTTCTAATTATTAGGTAAAATGAGTTTAGGGGAGATGAGAATTGCAGTGCAGTAAGTGATATAAACATTTTCTAATTAAACTTTACAACTATGAAAAATCATAGTTAACAGTTCATGGTTAGTTGATATAAACATTTAACTACAATGAATGCATTTAAGTTCTATCAAATGCTATTTGAATGGTTATGGACACACACTATTCTTACATACATATATAGGAGCAAATAAATGCTAACATTTTACTTATACCTTCAGCCTTGCATGTAGAAGATGGCAAGATGCTTTAGTAAATTCCGCACAATCTTAGTGCTTAACAGGTCTTATGCTGTCATCAGACAATTTTCAAGAAGCTAAAAGATATTTCAAAGAAGCTAAAAGACTAGCTCTGATTTGGTCCTCTTAATTTCTAGTTAAAATAAAATACACATCCAACAGATGTATATATTACATATATGTACTTCTTTTACTAAGGAAAATTTGGAAGACGTTACCTGTGAGAAAAAAAAAAAATGATAACCTTGAAACAGTCATGCTTGCCTTTCACATCCGCTTTTAACCATCCCATCTTCATATCTCACATACTAAAAGTTTACAAGCTTCTTTTGTTGCCCTCTAATAAAATGTAGTTGTAGTATGATCAATAGGCTTGAGAATAACCCATGTAATTCAATTGAGGCCGAATATTGTAGTGATTATAGCTAGGAACTCCATATTGTAGTGCCCTCTAATAAAATTCTCGACGTCCATCCTGTTCTTGAACTGCTCCGAAGACTAGTTCATTTGTTTCGCAGCTCTTCTCATAGTAAGTTTGAGGGATAAATGAGAAGTGCCTGTGATGATGTTGTTGTTGTTGTTGTGGCTGTTGCTGAATATGCTACTGCTGTTGTTGAACTTGGCGATAATCACCATCCCATCCATTATAGTAAGGCTAACTTTGTTGTGCACTAGGTACGACCTTTTTTTTTTAATTCTTTAGGGCGTAACTAGTGATTGAAAACACATATCCTAGGATAACTTACATCTTTGGAAGAAAACATTGCTCGCACCCTTTGCTGCAGCAACGCTAGCATGTAGCCAAAAAATGCAGCTACAACAAGCACTGCTATCCCTGCAATATCAAAACACATCTTACACACCTTTGTGATCTTGAAATAAAAATGACATAGGGAAGTGTTGATTTTTTCGTTATACCTAGGTGGAAACTACCATCATAACCGTAAGAATAGTCGTCATCATTAAGTTGGATTTCTCGAATTGCTTGGTTTCCTTTGTCTATAACCAAAAGAGAGCAGCTACTTCCAATATAAACCAGATCAAAATCGTTTGAAAACTTTGCATCTTCACTTGGACCATCTACATGACCTCCTCCTCGACCCCATTTTCCACCTGCAATAGTTATGAAAGGGGAGATACTTTATGCACACTGGATGTGTGTAGAAGATACTCATAAAAAATGAAAACACTAATCATTGCCTATGAATAGAGAGTGAATCAATGAAATCTAAGAATAGAAATTTACTCATTATTTCCTATTATTAGGACCACTCAAACAATGATCTTAAGAAGCCAGATTTTATCTCTAGAACTGTTGATCCTTTTCATTAAACATTCACTTCCTTCTCCCTCCATATGGTCCACATTAAACAAAGGTGGTGCCATTATAAGTAAGAGAGCTTCTATGTTTGCTAGACCAGCTATAAAAACCAAATAAATCATCTATCACTCTCTTTGGCATCACCAGTCACCATTGTTCTCTGTACATAGGGGCAAAAAAATGAGAGCCCTTAACTTAGGAGCAACTTTGCAATGAAGAAGCAAATGGTCTACTTTTTCACTATAATGATTTACCTAGGTGATTTACAAAGTGATTTACAAAGTGATACTCTTTTAGTTAGAATTTTCCCCAAGGCTGCTGTTAATGAATATTTAGATGGTTGTTCTATTTCTACAATATTTAGATGGTTGTTCTATTTCTTAATGTCCCACTCCCACAACTATGAGTTAAATTAATTTTGGTCTGTCTCTAATTTTATTTTGGCTTTTGTCTCCAATATTTTTTTCAGCATACTGGGTTAATGCAAATGTGAATATGCAAGTTTATTTGAATATTTAAGATTTATTAAAAAGAGAATTTATGCCAAAAAAAAACGTTTAAAACTGTAACTCTTCCAAGTTAAATTGGGTAAGAAACGAATCCAAGTACAAAATCAGGCTCAGGCTCAGGCTCACATACCACCAGCCTGTTGAGTTACACATGCAGTTGTCTTCTCTGGCCGACAATTTATACCCACTGCCAAACCTGTTTTAATTGTAGTTCTAACCGATAAATCGGTGTATTAATGATTAGTGCCATTGTCTAAGAGAGCCATCAAATGATTAGGATGGAGACCTAAATTAAAGAGTCCAAAATTCTGCTTAGACTCAGGAACTCTCTTGAAATTAGTTACTTTCCCAAATCTGAACACAAAACATGGTTGTTTGAAATTTCATGAATGTACACTGCTTGAAATAAACTCTCAATGATGATTTTAGAGAGAAAGTATCCAACATTTGTTTCGCGTTAAACATGCTAATCTATTTCATTTGGGTCTAAAGAATTAGGCTTGTTGGAACCATCCTAGCAATTGGGTTTTGCCATGTAAACTTACCATGAATGTGAATTTCCCAGAAGCAGGACTTAATATGCGCACATGCATGCAACACATAGTAGTGGTTTATCATTGATGTTGATTAAAGTGAAAGTTAGTGTCTTTGTACTGCTCATACCAGTGCATTTGCTTCTGTTCATGATATTAGCAATTTTGTAAGCTAGTGCTTTTGTTTTTTTAGGACGCGTTACAGTACGGTCATATGTTCATATTGTATTGGACCCAGTGCATAGAAGCGTTGGACCCAAACTTCCCCCATTTTTCTAAAGATCTATTCATATTTCTTGTATTTAGACATTTTTTTCTCCTTTGGTTTTACGGCTTCATTGAGAAAATGACATGCATCTTAGACTTGGGAACTGGAGGTCTTGACATAGAAAACTCCAAAACTACTCGTAATTATTTATATAACATCATTTGACCAAATAAATATCCAATATGAGACTCAGTATACACCCTCATAACATACACTTATTATATTCAACCGACATATTTTGAAGGATCACAAACTTTGGTACTTAAATTTTTGAAGTCCTCGTTGGGTCTAACATGTTATAGTGTCTCTAGCCACATAGAGTTATAGGTTGGCCACTCAAATATCATTTTTCATTATCTAGAGAAGTGTTAGTCATGTTTGTGTTGTACCCAAAAATGATTAGTTAAATTACAATTGGAGCTTTATTATATGTACATCTAATTCGACCTAACAAACACTAAGGTAAAACTTAATACATGTCCTTACAACACACATTTATCTAATCAAATCCACATTACCCCAATATACAGCATAGCTAATTATTTTCCTAAATTACTCACATGTTACAATTAACTAACCACATGTGTGATAAAATAGGCTGGTCTTTAACTAAATTAATGTCAAATTTCAGTTCCCCATGCAATTTTCAGCCACATGCTCCCATGTTACAATGCCATTTCTTCTTATCACTTCAAATACCATGTCATCATGCCACATGCCATTTCATCACTGGCTGAGTTCTTTTATACTCATACAAGAACTATTGGTTTTCAAAATTATATTCTTCCTCTGTTCAATTTGTTTGGAATTTTGAGATCCTTCCCCTTTTTGTTGTTTTTGTCTTTGTTCTATTTTTAAGCTGCCTGTTGTATACTGCCCGTATACTTAGGCATCCTTGTGGTTTATTTATTTATTTTAATTCAATTTATTTGCTTATCAAAAAAACATTGTTAACTTAAATTACTATTCTTTAATTGATGTTTGCACCTAATGATTGCGCCTCATTTGTATAACATAGGTGATGCTTTGAATGCATTGAAGACCAATTTAGCTTATCCAAACAATGTTCTGCAAAGTTGGGATCCTACCCTTGTGAATCCCTGCACATGGTTCCATGTAACATGTGATAGCGAAAATAGTGTGACACGAGTGTAAGATTTATTTTGTAAGATTTATTTATGTGACATGCTACTTGGACTTGTAGTTACACTTTACTTTAACTATTACAAATATGATGCCTATTATCTTTTCACCCAGTGATCTTGGAAATGCAAATCTTTCTGGTACACTGGTTACACAACTTGGTCAGCTTTCAAAACTGTAATACTTGTAAGTCATCTAATCTAGAAAATGTGTTATTGGTTTTGGCCATTGTTCTATATGTTGCTAAAGCAAAGTTTATGAAAGTTAAATTTGACTCATTTTGCATTCTTTTGCAATAAAACATGGAATGTGCTATATAGTATTTCTTTTTTCTTTTTTCTTGCACAGACTTTTAAATGATCTTGTTGTGGCAGGGAACTTTATAGTAATAACATATCTGGACCAATCCCTGAAGAGCTTGGGAATTTGACAGACTTGGTGAGCTTGGATCTTTACTTGAACAATTTAAAGGGACAGATTCCAACCACATTGGGCAAGCTTTAAAAACTCCATTTTCTGTATGAACATCTATCCTTCATCTTATAGTATAAGTCAATAGATTTATTTATTTTATTTTATTATTTTTTCCCTTTTACTAAGCATCTAATTATTTGGCTTGCCTACCTTAAAACAGGTAAGCTTATGGCTAATTTGCTTTTAGATGGTAATTTTTCTTACGTCTATATCTAGAAACAAAATGCTTCTTCTTTGTTACATTTATTCAATATTATAAGGCAATTATTCTAATGTTACTTTTGGTTAATACTTAATACATGCACAAACATGCATATGCAATTAAATGTTATTGAAAGTCATTCACTGAAAATAGAAAATTGTTCAACCCAAAGCATTACTGACTTCCAAGTACAATGTAAATCTTCATTGTAGCTTAGGTGTCTCAGATGGAGATCTCATTGCCCTAGTAGAAAATACTAAATGAATAATTTGAGCTTGTAATTGGAACTTTGAAGGCAAGGTGCCTTTGTGACACGTATATTTTTATGAAATTTACCATAGACAAAATGTTGCTTTAGCTGGAATGGGAGCTTTGGGAGGCTTATGATAAGTGCAATGTGGAAACAGTCCACTCTTATCTAAAAAAGATAAAATAATTCATGTTAAAGTTGAAAACTAGTCCCACTATGTTTAAGATGGTGTATTAGCTATGAGAGGTAGGTTAAGTCATCAATTTTAAGAAGTAAGGCCATTGGAGCAAAGGCTGAAGCTTGTGGTATTGAATTCATTTTTTTGTGCAGATTGCTGTCGTCATTTTTTTGGATTCCTTTTACTGACTACTCCTCCCTTTTCTTTTCTTTTTGCATATTTTTCTTGTCAAACATGCTGCACAACTTGCCTAAGAACTTCTTGCATACTTTTGGGGAACTGATGGCAAAACTTTTATGGTTGAATCTTGTATTTATTTGCATCTCTGGGTTTCTCATTTCTCAATAATATCAACAGGATTTTTGTCATCTATATCTCTTAACCTTTTATTTCCCCCTAAAAATCTTGGATAGGGGACATGTGTGATATAGGTGGTATCCCACGTAGTGTGAGTGTCTCGCTGGATGCAGCGGACATAGAGAATCCTTTTTTCTGTGTGATGAAACTAAACAAAGTGATTAGGATGATGTGTTACCAAAGACAAAGATTAAAGAGTACTTGGAATACTTTTAATTGTATAAAATAGAAGGTAGTCATGGTAATTCTTATTGACAAATTATAAATTATCTAATTAGCCCAAACATATAACCTGATCCCGTAAATTACTATCTCAGTATCTGCATCAGACATGGGAGAAAGATTCATAGCACCTACCACCTGGCTTTTCTTGCTACCTTCATTGGCTTTAGAAAATTTTAGAAAATGTCACTATGCTAACAGCCAAACTTGGGAACCAAGTCTTCCCATGTCATTATCCTTGGATCCGAAAGTAAACAAAAAATTCCTACAAAATGGATCTAACATTTCACATAAATATCTGCAAAAACAAAATCCTACAGCCAATTAACTGTATATATGTATGTATGTATGTACGTATGTATGTGTTTATATTTATTTGTATTTTTGTATGTCTTAATTTCAAACTAGACAACATCTGTATACTTAGTAGAGTTGAAAAGATGATAAGTTCTCTTCAAAAGGTAGCTAGTAAATATATATACGTCAATGTTGATAATTTTGTGTGCAATATATTTATGAATTATTACTTATCCTAGTATTATATAAATACAGTTTTGTATTATATATATATATATATATATATATCAGTACTATAACTCAGCCCCCCAAACAAATTTTTTTGGCTCTACTGTTGCATAACACATTCATTATTTTAGTTTTAAGTGACCAAAGAATAATGATTGATCCTAGACTAGAATTAATATACTGTGCTCATTACTTCTAATCGGGGTTGGATTTGTTTGAATAATGAGAGTTAGATTACACTTTGTTATTCATGGCTAGATGTCGCATACAATTTAGTGTCATTAGATACATTGTTTGTATTTTACAGTGTTATTCTTTTAAGTAATCAGTAATATGTTTGTTGTGTATATAGTTACTGGAATGTTACTGAATATTTAGATGGTTGTTCTATTTCTGCAATATCTTTGTGGTTATCTGTAAATGACAGTTTCTGTTGCGTGAAATAGGCGACTGAACAACAACACCTTGAAAGGAGAAATTCCCATAATATTAACTACAGTTCAATCACTACAAGTCCTGTGAGTGTTATCTTGATGTCTAAGTTTCTCTTGATCAATCAAGATTTATATATTATTTGCACATCATATATATTGCAAAAATGTAACATTATCTTCTTTCCATGTTGAATGAAGAGATCTGTCAAACAACAATTTAACAGGAGATATTCCCGTTAATGGTTCCTTTTCATTATTTACTCCTATCAAGTTAATTTCATTTCTTTCTTCTATTTTTCCTTGTCAGAATTCTAGAATGACTTAACTGATGAACAAGCTTAGCCGACTTCTGTTGTTTCATTCTGCAATTTTAAAAATAATTCACTCAAACAGCCCCCAGTTTCTCCACCTCCTCCTATTCCAATAGCACCACAAACTCCTAATCCAAGTGTGATATAGGTTTTCATCATTAATATGAACTCTAGTCAAATTGATAGGTTTATTGATTATTGTGTGTGTGCGTGTGTGTGTGTGCAGTTTTGGGAGTTCTCATAGAAATTTGAGAAGAAATTGGTTTGAATATTTTGATTTTCTTTTAAAAATCATCTCACAGATAACTTCCCTGATTTTGCAATCTCTCTATCTACCCGCTTCTTCCTCTTTCTTCTAATTTAATATAAGCATGAAGTATTCAAGCGAAATCAATTGTTTTTGGAAGCAACTATCTGGAAGTGGGATGTATTTGCATCTAAGGCATGAAGAATCATCTCTGCTGGAGCTTGAAAACCTTCTCCAACTTCTTATGACCCACCCCCTCTCGTTGATGAAGAAAAGGAGAAAGTTGACATTGGTTGGGGATGCTATTGACCAATCAAAATAGGAGGGATAAAGGAAAGGAGGATGATGACATTGAAGTCATTTGTAAAGTCCTCTGGTAGATATACTTGGTGGTTTGGTTGAATTCTCCCAAAGAGCATGATACCTTAGAGATAGAGCAACTCCATCATCATTGAAATTAATGAGTTATCTTGCCTATTACAATTTTGGTTCACTTAAGAGAGTCACAATCTGTCACTTTAAATGATCACACACACAAACAGATAACATGCGTGGAATGCTAACTTCTATGAACTTGCCATCATTGCCATTTGTGAATTCTTTCACCTGTTATGATTGGGATTCGCTTAAGAGAGCCACAATCTATCTGTTTAAATTGATAAATTGATGAATTGCTAATTGCTAGCATTTTTTTTTTAATAATCTTTTTTTAGGTTAAAAGATGAACTTTGAAGAGATAATTCACAATAGAGACTGTGAAAAAAGTAGGTAGATTAGTACCAAGCTCGGGGTACCAATATGCCTATTTTAAAATTTAGGCAGATTGGTACCCGAGTTTGGTGGACTCGGGTACTTCACAAGGTACCCGAGTCCACCAAGCTCGGGTACCAATCTGCCTATTTGCAAGATTAGGTAGATTGGTACCCAAGTTTGGTGGACTCGGGTACTTCACAAGGTACCCGAGTCCACCAAACTCAGGTACCAATCTGCCTAATTTTGAAAACTATCAGATTTTGTACCCGAGTTTGGTAAGTTCAACAAACTCACATGGGTAATTCTCTTTTTTTTTTTTTTGGATTGATTTTGGTAAATTAAAATTATAATAAATTGATTTTGATAAATTAAAATTATAATAAATGAATGCTTGGTGCCTGAGTTCCCAAACTCAGGTACATGGGTAATTCTCTTCTTTTTTTTTTTGGATTGACGAGAATTAATTAGAATGGTTTCTCATCTTCTTTCAATATTTCTTTTTGTTGTGTCTTTCAAAATTATTGGGAAAAAAAATTATCCTTACTGTAGTTTACTTTAAAGTTATAAATCATGAATCAGACCAACAACCTATTGGTCTAATTCATGAAAGCATTGAAAAGCTTTAGCTGCCCTGAACTATGCTCTAAATACATCTTTAAATTCTTTGGTGAATACAGTAGCCATATTACAAATCAATGGACTTCATTGTTTCTTTGCAATGGTTATTGCGTGAACAGGCAACTGTTCAGAAATGGATTTTATTATCATAACGAATGTGACCATAATTATTATCATCATCACAGCCTAATTCAAGAAGCGATAAAACATATTAAAATATATCAAATAGAAATCTACCACAATATCAGTCTTGAAGAGCAATCATATTATTTCTTGTATCAAACTTGAGATCCTGGGTTAGTTTGACATTACGCAACATTGTACAGCAGCATAAAATCATGTCTTTGTCTAGGTAGTACTAAAAAGGATATAAATCCAGTCACCCATTAAAATGCTTTCAAGCCATTCAAGATGAGAGTAGTATGATAAGAAAAAGGAGATCAAAGGCAAGGCCCACTAATAATGACAGTCATGCCGTAAAAGGAAACTATAACAATATCAGTAGTTAGATGACCAGTTGGCAGCACTTCCAACTCTTGGCATGCCGACAGTTTCCCTCTTCGACTCTTCATCCACGGTGAAAGTTACACCACACACCTGACCAGAACTGTCCACCCTTGGCACAGGCTTCACCTCATTAAGGGGGTGTTCATAACTCCTCAAGCCTCCAGACGATGTGAAGAAGCATCCTTTGCAAAACAACAGAAACAAATAAATCAGCAAGCTAGTAGTCATGCTCATGAAGTAATATCAAACAAATAGACTATAGTATTAGTATCTGGAAGTTCATGCTAATAATTACACAAAATCAAAACTAGTCCTACTTTTTTTTTTAAAACAATGTGGTAGATAAATGACAGGGAAGATAAATGGGAAAATCAGTTGATTAGAAAGTAGATTTTGAAGCTTGTTCTTGCTATTGCAATTTGGAATCACCCACATACCTAAAGCTCACATAAAAGCTTTTATCCCCCATATTTTAACGGTGTAAAATTTTGACATCTGGATTATTAAGAAAAGCAAAAAGAATCCTAAATAATCACTCCATGAGGGCAACCATTCCCCTAACATGTTAAAACGGGCACATATTATTCATGACCAATAATATGACCAATCTATTATTCATGACCAATAAAATGGCAGCCCAGACCCAATAAAATGGCACATATTATTCATGACCAATCTATGGTTAGATCCTATAAAAAATAAAATAAAATAAAAAATCTGCAGTTAGAAAACATTTAGCAAAAAAAAAAAAAAAAAAGCTATAAGTTAAAGAGAAGGTCTGTCGAGGCCCTTAAATGCCAACAACAGATAGCTCTTTCATTTCCTAGTAAGTTTTAAAATGAAATAGAAAATAATGTAAGGAGAATGCCCAAAAAAAAAGAGAACACAAGGGGGTTACGTAGTTTGGTTTGCCAGCTTACCTCTAAAATTCAAAGTCTTTGATGGCTACATCTTTGATATTAGAACTATGCATATTACAATGAATCATAGTAAGGTATAGGCCAAAATGGCCAAATACCATCAATTCTTTAAATATTTTGCAAAAATAGGGACTTCACCATGCTGAATTTGAATACTTATCACTTCATTCACATCAAATCCTATTTTTTGTTTCAATCCAATGGAAGATATGATTGAAAAACACTTGTAAGAAATGGGCATTAGCATTGGTCACATAATGATCCAACACATACAAAATCAACACTAGAAATAATGCAGTCATCAACACCAAGCATAAGAAGAGAAAGTCTTAGTCCCAAAACTTTGGAATTGGGTATGCATCCTCAAGAGACTAATTGGAATGAACCACATGTACACAAGCAACGATGATATTTTAACGATATATGTCATATTTGGTCCTTAAAATTTTTCCAATATTTCTTAAGTTATAAAAATACATAATTGAATGGCATATAGCATGCATTTTGTTTCAAGTTGCATTTAGAAGAATGCCACGGTTCAAAATTAGCGTACCTAGTCTACAAGACCACCACTCGTCGGTACCTCATTTCGCTTAGGGCATGTTCTTCGGTTATGCCCCTCTTGGTCACACAACCCGCATTGCACCTTCCTCCCCCCCTCCTTCCATGGTGTGGTTCTCGGCCGTTTCCCACCTTCGTCCATCTCATTCCTGATTCGTGTTGAGACAGGGCGACCTTTCTCTCGAATCAATCGGGGGTTAGAGAGGACCCTTCGAGTTTCTTCAGGATCCGGCCATGATAATCTATCTTTCAACGTAGGGAAAACGGGAGCATAGCTCTGAAACAGTGCATCCACACTATAGCATGGGTCAATGTATTGCTCTGCATCATGTCGATACATAATACAAACTGCAATGACATGTGAACATGGTATCTTGTACAGCTTCCATTTTTTACATGTGCAACTTCTTTGCAACAAATTAACTCCATGTGTGTGATCCCCATGTCCAGCACTCCCTGGATTATACGATGTATCTACTTGATATGATTGTTGTTGCGCGCTCAATCTCGTCACACTGTGATGCTCCGCCTTCACCTTATTTCTCATGAAGATATCCAAGGCATATATAGTCCATTTTTGTCCCGAATTTAACTGTGCTATGCTCTTATTGCGATGATCATCGAAGTAAGAATTCAATTTGAACCATGTGTATTTCACCATTGCCGTAATGGGCAAGCTACGAGCACCCTTTAGAACACCATTGAAGCACTCGGAGAAGTTTGTCGTCATTGCCCCATGACGATAACCCTTGTCAAAAATTAGAGCCCATTTCTCTTTGGGCACATCCTTTAGATATTAGTGCGCATCCCAGTTGACATTCTCAATTAACTCGAAGGTGGCATTGAACTTTCGCTCCTAGGTAGCACTTGCTGCCCTCCATACTAGATTCTTTAAAGTTTCATTGTTCCATTTAGTGTTGACGTTACTACATAGATGACGAAGGCAGTAACGATGTTCTGTCATGGGAGGCCGCAGGGAAAAGTCTCGATTATTGTCTCTAAAGATAGCTTGTATCCCAGGGTGTCTATCAGATATGATACACAGGTGTCTCCGGTCGGTAACATACGTTCTTATACAAGCCAAGAACCAACCCCAAGTCTCTGTGCTCTCGCTCTCGACAACGGCGAGGGCTACTGGATAAATCTTATTATTAGCATCTGTCGCCATTACAATCATCAATTTCCCTTTATATTTTCCAGAGAGATGGGTTGCATCAATGCTAATCACAGGCCTACACTTCTTGAACCCAATAATACATGGACGAAACGCCCAAAATACAGACTTGAATGTACAGGTTTCCTGTTCATAATTATCGTCCATTATTAACTTATACTCTGTACCTGGACTTGCATCCTTAAGTCCTGCCAAAAAACGCGGCAACTCTGCATAGGACTCCTTAAAATCCCCGTATATAGCTGCAACAGCCTTTTGTTTGGCATCCCATACCTTGTATGTGAACCATAATGATTACATTAGAAATGAATACAAGTTAAATAAAAAAAACTTGAAGAAAACAAATCAAGACTTGTAAGGCTATAATATTTCTTCGCTCCAAATTCCTTATTTTCTTTTCTTTTTTCAATTTCAATTTTCATAATATAAAGTATTCATGGGTTTTGGGAAAAAAAATATCCTGATTATACTTCCCAAAAGACTGATGTCTCATTGGTTGTATTGAAAATATAATGCAAGTTAAAGAATAGAATACCTCGTAGTGAGATACTTCGTGTTTTAAGTCTGCCAAAGCAACGTGGCGTAAGTTCTTTATCTTATACGCAGGGTCTTCTCGTATATAGTGCTCAAGTACATATGCTAGGAACACCGAATCAATCATCCGACCATCATGAGCATTCTGAATTTTGTCGCATGTGTGGGGGCCCTTGCATTTTGCGATCTTCCAGACATTGTCTCCCTTACAACATATCACACGAACTGACCATGGATAGGAATCATCCTCACAACTCACCATAAGCCTCTCTGAGTCTAAATGCTCAGTTTTGAAGCTAAAATTCTCTCGCACTGTGTACCAAGTCAACGCACGTTGCATCGCCAATTTAGTCGCAAATACCATCCCTTTAATTGGCTGCTCCCCTGGCGTCCATGGTAATACTTCCGCTTGCATAACCAGTGATGGATCAAACATATTATCCCAAGTGTTTTTGGTGAACCATTCCAGCGTAGGATTAGGACCAGGGTATGTCTCTCTATTCTCTTCTACAACCACATCTTCGATATGATCAACATCCTCATGTTCACCCATGGTATCTAGGAGCTCCTCGAAGTCATCCCTAGTAACATCGATATGGGTTGCATCATCACCAAGTCCGTGATCATTATGGTTATTGTCAGATGTGCCCCTATGGAGCTCATCATCAGCTAAATGCTCTCCTTCATGCACTTACTGGGGCCCTTCCTCCTCCTCAATCGAGTTCACATGGGCAAATGTCTGCCACGGTTCACTGCCATACCCATCTCCTGTGTTCTCTACACACCCTTGATAAGATCTTTCTTGTATTGAGTCGATGTGCTCATCTACTCTTCCATCCAAAACAGTATGTTCTGAACCCTCTCCAGCCTCTACTGTGGCGGGCTCAACAGTGACATAGAGATCCGAAGCAATGAATCCTCGAGCCACCATTTGTGCAACCATTTCCCACATCATCTTCACTTTGGTGCCACCTGATAATTATAGTGAATTGTAGAAAACCTGCGTGTCTACAACCCATTGAGGTGCTCGATACACGATGGAAATGTTATGCCTAGAGTGGTCTAACCCCATCGCCTTCAATATTCTTCGTTGCAAGTTCGTAAGCCCTATCCCACGTTTCACCTTAACATATTTTTGTTTTTGGTTCGAGCCTTGGTATGACAACCCATGCAACTCATGATAATACATCTCCCCATCGTAGTACAGATAGAAAAAGTGAAAATCAATCACCGACCTGTTATTAACAATATAAAAGTTGTCATCATCTATAACCATTTAAATAAAGATGACGTATGATAAAAACAATTTATATTCAAACTCAACCTCCTCAACTTTGTGTATAGAGATATAAATAATTTTCAATCGTTTTAACCACATATCTATAATTTATAATAGGTTTAGTTACAATACTTGGCTACCAGCAAATTGTTAAAAAAAACTGTGTTTTATTTAATATTTAGATAACTTGTAAATTATAGAATAAACAATATACAATGACATAGTATTCTTTTACATCTAAATAAATAAATACATAAAAACATAAAATATAAAATGAATTCTTCAAAGCATAGGCAAATATAATGACAATGATACCAATTTTTTTCTTCTTCTTGAGTTTTTTGTTATTTAGATATATGGTTTATGTTAATTGTGCCCCCCCCCCCCAAATGAATTTTGATATTGTATACACGTTCATTTTCTTTATCAATATCACTATTCACAGCACTTGCCTTTCTTGCTTATCTCATAAATAGCTTAACCCATAAATGAATGTGAACAATACATTTATCTATTAATTTTTTTACAATTTTAAATTCTGAATTTTTGTTATAAACTTAAATTTTAAATATTTAGAAGGATAGAGAAGTAAATGCTGAATGGGGCATATTTTAAGAAGTAATCAGACAGCAAAATATATACACAACTTTACAAGTATTTGCTATATTTTTAATATTTTTAGATTTCACAAAATGAAATAAAAAACTTATAGATGAACATATTTTTCTTAATTTATTTTAAGGAATCAAAGTATATGTCTAAACTATATGTATTATTCTTCTAAAGCATATAATAATTTATGGATTACTATCTCTCTTTCAACTATTAGTAATTATGAATTGGTTTTTTTTTTCTTTATTTGGACTCAAAAAAAAAAATATATATATATATATATATATGCTTCTAATTGCAATTGTTTCTTTACAATTTATTTTGTTACAATATAGTTGTGCTCCATTTGTTTTGACAAAAAAGTTATATATATATATATATATATATATATATATATATCAGCAGTTGTAAATGGACGCAGGGTCTTGCAAAAAACTCAACTCATGAATTATGGTCATGCAAAAATAATGTCATACGAACCACACATGCAAACACAATCTAACAAAACATTTAACTATATTACCTCTATGTACACAGCAGGCAGGACCCAAAGGTTAAATGGTTTGCCTTCAATGGAAAAACACTAACACAGCAATCCGCAGATGGTGACCCAACAATTGTAAATAGCTTCAGTATTCTTTCACATGGCAACTTCTGACTCTTCACATGGACTTGTGATCTTAGTGCAAGAGTCATTATGGTCATAAATTCTACAAGTAAGCTGGTGAGGGTGGTTGTTAAGGTACACCTTTGCATTAAGTTAGTAGTTGGCGTCAAACAAGTGGGCAGGAGGTTTATAAGGCTGAAATATTAAGAAATAATTATTTCCTATAACAAATATTTCCAACTCTAACAAATAGAATAAGTGTTTGTAGATTGTAAGTGTCACTCTGTCATAAATTTATATTAGAGTAATGTTACAACCTTAAACTATTTTACAATTTTTACAAAATGTTGATGTGGTTAACTTCTTATTGGTTTTTATTTAGGCCTACCATTAATATCCATTTTTTCATTTACTATTAATCACTCACCACATCAGCAGTTTGTAAAAAATTTTGAAAAATAGTTTGTATCTCTAGCATTATTCTTTATATTATATGTGTATGAGTGTATGTAATATTGATTGTGTGCATTATTTTTAGTTATAATGTTTATTTGTGTAAATAATAATGTGTGTGGAAGTTTGTGTGTACAATATAAAAATAATACTTATGTGGCTAACGAAAAAGTGACATAGCATTTATAATTTTACTGCAGATACTTATAAATTGTGGCAACTTAAGTGTCCTATACCATATCAGCTATTTAATTATGAAGTTGCCATGTAATTTTTAATTGGATTTTATTTATTCTCATGCAAAAAAAAAAAAAAAAAGAAAAAAAGAAAAAAATGTTGGCTTCAAGTACATTACACATATTGTAAATTATTAATTCTCAAAATACTCGTCAATCAAAAAAAAAGAATTTACACCCACCAAGTACCGTATTGACCCGTACTTGGTGGACGTACTTTGTGAAGTACCCGAGCCCACCAAGCTCAGGTGCTGATCTGTCTAATTTGTATTAACACAGCAGACATTGGATAATTTTTTATATATATATAATTTTTTTTTCTTTTTTGGGATTGACGAAATTAATGAATGCTTGGTTTTTTTTTTTTTTTTCGGTATTTTCAACGACAAAACTCGTTTACACTTTTGATGTGTACAAAATTATTGGAAAAAAAATGTGATCCTTCTTTTTTGGGTGGTCTGTTATTATTTTCCAAATATTTGCTACTCATTGTCATCATGGGCAATTATACTATAATGATGGAATTAATAATCGAATTCCCTCTTTGTTTTTTGTCAATACAACTTAGGACATGTTTAAAACTATTATTCTATTGTTTTTGTTTATGTTTTTGATATAGGAAACTTTTGAAACCAGAAGCTCCTACATATGGGCATCATGCAGAGAGCCTTGGACTGAAGGAATTGCATGGCAGCTCCTACATCTTCTTCCATCAGCTTTGGTACTTGCTGTTCTGTGCCATCATTTGACCACTTATCCCAAGCTTGTTGATTTGTTCCACCTTCAATGCCCTCACCCTGCATTACACACATATCAAAAGTGAATACATTTACTAAGTTATTGCTTTCTTCCTCACCCCCTATAGAATTACATAATATGAAGAAATGACCATGACACTTTTTTCATGACAGATGGAGTACAATACCAGCAGCATCTTTGACATCCTTAACCAGAACATGTTTCGGTTCCTGAGATGCTAAGTGTGATTGCATCATCCAATTGAAGCTCTGTGGTATGCCACTACGAAGTATTCCACCATCCATTGCAGAATGTTCAACCTTCAACATCAACAGCAAACCAGTCCAGCGGGCTAGTATATTGGTTAGGTAGTTGAAATCCAGCTAAATCGAAATCTGCCCCTCCCTCTTCAGGAGTTAAGGAGGCTTCTTGATAAAATGTACGCTCAAGAGGGCCTCCTTGATAAGCCCTATCAGATTCTGCTGCCAAGGATCGTACCTGTAAATTGTAATGAGGACAAAACAACCAAAGGAATCATGTAAAGGTAAACAATCTTGACAATAAAGGTACTCCAAATGTATCATAAATATTTGATACATTATACGTTTTTCCATCATATAAAGCATACAACTATTTCAAATATAATAAAATAATAATAAAGTACCTCACTTCTTTCCTTCCAAAGGCAATCGCCAAGATGAATAATTACAAGGTCATCATCCTTTGTTCTGTTTGCAGTTATTATAGCCAAATTTTCCTCCCAGTCATCTAGCATACAATTGGCTCCAATCTGTAGTTTGACCAGGAAAAAGAATAGGCTGACCTTATAAGTCAGAGATGCCAACAGAAGAATTTGGCAAAATCTAGAGATGACAGTATATCAGATGGATCAAGCGTTTAAGCTCTAGGAATCCTAAAACATGATATTTTGGGCAAAGCTTATTTATACATCCTACTAGCTTGAACAATACCTATATGGTTGTGTTAGAGAAACAAAATGCAACAGGAATATCAAAGTGATCCAAAAAAGCCTTGTCTCTTTTATAGTTTTGTCCATTATAGGGGGAACCTCTACCTTGCTATGGTGTTGGTTTCCTTTTATTAACATGTTTTTACTGAAGTACATAATTACTTGTTAAGTTAAAGGCAGTACCAAGCATAATATGGCACCAATAGCTTAAAACAAATGCATGAATTGTACTTTTAGAAGACCACAAATTGAGATCAACTGTATGGCACAAAGTGAAAAACATAACTTAAATTATTCCCTATCCAAGTGTGACCCTGCATCTGCTCATGGATTAAAAATATCCTCACGTTTGCAGCATTCATGTAAATGGGGTGCTATTCATAATTCATGCAAGGTAAAAGTTACCTGATAATCTAGCAGTCTTGAGAAGTCCTTCAGAACAAAACGGTGATTTTGGGTTCCAACCTCAATTTGTTCTGTGTATCGCTTGACTTTTTTCTTCATCACGTGAAGTATGACACTCCATTAAACAATTTAGAATACCAGAAACTAAGAATTACCTAGTCAAGTCAACAAAGGGAATCGTTCCTCTACTTTTCGTGGAGCAAAATAATATTTTCTTTAAAGCAAATTAACCAATCCAAAAAGAATGTTATATGAAGGGGTGTTTTTCTTGAGCTGAAGTGTATGTCAATTTTTATTATAGACCTGACTACCAGCCAAAATGGCCAAATACCACATTTTCCTAAATTTACTAGCAAAAAAACAGTTGTGCAACTGAAAAATAATGGACATAAGTTATTCTATAGGTCTGAAATGGAAATTTCTGAAGTTCATTCCCAGAATTTTGCAAGTTACAAACAAAAAACTATATTAGCTTGTAAGCCCAAATCTTCAAGTTCATTGTCAAAAGATATGTGCTACAAAAAATATATGACCAAAGGACAAGAAGATCCTATACCATTACAAACCCAAAGTAGCACTGATTCTTGACCATTCTTGAATCATCCTCGTTTTCTTCTCCTCACCGGTTCCTTGACTGGTCTCACCTTGCCTGAAAAGAACACAACAAAAGCAAATACTAATATGCAAGTTCATTTAACTATAAAGAGATGTATATGTAATTGGATGTGTACAAACTATAGTACCATGTCCAGTCCACAATCAAGAGGATGTGTCCATGTCTGTTGCGGCCTTTGCGACCGATCTTCAATGTGTGAAGGATCTGGTGGGGGGTGGGTATCTGTGTCTGGATGAACTCGGTATGCATGTCCTTAGGGGGGACAGCACCAGGGGTGGGTTGCCCAGGAGTGGGCGTGAATCTCATGTCATCTCTACCATGTACAACTGCGGGGGCAGTGCCAGTAGTCAGTGGGGGAGATGTACGAGTAGTAGGCAACGGAGATGTACTAGGGGATGTGGGTGGGCAGGTACCGCAACTCCTCATGGATGGGGACCGAGATGGGTGTGCATGGGTAAACGTATGGGATAGACTCGCATCATCGTGTGCCATGGAGCCTATGTCATAAGCAGTGTCCAAACACATCTCGTCTGTTGTCTGACTTGCTTCCTCCATGGTGTGGTCATGCAAAGGTGTGTGGCGTCAACTAGATGTGGGCACGGGTGTGTGGCACCGACTAGATGTAGGCATGGGTGTGTGACGCCGACTGGATGTGGGCACGGGTGTCTGACGCCGACTGGATGTGGGCATAGGTGTCTGCCGCGGACCAGATGTAGGACGCTAACCAGATGTGGGACATCGACTAGATGTGGGCACTAGTGTGTGACGCTGACCAGATGTGGAAGGCCGACTAGATGTATGACGTTGACTAGATTGACGGCCTCCTTGCCCTTGACGTCCACCTGCTTGCCGACCACGCCCTACAGCCGGTTGACTTGTGCTGCCCACATCGCGTGCATGGTCCAAGGCTAACCGACCAATCTCTTCAACAAATTGCAAGGCATTAATACAGTCGGTGTAGATCTCACACCCTGGTTCACACTTCGCTATAATGCTCATCTGCGATTCAACCTGTCACAAATATACAAGAGCAGTGTTAATAGGTTAAACTAAACTATGCGAAGCAAGGTACATTTATAACAAAACAATCTTTGTAAACTTACCAAAGTGTCCCAGTATGAAGTCTCTTTTGTAATATGGCGAACAGTGCGGGGTCGAAACCACACCATATACTCATCATTGTAGCTCATCTCCCCATGAAAGGGCGGTGCATCGGCAATTATGGCGTGCGCAGCCCATTTAGCAATATGAAAGGCATGTACTTGGGCCCAATTTTGATGCTGCTTGCCCTGGAAGGTTATCTTGTGCAGTTCAGTTGAAGTATTAACATCAACTGGTATGCCTTGCTTCATCCCAAACTGTCGGAGAACACGTTCGAGATATGGTCTTCAACCACCCAAAAATGTATGAGTGGCACGATAGACCTCCATATGTGTTGGCCTGCCGTACAATATGCGGGCAGTGAACCCAAATAATTTGTGTACAGCTCCCAGACAATCTGCAATGATCCAACAGATGCAAACAACCATATTAACAATATAATTAGAAAAAATGTGTAACAAATGTGAACAATACATGTAACTCTGAAATAGAAAATGTTTATTCCTTTAAAAGTGAATTGTAAGTACCAAAAAAACATGCCAAAGTGGTTCCCACTTGTAAGACATGATACCCAATTTAGCCGTAGTGAAGTAAGCGACACACGATAGGCACGTAAGACGTGCATTGAATGTTCAATTCTTGGACCTGGAGGCAATGCCTACTGTGGATGCCTCATCACAAGACATATGTGTGGAAACCTCGCCCATGCCCACAACTGCACCAATAGCAGTGCACCGCCAATCTGCTTGGCTGTCTTCTCTGATGCTTTACAGAGTTGTCTATAGAGCCTACTTAATGCTGCACTACCCCAACTATACTTCTTTCCGTTGCTAACTGGATCGAAAAATTGCAGATACATAATTGAGATCCGATCGCCACCCTTGTCCATAAATAGTGTACCACCTAACATCTCCACTATGTAAAACCGAGCATACTTCTGCACAAGCGCCTCAGGGGCGTCAACCGAGAAAGGGTTACGAAACCGATCCTCAAGCCATTTGGCTTTTACCCTCGGCCCTTCCATCATTGCAGTGTTCTTATTACCACCAAGTTGTTTATCTGACGACCTATGCCCTAGCCACTCACCGCATGCATTAGACCAATCGGTTCCTGGGGATGTATATCCCACCACCGGCAAGCCATCTACAGGTACCCCCATTATAACCTCCATATCTTGTAGTGTGATGGTCATCTCACCGTGGGACAAGTGGAATGAGTGCATCTCCGGCCGCCATCTCTCCACCAACGCTGTGATCAATGTGTGGTCAAGGTCCATATGTGGGACCCGAAGTAGCCCATCTAACCTCGGATCAGTGATATAAGCGGCAATTCGTGGATCTAACCCATCTAACCCACCTTCAAGCACACCTTTATCCCGGTGACGACAAGTCAGTAGACCTGGCACTTCCTGCAAATAGAGCAGCTTAGTATTAATAATAATTAGAGCGCGACATAATAATAAGGACTTCAAAGTTAAATTCCAAAAATCTTTCTACTCCAATACTAAATTTCTACTCCATTTTTTAATGGGAATATTATTTAACAGTGCATATACATCCTGGTGTGGTTTGTATATGGAATCTTAGTGTAACACCTTTTTTTCTTAGTAAAATAAGTTTACACATGCACACACAAAGATTAAATCCTATATTATTATAATCTTATTAGCATTATATTCATATTTTTTTTGTACTCTCATCAGCATTATATTCATATTAATCAAGTATTATGTGTAAATCAATGTTTTTTTAATATTATAAAGGTGAGAAAGTGAAATTTACCGAAATTATCATGTAATACTGTATCACCCAAATTTATTTGCTATTATCCAAGCATGCGTTATAATTATATCTAGCATACCATCATCATACATTCCTTAGTACACATGCAAAATATAATAATAATAATAATCACACATCATGTAATAAGGTGCATAATTAATCTCATATAAAAATGCACTGTATAATTCAATTACATTGTTCTTATTATTGCATATGAAATTATGTTCTAGAAGCATATAGTTTATTATCCCATTTTACCACATTAAAGTTAGTTCACAAATTTTCCAATTACCTTTTTACGTCTCTTAATCTACTAACAAAATATTAGAGTGTGTCCAAAAATGTGAATTTCATACTTTCTTTGCGTAAGAACACGTTAATGTGCCTTCTCCCTTTTTTTTCTCTTTTTTTTTTCTTTTCTTTTTTTTTCTCTACATTTTAATAATATTCCTTTTTTTTTATGGATAAAACTTAGGTACAGTATATTCGATTCTCTTTTTTAAGATTCAATTATGTGATTACTTAATTAAAAAATACACTTTCATTTTATGAAAAAAAAAAGCCACATGACATAATCTTAAAAGGAGAACTTAAAAAATAATACTTAAATATTATACCTAAGTCTTGTCCTTTTTTTAACTACTTATCAAAATTAACAAAAATAATAGACTGCCAACTCAAAACTTTAAAATTCTGAATATTTATAATCCATATGCATAGGAACATATTTGTTCAGCAATCCACAATTTTTTACAAAAGCTTATCATTTTTCATAATTTTTAATCATTTATTAATATATATATATATATATATATATATATATATATATATATATATATATATACACACATATATGCTGCAATAATGAGTAATGAGGTGAAATGTTACTCTTTTCATCTCCTAATTGAAGCAAATAGTTGGGCTAGGTCAAGCCGACAAATTGGGGGACATGGCCTACTCATTTTCCTACAATAATTGAAGACTCAAGGAAATTATTTTTAGCCTTTCCAAGCAAAATTTTAAAGGAGTCATATTATCCATGTTCACTTGCTCAAAGATGGAGAGGTCGTTTGTAAATTGTAGACAAGTGATTGTAATACCATCTCTAGAATTACAAAAGGGCTCTCGTTTATAAAAATTAAGAAGAATATATTGAGAGCTACAACATAGAAAATGTAGATCCATTTACTTTTGGAAGCTTGAAACATTTCATTATTCGAATGCAAAAAGTTCCATTCCATGTGGTTATAGGCCATTTCCACTTCTTAGTCAATTATACTATTTTCCCAAATATTCATACTAGGAATGAAAGTGTTTTGCCATGTTCTTGTTCATAACTTTTTTTGACCTATCAAGATGAATATGTGATTTACTTCTTTTAGAATGTAGTCTCTATCTCTTCTAAGGAGATTGCCTATATATATAGTCAAACCTCAAATAAAATCTAAATTCTCAATTTAGAATTTTACGCCATTTTTTTTTTTTTTTTTTTAGTCAAGTGAGTTGTTGGATTCAAAATTTGAAAAGATTATCCATAGTTTTGTTCCACAATCCCAAAAAACCTCCAAATTCTCTCTCTCAAACCCGTTGATCTCTAAAGTGATTTTTTTTACCTGTCTCACACTTATCTACAAAGGTTGTCTATCTTCCCACGAAACACAAAAAATATTTCTCCCTCTCTTACCTCTTTCTACTACATATATTGAACAAGTGCATACCTCGCCTTCCAAATGAGCATCCCAAAGCAAACTTGAATGATGCTCATCCTGCCCCGTCAACAAAGTCCGTATAGAGGGTCCTGCTCCATGTGGGTTCATATCTGGCATTTGGTGACAACAGCAAGACAGGCTTATTTATTTATTTTTAATTATAAACATATTTGATTGAAAATGGCAATAATATATATCTAATGCAGCCTTCACTGCTTTCATAAAAAATAAAAATAAAAATAAATAAATAAATAAATAAACTTGAGAAAGTGAGAGGGAGACTTAGAAAGTGAGGGATGAGAGTTTAAACTGTGGGTAACAGGGGTTTTTAGAGTTTAATGGGAATAGACTAGAATAGTACTCCCATTATTCAACTCAAGTTAAGGTGTTTTCCAATGTCAAACATAGGCCATCATGTCTTTCCCACAACCTCAATAACAAATTTTCATTCAGTTTGACATTCCCCCCTACTCCTAGTGCCCCTAACTTGAATCAAACACTCATTTTTCCTAATGCAGTCCTTCACCCTTACTGCACATGGCAATCAAATTGTAGATTGAAACAATCCTAGGATTAAACATTAAGATTTCTTTGTATTACATTGTACTATCATAAAGAAAATGCATAAATAACTTTGAGGATAAGTTCTCTCTCTCTCTCTCTCTCTCTCTCCTCTCTCTCTCTCTCTCTCCAGTGGGCGTGGATAAAGGAGCAAAGACAAAAACAGCTGTGGAGGTTGGTCTCTGAAGAGAGCAAGAGAGAAATGGCAACCCTATCATTATCTTGTTTAGCACTCCCTTCAAAACTCAGAAATCTTTCACTAACTGGCCCTTCTTCTTGTTCTTCTTCAAATCAGTCAAGTACATTCAAGTCACTCAGTTTCTCAACTAACCTCTCACACAATTATCTCTTCTCCAATGGTAATTGCACTCTCTACTCATAACCCATCTCTTTGTCTCTCTGAAACTGCATTTTATCCATTTTTTTTTGTTAATATTTCTTTATTTGGTTGCTATGAAAAAGAAACAAGCAATATACACGAAATGTATAGAAAAAGACTAGATTTTTATGATTCATGTTGTTACTTTCAAAATTTGAAAATAACCCAGCTGCTAACCCTCACACACTACTACTATAACATGAAAGGCACTTCCTCCTATCAACATTGGCAGCCTGACGATTCTCAGAACAACTTTGGAGACCTAAATTCTTATGATTTTTATTTCTTGTTTTTGTTGTTGTTGTTGTTCTTCTTCTATATTTAATGCGTGGTTAAACTAAATCAAATAAAAGGGTAAAGTTTATGCACAGTTTCTGAGGTGCTTAGGTGCAATATATGTTTTCCAATTATGTTCAAACACAGCTGCATTATGCACAGTTTTTTTTTTTCCCTTAAAATAAGGATATGTAGTTGAATTGCTTTCTCTCATGCTTTGAAGAGCAAATTAAAAGTGGGGGTTAATTGGTTTGCTTAATATCAAAAAGATATGAGATGTTCCTTAAAAGGAGTGTGATTACTAATTCATGTGTTATCAGTTATGGATATTTCTATGCCATTCAAAAAGCATAATGTGCTTTTGATTTAATGGGTCTGCTTAAATTGGAAAAATTCCACTTTCACAGTAAATAAATACAACTTATGCTTCTCTCTCTCTCTCTCCATTAGTTGAAAAGTTTTAATTCATTATTTCCTTTTGTGTTGATATTGATTCAACTGATTTAGAATTCACCCCTCTTCCCTTTTAGGTTATTCTTTTTTGGAGCTGATGTTATTGTTATTGTTCTTCTTTTTTTGGATGTCATCCTAAATTCCAGCCATGAATTCATCTTTTCCCCCCTTTTTCTAATTCTTGTATTTCAGCCATGAATTCATCTTCCCCCCCCCCCCCTTTTTCTAATGTAATTTTCATTTGAGTAGGTCATTTGCACAACAAATCATTTATATTGATTAAATGGTGTGTTCCGACGGTATGAAATGAGCTGCAGAGGAAATGGCTGTAAATGATGCAGTAGGAAATGAAGAACTTAAAAGAAAAGATTTTGATCCTTCCCTGAAACCAGAGGGTCAAAATTTCTCGAGATCACTAGTGACCTACTTATCTGTGAGAGGTGAATGGCTGGAGAGATCAAAAAATGATTGTTTGGCTGCCATGGAGGGGAAGGATTTAAATAGATGCATAGCTTCTTTAGATGGTTCTGAGCCTCTGACTACTAGTTCTACAATTGATACGGGGCTTTTTGTGGAAGAGTTAACAGTGGGAAATTATAGGAACCAAAAATTAGATTTAGTTAGTAACCCCAACAAAGCTAAGCAGGGCCAGTGGCAATATCTATATCAGTTAGTAAGTGGGTCTAGAAGTAAGGGTTCACAGGGCGATTTGGCTTCTACTGGCAAGGATCAAATATTGTTGAGAGTCAGAGAAGAGTTAGTAACTATGAATTCTGACCCGAGGAGTCTGAAGCTTTTGTCGAGCAAGTTACTTGATCTTGCACCAAAGGGAGTTTTTGCATATATGAGGGCTAGTGAAGACAAGATTATCTCAAGCAATTCACTATCTACTACTCCTGCTCGATTGAAAACCTTGTCAACATCTAGCTTTTCTCAGCTATTTGTGAAGAAATCCTTGGCAGGAAAGGGATCTATCTGTGGAGCCCCAGAGGCTTGCAGTGGGTTTGGTGGTGCAATTGGGGACCAGAATGATGAAAAGCTGCACAATGTAACTAAGGTAGCTTCTAGTGCTTTATTAAAATTAAGTGCCAACAATGGTCAGTCTTGCACACATAGAATTGATAGGTCTGGTCCTGAACGGTTCAATAATGGGATCAGCCTAAGGGATTGGCTTAAACCTGGGCATAGTAAACTAAACAAAGCTGAAAGTGTGCTTATATTTAGGCAGATTGTGGAGTTAGTGGATTTTGCACACTCTCAAGGAGTTGTCTTAAATGACTTATGGCCATCTTGTTTCTTTTTACTACAATCAAGTAGAGTTAAATACACTGGTTCCTCAACAGCTATGAGAGAATTAGAGGGTGTGATGTGTCAAGAATCATTTCGAAAAAGGCCATTGGAACAAAATGAGCATGCCTACCTTAGTTTGGGTGCAAAGCAGCGAAGAATATGTGAGGAAATGAATTCTATTAAACAACAGCCTTACTTCATGACTAATGGTGGCTTAAGTACTAAATCAATGAAAGAGACTGAAATTTCAATCACTGGTCCAGAAGATTCAGGACACACTGAACTTCAATCTCAAAACAATTCCAGCTGCCAAAATAAATCATTGGCTGCACAGCAGACTATTCCTGTAACTGTTCACAGGTGCCAAAAAGACTAGATTTTTATGATTCATGTTGTTACTTTCAAAAATTGAAAATAACCCAGCTGCTAAAGTACAGTTGAATAAAGTTTTTTTATTTTAATTTTATGTTTTGTTTCAAGTTCCAATGAATGACAATTCCTTGTTCATTTCTTTTCTCAGAACCACAAGTTCTGGTAATGAAATTTTAGGATGATTTAAAATTCTGGGTTTTGTGAATTTTTCAAGAAATTTGTCAATAAGGACAATAGAAAGGCCAAGTCAGCATTTAAGTGTAGTGTGTGAGGCGGCTCCAACTAAGAAAGCAGACTCAGCTGCAAAGAGGGCTCGTCAAGCTGAGAAAAGGCGCATCTACAACAAATCCCGCAAATCTGAAATCAAGACCCGCATGAAGAAGGTGCTTATTATACATTCTTCTAATTTAATTTTTGTATAGATTTATAGATTTTTTTCCTCCTTAATTTTTATTCTTGTTTGTGTAAAATGGGTTTATTTTTCTTTGTTTGTGTTGAATGCTCTAACAAAGTTTGAGAGTGTGAAAATTTATAAAGAGGACTATGTTTAATTCTATTTTTGTTGTGGGCTTGCACTTTATCTGGTTTTAGGATAGTTTTTATGTTTGATTGTTCAGTAAAAGGCTTCTAGATATCAGTGATGATATAATGATATTAGAGCTAATGAGCTCTGGCTCGAATGGC
Source organism: Quercus wislizeni (assembly GCA_023055345.1). Lineage (NCBI taxonomy): Eukaryota > Viridiplantae > Streptophyta > Magnoliopsida > Fagales > Fagaceae > Quercus > Quercus wislizeni. Next base: position 2,807,143 of record JALGQJ010000006.1, on the reverse strand, counting down.
TTCTTCCCTTGTAAGAGCAAGGTAGGGGGTGTGGTTGTAGGTTCAAGACCCATACAGGGTGTGTGTGTAAATTACCAATATATAGAAAAATTAATGGTATAATGATGTTTTATATATTATTTCAAACTGAAATTTTCCTTTTAGATTATGAAGCTATGTATCAAATCATCTTGATATGAAACTTCTCTTTTTGTTTAAGAATCATTAACAGGGTCACGATAAAGATCAAAGATCTGCTTTTCTTCAAATTAGTGTGATCTATCTACTATAACATGAAAGGCACTTCCTCCTATCAACATTGGCAGCTTGACGATTCTCAACACAACTTTGGAGACCTAAATTCTTATGATTTTTATTTCTTGTTTTTGTTGTTGTTCTTCTATATTTCATGTGTGGTTAAACTAAATCAAATAAAAGGGTAAAGTTTATGCACAGTTTCTTAGGTACTTAGGTGCAATATATGTTTCCCAATTATGTTCAAACACAGCTGCATTGAAGTTACTTGTCTTTGGAAATATAATATTGTTTGTGTTTCATTGGTCAATGCAACCATGTGTTTGTATTTATTTGGGGAACCTAATGTACAAAACTTATTTTTGCCTAAATTTTGTCCCAAATTAAAATATCCTTTTTAATTTTTAATTTTTAATTTTATGTTTGGTCCATATCTGAATGAAACATCCATGTCGATATCTAGATTGGCATCATTCCTATATCTTTAAATTATTGAGGTAGAATTTGAGGTTTCAATCTGTAGGCCTCATTATTTGCTAACTTTCATGGATAGAACCTTTCATGAGTGAATCCAGAATTGAACTCTCTAAATATTATTATAGTGTTATTCAAAGATGTCTTGGAACTCCAACTGAGCTTAAAAGTTAAAATTTGAAAATATAATTGTAATTTGAAAATTGTGTGGTATCTCATGGTCCTTTATTGGAACTTAGGCACTCTCAAAGTGACCTTAATTGTGACCCCTTTTTTTTATTATAGTGTGTTTGGTTGACATGCCCATCTGTTTGCTCTTTGGAGCTTTTTTTCTGCAAAATTTCAGCGGTCTAATTCTGATGTTTAGCAATTCCATAGTTTTTGGTATGGTATTCTTGCAACTTATATAAAAGAAAAGGTATGATATTTTTGTGTAAAATTTTCCAAAAACCTCATTAAATGGTCTGTGTGTGTGTCTTTGTGCACTCACGCAACAGAGAACTACGATTGTTGTTAGCCAGCAAAGACTCCATCTTACTGCATGGTTGACCTAGAAGTCTTTTGTTGAATACTATTGTGGGCATTCAATTGGTTTGATTTGTTGCGCAATTTTTTATTTTATTTTAAATAATTTCTTCATGTTTGTCATATTTCTAAATGTGATAAAGAAGTGAATATTAGAAAGCTCTCCATTTGGTCTTTACTGGCTAAAATAGGCATGCATTTAGATCATAAGAAGTTTAATGGCTACAATGAATGAATGTGTTCTTCAGACATGTGTCAAAGTCCATTACTAGCATCATGCAGGAGTCAGTTTAAGCAATTGTTATACTCATTACTTTACCAATAAATATTATTACTTTGCATTGAAGATGAACCAATTTGTCATCTTCAATTTCTTGATAGCTGTTATACTCAGTGTAGTCAAGGCAAGCCAAGTGCTCACCTATATATGTATGTAAGAACAGTGTGTGTCCATAACCATTCAAATAGCATTTGATAGAACTTAAATGCATTCATTGTAGTTAAATTTTTATATCAACTAACCATGAACTATTAACTATGATTTTTCATAGTTGTAAAGTTTAATTAGAAAATAAAAATTAGAAAATGTTTATATCAGTTACTGCACTGCAATTCTCATCTCCCCTAAACTCATTTTACCCAATAATTAGAAAATAAAAAACCCAAAAGACAAGCACAACCAAACCAACATTCTAGTAATCACCGAAAAATATATATTAACTAACTAAATTGATCAAAACCCAGAATCAAATTAATTTCTGTATCAAAACCCAGAATCAAATTATGCATAAAAATAACAAATTTACAAACAAAAATACCCACAAGCTGAACATGCAAGCTGAGCGAGACATACCTTGTGAGAGGGACGTGAGCAACAGCGCCAGAGGGAGACCGAGAGTGAGAGGGAGACGGAGAATGAGGCAGATCGCGAGATTGAGAGGGAGAATGAGAGTATTTGTGTGGAATGATAGCGAGATTGAGAGGCAAATCGCGAGATTGAGAGGCAGAATGAGAGTATTTGTGTGGAAATAGCTTTAGATTGAGAGGGAGATAGCGAGATTGAGAGGTTTGGTTTGTCGGTATGTATTGCTCTGTATTGTGGGTTACAGATGGTTTAAGTGTGGGGTAATAGGGAGACAAGGTGGGTTAGCAGTACTCGAGCTTCATGAGCTCGAGTACCAAGTTTATTTTTTAAATTCCAGATGCCATGTCAGGTGCCACACTGGAATAGAAAAATGGGGTACTCGAGCTCACCAAGCTCGAGTACCACAAAAAGGGGTATATTGCCATATTTTTCCAAAACAGTGTTTCGGGGCAAAATATTTCAATAATTAATGCTAATGGGCCATTTTGCCCAAACATACCCCCAATTCCTATAGGCGTTGGCAGGTGGTTCTTCAATTTTTGCCACGTTGCCATTGATTTTTTACAAATCGTTCTAGAATTACACTCCATAGTCCAAATGCCTAGTAATCATTCTCAATTTCTCACGCACCAGTTATTGAGTACTTTTTTTAGCTATCCGAATGCTAATCCTTACATTGCACGCATGCATTCTGCTCGAGAAAGAATCTCAATGATGGATTTTTAGAACAAGTTTTTTGAAGTTGCACAAATAGTCTGGCTCAGGGCATTGAAGACTGAACAGTGAGTTTCTTACCTTTATTCAAACTTTTTTTTTTTTTTTTACCTATTGCTTTATGTTCAAATGCTGTTAGTTCATTTATAGTACAAAATGAGTTTAGAATCAAAAAGGTTTTAATTTTATCAAATAACTCCTGACTTTTTTCTTATTAGCATGTAATTTGTGCAGTGCTATATCCTTAATACATGTCTACATTATAACTATTTTGTCACAAACATGTTGATAACTTACAAAATCCGGTTTGATTTATTTCCAACAAAGGACATACACGTAAATACATTAGAGGTTACGCTCAACTCTCAAGGCGGCTATTTAAAGGGGATTTCCTGCAATCTGATTTCTTCACAAAGTTCCATCATCCTGCAAAAATAGTAGTTAGTTATGTTTTCCAATGTTGAGACTACAAGAAACAAAAACAACATCAGGAAGAAAAAATCCAATGTGGCTTAGACTTGGTTTAATCTTTCTATCCTAATAAAACCACCAGAAAATCTACTTGTACTAGCAGATCAGGTACCTAAGAAAGTTTTGTGTTTGTGGTTTGAAAGATTCATCTGAAAACTATAATGTGTGAAATTTAGTCACTCTATGGGTTCTCTGTTATTGGCTAAATTTCTGTATGACTGTATGGAAACATGCTATAATATCTTGTTCATTATCCATGGATCCCTATACCAAGAAAAGCATTTTTGATATGATGTAGCTCCCTGCTGACATTCTCCATATTTATTCTTTCTTCTGGTGATTCCAATGAACAAGCAAGGCCGATTTTGAAAACTGAAAATAAGCACTTGTGCATATTAGCATTCATCTGGCATAAGTTCTCAATGTGGTTTTTTCCTTCCTCTGCCTCTGGATCCGTGTGATCATAATTGTCATGGCTGTCTTCTTCTGTTGCTGTTTCATCTACTTCTCTTGTGGAAAGGTTTGGGTCCACAATCTGCACAAGTCTTTCTGGCAATGCCATCCTAACAAAGTTATGGAGGTTGAAACTATCTTTAAACATTTTGTCAGTGGGTCTTCGTCCTGTGAACATCTCCAACACTAGTATTCCATAGCTGTAGACATCGCCCTGCCTTGACGCCTCACCACCCATTCTGTATTCTGCAATTTATATGTTTCACATGCTTAGTTAATGTGAGGGAAATTTCTTATAGCAGCTTAATACTTGCTTTTGGTGATCTGATATACAATATTTAGAGGTTAAATGTTTTGTTTAATATTATTTTGAAAATATGTGATAGAGAATCTGCATTCTAAAGTAAGAACTTGTAAAAACTCTGACAAATTGCATGATAGAAGGGAACAACATTCATACTTGCATCTTACAATGGAAAATGTAAGTTAATGATTAGGATCATCTGATCATCATATCCTTTACTTATTTGTAATTAAGTAGTAGATAAAGGCCTCTCAACAAGCCATGGCTGCATACATAGAGTAATAGGCCCTGATATTATCCGATGACAACCAAATTATTTAGCTATTTAGTAATCTGTTAAATACCAGCTATACCATGTCTATTTGTATGTTCCTTTTTTTTCCCCAAGTAACATATAAAGCTGCTTGAAATAGCTAAACGGAAAATTTTGAAATTAAATACAAATTTGAAAAAAAAAGAAAAGTCACAAAAAGCTACCAGAGAAAAAGGAAGAAGGGAGCAAATTTTTAATAAGCTGAAATAAAATTTTCTTGTTGAATCATGCAGGATTTCAATCATCAATCCATCCTGCATTTGGTCAAAAAAGTTTACAACTTCAACGGCTGGGTCTCCAATCTAAGCATTCTTTTATCTTGGGATTATTGGTGTGAATTTTTCTTCATCTCTACTTGTTTTGTTTTGTTTGTCTCCTCTTGACCAATATTCAATTTCTTGTGTAAATAAAGGCTATTCTTTGATCTTAAAATCTTTTTCTGGTTTGCATTTTCAGCTTTAGATTCTAATCTCAATGTACTATTCCCAAACGAAAGAGAAATGCCATTGTCTTCTCATATTTAAGACTCTTTTTTATTGGTTGTAATTTATAAAAGATTTGCAACTTCTTTAATAATGGTCAAATTGCCAATGGCCTGTTGCCCTAGTGGCACTGGCACCTCTACCCTAAGGTGGGTAAACTACTGGTTCAATCCCTGGTGTCTTCACCTAGGGACAAAAAAAATAGTGGTCAAATCCTCCCTTGCAATTCCTATTAATCTGTACCCAAGCCTTAAAATCCTAGCTGGAACCAATATTCCAAGGCCACAAAGAGACCAATTCTCTCAACTAAAAAGTTGTCACCACCATTTTTATGCAGGGTCTGCATAATTCTATTTATTGGTAGTCGACATATTTGATAAACCTGATTGGCATGCTATCAGCATAATCATAGAGAAGCCTGAAGAAATAAATCAACATGCTAAATGAATAAATCTTAGTCAGAAGACTGTTAGAGATGCTGGTCAACTTGATCAAAATCATGATTTAGAATATTTGAGAGTTAAGTAGTAATTTACCTGGAGCAGCATAACCAATTGAACCTTTTAGTCCAACTGTGCTAGTTTGATTTTGAGAAACATCATTGGTTGAGGAATGGAGCCTTGCCAAGCCAAAGTCACTAACGTGAGCAATCATGTCATTGTCAAGAAGAACATTACTTGGCTTTAAATTACAATGAATGATTGGTCTTTTACAATGCTCATGAAGATAATGTAATGCAGTAGCAACATCAATTGCAATATTTAGTCTTTGAAGAAGGTTCAAATGTCTTGATTGATTTTCATTGTCTATATATGGATGCAGCCACTTCTCTAGGCTTCCATTCGCCATGAACTCAAACACTAGAGCTTTGAATTCATTACCATTGTAGTCCATGCTGGAGCAACATGTTAAGGTTTTAACAAGATTCCGATGCTGAATACATCTTAACACATTGCATTCAGCAATGAAACTCTTGGAAGCTCCTTTCTGTTGAAGGTTCAACACCTTTACAGCAACTATCATTTCTTCTTGATCCAGAATTCATATTCCTTTATATACAGATCCAAAACTACCAGATCCAACTAGATTGTCAGGAGAGAATCCGCCAGTCACCTGATAGAGCCTCTTGTATGAAACCTTTGAAATGAGTTCAGTACTTGAGAGTGTAGAAGATGATTTCTTTTTTGATTTTCTCCTCCAATAGAGAACAAGAAAGAGTGAAGACAAAGTGATGAAAAAAATCCCACAAACAATTATGACTGTTAATTTGAAAGCATTGGATTTTCCTTCTTTCATAACTTTAATTTCGCATGCTTGCAGCTGCAGTTCTGGGATACCCCCACAAAGCTTTTCATTTCCATTCACTGATATGTTACTTGCATTTCTAAAGATGCCTTCTGTTGGAACTTCACCCTCCAGATTATTAAAAGAAAGGTTCAAATATTGTAAAAGGGAGAGTTTCTGCAGATCTTTAGGAATTGGCCCTGACAAGTTGTTTTGTGAAAGATCTAAGAACTGAAGGCCTCTCAAAGAAGCCAAAGATGGAGTTAAGGTGCCTTGAAATAAATTACCTTGCAGGTAAAGGTACTCCAAGCTCAAGCAATCTGAAATGGCTCTAGGAATCTCACCAGTCAATTTGTTTTCAGAGACATCCAATTGATTGATATTTTTGAAAATGCCTACTTCCACAGGTAGGGTGCTGGTTAATGAGTTCTGTGATAAGTTGAGTACTAATAATTGGGGAAGATTGATTTTGGGTATGGCTCCACTAATATTATTTTCTGAAATGTCTAAGTACTGCAAATATTTGCAGTTTCCAAAACTGGATGGAATGTTTCCTTCCAAATTGTTCTGTGATAGGTAAAGTTTGACCATTGAGTGAGGTTACCTATAGAGAATGGTATGGGTCCGGACAATCTGTTTCCATTCAAAGCCAATCCTTCCTGCTTTTGAAACTTCGTAAAATTACTGGGAATGCTGCCTGTGAACAGGTTACGTGCCATGTTTAAGGAAGTTAAGTTGATGAGATTCTCTAATGCCTCAGGAATAATTCCAGATAGTTTATTTCTGTCAAGATATAGTGCACGGAATTTCATGGACAAATTTCCTATAGAATTGGGTAAACTACCTTCAAAATTGTTATTAGAAAAATCAAGCATTTCCAGTTTGGTGCAGTTTTTCACAGATGTTAAGAAATCCAAGTCCTTAGCTGAATTACTTCCAAGATTATTTCATCCAACACCTAGCCACCAGAGGTGTAGCAGGTTTCCCAGATCGGTTGGAACTTGTCCTACAAAATTGTTTCCAGAGAGAGCAAGTATTTCAAGTCGAGAAGCATTGGATAGTGAAACGGCGATTGGACCAAAGAACTTATTAGTAGAGATGGACAAATATTTGAGATTAGGGAGAGTGAGTCCTATGTTGTCTGGAAGAGTGCCATTAAGTCGGTTAACTGCAGTAGAGATGATGCTCATAATTGATATATTGTAAAGGGAATAAGGGATCATACCGGAAAGATTATTGCCTACAACTTCAAAGAAAGATAATTTCTGCAAACGGCCTATTTCATCCGGAATATTTCCCACAAAATTATTGAGTGCTAAGGAGAGTTCCTGGAGTGAAGAAGTACTTCCTAAAGAAGGCGAGATGCCTCCTGTCAAATTATTTCCACCAATTTGAAGCATCGCAAGCTTCTTCAAAGAGCCCGGCTCAACAGGAATATTCCCTAAAGTTTATTCCCAGTGAAATCAATGACTCTGATTTCAGGACAGTTGGTCAAGTTACCTGGAATTCTCCCTGTCAACGAGTTATTACTAAGAAGAAGATCTTGCAGTCAGAACAAATGACTAACTTCTTGTGGAATATCTCCATATAAGTTGTTGTCACGGAGGTTGACCAACTTGAGAAAGCTAAGGTTGCCAACATAAGGTGATATGGATCCATGCAAAGTATAGCCTTGTAGGTTCAAAGCTGTGACTCTTCGATGCTAGTGGCTGCATGTAATTCCATGCCAGTTGCAGAAGTGGATAGAATCATTCCAAGAGCTCAAGGTTTTATGTGGATCATTGGCTACCAATTCTTTGAATTTGAGCAAAGCCAACCTATCAGTCTTATTCGTTGGAGCAGCTGCAATATTGATTGTTTGCAAGTGTAGTAGGCTTATAGGAAAGAGAAGAATAGCATGAAGGTATGTAGGCCATATCACATGAAACTTGGTGTTATGAAGTTTCATTGGTTTCAAGCAGATGAAGAAATATTGGTGCAAGGCAAAGAGAGATATAGAGAACTATCTTAAGCAAAAAAGAGACTTTAAGCAGGAGTCAGTTATGGCATGAACTTAACTGGAATACTTCTTTTGAAATTTCCTCTTAACCACATTTTTTATCATGTAAATTATATGATTTTTTTGCTGCTAGGTCTGACTTTGCATTCCATCAAGCCGAAGTTTGACTATTGTACTCACTGTCCTCATGTGAGACTTAAAATGATGTTTCTCACATTCCTCCACACACCAAAAAGCAATTATGATACTTTAACTTCGTTAATGATTCATTATAGTAGTCAGATATATGTAATGAGGCATTTGAACAAGATGAAGGGGAAGAACAAAGTTATGTGACTAAAAGTACATATGGATAGTCATTTCAATTGCACCATAGTCAATTGAAAGAATTTTCCTCTAAATTGGCTTAGAGGTAAACTTTGTCCATGTTTAAATAGGTGATTCAAGAGCAAAATAAAGACCACCATAGATGTTATTCTTCATATAAAGTTAAGGGGGGTCGTCATTTCTGCCAAATATTGATTACTGTCAATTCCTTATATTTAAAGGGATGGATGTTGATATAACACCCACAAAAAAAAAAAAAAAAAAAAAAAAAAAAAAAAAAAAACCATATGTTTAGAGTAACTTGGAATATCTATTATTCTAACATTCAAATACAGAGAGAGTATTCCAGCCAAAAAAAAAAACAATACAGAGAAAGTACAACACAAACACACTCATATAGCACACCAGAAATAGAAGTCATGACTCATGAGAGCACGTATCATGTACCAACGCCAAGTCTTTACTTAACAGGGGGTAACAAGGAGATTCTACTGATCTCTTCAGGTAGTTTATTGCTCCTAGAATTCAAGTAAAAATGAGTTATGTTCTATGATTGTAAATAAATCATGATACCAGAAACAAGAACACCTTTTGCATGAGTCCATTTAAAAAACAAATGAAAATTAAAGTACCTTATCCATTAGGAGGGGCGAACTTAAGATTTCAAGCTAAGGCCAATATATAATAAAGAAAAAAAAAAATAGGTATCCATATAGTATTAACAAATTATAAACCAAGATAAATACACAGAATCATTGTTTCTTAATACATTAAGATGTAATCATCTATCAACAACAAAAAAAACACAAAATAATATTGTATCTTAAGAGCATAAGCTATTGCAAAAAAGAAAATTTATTTTCATAAACCAAAAATTACTTTTGCTACTTTAATATAGAATTTGAAATGTCTCGAACAGTAATGTTTTTGGTAATTGGTGTTCTAAATACTAATCATTTAGCATTTAGAACACCAGATGCTAGTATCCTAATACTAAACTGACTAGAATTTTTTATTTTTTATTTTTTATTTAAAGTTTTGTTTTTTTGTTAAGTTTTTAAGTTGAGTAGTTGCTCATTGAACTAGGCTAATTAAAAAGGAGAGGGTCTAAATTTTTGGAAGAGGGAGGTGCAACTTTAGAAATAAAAATATATAACCAATAAAAAATTTTCATTTTTTTTCTCTTTGGGCTAGGGGGGCCCAGGCCCCCCTGGGTCCGTCTCTGGTCCATTAGAGTTTTGGGTCTAAATAACAGAAAAAATTTAGTGAGAGCAAATATATATCAAAAAAGTTATAAAAAAAAAAAAAAAATTTCTTGTGTTTGTGAAAAAATAATTGGAACAAAGAAAGAAAACATAATGGCTAGTAATTATTTTATGAGATCATTGTTATGCAATTTTACTTGAGCAAATTCAAATTTGAAATATGGTAGTACCTCAACTTGGATTCTTTTGGCAAAGACCATCTCTGCGGATCCTGAAGCCAAGAAAAGTGGTTTTTATCAAATTTAATTCCATATCAACTTCCTCCATATTCTTTCTTTCTTTCTTTTGGTGACTCCACTAAACAGCAAGTCCAATGTCAAGGATTGAGACTAAGCACTTATGCACATTGGCGTCTATTTGGCATGGATTCACACATCGACGAGTTTCTTCATCTGCTTGAATTACATGTTCATTATTATCTTCTCTAGCCACTGTTATTGCTAGTGTTTCTACAACTTCTCTTGGGAGAAGGATTGGGTCTACAATCTGAACAAGACTTTCTGGTAATGCCATCTTAGCAAAATTATGGAGATTGAGATGATCTTTAAACATTTTGTCAATGGGTCTCTTTCCCTGGAACATCTCTAGCAGAAATATCCCATAACCATACACATCCCCCCTCTGTTGAAGCCTCACCACCCATGCCATACTCTGCACATTATGTTTTTTTTTTTTTTTTTTTTTTTTAAAGATAGTTTACAAATCATTTTATGTAAGGAGATTTTGCAGTTCTTGTTTATAATGAGATTTGGGATTTAAGGAGAGTGCAAATTTATTTTATTCATTAAAAAAATAATAAAATAATAAAAAGATGTTAAACTAATTAAGGAAAAACATGATGATAGATGCCATGCTTTCAAGATTTCTAGTTAAAAAAAAAATGATAATTTGTACATCTATCTATACTATATATAATAATGGAAGCATTGTATTTAATTTTACAAAACTATTATTGCACCACATCATCACTCATATCACTTTTTTTTCTTAACAATTTTTTATTATTATATTTAGATATAACAAAATAATAACATCCATACAATCAATCTATATATATATATATATATATATATATATATCTAAAAGCTAAAGCGTAGCATTTATTGTTGTTGCACTCCTGTTAAGCCACCACATCCTCCACGTCATTACCACATCATTAATTTTTTTTTCTTTTTTGCTTTTAATTTTTTTTGACATTATTAAATATATAAATACTTGGCTTTACAAATTCATCTTCAACGGTTTTAACTTTACATATTTATATATTTAAATTTTAATGGTATGAGTATTGTCTATACATATTCCTCTTAAACAGTTTTAACTATATATATAATTTTGCCCCTTTATCTTCCTTTTATTTTGTCTCTTCTTATTCTCATCCTCTTACTATAAATTTGTCACTCTCTCATTTTATGCATATTTTATTTTCCCACACAAAAAGGTTTTCTCTCTCTCTCTCTCTCACATATTTTTTTTCATTTTTTGTTGGATTTTTTTATGAAGTTTGAAATAGTGGAGATAGAGACTTTAGTGGCATAAGAAATGTAGAAATTAACACCATAGAATCTATATATAAAGCATAAATCATACAAGAAAAACACCTAGGAACCAATTTTGTAGGTGACATTGTTAACTGTGAGTCTGTGACTAACCATAATAGTATTTATGAAATCAATAGATTATAAATAATTTTTTATAAAATTTATCAAAATGCACCGCACATCACGCGGGATATTGGCTAATATATTATAAAAGTTGGATCCCTCAATCTGGTGGATACACAAAATGGTGACACGTGTCTCATTCATAATGTAGAAAATAATGACACATTCCAAACGCCACGTGTTAAACAACTATTGATACATGTCACTTCTCAAATGCCACGTGGCATACAGCTATTGGCATGTGTCACCAATAAATAAAGAAACTTAAATTTTCACTATCAATTCCACCATTTTAATAATTACCCACTATAAACTTCTTAAATTGCTCCATAAATATTTCCATTCTTATTCCACAATAAAAGTTTCCTTAGTAACCTAAAAACCATGAGTTGTAAAATTAAATATTTAAATTACAGGTGTGTTTGGATACTGCTTATTTTGTTAAAAACTGAAAAAATTGTAAACTGAAAATACTATAACAAAATAATTTTTAAATATGTGAATAATGTCGTGTGACCCATTTTTAATTAATGTTTTGTTGAAAAAGGAGGTCTGTGGGTCTCATGAACAGTGCACAGGACCCACTGAAAAAGCAAAAAAATGCCAATGCATGTTCTCAAAAAAAAAAAAAAAAAAAAGGAAATGCCAAAATGCAGACGTTGGCTCTGTTTTAGCTGTACCCAAACGGGTACTACATATGATTTGCTATCAAAAAACGAGGTGAAGAAAACTATTATAAAAAAAAAAAAAATCTCATTTATGAAAAAAATTAATTCCCCATTAACACTTAGTAACCTAAAAATCTCATTTATTGAAGGTGAATTTTGATAAATTCATTATTAAATTACATTTTTTTTTTTTCTTATATCCTTCATGCTTGTAAAAATTCTAGAATATCAATGATAAACATGCAACAACTATGTTATCAATCAAATATTTAAATTTTAAGTTTTTGTAGTCTAAAATTATACATTAAAATAATTTTATACATCAAATAGTAAATTGCATCTGATTGGCACAAAATTTGACGTGCATGTTAAGAATATAAATTATCAACATGCAACAACTATGTTATCAATCAAATATTTAAATTTTAAGTTTTTGTAATCTAAAATTATGCATTAAAATAATTTTATACACCAAATAGTAAATAGCATCTGATTGGCACAAAATTTGACGTGTATGTTAAGAATATAAAAAACATCCAATAATTAGATTTTCAAAATATATAGTCATGTTAATTTAATTAGTAACAGTTATTGGTTACAATCAAGTTTCTAACCAAATTTTGTCCCAAAAGAAAATCATAGCTCCTATTATCATGCATTACTTGGACGTTTGTTTGTTGACAACTTGTTCTAAAAATAAGATACGTACATTAATAAGGTACACAAAATTGTAGCATAGATTCATTTTGAGAGCAACTATACCATATTTGACATGGCCGATCGGTAATGTTGTTCTAGTCACGTTGTTAAGTGTTGTGAAAATACGTGTTGTGACAGTTGTGTTATTTAAACAACGAAAACTATTATTTAAACAACATGACCAAACAAACCTACATGGCGAGGAAATAAACAACCACATAGTGTTGAGGAATTACCCAACCCAAATAATCTAACGCAGATAATTAAACTCGAGTAAACTTAACCCTCTAACTAACCCACGGTAAACAAAATTTGACCCAATTCTCCTCATCCTCACTCAAGCCTAAATAGATTCTTTTCAAGCAGTAAATTGGATGCCACAACTGCCTTCACGGGCGATGGGTTCTCATTTTCTCAGCAAACTCATCTCTCCAGCCAAATAAGTCCTCTTTTTCTTAATTTTTTGATTCTTTGGTTGTGTGTAATTTGTTGGCCAAGATGCTTCCCTTCTTCCTTGTCACGATCTTGTTAATTCATGCATATAACATGCTTGATAAATTGCCCTAATAACTGGGTTGAGTAAAAAAACTTAGGGCATGTTTGGTAGACTGTAATAGACGCTGTAATGTAATAGTTATTCCTATGGTTTAGTTAGTCTTTAGTTTGGTTATATTTTTATTATAAGGAATAATCATTCCTTATGAATAGATATTCTTTAAAATAAGGAATAACTATTCCTCTTTAAAATGTTGTATTAGTTATTCTTTAGTAAATGCAATAATTTCAAAACTTAATGTATTTCCAAATAAACAAACTTTCTATATACATCTAACAATTATAAAAAAAAATTATAATAAAATAACACATTTCTCTCTTAAATTTAAAAATAACAATTTTTAAAGAGATATAATTGTATGAATAAGAAATTCCTAAAATGAATGTTAAGTTTCATTCTAATGTTATAACTTACAACCAAACCAATGAATAGGTTTAGTAATTACATTACAGCACATTTTATTTTTAGTAATAAATATTACAATTCTTGTCGTAATCCCCATTCAATGTACCAAACAGACCCTTATTGTTATGCATTTTAAATTGTTGGGTAGGGACATAAGTTGATTCTATGTTTAACTATGTTAGGCTATGTCCATTTTATTGTAGAGTACATCACAGCATGTAGGTGCTACTGAGGGTAGGACAGCTGACACGCAAAATAGTCAAACACAAGTATACATTATAATTCTGTTGATATGATGGAGATATATGATTTTTATATGTCTTATAGATTATATTTTTATGTTTCTTTGAACCATGTTAGAGAGCTGCTGTTATGTTTCCTTGGATAGTTTTAATGATTTTCTCTCTGCCACTTCTTCATGGTACACATTCTACGCCATTGGATAGTTAGAAAACTAATGTGATGCAATCTCTCATTATTTGATTTCCATAAGAGAAAGAATATGTGCTACAGGAATGAGAATTTTATTGCTCAGTCATTTCTTGGGTTTTGAGTTTTGCTAAGTTCTTGATGCTATAAAAATATATGTTTATCTATTTAAACTAGAGCAAAGGGTGTAATTTTAGACCTTTAACAATAGAATATTCTAAAAATCAAAAATGTCTATTAGAGAGGGAGTAATGGAATGGGAGTATTTGCATATTTACAAAACATAGAGGGGAAATGTGCTTTTTTCCCCAATCATGTTTAAAGCTTTTCTTACTTTGAATTTTTTATTTATAAAATAAATTGTTTGTGTTTATGCATGTTTCTAGTATGTAGTGTGAGAGAGGGTGTTATGTTTTTTTTTTTTTTTTTTTTTTTGAGAGAGAGAGAGAGGAGAGGGTGTTATGTTGATAGTACAAGGTTATTGCTAAAAATAAAAATCAATATGTTTCAAACAAATTTTTTAACAATAACTATTAGGATATGTTAAAATTTAAACAAAATTTGAAAGACATTACCTAGGGCAGCATAACCAATAGATCCCGTTATTCCAATTGTACTAGTTTGCTTTTGAGAAGAATCATAAGTTGAGAGGAGCCTTGCTAAGCCAAAATCGCTTACATGAGCAACCATATCATTATCAAGAAGAACATTGTTGGGCTTTAAATCATAATGAATGATTGGTGGCACAGAACGGTTGTGAATATAATTTAATGCAGAAGCAACATCAATTGCAACATTTAGTCTTTCAAGAAGGCTTAAGTCTCGTGATTGATTTTCGTTGTCTATCTCCGGATGCAACCATAAATCTAAACTCCCATTTGTCATGAATTCAAAGACTAGAGCTTTGAATTGATTTCCAGCAAAATCCATGCTAGAGCAACATGTTAATATCTTAACAAGATTCCTGTGCCGGATATTTCTTAAGACATTACATTCGGCCATAAAGCTCTTGGAAGCAGCCTTGTATTGAAGGTTAAGGACCTTCACAGCAATTAATTTTTCTTCAAGATGAAGGACTCCTTTATATACAAAGCCAAAATTGCCAGATCCAATTAAATTACCTCAAGAAAATCCATTAGTTGCCTGATTGAGCATTCCATAGGAGACATTTGGGAGGAGGTCTATTGTTGAGACCATAGAAGATGAATTATTTTTTTATTTTTTCCTCCAATGACAAACAAAAAAGAATGAAATCATGAGGAAAAGTAGGACAATAAATATGATTGCAATTTTTAGGTTGAAAGCAAGGGACTTTCTTGATTTCTTGACTTTGATAGGACATGCAAGCAACTGCAATTCTGGTACACCCCCCACAAAGTTTAGTATTTTCAATCACTGATATTGCACTTGCATTTCTAAAAATTCCTTCAGTTGATATCTTACCCTCAATATCATTGAATGAGAGATTCAAACTTTGTAAAAAAAAGGAAGCTTTTCTAAACCCTTTTGGAATCAATCCTGATAGGTTATTTCTTGAAATGTCTAGATGCTGAAGGCCTCTAAAGGAAGCCATAGATGAAGGTATGGAGCCTTCAAAGGAATTCCCTTGTAGGCTAATATATTCCAAGTTCAAACAACTCCCTATGGAACTAGGAATGTTCCCAATCAAATTATTTACTAAGACATCCAAATAGTAAATATTTTTCATTCTGTTTACCTCAGGGAGTTCCACTGTAAATGAGTTGTGTGACAAATCAAGAATCAAAAGTGAGGAAAGACTAATAAACTGCTGGGGTATAGATCCATTAAGCTTATTTTGTGAAATGTCTAAGTTCTGCAACTTTTGACAATTTACAATACTGGAGGTATGGTTCCTCCTAATCTGTTTCATTCTAAAGCGATTTCAAACAATTTAGTCAGGTTGCCTATGGAGGCTGATATTTCACCTGACAGTCTGTTTCCCATTAAACCTATTATTTCCATCTTTTGAAGCCTCCCGAAACTAGTGGGAATGATGCTTGTGAAGTTATTATCATTTAAGATCAAGACAGTTAAGTTGACAAAATTCCCTAATGATGCAGGTATACTTCCAGATATATCATTGAATGCCAAAGATAAATATGTGATTTGGGTTGACAAGTTGGATATAGACTTGGGCAAAACACCTCCAAACTGGTTTGTAGCTAAATCCAAATATTGAAGTTTACTGCAGTTTGTCAAGGACATTAAGAAACGAAAGCCCCTTCCAAGATAATTTTCTCTCAAATTTAACCTGAAAAGATCCAGTAGATTTCCCAAATTTGTTGGAACTGATCCCGAAAGAATGTTCTCACCTATATCAATTACTCGAAGTTGAGTTGCATTGCATAATGAAGTAGGGACTGGCCCAAAGAACGCATTTCTAGAAGATAGAAGAAGTTGGAGATTAGGAAGACTAAGGCCTATGTTGGTGGGAAGTGTGCCATTAAGTTGGTTGTATGCAACTAAAATGGTTTGGAGAAATGATACTTGACAATTTATTAACTGCAATTGAGAAAAACACTAAGCCCTTTAATTGGCCTATGGCTTCTGGAATATTTCCCACCAAATTATTGTACGCTGCGGTGAAATATTTGAGTGACGAAAGATTTCCTAAAAATGGTGGAATACCTCCTGTTAGATTGTTTATAGAAAGTTGAAAATTTTCAAGCTTCATCAAAGAGCCTTGCTCAGCTGGAATCTTCCCTTTAAGCTCATTCACATACAGATATATGGATTTGAGATTAGAGAAGTTGGACAGGCTAGAGGGTATTTCCCCTTTCAATGTGTTATTGTTAAGATGGAGTCCTTGCAATCGAAACAAATTACCAACTTCTTGTTGAATTTCATCATAAAAGCTGTTGTTTTGGAGGTTGATGGACCTAAGAAAACCGAGGTTGCCAATGTAAGGTGATAGAGATCCACGTAACTTGTAGCCCTCTAGGTCCAAGGCCGTGACTCCTCAGTGCCGAAGGCCGCATGTGACTCCATGCCAGTTGCAGAATTGCATAGAATCATTCCATGAGCTCAATATGTTATTTGGATCAATAAGGTACAGATTCTTTGAATTTATGCAAAGCCAAAAAGATCAGTCTCATTTGTTGGAGCGGTGGCTGTAAAGGTGAGTTGCAAGCAGAGTAGGATTATGGGAAAGAGAATGGAACAATATGCACACAAACTGGTTTCGTGAAGCATTATTTGGTTTGGAGAAAAAGGAACCTGGTGGACAAATGGTGGAATGTTGCCTCGCTCACCCCCTTGTATCTATATTGATTGGTGAGTTAACATCAAACATGATATATTTGCTACACAAGAAAACATAAGAGAGGATATTTATACACACACATCAACAAATAGTAATCACCACCATATCCCTAATCATATCAGCATGACAAGTTGGATGGTGGGGTGGCTTTGTTTCCATTTTCGTTGGATAATCATATCAACGTGACAATTTGGATAGTGGGTTGGTTTTTTTTCAATTTCATAGCTCATCAACTTGACAATTTGGTGACAATTTGGATAGTGGGTTGGTTTTTTTTTTTCATTTTCATAGCTCATCAACTTGACAATTTGGATGGCGGAGTGGTTTTAATTCCTAGAGAAATAGGTATGCTATGATTTGATATAAACATGTTTTCCGGATAACAAAATCGAGTAACTGGACCACTCATATTATCCTCAGAAGAAAACTTTATATTAATGAAACTGACATCACCAAAATAGAGTTCACAGTAGTCAGTAAGTTTCAATCAGTTCCGAAGAAAAATGACCCGGACTTTGGGCAGTTGAATACTTAAAATGTAAGGCGGAGACTACATAAAGCAAAACCAATGGCCTTTGGGCAGTTGAAAACTTAAAATGTAAGGAGGAGACTACATAAAGCAAAGCCAGTGAATGATCTCAAGTGCACGTCTATAGTTGATGCGAGAATCCCATGAAACCACCCTCTCACAACATGTGAAATCCACACACACAAAACTAGGAAACCACCCTCTCACAACATGTGAAATCCACACACACAAAACGCACACCTAGTGTGAGCAAGAGACCTCATAAAAACGTCATAAGATCTCTCTCTCTCTCTCTCTCTCTCTCTCAATTTACCAGTCAACTCAGTCATACAAGCTTTGCACATGCACCAAACCTGAAAAATACAGTAGTGGACTTGAAACCAAAAGAAAATTGTTATAATTTCGGCTCACAAGCCCCATCCAATTGATTTGAGTTCATCCAAAGAAAAAAAAAACGAGTCATACAAGCTCTGCACATGCACCAAACCTGAAAATTATAGTAGTGGGCTTGAAACAAAAAGTAAAATGTGATAATATCGGGCTCACAAGCCCGTCCAATTGATTTGAGTTCATACATGGAAAAACACGACAATATCCTCACAAACTCAAATATAGGCCGTGAATGATGTTCGAAGGTCTATACTTAACATAATCTAACAATTAACAAATTATTATCTTTCTCTTGCAGTGAAATATCCTGACTATTAAAGAACGACACAACAGAAAAATATCAAGCTGCAGCAACAGCCTCAGGAGAGGCCACAACAGCTGCAGCCTTAGGCTCAGTTGCAACAGCCGTACAGCTGGTTTTAGCATCTTTTGCGGGGGCTGGTGCGGGTGGTGAAGCCTTCAGGTGAGGAGGTGTGTTGTGCTTTAGTTTCAAGATAATCTGCCGCATCCTTGAAAGGTCAGTTGGCTTTCCAGGCTTTGGACCTTGGACAATGGCAACAGAAGGCTTCTTGTCCTGATCTTTCTTCCCTCTTTTCTTTTCTATAGCAGGAACTTCATTAGGAACTAACTCTGCAATGGCCTTCCAGAAATTCTTATCAGCCTCAGCATGGAACTTCTCTTGATTGGCCAGAAATATCTGACAGAAAAGAAAATAACTGAGTCCAAAAAGATGCAATTCAGGAGAAAGCAGGATATTAAGTTTAAACTTTAAGATATTAAGTTCAGATTTTTCTCAAACGTACAAGTCTTGCCCTTAATAATTAGCCAAACAAAATTAGCTCAATTACCATTTAAAAATTCACAGAACCTTTTTTAAAAGAAATACTGACAAATATAACAAGGATACTGCAGGTTCACAGGCCACATAATAAGTGACCCATAAAGAAAAAATTACAAGGGTAAAGAATCCAACAACTCCAGAAAAAGGACTACTACTATCTAGAGACATCCATTGAAGGAACAATCTCAAATGTAGATGCTTCAGTCTGTCTTACAAAAGTAGTTTGCTCCCTTTGGGTTTGTCTTACTTCCAATACTTTTTTAACTAGAGGTTTCCTTTTGTTTTAAATACACAATAACAAGTGGTAGTAGGTTTTAATCTCCACATTTTATTTAGTTAGTAGATGATATGGCAGTTTCTCATTAAAACAAAAGGAGATTCCAGTAAAAAAAATACTGAAATTAAGCCAAACTCGCTACCTTTCACATTAATCACATGGTTGTAAAAACCAGGATATACGGTCTGAAATCCCTTATACAATTCAAGTTGTTTAAAAATCATAAAGTTATAGGATCAGATTGAGATCAAGATCTGAATCATAAAATCAGGAGTCAATGTGCTGTCAATTAAACATTGGTACAATAATATTATATTGCTATCTATCTCTTTGGTTTTCAAGTAAAAATGTGATAGGATTGGAATTTGCAACAAGCTTATTATTATTCATAAATTTTAGTTGAATGAGAATTTGACATCTGAACTTGGTTGAAATTAATAATACAACAATAGCAACAAAGCCTTAATACCAATTTTTTTGGGGTTGACTATGGATCCTCAACAAGGTTATTTAGGGCTAGCGACATGTATTCTATTCCTCCATCCTATTCCATTCAAACTCATAACCTCTATTACTTACTTAATTGACATGTCCATTTTAACTACTAATAATGTTAGTTTTTATTTTCCCCTACTTTTTTTTTTTTTTTGCTCCCTTAACTTGAATTAATTCACACTTTCTTACTAGTGCAGTAATCTCTCTCCTCTACACACAACCAAACCATCTCAAGCGATAATATTATTTTTTTTAATAGTTATGTCAGCTTCTAGGTATAGATGAAGGCTCTACCTTTTGAGCTATAAGCCTACAACCCTATTTATTTTATGGCAATAGTTTGTGGTAAAAATGTATTCCCTAAGCTTTGGATATGATTTCTTAAAATATGTCTACTACTCAAAACTAATTTTTATATTCCATAAAATTTTACAATCCTTGATCCAATCTTATGATTCAATCTAGAAGACCCTCCTTCCGATCAAAAGTAAGATCCTGATTTTAAATACCATAATTTAAAATATAATTTGCTTCCCTTCTAAGTTCATGAGTGCAGTTAAATCTAGAAAAGCCACTGCTGATCTACTTCCAGAATAACTGACATGAGATACCCTTTCAAGTGGGAGTGAGTGACCGAATGACCAATGTGTCTTGCCTCAAGGACTTATATGAAAGACTCCTCCTATTGCTGACAGCCCTTTGCGGCAGACTAGCATGTACGAGACTGAAAAATTTTAAAAGGAAGATTGTTGTCTTGCTCTTACTCTTCTTAGGACACTAAGCAGAAGTCCTTGATCTACTCTTAGCAGCTAAAGGAAGTATGCTTTAGTCCTATTGAGATAGTAGAGTTGGAATAATTGATATGGCTTAAAGGTAATTCCTGACTTTGGAAGGAAATTCTTATCATATATATAATATAAATAAATAAAAAAGAAGAGAAAAAAAAAGGGGGAAATTTTGTGTAATAGGAGCATTTCACCCATGTGCCAGAAGCTTCGCCAGCAGGAAAAATTCAAATAATGACATAAATCTGGTGCTAGAAGTGTAATTTGTTTGCAGGCCTGAACACACACACACGCATATATATATATATATATAAAACAAAGTTAAAGCAAGGGTAACAGAGATCCGACACATGCTCTCTAAAACCATGATTAGCTGTATTTCATGGCAATGGATTATATTTCAAACTAAATTGGAATTTCAAAGCAGCATGATAAAAGCCACAACCACATTTTAAGGCCACAAAAATACCACCATAGAGGAGGCAGCATAATAAAAAAATTCCACAACATCCTACTTAATATATTTGTTAATACTAAATACCAGTAAGTACACTTTTATCTGGTATTCTGCACCTAATCAAAAAAACTATATTTTGTTAAAACCTTTTAAAGGTGCATCATTTAATCTAATAAAAATACTCTTATTTTACATATCAATGCAGAGTCAGCAATTTATCTCCATTGAGATTCTGTAAGCTCTCATATCTAGCTTGCATCAATGTGGCAGAAGTAACCGGCAAATGTATTCCTAAAAAAACCCTCATTACATCCTCCAAAACTGAATAAATCATCCAAATAATCCCTGAAACCATCATATTCTAATTCCACTAACTACACTACAATTCTATTTTCCTCAAAATACATTAAAAAGTAAAACATATTCAACACTCTTCCAATACCCAATCAACAACTACTTATAACCTTCAACATCAACGTTACAGTGATGTAATCTTGTGATTCTAGAACAAAGTAACAGAGTAAATACAGAACAACATAGAATCTAATTATTAACCACAACAACCAAATATGTATATATGCACACTCTTTACCTTCTCCTTCTCCCTATTAGTGACTATGTTGTGCTCACAAGTAATCTTCCTCCTCCTGTAGAAATCAACTTTGTATTCATCGGCTTCGTCAATTATCTGGCTCAACACCTCCTTCTCCCTCTTCTCCTTCTCCTCTAGCAGGACCGCATTCTCTCTGCTCGCCACAAATTCAATGCAAAACATTAAACCCCACTCAATTACTTCACAACATACAACTCTATCAAATTCAATAAGCAAACCAAACATTACATCAAAGACAATATATAAATAATTAAAAGCGTTTAATCCATAAATGATACAATTTCCACAAATTTGGCTTAACAAAAACCTGAAATCTTAAATTTTCAATCGCAATTCGAATTTAACCTAACAAAGCCAATTGTTTTGGTAAAGTGAGTCAGTCATTATGGGATGGAAACGCAAAATAGGACAATTTTCCCTAATTTTCTCAGCAACCAAACAGATCGCAAATTTAAGAACAGTATTATTTTCCAAATCGCTACGATGAATCTATCAGAGAAACAAAGTGAAATTCGAAAGCGTACCTCCTCCATTCCCTGAGAGCGAAGCCTTCCTCGGGCTCCATCTCCGTCGGAGGAGGCAAAATCGGACCGTCCGATCCAGGAAACCCTCCATCGAAGTCCTCACCGATCGCTTCATCGGCGTAGATCTCCGAGACTGGCTGCGACGCGAACGCGTCATCGACGGCGGAGAAAGAGGTGTCGTTGTTGTTGTGATTGTTGTTGTGGAAGATCGGTGAATCGGTGGCCGAGTCCTTGAGTGAGTCAGAGTCGGCGAAATGAGTTGCGGCGAACGATTCGAATCGCTGGGAGTGGAGACGAGGGTCGTAACCTTGGTAACCATCGTCGTCGAACGGACGAGTCGACCCGGTTGAGGGGACCGAGTCGTCGGCGGGTTGAGTTAACGAGTCGGGAAACGATGACATGGCTGGCTGGCTGGCTGGTTGTGTACGGACACGTAAACTGTGAGAAACGCTCTAAGGAGAGAGAGAGGAGAATTGTATGCTTCAGTGTCTTGGTGGGCCTAAATACAAGGACTATTTAGTATTTAGTAGGCATGATTCGTTGTGTGGGCTAGGCCCAACTACATTACTTTTCAACTATTGGCCCAATATCCCAGTATAAGAACATAGATGGGAGAAGCCTATATAAGGTGAGCTGCATTGTTTGTAGAATACAGAATGTACGCAACACTTTTATGAGATTTTATACACGTAGAGGGGAGAAAATATAAGAGCCCGTTTGGATTGCTAGTTTTGATAACTCAATTCTCTGTTTTCATAACTCATAACTCAAAAATGATGGAACTCATAGCAAAAAGTTTGTTTGGCAAACAATAACTCTGTTTTCATCACTCAATTCTCTGATTTTTGAGTTATGAGTTATGGAAACTGAAAATAGCCAAAAATTGTTTTCAGTTTCCATAACTCATAGCTCAATGGCAATATTGTAATTAAACACACATAGGGGACCCACAGCCGCAACTTTTGACCACCTTTTGACTTCTTTTTTTTTCTGGGTTGGCGTTGGCTGTTCGTTCTTTTTTTTCTTTTCTTTTTTTTTTTTCTTTTCCTGGGTTGGCTGTTCGGTTTTTTTTTTTTTTTTCTCACTGGATTCAATGAGTTTGGGTACTGAAAAAAAAAAAAAAAAAAAAAAAAAAAAAAAAAAAAAACTGCACTGGTGACAGGTATGGGACCCACAAATAGTGTGAAAAATATTGAGTGATGGGAAGTGAGTGATGGTGCCAAACAAACATGGTATTTTAAGTGATGAGTAATAAGTGATGAGTAATGAGTTATGAGTAATGAGTGATGAGTGACAGAAATTGAGTGATGAAAAATCCTTGTCCAAACAGGCTCTAAACTTGTTACCTAAGAATAATAAGATAACACCTCGCCTAATAAGGTATTTGTGGTTTGTTGGTGATTTTTTTTTTTTTTAATAAATATTTTATTACATAACTCGAATAAAGGGAGAAATAGAGTTGTTGAATCGACTTATTTTTAATTTTTTATATATATTTCAAGGACTAAGGTGACAACTATAGGGGCCTTTTTTATATTTAAATTTTAAAAAAAAATTAAAAAAATATTTAAATTTTAATTAAATAATATATTATTATTATTGTAAGAACTAGAATTAGACCCTCAGCCCACCAATAATGGATGATAGCCCAACAAGCCCAAAACAATATATTTGTTAAATAATGGATTTTACGGGAAAACATCTCAGCAAATTAAGTATGGGCCTTAACTGATTGGATTCGTGCCAAGAAGACAAGAAAACATAATTTAATAAAAATAACACTTCTCGGTTAGGTCCAAGGATGAAATGTTCTTATATTCACTCAAGTTTATCTAAGTACAATATGTTCTTTCTTTTTTTCTTCCTTCTCAAATTAACTGCCCCATTTTTCACGAGGGCCTTTCCCTTATATAGAGTCCTTCCATCCTTCATCACAGCCTTCCACTTGTTGATCATATAGGTGATCTCTTGGATGCTTGTCCTATCAAAAACCTCCTAGAAGTTTTGTGAATAGCTGTAAACTAAGATATCACTGTTCAAGTGTCATCTCCACATAAATGCAGTCAGATGATTTGGTGTATAGCATTTAATGTGGTGGTAGCAGCCTTCTCCCCAGATATTTCATCCTTTGTCGTTGGCTACTTTCCTTGATGTTTATCCTTAGAAGAACAGTTCCCTTTTGTACATAATTTTCGGGATAGCTGGGCTCCATTCTTCCATAGTACTTTCCAAGGGGGCTCGGCTCCTCGAGAACTATTACATGTCTGTTATTATCTTCCCTTATCCTCGATTTATCGATCCCACAACTTATCAAACCTTTCGACCATCCTCGGGCTCCTACATGTCCTCGAGCATAGCCCACGGCCCAATAATCTTGCTCAGCCTATTTATCCTCACAATTATTATTATTATTATTTGTAGGGGTGATAGGCCCAGGAGCCCATATCTATGTACATATTAGGTCAGGGGCCCAATCTGAGGACATTAGGCAATCCGAGGACAGGTAAATACTTTCATAAGGATCCGTGTTAGTAAGTGAAGAAGTGACATCCGATCAAAGCCATCCAGAAGGGTGGTCCTAGGAGGAATCCCTCCTCGATTGAGCAAAGCCGAGGTCAGGGGGTGTGGTCTACCCTTAAGAGTAACGTTCTGGATCATTCCATGGATGAGGATAAATATTATGAAGGAATAAGACAGAGGAAAGCCATGAAATATCTCAAGGGAAAGCTGCTACCACCACATTAAATGTTCTGTAGCTAACTCTCTAGCCGTATTAGTGAGAAAGTAGTACATGAACAGTAGCTTTCAGCCTTACAGCTACTCTCCAGAGACTTCAGGAAGGTACTGATGTGACAGGGATCAACACCAACACTCTAATCTACACGTGGAAGGCAAATATGAAAGGGGGGGGATAATATAAAATAAGAAGAAGGCAATGAGAGAGAGGGATCGTGAAATTGAGAGGGAAACACTGTAACAATCAAGAACTAAACTTGTAATCAAACTTGAGAATCAATATATAAGAACTAATCTCCTCGGACTGTGCTGAGGACAATTTTCTTTAGGTTAAACCAATTTATCTACATTTTCTTATCATCTGAATCCACTTTACTTGTTGGCTGGTTTATTAAAACCCAGTTTTCCAACCCACTTTCTACAAATTCATTGTATTAGGCTTTTTGGGCCTACATTCATTTATCATTTGGGCTAGGGACTCAAATTGCGTCCTTACATTATTATTATTATTATTATTATTATTAATAATTAAAATTTAGATGTAAAATTAATAATTAAGATTATGTGATAAATGCAAAGAGATCTTTTACATTTTATAGTAATCTCATCCAGCCTAGAAGCACTGATTTTGCTATAAAGATTAGTACACAGGTAACATAACGTGTAAAAACTTAAAACTTAAAAATAAAAAAAATAAAAAATAAAAAATAAAAAAGATTTCACTTTTGTACAATACATGCTGGGGAAGCCAAAACTAACTAATAAAGATTATTTTTTGCTATATAACTATAAGGTGTAAAAAGAATTAAAAGCTATATAGATTAGGATAAGCATTGAATAGATAAGCATTGAGCGGATAACAATAAGTCAATTAGTTCTAAAGAGGTGCAATTTTTGTTGTGTCTCTAGTATTATTCTTTTTTCCAAAAAGAAAAAAAATTTATTGTTTAAATTTTTTTGGATAGATTTACTATTTTTTTGCTAAGTGAAAAGCCCTTAATAAAGAGGGTCTTCTTCTAATTGGGGGCCTTAGACGATTGGCTTATTTGCCCATATTGTTGAGCCAACCTTGTTAATATATATATATATATATATATAGAGCTTATTAGTTATTTTTGCCCAACTTGTTTTGAGTAAAAAAAGACAATAAAAATAAACTCGTCCAAATATACGTGCATTTTTTTTATTAAAAAAATACACATGATGCATTTGCCAACGTAGGCTTTGCTTGCAGCTGTAGCTATTTCTTATATCTTCGTTTTCAGTGTTTGGATGTTGAAAGTGGATAGAAATATAAAATGTCTATAAGGGAGGAAGAGAAAAGTTATCGTAGGGATAAGGGGCCCAAAAGTATATATATTGGGTCTTGGGCCTTGGTTGAGAACGTTGAGTGGTTTGAGGACATATAAATAGTATTGAAGATGTAAGACTCAAAACCCCATGAGTAAGCTACAAATGAGAGGGTTGGGGAAGATAGGCTGAAGAGGAATATCCCCTCGACTAAACGAAGCGAAAATCAAAATGTGTGTCCTATCATCTAGGGTGACGTTCTAGGAAATTCTATTGATAAGGACATGCATTATGAACATACAGGAGGGATGGAAGCTAAGAAATATCTAAGTGAAAGCTGCTACCATCACATTGAATGCTCTATAGCTAACTCTCTGGCCGCATTAATGAGGAAGTGATATCTAAACAGTACTTTTCATCCTTACAGCTACCCCCAAAGATTTCAGGAGGGTGCTAATGGGACAGGAATTAACACAAGCAATCTACTATCCACGTGGATGGTAGAAATGAGAAAGGAGAGATAGTATAAATGAGAAGGAAGACCCTAAGAGAAAAGGATCGGAGAATTAAGAAAGAAACATTGTAGCAATTAGAACTGTATTTGTAACCAACTTCAAATAATATATACAAGAACTGATCTCCTCGGACTGTACCGAGAATAATTTTCCTTATATAAAACCAATTCACTTTTACTTTATTGTCATCTGGATCCATTATAATTGCTACCCAACTCATTATAACTTAGTTTTCTAACTCACTCTCTATAAATTCACTGTATTGGGCTCATTAGGCCTAGATTTACTTACTTTTTGGGTTTAGGACTCAAACTGCGTCCTAAAATTATAATATATATATATATATATATATATATATATATATATAAAATAAAAATGCGCATTATTTAGGCTTATTTGTGTTCGAATAAGATTACTAATTAATAAAAAAATAATTAAAAAATCTTACCCAGGTTTTCAAACAGTTCAACACTGTTAACCAAAAAAAAATAAAAAAGGAGAGTTATGTGATGGGAATTATGCAAACTAATTTAAAGTAGTACTATATGTGCCTTATGTGATGGGAACGATATTGAAGATCTTCATGGAGCTTCAAGAGGGGGAGTAAATAAGTGAACACTGATTACCAAAATTGAAAGTAGTTTACAAATTCAGCGCAAGCTCAAAGCATTAGGTGGGGTTATGGATTATGACGGCCTAGCTTCTTTTGCCATCTGTATACACTTTGGTGCCCTATCCAACTATCTTCAATAACCGATTGGTGTCTTAGTCTAATAATAAAGAACTATCAGGAGTAGACGTCATAAGTTAAAACTCTCTTTATTAAAAAAAAAATTGTTGTCTTAAATAGTTTTATAATTTATACCAGTCTTAAAAGACAGGTGAGCTTTGGAATTCCATGCAAACTAGGAATTCTTCTTATTATCACTGGCTAATAACAATGCAAACCATGGAGGTATCAAAAGTATGTTCTTTTCATTATTATTAGTTAATAATGCAAACTAGTTTAAAAAAAAAAAAAATTGAAACATACGAGTGCAATGAAATTTTATCAGATCCTGGGCTACACTCCCAAAAATAGGTGCGCTGTTTGATGGATTAGAATTACTCTTACCACTGGCCCAAAAATACAGAGACACACCCCACATATAAGCGTGCTGCTTCGTTTACCTTGAATGTTTTCTCAGCAAAGTATAGAAGCAAGAATGGGGGAGAGAGGTAATTCGATTTCTAGTTTTCAGTGACAAGGGTCCAACTTTCCAAAGGAAGTACCACAACCCATAACCGTGTAGAAAAACGGGCAAGAGAGGCTGTCCAGTACAAAACTACTTACCCTAATTTAACAACAATCATGAATTACATAGGCTTAAATCCCAACAATTTGAATAACTTTACATTAATCATAGAAGCATGACTCTGTCAGTTCTTTCAGGGAATTCGGTTCCTCTTTAGCAGTCAGGATGATTCAAATTCAAAATGGGAATATAAGGAGACGAGAATCCAGTTTATATCTCAGGAGAGTGCACTCAGAACTATCACCTGCCACGCATACTAGCAGGTGATCGACCACCTCTCTCACTGCTGATATCATCTTCTACTTCACTCCCTTCTAAACATAGGCCATTATTGTTCACACTAACTTCAGAACTAGCATTGCTGCTCGTGGCAAGAGGAGAGTCTGAAACGCTAATAGCTCTGCTTCGTCCAGGCCCAGACCTCACACTGTACATAGAGGATGCTGGAATATTTGTCATTAATGGCCGTAAATTACCTGGAATGCTTCGTCTGATATCCTGCTCAAGGGGAAACTCATATCAGAAAAATGACTTTGAAAATGAAAACAAAAAAATTCTGAGGATACAAAGTAGAGTAAATACTAAATATAGCACCAATTAGCATGAATGTACACAAAAAAGGGGGATGAGCATGCTATGCCATAGTAACATTAATAGATTATCTAATAAACAAAGGTGTAAGATGCAAATTTTTGTAATATAGCACCAAAGAATCCAATCTGATCTGGTACAAATGCAACTTCCTATAATATGGAAAGACAAACATACCATATGCCTTAGTAACATTAATAGATTATCTAATAAACAAAGGTATAAGATGGACATTTTTGCAATATAGCACCAAAGAATCCAATCTGATATGGTACAAATGCAACTTCCTATAATACGGAAAAACAACATACATACCATATGTCTTATAGCCATATCTAGAGACTTCTTTGAGAGTGTTCTTCCAAAGCCCGAGCTGTCTGGGGATGAGGATGACTTCCCTGAGAGATTACCATGAGGAGAATGTTTGTCATCTTGCCTTGGTGGTGCCAGTTTTCGCATGTTTATTACCCTTTCAACCATTTTCGTTCCAATTAAGACAGGGCTCACATTGTCATTAACTTTAGAATGCCCACGATTCACTGCTGGAACAGAACTCCCACTGGCATGAAGAATGCCATTCAAAGCCCTTCCTCTTGAAGGAGAGCATGATTGCCGTCTTGGTCTTCCATTAGAACTAGGCTCAATGGAGGACGATCGAGAGCTAGGTGCCCCAGGCCTACCCCTAGTGGCTGACAGTGGCCTTTCAGGTACTGATGTCCTTAAGTTCGGTGGAGCATCAAGTGAGAAACCAGGCATCTCTGACGGTTTCCATGGTCTGGACTTCACTGTTGGGGAAGTTCCACGTGATGGTGCAGGATTTCTTGATGTCATTGGAACAGACTTTGAAATTGAAGAAGATGACTTAATTGGAAGAGCGGATACAGTCGGTGCACTTGATGGTGTAGACGGTCTACGAGTTGGTGTTGCTGCTCTTGATGCGGGCTTAGATGAAGGTAAAGTGGGTCTTGCAGTTGGAGTTGAAGATCTTGCTGTAGACCTCGATGGTGTAGAGGATCTTGCAGGTACTGTGGGCTTAGCTGCAGGAACTGTAGGCTTAGTTGCAGGAACTGTAGGCTTAGTTGCTGAAATTGTGGGCTTAGTTGCTGTAACTGTGGGCCTTGCTGCTGAGACTGTGGGCTTTGTTGCTGAAACTGAGGGCCTAGTTGAAGGTAATGAAGCCCTGGACGTAGGTGTGGAGGATCTTGAAGGTTTAGACGTTGTGGTCAATGTGGGCCGCCCAGTTGGTGTTGCAGGTCTTGATCCTGGACCCCCTGATGATGAAGGCCTGCGAATCCCAGCACTTGAAGTGTTCAAACCAGGGGAGGAAGTTGCTTGTTTAGATACTAAGTTGCTCCTTGTAGTAGGCTCTAGCTGTGGGTTTGCCAACTACATAGACAATGAAGGATTGACTTAGCAAATTGACTTCATGAATTCAAGCATAATGTTATCTCGAAAATCCTAAACAGTATGTTGCCTCGCAGCCATGAAATTCAAATCACAGACATAAATATAGAAGAAGCATCATCATATCTAAGTGAAACTACAACAATTTTTCAACTTCAATAGCAGCCAAGGTCTTAAGATTGGTCAATAGTCCTAAACCTTAAATGTGTTAGTACAATGTGAAGTTTCAATTTAAGCATTCCTGAGACCACCCTGTGAGACATGAAAGTACTAACAGGTTTGAATAGTTTGAATGTTTGGTAGAATGTACATGTGACATTCTGATCCACAAGCAGCCTTCATTTACTGAGTATAAAAGAGTAACAGAAACTTTAGAAAATTTAAGACTGCTCACCCTAGATTTCAGGGCAGTGGGGCGAGCCTTTGGGGTACCAAGCTGACTCATTACAGTCTTTTGTGATTCCATCTCCAAAGAAGGAAATAGAGGGGTACCAGGAGGCGTTAGAAGCCTGAAAACAGAAGAAAAATCAATAAATTCCAACTTAAACAACTCCATATGCACCTTGTTACACATCTGTATAAATAAACCTAAATCTAATAAAACCACACACATAGAAGGAGCAGAGACAAACAAACACAGTCACACTCCTCCATTATCTGTAACCATGAAAAGCACTTTCCATTTAATTACTAACGAATCTAAGAATTTGAAAGTGTTGCAACAAAAACTGAAATCTTTCGCTCAATAGGAAATCCAATGATATTATATGGATGCAGATTTAAATTTAGGAAGGAAAATCCCTCTCAAGTTCTTAGAAAGATCATCATACAACATTGCTAAAGTTTATAACAAGAAAGGGGAAAAAGACACTGATTCTTTTAAGGATGAAAAGAATGCCTTTATTGTGATAATAGAATTTAGAAACACATGAAAATGTCTTTTTGTCACATCCCTGTCCACTTCCATTGACCACACATGTATTAATAACTAATTTAAAAAATTTTCTTTCTTCATTGTTTTCCACTATTTGGAACTGCATCCCATAATAGATGTTTATATTCTCCCAAAACTCAAAACTAAAAGAAAGACCAAGTGAAATTGCTGAGAAGCCTGAGATAACAAATGGGAGGATGCAACCTAGTCATAGAGGAATCTATGTCTAATTTGCAAGCGCAAGAATTATAATATCTCCGTAATTCTCTATAATTCTATCCTGGCTAATGACAGCTATACCCACAAGGGAAAACAGAAACCCTAGTAAAATTAGTAATGCTTACTATATGAATCTAAAAGAACACAAATACATTACCAGTCATAGTCATGGAGGATGCAAACTAGTAGTACATGAATTTATGTCTAATTTGTAAGCACAGAAGTTATAATATCTCCCTAATCCTCTAGAATTCCATCTCAGCTAATGGCAGCTATAGCCCACAAGGGAAAAAATAAACCCTAGTAAAATTAGTAATGCTTACTATATGAATCTAAAAGAACACAACCACATTACCAGTCATAGTCATTTTTATCATTTTCAGAATTGAGGAAATCATCAGCACCCGTCTTGCGTGTTGGTGCCGGTGTCGCTGATGAAATATTAAATATAGGAGAAGTTCCGGGTTTTGATCCTACAATACAAAGAACACCAAATTAGATACACAATAGCAATCATCTAGACCAATTGCATAATCTAAAATCAGAAAATTTCCATACAATTTAGTGGAGAGCCATTGGGGCTACAAAATGAGCCAAGAATTACAAGTTCAAGATTGGTCCATTAAATTTTATTTCAAGCACAATTACACAAGCCAAACTCGAGCTCATTGCCAAGCTAGATTAAATGTTCAAGCTTAGTTCATTTTCTAGTCAAAGAAGCTCGAGCTTACTCACTAGATACTTGATTAAATTATTCTTTACAAACCAAGACTACAAAATTAATGATTTTTTGTTCATGAACATACAAAAATTAAATTCACTAATCTTGTTTGAAATTATATTATTCGAATAAATAAAAATTATATTCACAAGCAAAATCAACCTTCTTGCAATTTCTATATTCTATCAGACATAACAAAAGCAAATAACATTGAAGTGAGAACAGTAACACTACATTGCACTACATCAAAAGGGAAAAATGGAACAAATTTCGAAGAAATCATTACCTAATGGCGCATCGAACTCTTCCGAGCCATTTAGAAGAAGATCATTCCGTTCCTTCTCGCGCTTCTTCATCTCAAGGAACAATGCGAGCTCTTCTTCCTTCTCCTTCATCACCGAAACCCTAAGACCTCCCAATTGCTGTTGCCTCTGTCTCATCGCCGCTTGCATTTGCGACTCGTGTGCCCTAAAACTCCGATTCATCGCCGAAAAAACCCTAGCTCCACGACTCTCCAATAATCGCAGATCAAAAATAGTAGTAAACAAAAGCCCTAAGCCACTAACATAAAAAAAACCATAGCTTAGCTTCTCACTCACTTCTCCAACCACTGCCAACGATTTCTTCACCAAACGCACCGTTCTGAGTCATCATGAACTTCCTCCAAACAAAAACCAGCACGAATTAGATCTGAAATCGAAGCGTAAATTAGTGCATTCAGCTTGGATTTCTCCAAACTAGAACTTTGACCTCATATAAAGCCACAGACTTGTAGAAGCTCAAGAGAGAGAAAAAAGAGAGTGAAGTATATAGTATACTGGCTTCAGCTCAAGAAAACCGCCATTGTTGCAGAGCGAAGCTGAAGCTTAAAGGAGAAGCAGAGAGATTGAGCTTGAAGGAACTGCCAATGAAGTTGAACAGAGCTGAAGAGCAAGAGCTAGAGAGAGAGAGAGAGAGATCGGAGACTTCACAGTAGACAGAGAGAGATGGAGAGTGGCATTAAATGGTAAATATGCGAGGATTGGGGTCCGAAATGGGGAGGTGGACCTTACAGCTCTCGTGGTTTCCATCACTTAAAGCCTACGTTTTCAGGTCGGGCTATTAGGTGGGGGTGCAATTACAATAACGCCCTGAACTATTATTATTTCTTTAAAACTCTTTTTTGAATTTTGAAACGGAGACATTGCAGTTTTGCCCTTGGTTTCTTCTATAACTCTAATTGATACACTTCCTTCTTCTTTTTTTCCAATGTCCGGCGTACTTAAATATTTGCACGACGTGTTACAAGGGTCGTGGCCCTTGTGGGACAACCCTTGTGGGTGTGAGAGTAAGGTTTAAGAAAAATAACTAAATTAAATTGATAGATTAATATAATTAAGCTTAAACCATTGAGTTAAATGATGTCTTAATAAGTAGGGCTATTCACAATAATCCCACCATAGATCACATCAACCATGATCGCATCAAATCAAGCATTAGCCTCCAATAGCAACTACAATGGTTGTTCCACACCACCCCCCCCCCCCTCCCTCCCGGTGGCTTACAAAACTAACCTTAGTAATGTAGTGGTAAGTAAGAGATTTAAAAAGGCCAACCAAACCATATTGATATTTCTCTTACAACTTCTTCCCTTTGATTTAAAATTAATCACACGAGCCTACCATTGTTACAGGTCATGCCTATTATAAATCCCCTTAAATCCATATAGATCAGCCACTCAAGTTTTAGATTGACTATCCAAATTTTAGATTGACTACTAAAGATAGTTAAAAATCTCATCACAGACTCTGCCAAACTGATGATGCTCGGGATCGTCAATCAGAATACTCGTCCAGAATGGAGTCGTCCTATGCCAACCTAACCTTGAAGAAATGGAGTGTGTAAGAAAGAAGAGTGGGTCACTGATGTGGTGCCTGCCACAAAGCCTCCAATGCTAAAGTAGAATGGCTAAGATGAGGGAATAAGTTTCAGAATATCAGTGTCTCTAAGCTAGGTTTTTTAGTCCATACCTTTGTAGGTGTAAGGTGTTGGTATATATATTTGCTCCTTTCTTCTAGCCGTTGGGAAGGGCTATTAATGGAGGCTTGAATGGGATGTTTGTAATGTTTTCCTGGGATGTTAATGAGAGGGTTGTTGGTGCTCCAACGATAAAGGGATTTATGGTGACTTTGTAATGTATGCTTGTCATGTATGAACTGGTAGTCTCTTTCTTCGTCCAGTGGGTTCAAATGATGACGGAGTGAAATGGTTTCTGCGTTTATTGGTCTCTTGTCTAGACGAGGTTGCTTGAGGATATTGTGGTCGTCCACCAGCCTAAATAAGAAAACTCATGTTGAATAACTCACATAATTCATTTTTCCTTTTTCATATTTCATATCAACAGCAACCATCGACAATGGTGACAAAAAATCTGTCATCGCTGACTTCAACTTTCCTACCTCTTTTGTTGCAACCTTTTCAGTACAACAATGGTTCTTGTTTTTGAGATATTAGGGTCCGTTTGGTACATGTGTTTGAAAACTGAAAATTGTTGTTTGAAAACATTTGTGGAAATATGTGTGGGTGAAAAAATGTGTAGGAATACGTGAAATATTATTTGAAAACTAAAAATTGTTGCTTTAAAATACAAACCAAACACCCCCTAAACCTTCTCGATGCAATGTAAAAACGCTTCTAAAAACTAGATTCTTTCTAATAGGTCATCTCCTTAATAGGTTGTATCATATAAGGTGATTAGGGTAGATAATGATACATTTCCTAGTTAAGCATGAGTATTAGAAATCAACAATTTTTTTTATTAGTTGTATGACATTTAAATTCTTCACGTGTAAAGCACTATAAAAGGATATTTAAATCAATTTGAAAAAAAAAGGATATTAAAAAAAAAAAACAAGAAGAAATGCATGTGAGAGGTGGTTACAAAAAATTAAATATTTTATTCAGATTCCTAAATTCGAACCTTTGTTTTGTATTTTAGGCGCGGTTCATACAATGGGAACTTGCACTTTAATATGCAAGAGTGGAGGGAACTTCAATACATTAGCAGAAACAATCGTCTGCGTATGGAATGCATTCCATTGTGTCCTCAGCCAGTTTATCATCACCTCAAATAAGCCAAATGGTAAAACTCATCCAGTCCATCCTTATTGAGCATCGGTTCCAACGATTGAGTCAATGAGTTTGTTTTTTGTCGCACGATTTATTGATGTGTAAAACATGCAAAATGATACCAATGTTTATCATCAACAAAGGTGATTGGAATTAGGAAAAAGAAATTTTACAAATCGAACTTATTATATCTTACAACTATTTATAAAAAATTATATATTATTTATGGATTGTGCTAAGGAATGCTTTTGTGCACTTGTTAACACTAACCGATCCATGTCTAGCCTTTGGGCACATCGGAATCACATGAGCTCACCGGGGTGGAGCATGGTGATGAAGGGAGGGCCATGGTAGTTTGGTTTTTGAAAAATCTCTCCTCCATCTTAAAATTTTTATTAAATATAAAACACATGAAATTTTACTTATTAGCCCCTTAAAAAATCTTTTTTTTGGTTTTACCACGATTGATTAAGGAGACTCAAAAGGGTTTCTATTGGAAAATAATAATATATTAACTAAAAAAAATACAGACTTTAATTGTGCCTTGACTTTCCTTAAGAAATGCACAAATCAGATTATAGATTTCTATTATAGCAGGTTCACAAGGACATCAATTAACAAAACTCATTCCTGATTTGTAATTTAATTATATATATATTTATTTATTTATTGATGATCATACATTTTTACATATAGTATATTAAAGTCCTCAGACACTTTCTTTTTTCTTTTGGGACAATTTTATAATTGGTGAGAAGAGATTTTAATCCTCAATGTTCTATAAAAATACCATAAGTTTGCCCTCCAGTTTATGGTTTGCCCTCTCTCAATATCCGCCAAAAAACAAAACCATTCTTCCCATTTCTTTTTCATATTTAATTACTTCATTAATGACCAACTCGAAATCATCTTACTAGGAAAATAAAATACCTCCAATCATCTCTTTGATCTCATTAGGATAATAAAAACTGACCCCACAATTTATTTTTTCCCATCCAGAAAAGAGGATGCAACATTATCAACTATTCACCAAAGAACGAGAAGCATGGATGGTGGCGACTGGTGAGCCACAAAAGTTGCTTTTGCAGGTTTTGGATCAGCAATGGTTGAAGTGTAAAGAATACGAAGTTGGATAGTATTTCTATGCCTACTGATGGGCACATGGAAATGATGTTGATTGGTTGAAGTACCATGCCTTTTGATGACACAGTTGAACCTGAACTTGACGAAAACATGAAGACATTTCGAGGTACATGACCTTTAATGGCCCCCCCAAAAAAATGTACATCAATGATTTAATGCTTTAACATGTCTAAAAAATTACTAGCAGAATTTTAAATTCGACTTGGCTAAATTCAGTGATTCCAGACCATCTAAATATAAAAGTAATCTTTTCCATTGCCTTTACAAGTTACCATATTTCTTGTCCCTAATATTTAGTTTAATTGATCTTTTTATCTTCTACATCCAGTCAACAATTTGTGTAAAGACAAATTGCTACTTGCACTCGGACTCAGCCACGCACTCAGACCAAATCACAAAGACCCTCCTTACAAGACTAGCAACCCAAACTACTAGATTTCTTTTTGAAACTATAAGAATTTTCTTGTTGGGAGCTCAATCACCATCCGGTATACTCATCTACATTCCATATATTTTGAGAGATAATTACAACATGCTGCTAATCTTGCAGCTCGAACCATTTCCTCCCTAAACCCTCAAGCATTTTGTGCATGGAGAAGTGTCAAATCAGCTACAAGACCCTTAACTACTCATCTATATTGAGTAAGCTACATTTTTCATAATTTGTAAAAATTTGTCCTGCTTTAATCTTGTGGGAACCTAAGATGTGTAGGCTTGCTTTGCAACTCCTAGGCATGCTTGGCAACGTCCTCGGCCGTCCTCGGCATACTTTGCAACGTCCTCGGCATGCTTTGCAAGGTCCTTGGCCGATCTCGGCATGCTTCTACAAGGTCCTAGGAGTCCCACATCGAAGAGAAAACCCCCCCCCCCACTTGCTGCCTTATAAGCCGTGAAGTCAAAGGAGTAATGTACCACCAAACTTCCATATATGAAACTTGGTGGTACACTACTCCCTTGGCTTCACGGCTTATAAGGCAGCAAGTGGGGGGGTTTTCTCTTCGATGTGGGACTCCTAGGACCTTGCAGAA
The DNA here is from genome assembly GCA_023055345.1 of Quercus wislizeni. Taxonomy (NCBI): domain Eukaryota; kingdom Viridiplantae; phylum Streptophyta; class Magnoliopsida; order Fagales; family Fagaceae; genus Quercus; species Quercus wislizeni. The sequence goes on along the minus strand of JALGQJ010000006.1, from coordinate 2,769,834 downwards.
GCATGCCTAGGACGATGCAAAGCATGCTGAGGACGGTCGAGGACGTTGCCAAGCATGCCTAGGAGTTGCAAAGCAAGCCTACACATCTTAGGTTCCCACAAATCTAAAAAAAATTAAATTCGCGTATGCAACAATTTAATAATCATAAACATTCCTCTCTCTCTCTATTGATTTAAATTGTGTTCTAAACATATAATATTGTTTTTATTTTATTGGTCAAATCAATAATATGTTTGCATTTAACTAAGAAACCTAATATACAACATTAAATCTAAGTTAAATATATTAGTTTTTTCGAATATATCTAGGCCAAGTTTAACTTAGAGGTATTCATGAATCATATATTTAAATTGACATTCCTAACATCGAGGATAGGAGGCATGGCCCCGTAAGCTCTTAGCTTTCAAAGAACTCAATGTTTACGTTTATGTTTGGTTAAAATTTGTAATAAATATATGGATAGTCCCTCAAACTTTTATTATTTCTTATGTGTCCTCCATAAATTGGGTAATTTGCTGTACTTGTTAGTACTTTTTTTTTTTTTTAAATGGAAATACTTGTTATTACTTTGTCTTCGTCAATCTTGAAATTATAGCTTTTAACCTCTTAAATGTTGGCAAAAAAGATACATTGACATTATGGTAATATTTGATGACAGGCATTTCTAACCATCCGCCTAATTTTGTTAAACTTGTCACTTTATGGTGATACACTGATACATACGAACACTAATGAAAACTTTTATTATGATTGATTTTTTGAACTTGCTTCAAATTAGGATGACATGAGTAATCAACCAATCTTAGGGTAAATGAGTATTCTTTTTATGTTTATTTAAGGAAAACTTTAAAATTCTTCTCATACATCAAAGTTTTTATTGTGAATGCATAAAAATTCAAAAATATTATTTCACCGTTCTTGAATGACTTAAATTCACCTAAAGAAATATTATGTTCACAATATTTTTACAATAAATACTAAGTGATAGGTTATTATGGGTTGATATTGGTGGACAAAAAAGTATTTTCAATGGTAGATTTAAATTAGAACCGATAAGAACTTATTAACTATGGTTTGTTGTAAAAGTATTGTAAAAAATATCGTGGAGGTAACAACTCTTATTAAATTATCAATTGTTTCTATAGGAAGTAAAAGATTTTGACTAAAGATTCCAACCATAGCACATGGTTTAGTTAAACCGTCAAATAACCTATTCTAAAAGAATGATCCAGCTAATTGATTCATTCTAACGAACTTGAGTGGATGACCACATCATTTCTTTTTATCAATAGGACCTGTATTATGACCATTTTATGTGACTCTCACAATATAATGAGTCAATGACACGCCCATAACTGAAAATATTGCACAACACTGTCAACAAGAAAAGCACATGCGGACATGCCCTGTAAATTGCACTAAAAGTTAAAGATATGCCACTACTCTTGTCTTGGCATCATTCTCCGAATATGTGAGACCCAAAAAACAATAATACCTTCCCAAAATTATTCCAAATTTCCGATTCCAAACCCTCCTTATTCTAATTCCTAGTTTATATTAATTTATGTTAAATTGAAAACTACACCCTTGACCCTCATAGTTCAGGATTATTTGAATTTTACACCATAAAATTTTAGACTTTAAATTTTACTTTTAAAGTTCTATTTTGTTTGCATCAATAGTTTTTTTATCCATATTTTCTGGTAAGTGTTATGTAAACTTATCATGTGTGTTTCCTTTGTTCAAAAAAATGATGACACAACATTTTTGTAGTCTAAAAAAATTAAATAATTAAAAATAACAAATAATTAAATAATTAAAAGAGATATGACATAATAAAAATGATTTGACATTATTTTATATTTTTATTAGATGAATTAAATTAATGTGACAAATTTATGTAACATTTAAGGAAAAATATGGACGGATAGATGCTGACCAAAAAATTTAAGAAATAAAATTTAAATTCCAAAATTTCAAATCGTAAAATTCAACAACCCTACAACTTTATAAGTTCCGTGCATCGTTTGCCATTTAGCCTATTTATTTATTACAGATAAATAACACACGATAAGTAAAGATATCGATCGGATCACTTTAAGCCCGGTGATCGGGTCTGCGATAGTACTTGCTATAAGAGAGAGACGGACGGAACGAACGAACGAACGACGTCGTTTGAGAGCGCAGAGAGAGAGAGAGAGAGAGAAAAGATGAGGAGCGATGGAAGTAGCAGCAGCAGAAATAATAGCGCAGGAGGGGAAAGCGTTGTGGTCGATTGCGGAAGGCACAAAAGCTCTTGTGGCTATTGCAAATCCTCTGTTCACACCAGTATCTCTCACGGTTCGTCTCGTCTCATCTCGTATTTCTCTTCAATTTTTTTCATTATTTTGCTTAATTATTATACAATTTTTTTTTTAACCGATTGCTTCGTTTATGTGCGCACCTTTTGGATTATTAGATCATTTCTTGTGAGCTCAGATTGAACCATTTGTGTTAATTTTATTGAATTTAGGGTAGTTTTCAGGGTATTATTGTTATAATTATGATTATTATGAGGAAATTTGTGAAAGTCAATGAGGTTTTGTTTGCGCAATTGTCCTTGTGAGCTAGTTTTGACCCTCAAAATTCTAACTTATTATGGTCTGTAATTCATTTCTGATATGTATTGTAAAGAATTTTTAACATAGGCAGAGACTCGTGTCGGTTAATTCTTTAAAAACGCAATCAATTGAAAGACGGAATTTTATATATGTACATGTGCAATCAATTGAAAGACGGAATTGTGTGTGTTTGAAGGTTTGAGTTTCATTTCAGAATTTATTTTATTTCTAAGTTACTCGTGCACTTAATAGGTTTTTGAATTGACAATCTTACCATCCGCCCATTTTTATGGGAGGAGGAGGAAGTGTCGTTTGAGTCAGGGCTCTTTGTCTTCCATTTCTGAATGTGCCACCAGCAGAATCTTGAAACCTAACTATAATAGTTGTCCCGAGGTTTAAGTTTCATTTTAGAAAGTAACACCATTGGGATTTTGGAAGCTAGCTAGACTAGTTGTGCTCACATGAGCATATACATACATGTGCATGTGTGGGTGGACTTTTTATCTTATATTTCATTGTGTTTTAAACACCATGAACATAAGATGCAATATTTATTATTTCCTTCTTTTTTCATGTTGATCTAATTTTGCAGGTTTATGGGCACATAGCGTTACGGTTTATGACTACCAAGGTTGGTTGTATTGGCTCCTTGCTCTATTTGGCAAAATCAACATTCGTTATTTCGCACATATGTATAGGACTTGAGATTGTACCTCGTGCTGTCTCAGTCAGTTGACTATTATGTCCTTATCATTGTTAGCCAATGCAATTCTAATGTTATCTATCTACAAAGCCTTCCCCTTAATCCCTGGAGGCCCTGGTGAGTGTTGAATGGTGATACTACCAATGACCTTTATGCATCTTTGAATAAGAATAAGTAGGGCTCAGAGTAAAATATGGTTGGTTTTGTTACCTTATAGACTTTCTTTATTGAATAATTTCTTTTGTTCTTGCCCTAAATAAGTAGGGCATTGAGCGAGAGTAATGATGTTGTGCAGATGCATGTACTATGCTTCTATTTTTCTTTTATCAATGTCATTACATTTGCCAGGGGATTCATGATGTTTCTTTTCACTTCTATTTTCTGGTTTAACATTCCAGCTTTCATAGCGCAGCAACCTTAGTAAGACATTCTGTTAATTTATATTTCAGGCATTATAATTTTATCTTGATTGCCCTGTTATTTTTCTAATGGTCCTTTGGCAGATCTTCTTGACCGGGGATGGAGAAGATCTGGCTCCTTCTTGTACAAACCTGAGATGGAAAGAACATGCTGCCCTGCTTATACTATTCGTCTGAGGGCAGCTGATTTTGTTCATTCTAAGGAGCAACGTCGAGTGTCTAGACGATTGCAAAGGTAAATCTAAGTCAAGGTTGTTAAGTCATTTGCAACTTAATACTTTTTACTGTTAACAGCCTCGTTTTCGTGGACTCTGCTTTGACTGAAGATATTGACGGTAGATCCATTTGACTTTATTAGAAAATTTTGAGTTAACTAATTGATGGGCATCATGATTCATGAATGGCCCAAAAAGGTGAGAGGGCTAGGTGAGAGTCCAACTTTGCAAGTTAAAATCACCTCATCTTATAAGCAACCCCCCCCCCCCCCCCTTCTTTTCCTCTTAATTTTTTGAATGTTTTCTAAATTATGTCACATATTAGACCGTGGGGGTTTCTTTTCTATCTGGGAATTCCTATAAATTTTAGTAGACTGTGGACTAGTTGATAACATCCACCTTCAGTATGAGCATGGTAATTTGCTGACGTTGCTAAATTTGTGAATGTCATTCCATATTGAGTACTGACAGCCTTACATGCCTAGGTTTTTAGATGGCACGTTGGATATTAAGAAACCAGTCGAGCTAATGAAGGATCCAAATACTTCAAAGGATTCATGCAACCCTGCTGACAACGAAGTTTTAAACTTGTCCACAGAAGAATCCTTGTCCAATAACGGTGAAAGGAAGAGTGAAGCAGAACAGATATTGCATTATTTGTCTGACCAAATTGACAATGTGGTACAAACATGCGTGAAAAGTGGGGTATTTCCTTTGGATATTCAATTGCCGAAAGCTTCCGTCAAAAAGGTTTTACCGGCCAAAAGGAAGCTATTTGTTGAAGAATCAGAAGATCTCCAGTATACCAGCAATATTGCATTCCAAATAGCAGCCACCATAAGGCGTGGACAATCATGTGATAACGACCAGTTAAGACTATCTAGGCATTCTGCAGAACAAAATGAGTTGTCTCCAAAAGCTATTGCAGAAAAACTGGCAAGTTCTTTAACTCGGCTGGCAGAAACTTCTGGTCTGTTAATCAAGGCTTGCAATGGACACATAAATTTTTATTCTTCTAATAAGCAATCTTCATCAGATGGAAGTGTTCAAGTTAAAACAGTTTTGGAAGAAGCTGCAGCAGGTTGTCCAAGTAAAAAGTGTTGTTTAAAGAGGAGCTCTGAACAACCTCCGCCAAAAAAGCGGAGGCTTGAGATCCGTCTGAAAAGGTCCAGTTTTGATCCAGAAGAATTTGCTTTATATCAAAAATATCAGACTAAAGTGCATGATGATAAACCAGATCGTGTCACAGAAAGCTCATACAGGAGGTTTTTGGTCGACTCTCCCTTAGTATTTGTTCCTCCAACTGGTGATGGTACTGTTCCTCCTTGTGGCTTTGGTTCTTTCCATCAGCAATATTTGATTGATGGCAGGCTAGTTGCTGTTGGTGTAATAGATATCCTCCCTAAATGTTTGTCAAGTAAATATTTGTTCTGGGACCCAAACTTTGCCTTCCTATCACTAGGAAAGTACTCAGCTCTGCAAGAGATAGGTTGGGTGAGAGAGAATCAAATCCATTGCCCTAGTCTTAAATATTACTATCTTGGCTATTATATTCATTCCTGCAGCAAAATGAGATATAAAGCGGCATATCACCCGTCTGAGCTTCTCTGCCCTCTTCGGTACCAGTAAGTTCTTTTGTATCTATCAGCTGTTTAATCCCCTGTTCTATTTTATCTCGTAATGTTATTTAGGATCACCATCCATTCCAATCTTTAATTCTTAAACTTGGTTTCCAAACCTCATATTGTCAGACTAACACTATACTCCATGATCTAGATGTTACTCTATTTTTGGTTAGCCTAAATATCTATAAGAGAAGAAAAGTTTGTTTATAATCCCTGGACATTTGTCATAAAAGCTATATATCAAGCTAACATTTTTGGGTAAGTTTTTTTAATCTTGAAACCATGTTTAAACTAAAACATTTAAAACAAACAAACAAATGCAAGGAAGAGAAATTTTTAACTTTAAACAATCTAGATGATGTCGATGAATTTTATTTTACTTTTTTGGCTGCATTAGGTGGGACTCTTTTACTTTTGCTTGTCTCTGTGGCTATCAAAGATTTAAATTGGGCTGACAAGCTGATAAATCATATCTCCAGGTGGATTTCTTTTGATATTGCCAAGCCTTTGCTTGATAAAAACCCATATGTAGTCTTATCAGATTTTGCCAATTTACAAAACAGAGAGTTGTCACCACCTGATGTGTCTAACAATGTCAAGGAAGTGCAATATGATGACATTCACCAAGACTCAAATGATCCTTTTATGTGTGAAGATGAAGAAATGATTGATCATGAATATGAGAGCCTCAGTGATGAATCAGACACAGAAAGCACTGGTCTGAGATCTGTTGAAATAGAAGATGGTGACATCAGTAATATCCTAATTGGGCTGAAGAGTTCTCGTTTGAGATACAAGGTATGTGTTAGTTAATGCAGGTGCATCGATGACTCTGCAGCAGCTTATAATTTTGATTATTAAAGAGTTTTTTTCTCTATTATTATTATTATTATTATTATTAAAGTTTATTTAGGTAGTCAGTATCATATTCATTTATTTTGAAGCTATAATGGCTGGCAGTGTTGTTGGTTTCCAGTGTTCCTCCTAGATAGGTGTCATCCCAAAATTCTACTTACAGAAGCTTGATGCTAAAAAGTTATATGATATCTGATATTGTTATATAGAACAAAACCTGCATCCAGTGGAAGGAATTATCATTTAGTTTAACCTTTTTATTATGTTGTTGCCCCCCCCCCCCCCCCCCCCCCCCCAAATCTTTACGGTTTCACTCACTCTGGCATTGTTGCTTCTTTTCTTTAGGATCTACAACGAGATTTTGGTTCCAGTGTACTGGAAACCCAATTGCATAGGTACATGAGGCTTGTAGGTGTGGAGCTGTCTGAGCGAATGGTTTATTTACTAGGATGATTTTTCTAAGGCCATTCCCTTCAATCTCATCTCAAATATGGGATGTATGTTCCTGAAAGGAGTCTCAATTTGCTGCCCAGTTGTCTGTTGATCATATTGGGAGCTAGAAAGTACTATTGTGAAATTTCATTATTACCTGGATTGGAAATTGTTTTAGTTTGATCCATTATCCATGCCCAATAATGAAGTAAAGATTCCCAACCAGGTTCATGTAGCTTGTAAATTACACCCTTTTAACTTTGATTTGTATTCAACTCCATCATTTAAGCCCTTTTTTTTTTCTTTTATTTATTTATTTATATTTAACTCCTTTAACTTCCATTCTCATTGCGACTAATATGTATTGTTTTGGTGAGTTAAGTATACCAATCGACATTTTGGTGAAAGTGAAAAATACTAAAACTAATGCCAGGATTAGAGCAAAATCTTGTATAATAGAAAAAGATATCACTTTTACACATTTTGTCTCAAAATTGCTTCACATCAGTGCTTCTAAAATCTTGCATATTTATCCACTAGCTACAATAACCGTGCATATATATACGGTTACTGTAGCATGTGTATATAATATTTTAATAATTTCTGATTCACTCATTTTTTTCTCTCTCTTCTCCATCTGCAAAACTAACCCTCCATCATTATGTTCTTTCTTCCTCTGATACACAAAATCAAAAATCAACTACAAACATAAAAAATCAACCACAAAATCAACCACTAGAACAAAATCATTGGATTGGTGATCGGTGTTGATGGAGATCGGTGATGGGTTGACGGAGTTCAGTGTTGATGGAGATCGATGTTGATGGAGTGCTTGTGATGGGTTGACGGAGATCGGTGTTGATGGAGATCAGTTTTGTGGGTTGACGGAGATCAGTGTTGATAGAGTGCTTGTGATGGTGCTTCTGGGTTGACGGAGATCGGTGGATTGGAGAGGCGTTGTGGTGCTTGTGATGGCTATGGTGTTGATGGAGTTCTTGCTTTGGTGCTTTTGGGTTTTGAATGTGAGAGAAAGAAGAAGAAAGAAGAGGAAGAAAAGAAAGAGGAAAGAGCAGAGATAAAGAAAAAGAAAGTAAAAAAAAGAAAAGAAAGTATTGGAAAAAGAAACGGGTAGGTAAAATAATATTAAAAAAGAACATAAAAATATTATTTATATCAAATATAGTGTATAATAGATGTACTGATGTGGGTGTTTTGTAAAATTGATTGTGCAAAATAGAAAAAGTGGATTTTTTGTGTAAAATAAACGGAATCTTTTGCATCCATTGATATGGTTGCTTTTAGAATTACAAAACAAGACTAAATTAAAAATGGATTAAAGTTAAAGTATTAAAAAAATTCAATTTAAAGGACTAAATTGAAAACACGACAAAGTTATGAGGGTTTAACTTATAATGTAGTATTTTATTTTATTAAATAATATTGCATTCAAAAGAGAAAAATATGAGAAAAAAAGTTAATGAAACTAATGCTGTTTGTCTATTTATACCTTGTGAGGGCTTGGGTCCTTCATTTCTAGGATTGAATCTTAGGAGGTTCTGGACCAAGTTGCTTTCGATTTAGGCTTGAGTGATTTTAATGAGGGCTGATTTTGGTTTGATGGGTATTTTGAGTGACTTTTAATGAGGTATGGGTTCCCTGGGCTGATTTGTTTTAGGTTGGACTTTAAGTTGATTAGTATTGAGTTTGGCAGAAAGTCAGCCAGCCATATATGTGTGTGTTTCCAGATTGGGTTATATTCTGATATGGGCTAAGCCGCCCGAACCTAACAAACATAGGCCGACTTTAGGTGAATTGGTTTTTGCTTTTTAATTAAATTGAGTGGTTATTACAGAACAGAAGGTTCACTCAAAAGTCGTCTTGTAGTTGGTTGCAAAATTTCCACTTCTACAGACTTTTTTTCCTTTAGGTTAATTATGTTAAACTACTTACGTTTTTTGTTTTTAAATAAGTAATAAAAACAATAAAAGAAATCGCTTTATCGTTTACAAATAGAAAAGAAAACTATTCACAATTTCAAATAATAATTTGAGGAGATGCTTGCAATAAGATGAATAATATCACTTACCAAACTAGTAAGTAGTACTTAAAAGTAGTTATAACATAACAAGGACCTTAGTTCAAACAGGAGAAGGTATTCCCAGAAATTTTGAAGCTAAAGATGCCCAGTCCAAAACATAAAAGAAAACAAATTTAGGCAAATATATTAAAGATCTGCATTGCTACCACTGGTTTTTCCTGCCATAGTGGTTTCCTCCTATCATTAATACATAAAATCTCCAAACTCCTGCTGTTAGATTAAGACAATGATCCATCCGTCATAAACCTAGCAATTTATCCTTCAAAAGAGCCCTCCACCAATGCTTCCTGGACTTGTTCTGCTAATCAAATCCAAAAACGTACCTACGCTCTGTTTGCTTCGACATCACTTTTCTGACAGGCGCTGCTAAACTTCTCTCATAATTGCTGTGGAACATGCCAAATCTGTCAGAACTATCATCGTCTCCATCACAAGTATCCCCATCAGATTTAACTGCATATAGAAAATCATCACCATCATCCTCATCCTCATCCTCAACCTCAACCTCATCCTCATCAACCTCAGCCTCATCAGGGTCATCAACCTCAGCCTCATCGTCAATCATCTTCATCACAAGCATTCCCAGCATTATAAAGACCTACCATAAACTCAGCACACGCCAAAGTTAAGGAGAGTATAATCACCATGCAAGAAATCAAAATCTATAGATTACAAATATTCAACGAGGGGCAACCAAAGAAACAACAATAATTAAAAAGTGAGGAAAACCAAAAAATCTTATTTAAATCATACTTGATAAATCTGTAACCCAAGCAAAGGTATAGCCTTTTTCCTAGGGAAAAAAGAAAAAAAGAAGTTAGATTTCATCATATTCTGGCATTAAAATCTTTAGAAGAATTGTGCAAAGCAACAATGTAAATGAATGCCTCTATGTCAATACACAAGAATCAATGGCCAAAATACAGGAATAATCAAATTAATTTTCCTAAATGTATTCATAAAAAGGAAAGTGGCAATGTGACATAGTGGAAAATAGTACGTACCGGGTGGCGGGTGGTTGTCAAAATAGCAAACTCGTTTAGCAAACTCCCTATCAACCTCATTCAGATCAAGTCCAGTTGTACAAATTTTTATTAGAAGACGGTCACTGTTGGTGCAGTAAGGATAAAAGATATATTCCACGCCATACCCTGAAATAATTAATCAACATAAAGGATGATATGAGATAGAGATAGGCAAATATGATCTAATTTCAGTTGGCTAACTTAATTGTCTCACACCTTTCTCTGAAGTAATTGGTAAATCTGATGATCGTAATAGCCGGTCACGTCTAGCAATAATAAAAACAAACCAAACCAAAACAAAAATAAGCGGTGATTTAAAGCTTACAATGAGAAGAGACCAAACATTAAAAAGGAAGTTTAAGGATTAGCAATTTTTACATGGACTTCAAATGGTCTCTGGTGGTTTTGCGACGGACTCCATTGCAGAGTCTTTGACGGCCTCCATTGCAGAATCCATAGCAGGCTCTATGACGGACTCCATTGCTGACTCCACAGCAGGCTCTGTGACGGACTCCATCGCAGAATCCATTGCAGGCTCTGTGACGGACTCCATTGTTGCCAGTAGAGATGGGTCGTGCTTGAATCACTTGTGAAGTTGGTCCTCCAACTCCATGGATTCTTCAATCTCTATCTTCATCCCTGCCTTCTTCATTAAATTATCACAGACATACAAAACCCAAAAAAAAAAAAAAAAAAAAAAAATACTAATGTGTCAATAATTACAAGAAAGTGAAAATTTGATAATATCTAACAGCAAAACCATCAACAAACCCTAATATAACATGGATGTACACAAATATCGGATTAAACCTAAAAAAATTACCTCCGTTTGCCACCCTCTCTCTCTCTGTTTCTCTGCAAAACGAAACAGAGGTTTGAAGTAGCCGAGGCCCGAGAGTATATATAGCGCGCGAACTGCGACTGGAATATACTCAGTATAGTATAAGGCTAGAATTTGGATTTGGTTTTGGAATTTTGGGTAGCGACGCCGATTGTAACTCGTGAACGCTCAGAATTCTATTCCTCTGTACAGGCAACCTATTTATTTATGCGTTTTGTTCTTTTTATTTTTCTAAAATATTGTTTCTCCCTCTAAAATTTACGTGAATTTCATCTTTCATTACTCAACTTAAAAATATTTATTTATAGGTAAATTACAACTTACCTATGGTTTGACTGAAATTTAAATTTTTTACTTGTGATTTGAAATTTAACATTTTACTCACCTTAGGTTTGATTGAAATTTACGTTACCTACCTAGGGTTTGAATTCTCATAATGCAAGTGTTCCGTTAGTTTCTTTTTGAACTTATTTGATCGTTGTCTTTTATGTTTTTTTTTTTTTTTTTTTTTTTTTGTGTTTTTGAATGAGAAAAACATAAAAATGGAGTAAAATTACATATTTAGTCATGTTTTTAACAGGAGTGGGTTACGAAACTCCAACTGGGCTAATCTCAGATAGGTAAAGTGTCAAATTTTAAACTACAGATAGGTAACTTAAATTTTGGCTAAACCACAGGTTGGTAAGTTGTAATTTTCCCTATTTGCTTTTTATCACTAAATCTTTTTAAGATCTCTTTTCAATAGTTTTTATATAAATTTTCCAAAATTTTATGAAAAAATATTGAGAGAAATTTTAAAAAAATAATAATTTAGGGATGAAAAAACAAATATTTTAAAAGCTTAATAACAAAAGGATCAAAGTTTGTGAAATAATATTATTTTAAAAACAATTCTAAATTGGCATTATTTTGGAATTGGTGATCTAGCCTCTTTTTAAAAAAAATGTGTATTCAAATCACTATTGTGGTTTTTGGATAGGCAGTTTTGATTTTGAACATTGCATTTAAAAAAAATAGCATTTTTAAAATGTACGTTTTAAAAATACAAGTTTGAAAGTTACAAAAAAACGTTTGGTAAAAGTAAAACATGTAAAAATTGCGGTTTCAAAACTCTAAAATTTTTGTTGTGGATGCAAATTACCAAAAAAGACTTTTTTTTAAAAGAAGAAATACCAAAACATGCTCAAATTTGATGTTAGGGATATATTGTTTGTGGGGAGTGGAAGAGTCCTCACCTAGACTTGAGGCCCAAATACTTGTTGGACCCTCGTGGAGTGAAATGGGCCAGATCCATCTACTTAAGGTAAGGCCCAATAACTTAGAAGACCCTGCAAAGTGGAATAAGGCTGGCTGGGCATCTAAGAGGTGAAGGGAATCCTTACGGATTGTTCTCACAAAGTTGACAATAAAATACATGGAGCAAAGTCTTATCCAAGGAAATGTACATGGATAATTCACGGCGTACTTACAGTTGGCACTTTGGACCACGGGAAATCTTCTAGACACATAAGAATGACAAAGATCTTTACCTCCGCATTAACGAGGGTACCTCCGCCTAACCTCTACTGCACTAAATGCATATGAGACAAGCTGAACAGTGGAAACACCCCCAAAAGTCATGTTCCAAGATAAGGAAGGGGATGAAACCAATAAAGAAGATGGAAAATATCCTTGAGAATCCGGCTAGAGATAGGATTGTTGGAAAGATAAGGGCAAAAAACATGCATATATAAAGGGAGAAACATGCAAATAGAAGGGGGATCAGAAAAAAAATCATAGAGAGAGAAAAATAGAGAGAACTTCTAATTTGTTATAGTGCAACACCTCGGGAAAGAGAGTTTTTCCTATTATAATATGCTAGTTTCAATTGAAATACAAGTGGTGGTCATTAAATCAATTTTTTGAGTTTTCCATTGTGGAGTTGTTTTTCTACCTTTTTAGATAAATAAATTGTGACTGTCATTTAAAAACCATCCCTAAGATACTTTCAATATACATAGTCTTAGAATAGTTTTTAACGCCCACACTGTTATTTTAAACATTAATAATAACTAGTCCGACATACATGTCTATAGTGGACTTTTTTATGAACTTGATCTCATGGCTTCCATCAAATTTAAGAGGAAGTCCTCTTTTTAAGTAAAATAATAAAACTTTCTAAAAGCTTTGATTCCTTTGAAGTTGTTAAGGGTAAAAAACTCTAATCTTAATGCACAAACACACCATGAAATAAATCATTAAAAAAAAATCTAACTTACTTTTCAAACAGAATCATACCAAAATCTCTTTCAAGACTCCACCAAACCCACATACTTGTTATACTCAGAATTGGGACCATAGGCACTTAAAACACCGACTTGTATTGATCATCCACACATTTGAACTTACATAAACTAAATAATTTCCCACAGGCCCATCAAATTTCTCTACTACTCTTCTAGTCCAAAGCAATAGCAGCCCAACAGAGGCCTCTAAAGCTTCAAAGTGACACTAGTCCACAGACTAATAATCAATATGGTAAATCATTGTTACAATAGTGCAGCCAATAAAAAAAAAAGCATTTGAACAATACTATCAACTATTACCAAAACTATCTAAATGTTGTTTTCTACTATATAAACCTATCTCACCATCAATAAAATTCCGAATATCTAACATATGAATCATAAAAAATTCAAACCCATACCAATCCCAATATCTAACATATGAATCATAAAAAAATTTCAAATACACAATCTCAAAGAATTAGAATTTAAAATTCATTATGAATTTCAAATTTATATCCACAAACTATACACTAAAATCAAGTTTTTAAGCAGCAGCCACATGAACCCAGATAAACATTCACAAAATTAAATCCAAAAAAACTGAATAGAAAATCAGAATCATAAAGAGAGCAATAAAAACTTAGAATTATAAAGCGAGAAAAAAATTTCGAAAAAGAAGAATGAAAAATACAAATTTTCAACTGTGAGTTATATTGTAACAAATAATCCTTAAAAAAAATACTATTTATAATATAATATAGGGTTTTGGATTCCTAATCAAATTTGGTTAAGGTTATGGATTCCTAATCGAAATATAATATAAGGTTATGAATTCCTAATCAATTTTGGTTACCTTTGCTGACCGACATAATTGAAATATATAATGGGCTAAATAAATTTAGCTGTAATATAATGTGCCAATTTCGATGGCTGTTGTTAGTGCTTAAAGGTGAAGATCGGTCCTTGCGAGTAGCAACATGGAAAGATGGGTGATGCCTTCTTTCTATTTCGGACCTGATAGTGTGGGGATGGCTTCTTAGCAAGATTGATTTTCAGTTTTGGGTTTTGGGGAAGGAAAAGGTAGAGAAATAGAGAAGAGAGAGGAATGGCAGAGCGTGAGTCTATGTTTTGGAGGAAGGAGAAGGCAGAGAGCTAGTTTTGCGTTTATCGGGTTTTAGAAAAGTTCTTTTTTTTTTTTTAATTATTGTGTTAACGTGGAAAATTGTGAGAGTTTCAGAAGTTTCGGTTTTATGTATGTATATATATATTGATAATAACAACAACAACAACAATAATAATAATAATAATAATTTGCTAAATATGTTAACACAATTACATAGTACCATCACTTCCTCTGTGCGGCTATGCCCCACTACAAAGTTTTTATTTTATTTTATTTTATTTATATATGATCCCCACTACAGAGCTAAACAAAGTAATAGTATTATATATGTCGCTATTCAATATCAACCAGAGAGAGAGAGAGAGAGAGAGAGAGAGAGAGATTTTAACTATTTTCAACCAAATAGTTTGCAAAGTTCACCATTGAACTCGTTCTTACAACTTCTAGTGTGTGTCGCATGATCTTCTATCCGACAAAACAACTTGTGCCGAGAAGTTCTGCGCTAGAGAGTCAGATCAAATATAAGTGAGGATTTTATGCATTGATAAATTTGTTATCAAGCAAATACTTGAGGGTATTTTAGGTACTGAGACACCTAAAACATCTATGTTGAGAAAACATGATGAGTTTGAAACTAGCGTTCTCATAAAAAGTTAGTTGGAGGTGCGGTTTTAAAATGCAATTTCTTGTTGTTTTGGAAAATGAATTTTCTTGAAAAATACGAGGCCAAACGTGTATTTCATGTTTTCTTCTGGAAACGCATGTTTGCTCCACACAAAAGCCTATCCAAATAGACTCTGTAAGTGTTAATATTGTGTTTTCAAAACATAATTTCACTTAAAATGCATTATAAGTTAACTGAATCGTATTTTGACAACATAACTTTAAAAAAGATGTTAGATTTTCAATTAACTTCAAAATGGTCACTTTTTAATAATGAATATTAGAAGTACACTATTTTGCAAAATTTTCCCTAACAGAAAGTGTAGTAATTCAATAGTCTAAGAACAAAAGCAAACTTTTTATAGGTTAAACGAAAAACGAAATTCACGCAAAATTTAGCCTAGTTTGTAAATATTAAACTCTACTACAAATCTACAATATAACTGGTATGTGTTTTAAATCGCTAATATAAATAAGTTAAATAACTACATAGCTAAACATGTATATAAAAAAATTCTGTCTAACCAACCCAACCCCCTATCCCCCAAACAGAAGAAAAACCAAAAAAAAAAGGAGGGGGGGGGGGGGGGGGGAACCCTAAAAGAGGACAGAATATTAAAGAAGCAAGACCCTTCAGAAATCTCAATCCATGATAGAATTCACATAGATGTGCCATAAGAGATTTGAGATTTTATCCCCCTCCATAAAAATTTAAAAAAAAAAAAAAGAAAAAAAAGAAAAAAAGAAGATAAATAGAAAGAGAGAGCGAGATTTGAGATTGGATCGGTATATCAGCATCAATTTTATCTTAGCATTACCCCATGTTTAGAATTTTATGCAGAACCAGTATATTCTCTAGGAACAACTGTCTCACACAAACTAACAATCCAAAAATCATTAGGCAGGGCAAGGACAATAGCTCTTTTAGCTCCATTGCCATACCAAACTAGTAGGAATTTTCCTGATAGAAAGCATGCTATAAATATGACATTCATTTAGGTTCTTCAAAGACACAAGCTTTAAAAATAGCATATCGAAAGACCCTTTACAATGACACTGCAGTCCAGAAGTGATCCGTGGACCATGTCTCTAAAAAGTGAACTGATTACATAAGGTGAAAGTAAACTTCAACACAAGATAAATAAGAAATTAAGACTGGCTGCATCTTTGTATTTATTTCTGATGCGAGTTACATTAAGAGAGCACATCGTAGTCATTCTGCAGAATGACAACAACAGACAATTGATAGGCAGCGACTACACCCTAATTAAGATTGAGAATTTACCAGCAACCAAGCCTTCAAGAAGTAACAGAAGATTCAACGAGAGTTTGAAGAACAACTAATTCCGTATCAACAATCAGATGTCTTTCAGTAATGTTACTGACAGCAAGTTGGGTATGCTGCTGAAATGAGAAATTACAACTTCGAAATTCACTTAAGTTGAATAAGAACATCTGGGGTTCAAGAATGTACAATTGAAAATGAAATGTAATCAAGCATCATCTGCATCACTTCCACCAATATGTGCTCCATGACTGTGCCAGTAATTGCTTCCATCAGGACCGGACACCTTGTACCTGCACGAATATACAAACTCTACAACTATTATTTTACCCCCTAAAACAACAAAAAAACAAAACTAGAATTGGTATTTTTCTTTCTCCAAATATCTACTGACCTCTCAAGTACAGATTTTCCTTCCTTGTACTTCTGGTTCTTTTCATGGGCAGTCTCCTGGAGAGAGAGAGAGAGAGAGCCATCAAAATGACTAACAGCTACAATAGAGAAACATATATAAACCAAAAAAATTTAAATTACTGCCTCTAAATCTTACATATGTCCACCCTACTATTGATCCACAACCAACACAAAAGATGTCAGCTACGGTGTGCAGGCCAGTAATCATCATTCTCTCCTCTTTTTCACCAATGGAGACATTCACTCTGTCAAAGAATGCAAATGAGAATTAGACATGATGTATCAAATGTTGACATTTCTTTTCAGACAAGCACGTGAGTTGGGATGCTCATAAAATTCATCCTTGACTATCCTAGTTCACATTTTAGATCATTAAAATAGTACAACTGCAAATGCATCATGTCATATTTCCTCCTGCAATCACATATACTAAAATGGTAAAGGGAAAATTACACCAAAAAAAAAAAAAAAAACTAATGCACAAAAAGTAAATATGCAACATTTTTATAAACAATCCACAGTTCCCCATTGCATATATTTAAGTAAAGCATACAGGCAACTGATAAATGTATATTTCCAGGCACAATTCCATATTAAGCAAGACATATCCAATCTGCATCTTTTTCATGCATGAGAGCATTAATGATTAAACAGCATTACTAGCAGAGCTTTTTCTTGGTTGGTGTCAGCTCAAAATTTGTAACTGGAACCTTATGGCATTGGCAAGTTATAGGATTGTTGATCCAATACAAAGTTACTAAATCGATCAGGGAAACTTACACCTTATTGAAGAGATAAGCTTTCCCATGCCTGCAGTGGAAAGACTGAATAAAACAGCACGGACAAAACATGTAGTCAGAACATTTGCTTCTTATAGAATTTCCAATCAACATTTGTTGGCAGCCAAAAATTAAAAGTTTAGACAGTAGGTAAAAATAAAAAAGAAAAAAGAAAAAGAGCCTTTAAATACTGAATTAACATCAAAATACATCTTGAGTGGCATCATCCCAAGCCTCATCAAATTATTATAGGTAGCCTATCATCTGCAATTTCACTTTACTAGCACTATCTCCTGTTATATTGTCTTACAATACATGCATATATACTATAGACTTGTGTATCCATGCATAAACTCAAGTATGTGTATGCTAGACACAATTAGTTTCAAAAGGTTAAAGATACTTTTCCCCCATTAAAATTGTTCCTGAGGAAAGTGATGGTCCAGTCCTCTGCATGCACGCAGCTCATCCTACTAGAAACTGACTTGAATCATGTTTTGGTAAGTTGAGAAGCACAACTTGACCACAGAAAATATAATAATGCAATCACTTCTCATAAACAAAAAATTTCTTCCAAAATTTTCAAGCTACTGGACGGCAAAAATATTGCTGCCATTGTTTCACTTCATTAAGATCCTAAAGATGAAGGTGTAACATCCACTTATTAAGCCTCAAAATCTATTATAAACCAAAAACAGAATTAAATCATACACATAATCTGCCATAAAAATTTTACTAAAAAAACAAGACCCAGGTTCCAGATTACAAATTATCATAAATTACAATTTAGTTCTTTGTGCTTAGGCCTAATATTCACTTTACATCCTTGAATTGAAGAAAGTTCCATTAAAACATCTTATAGTTTGGATTAAATTAATATGTTTTGATTTTGGTGAACCAATCAAGTGATGGCACATCCATCATCTAATTGACACCCTAATCACACAAAATCTTGTTTCCTTCTTCTTTTTCCTCAATAGTCGTCACGTCCTTGTGGAGTTGATTAAACTACTACATTTTGGCATAAAGTTTTGAGGAAAAAGAAGGTAGAAAGTTTGTCTGGAACTAAGGTATCATATCAAATAGATACTGATGCTGCATCAATTGATTGGTTCACCAAATTATATCAATTTAACTATAAGAAGGTTTATTGTAATTTTTAAGAATTCAGGGAAGAAAGATGCAATTAGGCCTTATCATTATCACGGGGAGGTCATTGAAATTTATCCTGAAAATTATTTCATCAAAAGATGGCTTTTACTCAGGAGGCATTTAGCAAGCACGCTTTTGCATGTTCTTAGGAACCAACCACATAACAATGTAGAATTCAACTCCTCATTTGTAGACTCTAATCAAGTATCAACCCAGAAGAACACAGGTATCAAGTACTACCTACACATAATCAATGAAATACGCTATGCAATTGCAAGGATTATCACACACGTGCAACCCTTGTATAAATCTTTCCATTTTTACCCATATCTAACAAAATTACTAATAAAATTCATTATTACATAAAAACTACTTTAAATCAATAATAATCAAAAGGGTATTAACAAAAATAAAGAAAAGCAACATAAAACAAACAAATTAAAAACACCCATATGATTATCAAAAATTAAAAAAGAAAAACCTATGGTAATTTCTTATGATATCACAAAATTAGATGAATCTAACTGATCAAAAACGAGGTAAGAGATCAAAACAACCTTGGAAGCGATGTCTTCACAAAGTGCGAGATGGGTGCGGCAATGCCTGCAGCTATAGATCTTCCCTTCAAGATTCACCACAAACAACCTCCCCATGCCTTCAATCAAGTAATCCTACGAAAATCTATGGACAATTTTGAAGAGTACGTGAAAATTCAGGATGTGGGTCGTTGAGAAAAAATCAACAACAGACGCTAAGATTGATTGATTATGAGTTAATTAATATCAATATTAAAGAAGATGACGCTATTGTACCTTCAATCAAGTAATTCTACGAAAATCTATGGACAATTTTGAAGAGTACGTGAAAATTCAGGATGTGGGTCGTTGAAAAAATCAACAAAAGACGCTAAGATTGATTGATTATGAGTTAATTAATATCAATATTAAAGAAGATGACGCTATTGCGCGTGAAGAAATGGAAAACAAACACTGAAACAAAGAAAAGAATATGCTATACAGAAGAAGGAAAGAGAGGAAGGAATCAGAGATTCGTTGAATTTTATTACCTTCTCCGTTTTGCTAGAGACTGTAGTTTGCAAGAAATGTGGACCGAGACGCTATTACACACTTCACCAATTATATACTAGTACTGTTCTATTTTTTCTTTTCCTTTTTCTGCAAAAGTGGAACGTGACTATACGTGTATACTACGGTTTTATTTTCTATCTTTTCCTTCTTTCTTTTTTTTTAAGCAAGCAATGCCTATGATTACTACATTTTCTAGGAATCTTTTTTCCATTTATAGATTTAGTGTTCACACTTTTTTATTAAAGTACAACAGGCCAGATCAGCATATTATTAAAATATAAATACATCTAATTACAACAATAACATTCCAATAAATATTATATTTCAAGCTTTAAGTAAAAGATTGATGTGTTAGGTGTGGCAGAATGTATTTAATTTTAAGTAAAAAATTAATGTGATAATCTCTTATTAGACGGTATAAAATATATGTTTCGTTTTCCCTCCTTATTAAATTCGGACTTTTTAATCAAACTATTATGCTTTTTGTTCATAACGCATTAAAGAATTCTTATGAATTGATAATGCTACGAATACAATTTAGATCCTTTGTATTTATGACATATCTTTTAAGTCTATAGATCATTTTTGTATTAAGGATATAAATTATAAATTGTGATTACATCAATTTCATTTTTAAAATAATTTATATGTTTTGGGTCAGAAGTTAGTATAATTCAATTTTGGTATTTAAGTTTAATGAGTTTAGATTTAGTCTATGAAATTTAGTGTCAATTTGGTTTTGGTCTCTTAAATATATAGTTTGTTTGATTTATTCCCAAAAAATGTTCCATTATCATTTTAAGGACCAAAATCAAAATTGCACCCAATGCCAAAATGAATTAGTTTTATACAAATTTTCTAGTAAAAATGATGTTATGGTTAAGATTGTATCTCTTGTTTCTAAGAGTATATATAATGTCTTTAAATGACATTATACTAGATTAACTTGTAGATATTTACAAAGTGGACAACAAAAAGATTAATAATATTGTCAAATTAACTTATTTGTTCTCAATTCTTTTTTCTTTAATGACATATTAATGGTATTTTAGAGAGTATAGTAAAATTGTTACCAAATAATACTATCTATATAAGATGTACGGCCTTTTGTGTCCTTGATTATCTAAATAATTTTAATTTAGGAATATGTTGTATTGCAATTTTATCATTGGACAAATGTATAAAGCACAAATTGGGATGAGTCAAAAGTACTTTTAAGCATGTTCGTTCCACGAAATTAGTAAATTAACATTTAAATAATAATATATAATCTAAATTATGAAATAAAAACTACATCACGTAATTATGAAATATTTCTATTACTATGCTTATTTTATTTGTATGGTTTTCTAATTATCTAATTATATAGGGATATTTTGACTTTTTTATTTATTTATATTGAATAGAAAGATAGAAAGACTCTCTGGCTTGAAAGACGACACTGCCTGTGATACAAGAAGGCGCTTGTTGATGGCACGAGGAGGAATGGCCAGCCAAACCCCTACCTACATAGAAGGGAAGGAGATCCACCACGCCAGCGCGCATCACTAGCTCAATGAAAGTCAACCTACTACTTTCTTCTTGATGCCTTAATTGCGTATATAATATAGTTTTGTCCCCGCTCTTCCCTCTTTCTAGTGTTTGGATCTCGGATCGAACAATCACGGCCCAAAGTGCTCATTGAGCCGATAACCAAGAAATAACCCCTCATGTGCAAAATTATAGAAGATCCCCTTTAAGATCAAACAATTCCATCGAATTGAGTATGATTATATGTGTGATAGCATCTACTATACCAGGAATATCAATGAACCCGATTATTGAAATTGCTCAGGATACCCTTTTTTAGCTTCTAGAATTTATTTCTTAGTTCAAGATTCCTCTTAACCTAACTGGAATATTAGTAGATCTGTTTTGCCCAAAATGGGAATGGACTAGGGTTATGAACTTATAATCATGGAATCGACTTGATCATCAGATTATAGGTTATAAGTTCATTCCATACTGGGACAGACGGGAATAGGGTTAGGTTATATACATTCAAATTATGAGTCTTTTGATTTGGTCCCTTATATTTTAATGCTTATGGTTCAAATCCTCACTCCCCCGACTATTGATGACAATAATAATAAAAAACTAATGTTGCATGTATTGGCATGTGTTTACTTATATTTATGACTACCTTGTCCACATGAATCCAAAGTTTGAAACTTCTCATTGAAGGAAAACTCGACTTAATATATATATTTTTTAAAGTATGATTTATTTCAAATTACAATATACAAAATAAATTTGAATATTCTTTAGGTAAAGATAGATATTTCCTCGAATTTTATTGTAAGTATTCATACTTATTCTCATAAATTTGAGAAAAAAAGAATTTTATGAAAATGGAAGCCTTTTGTCTTGGGAAATATTTAAATTTGATACTTTTGGAACTATTTGAAAATTAGTGTTTTTTTATTATTAAATAATCAATAGTGTCTATAGTTGATATTAGATAACAACTATGTATAAACGAACAAAGTTTCTCTCCAAACTAGTTTGGAGAGAAACCCTACAAACTCATCATATATCTTTGTATTGAATGTGAATTTTGAAAATCTAACCGTTGAATTTCATGTTCCTTATGTTTTTAACATGCATATCAAATTTCATTCAAATCGGATGTTATTTACTATTTGATCAACTAACTTATTTTTTATATACAACTTTAGAATACAAAAAATTGATATTATAACATTTATTTGATGACTTAGCAATTGATTTTTGATTTTCTTGAAATTTTGTAAGCATTAAGGATGTAATAAGAACATACAATCTAACGGTTAGATTTTCAAAATTCACATTCAATACAAAGATATATGATGAGTTTGTAGGGTTTCTCTCCAAACTAGTTTGGAGAGAAACTTTGTTCAACTATGAAATTATACAATATTCAACGGGTGCAATAAATAATAGTGGAGATTGGAAATTGACATTCAAAAACGCGCTTATTCAAAAACGCGCTTATTAGTAGGTACTAGTAATAAAGGCTCATTGTTTCTTTCTTTCTTGTTTTTTTTTGTTTACTAGAAGCTCATTATTCTTGAATATAGTATTTGTAGGTTGCTATCTTTTTTGGATGTGCAAGCTTGTGACTATTTAAATGATATAATGAGAATATGAAATCCGAAAGAGTTTTTTTTTTTTCTTTTCCCAAAGGAAAATGACATGATTTGAACAGAAATATAGCCCTTTCTACCGTAAAACCAGGGGAGGGGGAAGGCTCTTGAAGTCTTGATGCAATGAATGGTGAAATTGAAGAAAAGAAAAAATTGTCTAAGCCAAAGAAAATTTAGTTCGGACTGGACTTCTTCTTTTCTTTTCATTTCTTATTTCTTATTATTATTTTATCGTGGGTTTCGGAACCTGCTCAATGAGACTTGATACCAATTTAATCTGGTAAATTTGTTGCAATGTGGGTCTTCAGTTAACTTAATTGGTAATATTTCTTATATAACTCTCAAATAAAAAATATAAGATATTTTTTAAAGGAACATTGGCAGAAATTTTTTATTATTAAACTAAATAATTAAAAGTAAAAGGAACAAAAAAAAGCAACATATGTTAGGGAGATCAAACTCTCAAAGAAAATGTACAAATTAAATTTATTTAAACAAACTATGGATACAACTGAGAAAACAAATATCTCATGCTCTTCAAAAATTCACTTCAAAGCCATCAGTGCCACACAAGAAAAACTACAGATCTAGAAAAGAAAGCTCACCCTTACCACGAAAATACTAGATGCTTGGAAGCTAAGAGGGAGAACCCATCCAGTACTAGAGTTTTAGCCATGAGATATAACCATTTTGATGTGAAGGAACTTATATCTAGACCAATTAATTACTAAATTGGACTTGTAAGGTTGAATTTATTCAATCATGTGTTGGCTTTATTCCCTGTCAAATTTGCTTGTAATTCAGTAATTAGAAACTTTGTATTTAGATGGAAATTATGTAAGGGTTGTATATGAAAGAGTGTGAAGATTTGATCAAGTGTATGCAATCAAAGAGCATCTCACGACTGAAACTCATGACTGACTCGCAAGTGGTGACTTACCAGAAGTGTCACATGTATGGAGTATGCAAGAAGTTGAAAGGTCATGATAGTTGGATCACTACAAGACAAAAATTATAGTCTGGCCTTTCTGTTAGTTGGCGATTGGAACTCGCGACTCATCCCAGTCGTGAGTCACACGCCAAAGCCCCTTGTTTTGCAAAAAAATGATTTTTCACATTCTTTCTCATACCCTACTATAAATACCCTTATACCCACGAAATGTAGAGAGCTTCCAAAGAGAATTTTGAGAGAGAAATCCTAGAGAACAACAAGATTGATTCATCCACAATCTTAAACATTTGACTCTTCAAATTCCTCTACTCTCACCCTCTCCATTGACATACCCTTGAGAAGAGCTTTAACCAAATCCTTACCTTGCCATATTCATATCAGTGAGAAGGTTATTTAGTGCTTGGGAAGTAGTTCAGAGAGGACCAATTCATTCGGTTGATGTAATGAGATTATTGGGGGATCCGATAAGCTAGTCTAGCTAGAGAAAACAAGATTAGGTTTAACACTGTTGGAACAAAAAGCTTGGAGGGCTTAGGTGCTTGGAGGGTCTATTGCTATTCATGTATCCCAACTAATTTTCTAGTGGATCATTTTACCGCTTGAAAGGCGTCGAAAAAGTTTTTTGTTGAGTTCTTCGATTTCCTCTTCGATAACACATGCCGGTATTATCTTGTGTTTGCATCTCTATAATCCTTACTCTTTGCTTTTAATTACTGTTGTGTTGTGATTACATTATGACTTAAAGTAGTTTGGTTGTTTGGGTATAGCTTGTACTTATCATTCCGTACATATATTGTTTGAGTATAAGCTTGTGTTGGTATTTTTGAAATTGGGGTCTAAACATTCACTAGTGTTTTACACACCAACTGAACTTTCAGGACTAAAATCACCTCAAGGGCTTTTGAGGGTGGCTTGATCGCCATGACACCATCCATAAGGAGACACAACCCTCAAGGCCAACAAAATCCACCTGAAAGACAATGAAAATCGCCACACAAGATGGAGAAAACCTACAAGAAGGGAAGAAAAGGCCTTCCCATGGGAGAATAAAGGCTCACATCAAGAGTATAGCTCGCGACAAAGTTGAGGCACTCTCTCTTAATTTTTTTGAGAGAGTTTTAACCTATAGCGTCCGCTCCTGATAATAGTTTTTTATCATCAGACTAAGACACCAATTGGTTTTTGGTATAGACAGGGATTGGACCCCAGATCTCCTATTCAACCATTAAAGATTTTACCAGTTGAGTTAACTGAAACTCACTCTCTCTCAATTTAATATTAATATAATTTTTTTTTTGGGGGGCTAAAATATGTTATGTTGATCATAATGCTATGAGTTATGTGGGGAATGCAATATTACCTAATAATTTTCCATTACCTAATACCTACCCCATTTCACCGCCAAAAAAGAGGATTCAATTGCAAAATCTTGGATGAGTAGGAGTAATAATTGTTCCAAAGTTGTTAATTATACATTAATTAATAATTAAAGCTAAAAGTAATATTTGATTCATTCTTTAGATTTTACAAACTATTATCCTCTTCTTTACTTTTTTTTTCTAATACAAGCCATTGGTTCAGTTTCTCCTCTTTCCGTGCAATGCTGTTGCCGTGTTGGCCGGTTGCCGTTACTATTCAAGCGTAGTAGCCTACAATATTACCCCCACTAACCACCCCCCCCCCCCCCCCCCCCCACCCCCCAACAAAAAAAATGTAGCATATTATGATAAATCATCATTCATTCTAAAAGCTTGAACTAATCATTTGATTATCAATCTCAAATTAATCATTGTTCTTTTTCATATTAAAAATTAAAAAGAAAATAGAAAAAAGAAAATTTATAAAATTAACATTATTAAAAGATAAATATTAAAGACAATTATTTTCGTAATTTGTTAATATATTAATTTGTAATTAATGCAATATCACTTTTAAATGATCTCATCACTGAGACACTAACAACACTATTTCTATTATGCACTAGTTATAATAAACATGTGAAAATTTTCACATGTCTAGACTTAATTGTTACTAAAAAAAAATCAAACAATTGAAATAAGAAGGGGAGAGGAGCCATCACCGACTTCATCAGACTTTTGAGGCAACTTGTGCTCCATTATTACTCCTAAGCTCTCGAGCTCATAGCTTACCACACTTTCACTCACAATACAATAAGTTAATAACTCGTTTTGGCCTTTTAGGTAGCTGGGCGGCCACCTATAACATTGCATATAGAAAATTGTTAGTGGGACAATTTATTCCCTTTCTGCTTTTGGACTGACATTAGCTCTCTCTTTTTCGTGTTTGTAGACTATCAACTACTCTGTCATCACTGTGAATTATCCCAATCACACTGCATTAAGGATGGCAATGAGAAAACCTATACAGGACCAGAGCGAGACAGGTTAGGAACGAAGTGGGTTGGCCCCAAGGCCCCAACATTAATAACATGAAGAAGAAACAGAAAAGGAAAGAATGATCATGAAAGTGCTAAGGGTTGGAACTCACGGCGGAGCCACACACATGGCTTGGCCCCCCAAAATTTTAAAAAATTATTTTATAGTATTTATATTATTTACATTTTAAAAAATGTAGCATGTAAAAATTGAAGTTGGCCCCTCCAATGGTGCTCTTAAAAGAAAGAGAAATTATATTAAAATTATATAATTTAAGAGGTTTAACAAATTAAACTATGCAAAAAATGATAAATTTTTGTAAATGTCTAATAAAAGAAATACATGACTTATGTATACTCATTAAAATTTAGAAAATGATAAATTCTCTTAGTAAATTAATTTATATGTGTGTGTAGAGGTTTGTCTTAAATAATATACCAACATCACAATTTGGCCCTCCCAAACCAAAATTTCTAGCCCCGCCCCTTGGAAGCATTTAATCATTTTTGTTAGTGGCCCCAAGGCCCCAACATTAATAACATGAAGAAGAAACAGAAAAGGAAAGAATGATCATGACATTGCTAACTGCTATGAGAGAAAGAGGCACATATTTTAGGGATTGTATGTGGGTAAAATTTTAAAGAGGAGAATGAACTCCAATAAAGATTTCGACAAGGAACAAATAGTGATGGGTCCCGGCTAGCCTTACAAGCACCTTGTTTGGTTATGACCAGCTTAAGGTTGATCAAGGAAGCTCCGATAGTTAAGTCAATAAACTACTAAAAGAATAGGAGAAATGAAAGTATATTTCTTGGAAATCAAATATGAGCCAACCAACTCAACCTATGGAAGAGTAGTATGAATTTACAAAAAGACTAGATGCATCAAGTTTGGCATCCTGTTTTGAAATTACATTTTCTTTTTACTGTTACACTTTACATCATGAGAGTGCCTTTGGAAGCCCAGAAAGATCCAATTTTTAGGCTTTTTGAGCTAAAATCACCGTTCTTTACTGAGATACTCTCGACAAACTAGGGACTCCATGTTTTTTCGGACATATCATAGTGGGGTTTAAAAAAAAAAAAAAATCCCCGAGATATTATCAATGCCAATTATGCCATATAAAATAAATGGAACTAGCAAATTAACTAGCAAGTAATGGCAAAAGAGGGTGAATGATCAATGATGCCGTATCTTCAAGTTTACGATAACATACAAATACTATGTAACAGTTCCAAACTGATTATCCAAGAAGAAATTAAAGAAAAGGTCGATAATATATTTCAAGAAGTGGGTGGTCACTTGTTAAAGGTAGCCACAAAACTGATTGGGCCCTTTCCAGTTACAGCAGCTTGGATTCCAAAGATGAGGAAAGCCACCATAGCAAGACGAGCATGCTTGATCTCTGCCAATTGAAGCCTTTCCTTTTCATCAGGGTCTTTGGCCAAGCCAAGGGGATCGAAGAATTTGCCACCAGGGTATAACCTTTTCTCCACATCAAGTTCTGCATTCCTTTGGAATTCAATGTATCCCATTATTATCACCTCAATCCATATCAATGTGGTCAATGAGAATGGAAGTGAAAAGCCCAAGTAGGATGCTCCTTCCACTAGCTCTACCTGAAAACAGTCCATGACTTTGCAGCTTCAAGTTCATGGTTTTTTTTATGGGTGACCATGACTAGGCCAAAGGTTAGAAAAACAAAAAAGTATATATTGGAACATGCATTTTTAATAATCGTTGACATAACTTGACATAAGTGGTGCATAATAAAGATTGTGTTGATGAATCTGAAAAAATGATGTTATTCTAATCACAACAAACTATATCAATAATTATGAAAAAACTTGTGTCGATAAAATTACTCTTCCAAAAAAATAAAAAAACAAGTTGTTTCTTATTATCATTGTCGATAGTCACAATATCATTGTCTTCATTATTGTCATCAACAACATAGACCATAAGTTTTGGGTGGATATACAATGAGACACGTTGACCAAAAGGTGTGCTCGATAGTTTAGGTTCCATATATTCAACTTACCATCTCATTGGGTGACATATCCAAGTTTTCAAGTTCCAAGTTCCAAGTTCCAACCGATTGCCATATATAAAAAAATAAAAATAAAAACCTTCATGCGAGGAAATTAAGGATTTATTTCCCCCCTATAAAATTTATTTGCAATAGTTTTTGTTTTGATTTTTTTTAGAGCCTCTGCTTATTACTAAATCGGGCCAATCGGCAAATCCTAATTCCATTATAAATCTCAAAGTCAAAGTACTTGCTAGTCATTAGACATTTTCTACCTACATGCTAAATTATAGATAAATTGCCTTACCACATTTTATAAATAATTTCCACTTCAATTCTTTTGTGGACTTCCTGCGGCATGCGGTCATGGTAGCTAAATGGGAACAAGACACGGTAGAAAAGATAATCATGATTTCATGGGTGATGTGGAATAATAGGAATGAGGTGAGGAATGGCGGGGTGAAGAAAAATGGGCAGTCAGTAATCCATGGTGCCTTAGATTATTTGGGGGAGTATCAAACCAGTCAAGCAGTCCCCTTTATGCAGAAAACGAAGTGTCCTGCAACTTGGACTCTTCCACCTCCTAATTCTTATAAGATAAACGTGGATGGAGCTGTTTTTGCAGCTCACGAATTGGCTGGAGTGGGAATTCTGATCCGGGATGATGGTGGAAGATTGGTTGGGGCTTGCAGCAAGAAGTTATTGCCATTCTAATAAGTGGCTAACTACTACTCAATTCCAAATTATGTGCCCAAATCCAAACCATTTGTTAGAATATAATAAACCCAATAGGCCAAGTGCCCAAGGTCAAGAACTGTCTTGGTTCATATTATTGTTTTTACAATTTTTAAAAAATAATTCAATAGTTACAATGGGAAAAGGGATATGAATCCTGAATACCATGAAAACACCAAAAAATATTAATCTGTTGAACTACAAGACTCTTAACACTCGTTCTTATTCTATTACCTCTTTTTGTATACTTTTATATTAGTATTTGCCAAAAATATATATTATTCTTAACCAATCTTTTCGAAGAGTGCATATGTGTGTGGAGGGATTTCATTGAGGAAAAACAATTTGTTTATAAAACAGTAGGCTTATTTATTTCTATCTTTTTATAAAAAAGAATTAAAAATAAAAAATAAAAATAAAAAGAAGAAGAAGAAGCTACTATCAATACTCAATAGTCATCTTTAAGAATATTCCAGAAAATATACCATCAGCTTTACAATTTCACAAGCAACATCACTCTTTTTTTTTTATTAGCCACAAGCATGAAGCAACACCTTAATTCAAAATAAATTTAAAATGTGCATTGCACCATCCAAATTAGGAAGTTGACTGCAGAAATTTTTTAAAGTTTATAATGTACATTGTTAATATCCTTATAGTTGAATAACGATACACTCTTATTAATTTAGAAACTAATTTATACAATAATAGGTACATCATGAATGGATTTTGAACTAAAGGTTTTGATGGTAATAGGTACATTATAAATGAATCTTGAATTATAATTTGGATGGTTGAGTAATTGAGAGTTTTCCTAATCTTTAAAATAAAACACTCCCCCACTTCGCCCCGCGTGGGTTTTTCCCGCCTCGCAAAGGTGATGGGACAAGGATGGGGCAAGATTTTAGCACCACACCACATGGCGGGATGGGAATGGGTTTAGACTTTTTAAACCCACCCCGCCCCGCCCCCGTTGCTAAGGGTTATAATTGTAAATTTTTCATACCCTAAAATCCTACTATTTAAATAACATATCAATATTAGCTTATTTTATTCTACCAAATGTGGTTCTCTGCCTTTATTTTGTTATATGATATACTATGATTTTTTTTTTTTTTTTGCTGATTGTCTTGTTAAACGCTTGGATATATTATTCAATTTTTTCTAAAAATTGATTTGATTTGATAGGATAAATTTAGCGGTAATTTCAAGTATATTTTTATTAATGAAATAGGTTTCATTAAAAAATTTGTACTAATTGTAGGGCCAAATTAACAAAAAGTAGAGTTTTACGGGGTGGGGTGGGGTAGGGCCCCAAGGGGCGGGGATGAGGTGAGAAAGTTTTCCTCGTCATGCGGGGCGGGAATGAAGCAAGACAAAACCATGCGAAACGGGAACGAATATCCCATCCTTTGACCCCGCTCCATCCCATTGCCATCCCTAAGCTCAAATGACATCCACAATAAATAGTGCCACATCATCAAGTATTATTTTTTATCAGTATCAATAAATTTAAAAATGATTGATGGTGAGTATTAGACATGTTTTGTCCACCGTGTTTCGTCGTTTACTCAATCAACGAAATCAACAAGTTGTAAAAGACTCAAATTTTGTTGGTAATATATATAAGGTTAACTTCAATAATAATAATAATAAATAAATAACTCAACAAAATTAGAATTTAAAAAAGAAGAAGAAGTGTTTTTAAGGTTTGAAAAAAAAGAATAAGAATGCGTTACATACATACCTTTCCAGCATCTTGCCATGCAACACCCGTGAGAGCTTCGACAGCAAGCGCACCAAGTACACCTAACATAGCCCATCTCCCATGAATAAGCTCACACTCCCTAAACCTCTGCAACCCAAACACCTCCGAGTACGGCTGAAACGGCGTCGGATTCACCTCTGGGTTCTCAAACCTCGACACACCTATCAAGTCTCCAGCCACATTCTTCGCCAAGTTCTGGTCCAGCGAGTCAAAATCGTATTGCAAGTACTCCGCCGGTTTTCCAAACCCGAACGGGTCGAACCCCCGGTCCCCAATCATGGTCCCGTCTAGCCACTCTGGCGCTTCCGCCCCCGGGAACCAAACCGGCCGGTCCAAATCGACAGTCTTTTTGGGAGCACGTGGTGGGGACTTTTTTTTGGGGCCGCCGAAGCCGCCGAATCCGAACCGGGCTTGGATTCTTCCGGAGTTTTTGCTCGGGTTTATGATTCGGGTTCCAAAGAAGTGTGACGTGGCCGATGACGCTGTTGTGAAGAATGTGGTGGCCATGGTTTTCTGGGATTGAGTGAGTCAGTGAGAGTGAGTGTACGTACAAAGCTGTGGAATATGGTTTATATAGTGAAGGGTGTGG
Organism: Quercus wislizeni; assembly: GCA_023055345.1. Taxonomy (NCBI): domain Eukaryota; kingdom Viridiplantae; phylum Streptophyta; class Magnoliopsida; order Fagales; family Fagaceae; genus Quercus; species Quercus wislizeni. Next base: position 2,738,617 of record JALGQJ010000006.1, on the reverse strand, counting down.
ACGTTTGGGCCTTATCTTTCTTTTTGCCTTATCTGCTGGAGTGGTGGGCGAGGCTGAATGGTTTTATGGCTACTTTACTTTTGTTTGTGGGGTCCTTCCAAAATGTATTTTTGGAGAAAGTCCAAACAACACCTATAGTTTTACTTACATAGTTACACTTGTGCCCCCAGACTTTTCTTTCTTTCTTTCTTTCTTTTTTTCTTTTTTCTTTTTTGTAAGTTTCCTTTCCCTCTATGAGAGGTAAATGTCATTTTCAGTGTGTAAAGAAGTTATCATTGAGAATAAGTATTGATTCTCACACACTTCTTTTTATATATCACTCATTTAACATTTTAAAATTTAGATGTAGATTATAGACATCAATACACTAACAAACACAGATTGTGAAAATAAAATTGTTTTTTCTTTTCTTCTTTACATATGATTTTAATGATGAACACTATTTCCACACATTTATTGGTAGCTTCCTACCGCATTTACCAATTGTTATGATTTTCTTTTTTCTCTTTTTGCTAAATCAAGAGAAGAATAAGATTAACTAAGCAAATATGTTCAACTATGTAGCTAATATGCAACTGATAAAGCAATGAATAACCTAACTTTATTGAAAATTAGGATCATCTTTGTTTCAACTTTCAAGTGAAAAAGAAAAAGAAAAGAAAAGGGGAGGGTCCATTTGACAATTAAGATTTTATTCATTGTATTTAAGACGACGTACTTTATACATTATGCCAATTTTAAATGACATAAATAACACTAAATACACTTTTTTAGATTTTAAAATATTTATAATCTAAATCATTGGAACACATCTTTTTCCAAATAAAGAGGTTTTGGTATACAACCAGAAATGTTAACTCTGTTTATAAATTTAAAAAAAAAAAAAAAAAATGTTAACTCGGAAGGCCAATTTTCCTAGCTTCAGGGCCACAATGTTTCTAGATCAATTAACCCAGCGTTTCAATAACAACAACAGATGGCAGTGCTTCCTTCTTGACACGACTCAACAGTCAAGAGTGAGGGGTGGCCATCTTATTGCGTCTAAAAACGGCGTGTCGTACTGTAATGACACCTAACTCCACTACAGCAAACCACAACCAATTGACAAAAAGGCCAGATTGCAATTACTACTCTTTCTCTTTCTTCGGTCTTTCACACTCAAAAGCAAAGAGGAAAAAAACACAATAGTCAACCTCAAGATTCCCCACAACAATGCCACGTGTCACTTGATGGTACATCTCACAAATATCTTCTTGGCATCTTTCTACTTCTCTCTCTCTCTCTCTCTCTCTCTCTTCTGCCTTAACTTTTTGTCTTTGATTGCTAGTCTTATACCTTCTTTGGCTTTCCCTTCTCTCTCATCCAAGAGGTACGTTTAATTTCTGTAAAATATTTTGATTCTAAATTTTAGCATATGATGCTGAAGATTATTGTTTGCTTATCTGGGTATTCTTGTTTCAACATGTTTTTTTTAATTTTTCCTGAACATATTCTAAAACTTCAGTGCAAATCAAATGGTTGTGATATTTGTTCTTTAGAACTCTGTTATCTGTGTATACAAAGTTATGAACTTTAGACTCAGTCTGGAAGCTGAGTAATAATAATATAAGTTTCAATCTTATGTTTTTGGATGATTTTTTTTTTTTTTTTTTAACTTTATACAGTTGTACTGTTGTACAACTGCAAGTCAAGCCTTGTAGCTTAACTGGTTCGCATAATTTAGTATTGACATCCTGGGCTTAAATCCTCCCACCCCAACTTCTATTGAATTATCCAAAAAAAAAAACCAACAACAAAGCCTTTGTTCCAAAAAGTTTGTGGTTGTCTATGAATAATTTTTCTTTTTTAGTCTTAGGTTAAAAACAGAAGTTTCACCATACTACTTTGTTGTACTCAAAATTTTTGTTCTTAACTGCTTATGACTTCTTTTAAGCTGATCATGTGCAACATAGTCGCGTTTATGAAACAAATATTGAATTTCACGTTCTAATAGATTACCAAGTTGTTCCAAAAGCTTAAAGTGTTAAAAAATAGTCAATATATGGGATTTTTAATTTTTCAAATGGGAGATAGAGTGAAGATAAGGTTTGAACTCAGGACCATCCGCTTTGATATTATGATAAATTACCAATTACCAATTACCCTAAAGACATAAGCTATTAGGAAATGATGAATTTAATTGTTTAACCATAATTCTAGCATGTGCTACCAAACAGAGCTTAAGATGTGTAGTACAACTTGACAAAGCATTATTGTTGATTTACTGGTAAACCCTTTTGCTGAAATAATTGCTTATTTAGAGTTTATGAATATTGTTTATTTGTACATAAAAAGTCTTACAAACAAATAGATGTGATAGAACAATTACAGTCATTGATGGTGTGTACTGTAATATCAATATAATTGTAGCAAAATTTAAACCATTTCAAATGCTTAATCTGCAAGTTAGGTAATGGTGTACTGCATAGATTGTTATCGGCTTTAATTGAATCATATTGTGGCAGGAATCTTGACATTAACAATGAAGATTGCTAAGGGCAAAGTGTCGACGAGGAAGGACAAAAAGGAAGTAGCACTGCCAGTTGAGGAGAGGTACTTCCGTTAGCATTAGATTTTGCATGTAGTCAATGTTTTACTTTTAAATAACTTCATTATTCTAAGTGCAACTTTTTGTCTAATTTTGCAGTTTTAGCTTTAAGCCTTTAAGTTTAATTGTTGATTAGGAAGTCTTAAAAACATCCTTGTTTCATTTAAGAACTGGGTGTGGTGTTTTTTTAGTGAATTATAGTGTCATACTGTCATGTATATGTATCCCTTTTTCAGAAAGGTTGGAAAGCGAAAGGCAGCACTTAAGGCTGATAAGAGTCGCTCGAAATGGACCAAGAAAGCAAAATTGGGCAAAAAGGACCCTGACAAACCAAAGCGGCCTCCCAGTGCCTTCTTTGTTTTTCTGTAAGTCTCTCCTGATCTCTCCAATGGTTTTGTTATTGTTTCTAAAGACTCACAAAAATTATACTATGGAATCTCTGTAGAGAAGAGTTCAGAAAGACTTACAAGGAAGAGCATCCCAACGTGAAGGCTGTTTCAGCTGTAAGCAATTTACCTAATAGCATGTGTCCATTCTATTATAAAGTACTGTTACTAATCTAGTTACTGGATACTGTAATTGAAGGTGGGAAAAGCTGGGGGAGAGAAGTGGAAATCCTTGACTAAAGCAGTAAGTACTAGATTGTTTTTGTTGGAAAGTACTTAAACTGGTCAAAATGAATTGAGGACCATAAGTTGTGCGACCACCTCCTAAGCTGGTTACTTTTAACTTTGAAAACCTATGGATTCTGTTTGTAAAGGTGCTGCATTAACCTTGCACTGTCGCTTCCACTGGATCTGGCTTTGCACCAAGCACATGTTCGATGACTTTGGAACTTTGATGGCGTGGCCCAGCCAATGCCAGTCTGATGTAGACTACAGGTGCCCTAAGCATTTGGTATTGCTTAGGGCCTGAAGAAAGGACTGAATGGTGGAATTTGACATATGCATCTCTTGATTGATGTGGCAAGTTGGAAATTTAGCACATATATGAATTAGTTGATATAACTAGTTATGCAAAGGGTATATTAAATTTGTTAGTGCTGTAAGTTCTATTCTCCATCTACAGCTTGATTCGTGGCTACAGAAATGTAGATACTGTCTGCATTTCTCAACTGATTTTTAAGTGGACTGGATTTTGGCAGGAGAAAGCCCCATATGAATCTAAAGCGGCACAAAGGAAGGTAGATTATGAGAAGCTTATAAAAGCATACAACAAAAAACAGGTGAATTTTTTGGTCTTTCTCTTTTGGTAGAATGTAATGTTTCATCCTTTGTGGCTTTCTTTAGTCTCTTGTCTCAATCCTCAACTCAGGAAAGCGTGGTTGATGACGAAGACGAAGAGTCTGACAAGTCAAATTCTGTAGTGAATGATGAAGATGATGAGGAAACTGGGGAGGTAATCTCTCTAAGCTATGGATCCATGCATTGTCAGTTGCATATATAGCGTGTTGTTCAAGTCTTGCATGTGCAGTGGTTTTCATCTAATAGTAAAATAATTCTTCTCATCTTCATGATTTATAACCATCACCTTATTTTTATGCTGTTAAATTAGACATAGAATCCTCACCTTAAAGTCATTAATTTACTTGGTGACAAAGCTGTCCAATTTTTAAGGTATCTTGAACCTTGATGCACAATGCTGTAGATTTTGCTCAGAGTCCCACAAAATGGAACATGTTTGTTTAACATTTTCAAAAAAAATAAAAATGACTGCAAAATGTTTCAATGTCATCAATTATTCTAGATGAGAGAGCTTGCTCTGGAACTCATTGTTCTTCCTATTCCAAATTATTACCGCTGCCCTATGCACACCTTGGGGGGGGGTGGGTGGTGTGGCTGTGCTTGCCTAGCCCACTTTCCCTTAAAATTGCCTCAACTTTTAAGAATTATCAGAGAATTAGCTCTACTGAAATATAAGGCAATCACCTTCTGCCTGTGTGGAGGCTTATGAACTTGTGAACTACTTTGGCCCATTATTGGCAGACAAATGCATTTGGTGTGTAGTAGCACATAACACACACACACAAACACACGCACACACATATATTGGTTACGTCATACCTAATGCCTGTATATTCTCCTTCCATTTCTTCTTGTTTATGTTTTCATTTGATTTTGTATTGGTGGCTTTGACTTATGTAAAGGGTGAAGAAGATGATGACGAGGACGATGACTGAATCAGGCATGCTTTGGAGTTCCAATGCACAAGTTCTGGACTTTGTGCAATTGTACATTTGGTCTATGTTATATTTTGTTGGTTTTCCTGAAATTGAGATTGCCGCTCTTACAAGCTGCTAAGTAGTATATGTTACTTGGAAGTTTGTTTCCATTTCTAAGTATTAACGATAAGTACTTAAGAAAAAAAAAAAAACTAAGTACTAACGATAAGTGGTTCTTGTATTGTATCTATGTTCGTCATCTGTTTCTTATATCTGGTAGTTATAGTTTTTCATAGCTTATATATATGGGAAAGCAATTAAATGATTACAACTTTACAAGAGCTCAATAACTTTCAAGCTCCTTTTAAAAAAAATTTATTTATATATATTGAAAATGTTTTCCTAATTTTAAATTAAGTGGGCCTGAGTCAGTGAAATCAAAGCTCATCGCCACATGAATCTAACTTTCTATTCATTGTTCACTATTTTCAACCATTTTATTTGTAAAAAAATGGTTTTAACTGCTAGAGAATTACGTTTACAGCATGCATCTCTTGATATGTAGGTTATTTTAATGTCAGAGTAACGTTCAGATTAAAATTGAATAGAGTTTCAATTTTGTTCAACCTTATCAAGCATGACACAACAAGTGCATCATCATTTTATTAAAGTGGTTTGTCTTGCAAAAGCACAGAACTCAAAGCACAAATAGATAGATTCTTATGTTCTAGAATGGCAAACTATTGCATATTTCATGTACTTCCAATGAAGAAATGCAGGGCCTGAATTCTGCTGTCATGGCAATCTGTTCTGGGAAATTGAGATCAGTAATGTCTCCACAGGTTGAGATTATTGAGAAATGACAATACTACCGTGAAATTATTGTTCTCTTTTCTGCCTAACTGTAAAAATCGTCATTCCTTTTTTTTTTTTTGATCGTGAAATTCATCATTCAAATATATACACAACAAAGATTTGTATTGCTAGAAGTTGGCTCGAGTATTGAGTTGGTTGTATGTCCCTTTCGCTGTTTAAATAGTTCGACTGGATCATGGGAAGTCCATATAACCCATAAAACATGCTCAAGGTACTAAACCCATCTTAGATTCAATGTGGGTCTTCCCTTGTCAAACAAATGATCGAAAACTTCAAATTCTGCCCCTCCCCAAAATAAGAAGGTATCTCATGTAATCAATATAAATACATCTTTCTTTTATGAATCCTAAATAATTGTGGGGTTTATAGTTTATACGTTGTAAGAGGAATGATGTATATATTGACTGTAAAAGAAAATTATTACTCAAATACAAGCAAACAATGCCCTGGAAGCTCACCGAAAAGGAAAACGAAATCATACAAGACCCTTAAATATAAGATTAGCACTAATCAAATGGCTCAGTATACTTTTATCTTCAAATTAATTATCCAATATAGCCACTCATGATGCTAGATATTTCTAGCTCCCTGATTTACTAAAAAAAACAAATAGCATTTTGATCATCTGAGCTTTTGTTATGGTTGAAAATTTCCATGATTATGCCATGTAGAGAGTTATAAAAAGAACAGAAAAAATTATAATAGGTTGGCATTCAATTTGGATACAAGTTTCATGTGGTCCAGTCCTGAGAAAAGTATTCATAGTGAACTCTTACCAATGTCCATGTTTTTGGATCATGGGCTACTGTTAAAAGTTGATCTTCATAGTTCATATACAGTAATTAAAAGGGCAACCACTTTTGAAGCCATTATTATATTTTAGTTATATGGCAAAATCCAAGCTTTATGAAAGTCTGATCAACAAATAGGCTGTAAAGAAAAGAATGATGAGATCAAGAAGAAAAAAAAAAGGGCGGGGTTTTAGCAAAATGGTCATGTGGGAAGCTTAAGAAACCATGATATCACACGTGCCAGTGTCGAAACATGTTGCCGGAAAGCGAGAATGCGATGGCCACATGGTCGAGTGGGACAAGCCAAAGTGGACAACAAGTGCCATCATCATCAATCAAAAAGCTAAAGTTAAAGAGAAAGAAAGAAAAGACTCCCACAATCCCAACATATATAAAAAACCTATCTTTAATTTTTTTTTTCTTTTTTTCTTATGTGTTCTTATGCTAATCATGATTTAACATATTATTTCAATCTTTATCATTGTATCGCATAATCTCCAACATTAATCATTCCCAATGTCAGTTCCAACAACATTGATGGCACTCTGTTATTAGTAATGAATTAATGAAATATCTTTTGGTGCACTTCTTCATGTCGAAGATTATTACTATCCTAGTAATTCAAGCGTGCACGTGCGGCAGGGTGAACAGCCCTTTCTCATGTACTACTGCTGGGTTTAGGGTGGTTTGAATAAATGGTTGCAAAATTGTATTTTGTGTTTAAAATGCGCGCTTGTATAAAAAATTATGAAAAGTTAATTGTTAAGAAACAGAGTTTTGGGATTTTAAAAACGCGTTTTTAGGTTTCCGAAACGCCCAACTAAATGGACTTTTAGTCAATAAGTGGTACTTTATTAACGAGATTTTGATGTATTATTGTTAATATTAAAAATGCATTTTACAAATTCTTTGAAGTCACTTTTAAATTCGTCTTTTTAACTTTCCAACTTATAATACATCTTTAGTTTTTAAGAGGAATCCTAACAAATGCCCTTAGATCAATGGTTAACGATCTATTTAAAGAAAGTTTTTATGAAAAAAAAAAAAAAATAATGTTTTGACGTCTATTTTCATATTTTTATAAAAGTTGTGTCAAAACTTTTCTAAAATAAATTGTTAACCATTACCCTAAAAATACTCATTAGCATGACCCAATTTTTAAAACCTACAATTCACACCATTAATTGTTACAACAATGTTAATTTTATGTCCAAAATAATGTTTCCTTCTTTGAATGAATTAAGGGGTTAATAGTCGAGGGTATAAACTGCAAGTTTTGAAAGTCATTGGACTAACTTATAAGTGATCTTTTTTTTAAGAAATAATTTCAATCTATAGCATTTGTTCTTGATGATTGTTCATTATTATTAGACGACAAAAGACCTTACCAACTAAACTAATTGGAATCCACAATTTATAAATGATCATAAATAAATATAAAAGAGTGTAATACATTCTAACATATTGTTAATAGTAAACCCTATATAGTTATAAATTATAATAACCTATGTACCATATATGTAGAATCTGAATGCTTCAATTTTTCTACTTCTATTTTAGTTTGAAGGCAGAATAGGAAAAGGAAAAAGTGAGACAATGCTAATGTAGTTGTCATTTTGTCTTGTCTAAAAGAAAATTTGCACGTACCATACTTGCAGAGTGAATCACATGTTTTAGTTCATTTTTCACCCCTTTTCCTCATCAAAATAGCACCTTGCTGGCCATCGAAATAAAGCGAAGCATTTGGAGTCTGAACCTTGTAATGGGAAAGTGGTTGCAAAATGCAAACTGAGGTACTAGGTAGTGCTGTTGAATGGATGTGATAAGCATAATATTTATTGAAACATTAGCCAAAAGTAAAAGGACATGTCGACAATCGATGATTCCTAAAACCTACTCAGCTACTCTGTTTACATATAATTGGCTAGCTTTGGCCCCTGAATATACAACAAAAAAGTACTCAAAAGAAAAAATAGTAGATCGAAACCGCGTTTTTACCTTTTTCTGTTTCAACCTATTCTTGTCAAGCAAAAAGAGGATTGGGTTGATTATTTTTAGGAAATTAAGCTTAGAAACCAACTAAGTCGATTAGTGAATGATTAGTGAAGGTAAACATAAAACATCCTATGAATTTGCCCCAAGAATTGGTTTAGGCCTTTAGATGGTTTTTTTTTTTTCTTTTTTTTTTAATACTTCATGTGATCCATAATATCTAAAATTTAAACATGTTAACAAGCAAAATCTTGAAACAACTCGTAATAAATTTCTCACACATCTAGAGAATTTGATCCAGAATATCTTGAGTTTAAACATATTAACAAACAAAATCACAAAACAACTCTTAAGAAATTTCTCACATGCCTAGAGAATTAGTCAAATACTCTAATAATACTAGACACTCACATTAACCCCCCCAAAAAAAGTGCCAAAATATTCAAACAAATTATGGCATTAGAGGACAAGAAAGAAGAATTTTAAGTGGGGTTTTTGTCTAATTAGACTTGATTGGAGACAAAGCAACCAAACCGCTAAATATTCTAAAGAAAATTGGCCAGCATTTCCCATCAAACTTGTCACAAACCACCTTTAAAGAGAGTTTCCACACAATCAATATTTAATTAAGCTCTAGGTAGGATTTCGCTATGATGCCTTTCCAATAAGAACGTCTCCCACATTTTTGGTACTATGCTTTAAGAATCTCATATAATGATATAAACGTTGCCTAAGCTCTTTCTTTTTTCATTTTTAGTGAATCGACAATCTATTCCGTTGTACCAATAATTCCTTTTCAGTAAGTATACCCTTGAAAGTTGAAACTCGTCTCATAAAGGAGAGGTTAACCTTAGGGAAAATGTAGTTTTATACTTAAAATAATATATATATATATTTGTAAGTCAATCACTGAAATTATGAAAAATGAGACTATAGGCACTTACATAATTTTAGAAAGAAAAAACATTCAATAATCCATGCACATCTTGCAACTTTTTGATAAAAGTTTAGTCTTAAACTTTATCATATAAAGAATTTTTTTTTATTAGTGATAGTTTATGAATATTTCTGATTTTCAAATCCATTTTTCAAAGTAGCCTCTTTTTAATAATCTTTCTTGGTCAGCAACTAATAAATTAAATATAAAGGCCCTGCAAGAGGCCTGGCTTTGAATTCAAATATAATCCAGCCCAATCTTTGACCCCTGACGTACCTACTTGGCATATTGCTAGAGCCTAAAATTCTAAAACCATGCATGAACCGGCCCCCCAAAATCAGTTTTTTTTTTTTTTTTAAGAAAAGATAAACAGATATATTCTTTTTGTAAAGTACTACAAACCAGCATTGATCACAATTACAAAGGTTAGGAATTATTATTTATTTTCACGGCCGGCTTGGGACAGATTCACATGTCTAAATATTAAGTAAGAGTTTTAAAAATATATATATATTAATTAAATATAGTTTCTTAAATATATATATATATATATATATTATAAATACATTTTTCTTCTTTTTTATATGTAAAATTACTAATTATTTTTGTGTGGTTAGGTTTTACTAGCATCTTCTTTTCAATTGATAAACAACTAATTCGACTAATCTTCTTGTGTAATAATCAATCTAAACTATAATTTTATCAATCTTAATTTTTAACAAATTTCTTTATGCAAAAACAACTCTAACAAGTAATGTATGTAAAATTCTATAAGGAATACATGCTTAAAAAATAGTCTTTTATATAATCAATAATTGCTCTTACATTTTTGAACAACATCGTGGTTATTTTCATTATTGTTTTTATGTTGTAGGGATGACAACAAGGTGGGACAAAATCAGATGAGGCATTTTTTCATCCCCAATTAGGTCGATATTTCTTGGATGAAATAGAAATAAGAGAGAAAGCAGAGGGACATCGATGAAAGTGAATGAGACAATTTTGTTTGGGAGATGATAATAGCATGTATATATATATATATATAAAATAAATCAAACTATAGGAAGGAGGAATAGGTTAGGGCATGTCCATCGCCGAGGTAGGAAAAATCCGCATATAGAGGAACAAGGTAGGACAGGTGGCATGGAATTTTTGCCATCCCTACTATGTTTTATTATTCTATTATATTCTAAATCTTTTTTATTTATGAATTTACTTTTCATGTGTAATTTTTTCATTTAGATTTTCTATTATATATCTTTTATATTACTAGTAACAAGTTTAACAAAAAATACTATTAGAGATTCAATTAAATTTCATATTCTTTTGTTTTCCATTAAGTTTGTCATGGCTAGATTGATATTTTTAGTATAAATTTATAATAACAAGTATTTAAAAATAAAAGAAATGCTATCTTGAATATTAAATTATAATTTGACAATAATAAAACAACATTTAAATTGTATGATAACATAATCTAATTTATCAAATACAATATTACAACTTCACTTAACAATATGTATGTGCTAGTTAGATTTGAACTTATATGGAAGAATGAATAAATTATCTAACAGTACATCTCAATGGAAAAGCTCACGAGTGACAAAAATGCAAGCTTTAACATCATAATATCAAAAGAAGAAGAAAGTGATAGCAAGAATGTAAAGTGGACATAAGATGTACATAAAAAACCATTAAAAAAAAGGGATGAAAAACCATGGTTTAAGCAAGAAAGAAACATTCTTGCTCTGTCCAGCTTTGTATATGTATGGAAAAGAGGTCACTCTTGTACAATCAGGGTGTTCTTCCTTAAAAGAGAGACATTAGTTTCTACCTCACTATCTTATCAACTTTCTGTTCTCTTCTCAAAAGATCTATACTTGGATTCTTACTCTAAAAGTCTAGCTACATGTTCCTCTTATGATCTAAGAAATATGGCTGAGTACAAAGACAGGTGTCAAGTAATCATTTTCCTATTTTGGACCTTACTATAACTGGGGTATTATTTGGTGACTAGAGGAGAGAGAGTACACTAACATCAGCATTGTGGCACGTGGATAGGTGACTTTGCCACTACATGGGGAGCAGATTTTGGGCAACAAGAGGGACATCAGAAACTGTAGGTGATACACGTGTCCCTGAAGTGGTCCAACATGCACTCAACCAATAAAAGGTGTTTCTATAGTTGCTGACCTTAGAAAGTCACTATCTCCCTTTCATGAGTGCTTGAGTACCATTTCAAATGCATATCTTACTTCCTTCCCAAAGCAGTCACGCCTTTAGCATGGGCTGAGGATAAAACTATATAGCTAACGTTTCCACTTCCTTTGCTCATAGCCACTCTACGTGTAAAGTCTATATCCAGCCACATCGACATTCTCTCATGCCTTGGTTGGTGTACTATACATAATACAATCATTAATTGCCTCGACCTACTTAAGCAAAATCAATTTCAAAAAAAGAAAAAGAAAAGATTAATCAATACTAACCAAATTCAACATTCTATTGTCTTATATGGCATCTCACCATTTGGCCAAATCACTCTTGAACCCATGGTTGTCAAAATCGTGATCTGGATTGTAAGATTGCATGATTTTACGATCTCATCTCACCAAAATGTTTAGGATCGCACTAGGATCGTAAAAATTGTAGGATTGTATGTAGGATCGTGTATGATCGTATGGGATCCTCCCGATCTTACCAAAAACTTAAATTTTTTTTTTTTTATGGAATAAATTTTTTGTTTTGATGAAGCTTTAAGGGTTTTTATTTTTTTTATGTTGTGATGGTATGACTTTTTATTTTATTTTTATAAAATTATGTTAACCTAAGTAAATATTTTTTAGTTTCTAGTTCACTTATAATCAGTATACTAAATTGTATTCTAATATTATTAAAATATATATAGATATATATATATATATATATATAATATTATCAATTATGCTTGTATTTGTATATTGATTGATTGTTTTTTTTCTTAGCATGCTCTTTAATTATTGCTGAGTGGTATAACTTGAATAGTTGAGTGTGAAATTGTATCTTAATGTCTTTTGTAGCTCTAGTACATAAATATATAATGTCTACATAGATGATGAAATGGATGATGATAATTAGAAATTTAAGACAGTGGTTATAAGAACCTTAGAATGGAAATAATTAAATGTTCACTTTACCTTAATATTCATCTTACTTTTAGATTTCATATTGTAGTTAGTTTCCATTTGCTAACTTATTTTGGATTTCAAACTCGGAACTTAGAACTTGGAAAATACTTTCCATATGTTTTGATAAATATTTTGGTATTTGGTTGTTAATTAAATATTTATTGAACTTTTTAAATACATTGGGTCAAAACTTAAATATATTTGTTTCATTAATATAAACTTAGTGATGTATGACATGCAAATTACATTATATGATGCAAATCTTAGTTTTTTTATGGATAAATTTATAATTCACGTGATTAATCAACGTACAAAGTCATTATCAATGTGTTTTTTGCTTTAACTATGAAAATATGTAGAATCTTACGATTCACGATCCTATTCTACGATCAACGATCTCACCTACCTTCAGCAATCCTATGTAAGATCCCGATTTTGACAACCTTGCTTGATCCTTATGTTTGGATCACAAGGGAGAGAATATCAGAGGAGAAGGAAAGGTGACCATATAATTTACTAAATTTTATGTATATTCCGGCCACTTTCCCTTCTGCCCTCTAGTCCTTGCCCTCCATCTCCTTCCTTTCCAAACTTACCCAAACTTATTATACACAAATCTTACATTTTTTTCATCACAAATCTTCCATTAATTAAAATAGTTCTACAAATTAAGAATCCAATAATTGAAAGTCAATTTATGTACTATTGTAACAAAGAATGGAATATTGTTGAATTTATTGCCACACATACTCTCACATTTTTGCACCACCCATACCACCCTCATGGTTTGCACGCACAAATCATAAAGGAGAGTGTTATAGTTATCACCAATTTTACTACAAATTATATACAAATGATGTGATAATAAATGTAATTGATATCACTTCAACAACGAATATGAGAGTAATAAAAATTGTAATATTTCCTACATCACCTACTCATAAACGAATATGAGATTATCCTATTTATGGTGTTGCCCTTTTGACTATTTAATACTTTTTTTTTTGGCTGAATAAAAAAAAAGGGGTATCCGATGTGGTTTTATCGATCCCACGTCACGTGATGGCAATGGATAATACCACATGTACTACACGGGCTTAGTTGAGACTATCGTTCGAACCGCTCCTCTCTGGATGCTGGGACAAAAACTCTTACCATCAAGCCACACCTCCTTGTGGTAGACTATACAATATATGATATGGTATCTCATACATATATATATGTTTTCTTTCACAATACGTAGACCCACGTAACAGATCCCATGTTTTGTGACACTGGGGATATATTTACCCTATCCATAACAGGCATGATTCATGTTTAATATGCTTCTATATATTTTTTTAATATATGTTTCTAGTCGCTTTGCAAAGAAGTCAAATGTGATATGTGCAGTTGGTTTAAGACCCATTTGAGGGCCATTATCTTCCTCTTTCCCCTGCATTTGGAAGGGGTGAAAGAGGAGGGAATATTAGGAATAGGAAGTAAAAAATGGACATGAGGGAAGGGAAAATGGGGAAAAGAGAAGGTAAAAACAACCAGCCTGGGCCCACTTTTGTGATCCGACCAAATTTAGGGCGGAACCGGAGAGAGGCACTGTAATGAAAAAGTTTTGCAATTACTCTTGAGTCTTGACTTTTAGTGGTGGACAAAATTACGTTTCTACCACCATACTTCAATAATTCTTTCTACTACAGGGGCATAAAAATAAATTAACATATCTTTCCCTTTGTAAATCAAACAAAAGAAATATAACAATATTCCTTCTATTTCATTTTTCCTTTTCTTTTCTTTCCTATTTTCAAATATGTTAGGATCTAAGTGTGTCGGCTATTTTTTTTTTTTTTTTCATGTAATTAAAACTTTCAATGCATTGTATCTTGTATTTTGTGGATTAAAAGTGAATTGAGTTAGGGAGGTGGAGTGTTGCAAGTGCCGAAGTTGAAGTTGTTAGTTGCATAATTTCACTCCTTAAAATTTAGGGTTGTCAAGTGAGTTGTCAAAATTTGAAATTCAGTTGGAGGCATAGTTTGCCCCATTATTCACCTCTCTCTTCACTCGTACAAAAATGTTCTCACATGAGAGATTTTAGTTATATTTTTCTCTATTGTTTCAACTCATAACTCATTATATATACTCTCATTTCCCAAAAATTTGAGACATCCAATTCCCATATGAAATTTTAAAGAGAACTCATAATCCCTAGAGCGAAACCTAGACTTATCTCTCTATCTTCTCCCTCTCTCAATTGCCAAACTTAAGAGAGGAGATTAAACCCATCACACCTAGCTTTTCCTCTAAGTTGTGAGTGTCAATTGGAGCTTTACGAAGCATTAGAGCCACGACAACACAACCAAGAAGACTTGGAGATTGTAATTGGAGCTCAATTGCAAATCCAAAACTAGAGTGGAGAAAAGACTCGCAAAATCAGTTGCTAGCAACAATTTGGAGGGATCAAGTACATTGTCTGCATCTTAACTTGGAAGGTTTTGTATGTAAAGGATACTGTAACTATCTATTCAAGTGGGTCATTTTTGACAACGAGGGTTTTAAGCTCGGTACTTGAGTTTTCTTCTTCGATGACACATTCATTTGTTATGGTTGTATTTTGATTGCATGTGTGGGTTAATTATATATTATGTTTTTGACATGCCTTTAATCCATGATTATATTAATTGGTTAACTACTTTGATAATTGAACTTAATTGTTAGGTTAGCCTAAAATCAACTAAACAGTAATTAGAATTAAAATTTGGCAATACTAGCTAATATGGTTGATTTCTAATCTCTCTCTCTCTCTCTCTCTCTCTCTATATATATATATATAAATAGGAGAGAGAATTTTATTTTCTCATTCTTTATCATTTCTTTTCCTTTCCCTTGCAACCAAACACGGTGGTTCGTGACTTGGTTAGATATCAATTGTTAGATTTCCAACTTTGATCATGTGTCACAAAATCCATACATCACCTGTCAGAGGAGGCAAGACGAATCAAACATTATTACGGATTCAATCAAAATCTAAGGTTGAGTCCGACCTTTATTTTGGACCAAGTAGGAGAGGGTGGTTTTAACTTGTTTTCAATCACTTTCGCTTGGATAGCTAAACGCCAAAAATCCAAGAAACAACCGTAAGCCCCCAGACAAATGTTCTAAAAGATTTGCATGTGAACTTGCTCCAATCTAAAGCCTTATCATACCCCAATAATGTTACTTCTTACTACCACACACCGAAATACACACATTCTGTCACAATTTTGTCTTACGTGACAAACTGTACATGCCACTTAAATTTTTATTTTATCATTTATTGTCTGTCATGTAAAACAGTTAGAGTAGTAGGATCAGTGTAAAAATTTCTATTCAGTTTAATACAAGAACTTACTTTTTATATTTTATATATTCACTTTTTAACTCACATTAAATTATTTATTTTACATTATATTTATTAAAATATTATTTTTTTATTTTTAATTCTCTCCCTTTTTTTCACACAAATTTAACATCTACAATCAACTATTTCCCTTCGAGATATATAAAATTTACTCGATTTGTATAACAATCTTATAAATGCACACAGTTAGATACAACTGAAGCGAAACATTTTTTCAC
This sequence comes from Quercus wislizeni, assembly GCA_023055345.1. NCBI lineage: Eukaryota > Viridiplantae > Streptophyta > Magnoliopsida > Fagales > Fagaceae > Quercus > Quercus wislizeni. The sequence continues at coordinate 2,722,497 of JALGQJ010000006.1, read as the reverse complement.
ACTTTTTAAAAAAAAATTTATTATACACCCACACTTGTGTTGACAGCTGTTAATAATATTTACATGAAATACTAGATTACTAGCATTATTGACACTAGTAGCTGTAGCTCTTCTCTCAGAGTCGGTGTCGCTGTCATATTATGAATTAATGGTACCACACGTGCACATCTGATAGGACCCATTGGTATGAGAGAGAGAGCAGGGTAGCAGAAGGCAAGGCATGCAGAGATCGCAGAGAAAGACATAGGGAAGATTACACACTAAAATCTTGTAGTATTCCCAGCAGAGTGTTCAGTGCACACGTGTGCTACAGACCTCGTGTTTTGTAGCAGACCAAGTTGACTATTTCGTACGTCACTATTTCTGCATTTAGTCATGAATGAACTGTGTTTAGTGTTTACCATGAAAGGATGGCATGGCATCCCCGGACCCCAAATCCCAATTGCTCGTGTGTAAAATTTAATAGTAGGGACGAACCAGTATTTGAACTTAGGAGCAAAGCTTAAAACAATTTTTTTTAAATAAAAATAAAAATTAACATTTATTTTATATTTAATAAAATATTACATATAAAATAAGTATTTTTTAAATATTTAATATTATAAAAATATCAATAAGAGGAACTTACTCATGATCTACAAATTTTTTTAAAAAACAGTTTCATTATTTCCATATTTCGTAGTTCTATACAACAACTAAAAAAAATGGACTTTTCTAAAACCAAAATAATCATAAACAAATAAGTACAAGTTTATATATATTACTAATATTAGCCACATCATACAAAGTGACAAAGACTAAGTTTACATGTTCATATATATATGTAGGGTCACAAATCGTAGCCCAAACCCAGGTAGAAAAAGGGGATGGGCCCAATAAGCCCAGTAAAATAAATTTGTAAGAGAGTGGGCGAAAGAATTGGGCTGACAAAGGGTTTTACAACAATTAATGGAGGTTAGGAGTTTGTCCGAGGAGAATAAAACACATAAGTAAGTAGTGATCTCAGGTCCGAGGATCAAGTTTTTGGATGAATTGGTTATTTCAAGTAGTGTCCGAGGGGTGGGTTCTTAGATAAAATGGTTGTTTCCAATGGTGTTCTTCCTGATATTACAGTAATTCTTCATTAATGTTCTTTCTTTCTCCTTTTTCCTCTTCCACTTCTGGAGGTTTTACTCCATTATATAGTCCCTCTTTATTCAATCCTACCGTCCACTTGTCTACCATCTAACTTCGTATTTGAGTTTCTGTCTCCCCTCCCACAGTTTTTTGATTTTCTGGGGGTACAGGTGGTCGAAAACACTGTTCAGAAGTCTTCTCCACATTAATGCGGCCAGGAAAGCTACTGTAACACATTTAATGCGGTGGTAGCAGCTTTTTCCCTAGATATTTCTGTATCCTTATCCCTTCCGTGTACATTTGTAGTCTATCTTCACCGCTGGAACTTCCTGGAAAGTGGACTAGGGTAAGATGGGGCCCACCTCACTGACATATGCCAGATCCGAGGAGGATAATCCTCTCGGACCAACATCCCTGGACATTTACATGCTCTACTATTAGTTACGAGGTTTTCCCATGATTTCTTCTCCTCGGACGTATTGTTGATAAAATGTTGGACTTAGGCCCAAGGTAAGGGCCCAAGTTTTTGCTCCCCCACAATATATATATATATATATATATATATATATTACTAATATTAGCCACATCACACAAAGTGACAAAGACAAAATTTTTGATAAAACCAAAACAATTAGACCGAAGACTTGGTCAATTGATTTCACAAAAATACCACTTATGACTTACCATTTGCCAAAGACTAGTATTCACAGTCTACTCTCACAATTCAGTCCTAGGTTTTTTTTGGGGGGGGGGGGGGGTACTAGCTTCTTTTTGCCCCTATGTAGGTCCGTCCCTGTTTAATAGCATGGTCCAAAATGGTTTTCAATTTTTCACTTAAAACAAAAAACAAAAAAAGAGAGGGTTGAATTTGATTATATTGTTTGAATGTTTTTTTATATACGAGTGAGTGAAAAAGTGTGTAAAAAAGTGTGTAATATTATTTAAAATGTGAAAATATGTGTTAAAACTTGCCAAATAGGCCCTAATATTAGAGATGTTATAAAAATTTTGGGTTCAATTAATGTGTGCCCTATAAGAAATTGAAAAAAATTGTCAAAACAGTGAATCACTTTTTCGTTTTTCTAAAAAAAAAAATTCCAAAAATGGATTACTAATATATGCTCTAAAGGCACACGTTAGTAAATCTCATTTTATTATGAGAGCTTTTCCAAACTAATGACCTCATAAATCATAATATTAGAGATGTTATAAAATTTTTGACTTCGATTAAGGTGTGCCCTATAAGAAATTGAAAAAATTGTCAAAACAATGAATTACTTTTTCGTTTAATTGAAAAAATTGTCAAAACAGTGAATTACTTTTTTTCGTTTTTTATAAAAAGTTTCCTAAAATGGATTACTAATATATGCTCTAAAGGTACACGTTAGTAAATCTCATTTTATTATGAGAGCTTTTCCAAACTAATGATCTCATAAATCATAATAAAACAATTCAAATATTTATTTTTAGATGATTAAAGTTTTTTTTTTTATAAATTTTATAGAAATAAATGGTTAAATTTATCACATCACATTTATTATCATATTAAATTTGTAAAGTTTACATAGTAAAATTTATAATAATTTTAGATTTTTATTTTAATTTATTTAAAAGGCTTATTTTTAGAAACTTATTTAAAAGACTCACTAACCCGTTTGTGGTTAAAGGATTTAGTCAATCAACAAATATTAAGAAAAATTATTCGATCTTTCATAGTATTGTTGATGTATACTTCATACTATTAATAGTAATAATAAAAACAAAAAAACAAAATTCACAAAAAAAAAACATAAACTTAAAAAATCATGTGAAATGAATCAAGTTTTGTAATATAGATAGATTGTTCTTACTGCGATGAAATCTCACATGACTGTATTTTTAGAATACCTATTAATTACCCAAAAAATTGGATTAAAAAAAATCATGTTTTTAAATCATAACTCGTTTGACGTTTTATAAAAGTATTATTTATAAAGAATAACTACATTTTTGCATCACAATTTTTCATATGAATGTTATCAAGTGCCCAATTGTAACACTTAGTTTAAAGTACTTTAAAATAAGTGTTATTTCCTGTTTTTTCAAAATCCCAAACACCTTGTTGTACGACTTGTTGTTGAAACAACATCAATTGATGTTAAATAGTACTCACATTAAAAGAATTACATCATTTTTTATTTTTTATTTGTGGATAGAGAAATACATCAATTAATGCATCCAGAAGACTCAATTATTAATGGATGTGACTGTATAGAATTAGCTAATCAAATTTTCTATTTTGATCCTAACTCGTAGGGTTCTCATAATACTCCATGAGTACTATAAAATATAAATGCATGCTACTCTTTTCTCATATAATAATGGATCCCACTAATTAAATTTATGATAAAATCTACAATTCATATGTGAAAAAGTGGAGTACGCATTTATGATACTCCCAAAGTATTTTATAACTTTTTTATTGAAGAGCATGTCTATTTTATGGAAAATGCTAGAGATACAAAAAAAATTTTAAATTTTTTTTATAAACTACTAATGTGGTGAATGGTTATTAGTTAATGAAAAAGTGATATTAGTTGTGGGGACCAGGGCTCAAATTGGTATACTGGGCCTTGGGCCTTATTTGATGATGTGAATACGTCCGAGGAGAAGTAAATGATTAGAAATGCCCCATAATGGAGGATCACGTAAGGGAAGAGTGGAGGGATAAAGTCCAAGGAGGTTATCCTTCTCGGATAGGACGAATATCGGTCAGGTAAGTACCTAGGCGACTTAGGTGACCTTTCAGGAATTTCTAACGATAAGGATGAATTTCAAGAACGTACGAAGAGGATAAGAATACAGAAATATCTAAGAAAAAAGCTGCTACCACCGCATTAAATGCACTGCAGCAACCTTTCTGACCACATTTATGTGGAGAAGACTCCTGAATAGTGCCTTCTCAACCACCACCATTCACAAAGAGTCAGAGAAGATGCTTGATGGGACAAATACTTGAGTGAAAGTTTAGATGATTAACAAGTGTACAATCAAGATGGTCTAAAAGGAAACTATATAATGTAAAAGACCCCCATAAGATGGGGATCGAAAAATATAGTGAAAGAAAAGAGAAAATGAATTACTGTAGCACTAAGAGTTGTATTAACTTTCAGAAACAGTGGTTTAAATAATAGTTCATCTCCTCGGATAACCATTTCATCAAGTTTTACGTGCATTTCTGTGTTTGTTCATATTTTAAACCCTTGCTAGCCGTTGTCTCATTCTCTAAGAGCCCAGCTCTTTCACCCATTCTCTACAAATTTATTGTATTGAGTTCATTGGGCTCATATCCCAACTCTTTTGGGTTTGGGCTACAAATCGTGACCTTACATTAGTGATAGGTCAAATGAAAACCAGTAAGAAGTTAGCCTCAACAATAATTTGTAAAAATATTATAAAATAATTTGTATCTGTTGCATTACTCATATTTTATACACCAATGAATGTTAAAATTGCTTTTTTAATTTGTGATAATTTATTATTTAAAAAAAAAAAAACCATTTTGAACTGTGTGTGTGTGTGTGTGTGTGTGTTGGAGCTCAAGAGCAGCACGTAAAAGAGGAGATTAGTGTTATATCAAGCCAATAAAGTTGGATGTATAGAAAAAAAAAATCTTTCATCAAATAGCATCCATGATTGTGAAACTCCTCGTAGCCCTTTTATGATGTGTAAGTAGCAACTCCCTCATAAGATAGTATATTGACAACTCAGTGAACAACTTTAACCCGATGAATTTAATCACGATGGGACGGGTCAGTGGCCATCACATTACATTATCGTGTGACGGTCCACAAAGAAAAATTTCCACTTGAAATTTATATTCTCTCTTTTTCTCAGACCAACACTTATGATGATTGAGAAGTCGACAAGTGAATGCCAAACACGTTAACTTGCTCCTGGAAATGTATATAATTCAAAATTGACATGGATTATGAGTCAGCGAGAACAACCTACATGGATATAGTGAGTGAATTATTCAAACAAAGGAAATTTTTTAAATAAATAAATGTTTTAACTTTTTTTTAATTTATGATTTGATAATTAAGAGAGAATGATTTGAATCCTAGAAGTTATATGTATTTATTGAAAATACTAGAAAGTGTGAGTTAAATTATAAGACTCTTGAAATAACTAATGACATATTAATTTATAAGATTATATATAGTAATAAAACTTTTATTATCCCTAACATCAGACTTTCAATTTTCAAAAAATAGAGGAGTTGATCGTCAAAGATGTCAAACATATACCCCTAGCCGCTGGATATATATATATATATATATAGAGAGAGAGAGAGAGAGAGAGAGAGAGAGAGAGAGAGAGAGAGAGAGAGAGAGAGAGAGAGAGAGAGAGAGAGAGAGAGAGAGAGGGTTTAAATTACATTAGGTGTAACTCTAAACAATGTTACATCACTCAATACTTTTTTAATTAGATGTGAATTTTGACGAATCAACCATTGGATTATATTATCTATGTATATTTTTCATGTTTGCAAAATTTCAAGGTAATCAAAAATCAATAGTCATATTACAAATCAATTATTTAAATTCAAGTTTTTGTAGTTTAAAATATTGCATGAAATATGAGTTTATAAATTGAATAGTAAATAACACCTGATTAATATAAAAATTGGCATGCATATTAAAAACATATAAAATATATAAATTCAATAGTGAGATTTTCAAAATATAAATTCAATAACAAGTTATTGGGTGATGTAGTATTGAACTCAACCCTATATATATATATATATATATATATATATATATATATATAAATATATTAGTTTCGTCCTTAATTTTGAGCATAATTTCAAAGCACATAAATAAGTGTCCACAAATATTCACATAATTTTTATACGATCCCTCCTATTCTTAAGTAATTTGCATAAGCACACTTTTTGCCTATCCTCACTTTGCTAATATTGGATACACCTAATTTCACAATTTGCTAATGTTATCAATCGTAAATAATAGATAGTCACTTTTACATAAACTCACAATTTTTTTTTCACCTCTCATAGGCAACCACTTCAACATTTTTTAAAGTTGGTGTGAGTTATTTTTCTTAAAAATACTACTGCATAATTAAGTAAGTGATATTAGTACTTGGCACATTATCAAATTTTGTTAAATTAACCAAACTAGTAAAACCAACCCCAAGATATAGAACAAAGTTCTTTCAAATTGGTTTAAGAGAATCTTATCTAACCTATTTTAGGATGGATTATAAGATACCATTAACATGTATTAAATCACATAATTTATTAAATTATTTAAATAATTCACATAATATTAACATGTGTTTGGATACCATTTATTTACTGAAAACTGAAAACTTATTACTGAAAATATTGTAGCAAAATAATTCTAAAATGACAAAACACTATTGCTGAAACCTATTTCCATTTTTCACTTCATAGCTGGTCCATGAACAGTACCCCTCCCAAACACAAAACGCGCTAATCGCAGCTCCCAAACTCACGCTAATTAAGCTTGTCATGTAATTAAAAACATACATAAATAATCTTTTGCATGGTCACATTGGGGAGAATTTAAAACTCTGAACTTGAAAACATACTGCAGTGGCAGTATTTGTCATTATCTCTAAAAAGTCAAAGAGAGAGGGGTACCTTCTGTCATGTTACACGAAAATGTGGTTAGAGTAAGACTCGTATCAAAAACACATGCTTCTAGAATTATGAGATTGAAATTAATTGGCATAAATTCTTTGGTCGCCCTTACAGTCGAATAAATGCGTCTAAGATTTGATCAGATTGCGCGGTCCTTTTTTATTTTTTTATATAAAATGTGCACTAACATATTTGTGTACCACAAAAATGCCACTATCTCAAAAAAAATTTCTTTGTAGTGTCACAAAGATGCACGAAAATAAAACAAAGAACCTCAAGTAATTCTCATTTGATTTCAACTCGTTTTCTCGTAAACCAAATGGAGGAGAAAAGAATTCTGGGAAAAATGAAATATATATTAGCATATTGGCTCTCTCTCTCTTTGGAAAAATAGTGTCGGCAAGGATGTAGAATATGTGACACTTAATTGTTGATGTCCCACTTGAATAACAGAGAGCAGCCCCTTCTTTCCTTGATCAAGAGCCAATCGACCTCATACTTGCATGTTTTTTTTAATGATCAATACCTTTCAATATATTGATTGAATGTGATTATATTGATTGGTATTTTATTTTATGTGTGTGGTACATGCATGAGATAGGAAGTCATTAAGGAAGGACCAGTACCGACTTGGACTACATGATTGGTGGGACAATTTGGTTTTTGGTGGACTAGCACATATCTTAGTATAGTATAGATATGGTTCAGTCTCTCTCTGGTTCGTGCATGCACAATTGGTGGACTTGAATTAGAAAGGGCCTCATATTAATTTAGGGTTTCTAATGAAGGTATTAAATTCATAACATATTAAGTAAGTTATAGGCAGTTTATGATGTATATATAAGAGTATGAGAGGTTACCTTTTGACACTATAGATTGGACAACCTTCGTGTTCTTTGAAAAGATAATAAAAAATATTATATATATATATATATATATATATATATATATAAAAGAAGAAGAGGGGAACCTAAATAAATAACACGGTTTAAACTGTTACGTCTATAATATTTTCATAATAAATCTTCTATGATAAGTTGTTATTGGTTCTAATTTTTTTCCTAACCTACCACTTAAAATTTTATTGTGAATTGCTGTGAAAATATTGTAAACATAATATTTCTCTAAAAAAAAATGTAAATTTGATTGAAGGACAAGTAATTTTGGAGATAAACTCTTCAATAATTAAGAAAGAGAGGTTTTTTTGTTGTTGTTGAAATAAGTAAATATTTTCTCTATTCTCATAGAAAGAGATAAATCTTAAAATATATATATATATATATATATATATATATATATATATATATATATATATATATATATATATATATATATATATATAAAATAGAAAATATGGGCATATTGTTGTTTGATTTAGGAGAGGATATCTTATCATTAGATATATAAATCTCTTATGTTGTGAAAATGTCTCATAAAACTATTAACATATATATATATATATTTGTTGTAATTTAGAGCTCTCTGTTTATAATGTGAACCCAACAGTGGTGCTCTATTAGAAATCTGCCTCCAATTAACGACATGGTTTTCTTTTTTAAAGTGACTTGAGTGTAGACAAAAATTATAACCCTTCGGCCATGTTTCATGCGCTAGTCAACACCTCCTATTAGTATTAGGCCGCACTCTCTAATTTAAGGATCGTTGACTCACTATCAGTGGTGTGTAGACAGTAGTGTAGAGCCCATCCGAGCCTAACTCCTCTTATTTCCACATCTAGAGCTGGTGTGTGTGCCGACTCAATCCGAGTGCATCAATTAAGAAAGAAAGTAAAGAAATTATCTCTACTTGGTATTCCCAGTTCTGCTTCCATATATGTCTATAATCATTCAAGATCCTGCTTATGTCTAGTGTCTAGTTTTATTAGACATATTGGAATGCATGCGGACACGTGTCTAAAATTAGATACGTATCTATATCTCAATATGTCCAATGAAACTAGACACTGGACACAAACTCATCCCATCATTCAAATACCATAAATAATTTTGACAACACTTTGGAGATTACTTGATACTTTTGTAATTCTTATAAATTTTTAGGACTTTAGGTTTTTTGTTGGTATGTTTATAAAAATATAGTTTGGAGTTGGGAAAATATTCTTACAAATTCCAAAAATTATACTCAAGATGCATGCTTCTAACTATAATGATTCGTCTTGGACCCTAAACAAATAGTTAATATCGTTTTCTTATGCCAAAATGGGCATTTGTCCCTTTCGTCAAAATTTTTCAGCAAAATGTTCTTGTTCTGAAATTATTTTTCAAAATGCTCATGTTTTAAACTTGATTTTCTAAAAATCGAGTTTCAATAAAAAATTCGATTTTTAGGAAATCAAGTTATGTGAAATCAAACTCAAAAAAAAATATATATATATATATATATATATATACATGGAACTTGAGTTCCATGTAAAATTTCTCACATTACTCAATTTTCATCAAATCAAGTTTTCTATATCTTTTGGACAAAAGGGGCAAATGCCCATTTTGGCCCGTTTTCATATCCCATAATCATTCTAGTTATATAGGCTCATAATAAAGAGCTAGTTCATACACATTAGTTCAAGTGTCAAAGAAGCCGAGAGGTGTAATGTTGACGCAGTAAACTTGGCAATGGGGTCGGTCAGACACTAATTAATAAGACTCCCATTATCCAGCATGCATCTATGCTGGAGAACATCGTAATCCGAATGCTTAATTAAGGCTTATTATAGAGTCTAATTTTGTCCAAATCCCGCAAATCATGCTTCTAATTTGTCTCAAAACAACTAACCCACCTTTATATAAAACCATTAGGGCCTTTCTTAAATGGATGATGACATCAAAAAACTACAAGATATGTTTTAAAGATATGTTTTTGATGTAACACCAATAATGGAATTTGAGAATTTTTTAACATGGTTTCTATACAAAGCCTAATTAGTGATCTAAAATTAATAAAAGAAGAAAAAGTGGAAGAAGGCAAAAACACATGAAGAGATTCTCTCTCTCTCATGAAGCTTCTTAGAGAGCAATATAAAAAAGCTTCTTAGCTAGGGATCATAATTTTTATGGGGTTGTCTAGTGGGTAGAAAGCTTAATGTCCCTCATGTGGACCATGTGGAGATGAACAATGCTATCATAACCTCATATTAAAATCCAACCCTATAATTGCAACATACTCCTCATTATTCATCAACACGTGGCCTGTTGTTAAACTTGCTTTATATCATATCTCTTCAGAAGCTTCGTTTGTATCATATCACCCATCTTGGCTTGGAGGCTTGGAGCTAGTTTTCTAGGCTAATGAAAATTTGAGTTGATAATTATTAATTATCATCTAAAGGAAAGGATTTCAGTGATAATTATTAATTTTATTTGATAAAGGTAGCAAACATTGTGAATTAGGTGGGACAATTAAGGCATAATAGCATTAGATGCACAGTTACATCGAAATAATATTCTTAAAACTAGCTAGTGTATATTTAATCTATATATGTCCCATCTTCTAAAACTAGTTTAGTCGTTTATTTGTTGAAAATTGGTTAAATAATTTTCTTTAAAATAAGGTTTTAAAAAGTAATTTATAAGCAAAAAACACTAAGTATGGAACTCAAAACTAGAATTACCATTTTTAATTCTCTTCAATAACAACTCGTGCTCATCAAGTGCTTGGATTGTGATTGTGAGAACTAATGGTGGAAAACTAAACTGGCTTTGTCAGAATGATAAGAAAATGCTTTTCTTCTTGTGTCTATTTAGTGTGGGCCAAGATTTCACATGCGCATTGGAATGAAATTGTAGCAAAACGTAAAAGAACGTAAAAAGTGAGGGGAAGGTATGTGCTGCAAAGTGGAAACTTTCCCAAATTTCTTTCTCTTTCTGTAGAATGTTGCATACACTTTCTCTGATTTCTGTGAGTATGTGGAAATAGAATCACAGATAAACGAGGGCCACATAATGGTTCCTGTCTATTTCATTGTACTCACAATTTTTGCATTACAATCCAACACATGCCGGAAATCTAGATCACTAGATTGAATTTCTTGCTCATTTTTATGGGCCAAATGATCAAATCACTATTATTATCGGCAACCAAAAATGATAGACTCTCTGAATCATCAACTCATTGATTCCCATCCTCACGATGTGAAGGGCCTATGATTTCATCTCATCCATCGTAGTTTTTGTTTAAACATCACACTCATGCTAGAGAATGTCGCAATTATAAATCTTAAAACACATAAAATCTTGGAATTTCGAGGTGTGGATCAATTAGCATGTAGCCCGCTTTATCGTTCAGCAAAACGTGTATAAATATATAATTATATATTGTTAATCTCATGCATGAGTTAGTGCCCTACAATGGTTTTGGCTTGCTAATTAAGTTGATATAAAATATTAAATTTGGCAACTCACATTTAATTGTCACAATCTGTTTACATCTTTTAAAACTTTCAAGTATTATTTAACAATCCGATTGGCCGATCCAATCTAAAGTCTAAACTCATCTCAAATTTATTACAATTTATAGAAAGTAGTTAGAGGGGAAATCTTGGCTACAGTTCTTGCCTTTTAAATTTCCCAATTCAATTCAATCTTTTGGTTGAATTGACTTAAATATTGTTATCTTAGATTACTCTAATTTTTTCTTTTTGATAATTCATTCATGAGAAATGAGAAGAAGGGTTTAATCTAGTTTTCTCTCTCTCTCTCTCTCTGTCTCTCTCTCTCTCTCTCAGTAAAAGGTAAGATGCAATGCCACTTAACTATGATATTATCATGTGGTTTATTAGTCATACCACTTTCATATTTAATATTACATGCAACAAACATATGCATCCATAACATTTAATAATAAATTCAATATGAATATGTAATTGAATTTAATTGAAGAATATAAGAGTGTTCGTAGTAGGTAATCTATAATAAGAAAAGATGACAAAATAGGTAACTAAACCCAAAAATATACCCCACATCATATTAGCTATTAGGGTCATACGATGAGTTTTATGAATAGTGGCTCCTTATCATTAGGGAACGTTGTTCGTTTCCTAAACCCATTGTTTTATTGTTTTCGTGTCTTGGCAACTGTGACAAAGTAAAATAAATGTTTTAAAAAGTAGGAAGAGTAATAAAAAAAAAGAATGAAAAAAGAATATTTAAATAAAATAGAATTTAAAATAAAGAATCCAATGAGATGAAACAAAAAAGTAATTAATTAAAATAGGAAAATTAGATTTTTATCTTACCATTTAATAAAACATTGTGACCTATGCAAGCGTGGTGAGTAAAAAAATAAATAAATAAACCATCGTGATAGTGTATAGGTGATAATGTTTTATTGGTTCCCTTAAAATGGAGAGAAATTTTGGTGAGATTGCCATTAATGCTCTAAAATAAGTATCCCAATTTTTATCAAAAAATTAATGGAAAAATTCATTGTTGCCCTACAAATATTGGTTTAAGAAATATTTTTAGAAAATTTAAATGATTTTTTTTTAAAATTTTTTTATTTCTTATAAAAGTAGCATATATATATTTTATAAATGTATCGTGTAAACGGATATTTTTAAAGCAATTGTTAATAAATCATTTTAAAAAATTTTTGACACTATTTTGATGAAAAATATAAAATACCATTAAAACAATTAATTATCTCATTTTATAATTTTTTTCATATAATTTTTAAAACAATATCTTTAACTTTGTTAATTTTTTTATTAAAATAGTCAGTTTTAACTGACTCAAAATTAATTACCACAACTACACAAATATCCTATCAAACAGTCAAAACACACACACAAATTTATACCTCTTAATCTGAACAAGCAATTCTAGCGCCACAAAAGAAAAGACATAATTTGTGCCACAACTCACCATATGGCGAGTTATGGCATAAATTATATATATATATTTTTTTGTAATATTAGACTTTTTTAAGATGAATTATGACATAAATAATGACGAACTGTGGTATAAATTGTAATTTTTTTTATAACACTCGACTTTTTCAAGGCAGTTATGATACAAATTGTTTTTTTTTTTTTCTTTTCTCTAGACTTTTTCAAACCGTACACACATTCGCACATTCACACCCCCCCCACTCCCTCATCTTTCCGACACACAAAAAAAGAATTCTCTCTTTCCCATTTCTTCCCCCAAAGTCTTATCCTCAGAGACAGAAGGAGAAAAGAAAGTTTTTTTTTGGCTGAAAAGAAAGCTGTCAGATTCCAAAATATCCAGACATTAATTTCTTGCCTTACAACCTTCTCTTTTTCTCTCTAGATTCATAGATAACCCAGATACCCACCCGTGTGCTCCTTTCCTTTCGTCTCTTTCTCTCTCACCCATTAATGCTCTCTTATTGATAACTTCAACCGCTTCTTAAAAACACTTCCTATATATCCCACGTGTTACCTACACCAATTTTCACTGTAAAAACTGAAACTTTTCATGGCGGTCTTTCTGTACTCACTTCTTTTTGTGGTTTTCTCTACCACCCTTTTCTTCTTTCTTCGTTCCTCACGTTGCCGGAGGCTGAGATTGCCACCTGGGAATCTTGGGCTTCCCTTTATTGGGGAGACTCTGCAGCTTATTTCAGCTTACAAGACTGAGAACCCAGAACCCTTTATCGATGAGAGGGTGAACCGGTTCGGCCCCATATTCACAACCCATGTTTTTGGCGAACCAACAGTGTTCTCGGCTGACCCGGAAACGAACCGGTTCATTTTGCAAAACGAAGGGAAGCTTTTTGAGTGTAGCTACCCGGCCTCGATATCAAACTTGTTGGGGAGGCACTCTTTGTTGCTCATGAAAGGTGGTCTTCATAAGAGAATGCATTCTTTAACCATGAGCTTTGCTAACTCGTCCATTATTAGAGACCATCTTTTGGAAGATATAGACCGGTTGATCCGGCTCAATTTGGATTCTTGGTCCGGCCGGGTTTTTCTCATGGAGGAGGCCAAGAAGGTACGTACAAACAAATGGGTTTTTAGCTTTTCATGTGATTAGTATTTTGGAAGTACTTTTTTTTTTTTTTTTTTTCCTTAAAAATTTGTTTTCAAAAGTTTTTTTTTTTTTTTTTTTGGGTGTAAAATAGTTGGACCGACTTAAATTTGTAGTGGAATATTATAAGAGGAAATTCCACCTTCATAATTCAAATCGGGTACAAGGTGCATATTATATTGTCTTCTTGACAAACAGGTGCATATTATTGAAATTATTGAGAGGACATTTTTCAGAGTTAATTTGTGTATAAATGATGGGTTGTGTTATACACTTACACTACATGTTTAAACAATTGGAAGTGACTCAGATTCCATGTCTAGTGGGTGACAATACATACGTGCCCGTACTGCACGTTTTAGCATGTAAAAAGTTTACGGCTAAAAGTCACTCTTTAGGTCATCATATGCGCATCTCTAAAATAATATGTTCCTCTCTCTCTTTTTTCTCTATTTCTCTATTTCTTTCTTTGTGTGATATGTTATGCTCTCGCTTTCACTTCTTCTTTGCTTTTCTTTTTTGTTTTTGTTGTTTATTATGGGTTTTAACTCTAAAAGAAGTGGAAAGGATATTCAAACTGGAGAGACTTTTTTTGCTTTATTAGTTTATTTTTCAGGTTATATATGATATACAAATAATATTTGTGTGTTTTATTTTAATGTAGATAACATTTGAGTTAACGGTGAAGCAATTGATGAGCTTTGATCCTGGTGAATGGACTGAGTCACTAAGGAAGGAGTATGTACTTGTAATTGAAGGCTTCTTCACTGTTGCTTTGCCTCTCTTCTCCGGCACCTACCGCAGAGCCATCAAAGTACTATGTTTCTCCTAATTATGTGACACCTATTTGTTTTTATTTTTTATTTATTTATAAAAACCCTTTATTTGGTTTTCGAGGAAATTGATGAAAGAAAAAAAAGCAAAATTTTTCTTTTCCAATCTTCTTATTCTCTTTACAAAAAAGACACACAGAATAAACAAAAGACATGGTTGATATTTGTTTTCAAAATATATGTAGTCACAAACAACAATGGCTAGATAACGTGCCCGTTTGGATTGCAATTATTCCTGTGTCTGCGTTTTTGCACGGTGTTTTTGTCTTTTTTTTCTTTGGTTCAGTCCATAATAGTTGACTTTGTCAACTATGAACAGTACATCTGTACCCTGTTTATGATCCCATAAATTACACTTTTCAATAATTTTTTTATTAAAAATGGGTTCCATAGTATTATTTACACATTTAAAAATTATTTCGCTACAGTGTTTTCCGTTCTAGTTTTCAATTTCAACAAAAATAAGCTCAATCTAAACACACCCAACATCACATTGAAAACATTATGTTTAAGAATTATGTTATTGAAGTAGAAAAAATTACCAAGAAAATAACAGGATCACATAAATTTCCACTCACTTCACTCTGGCCCACTTGTATGAGAGAGAGAGAGAGTCTATGATTATTTTTGATGTTTTATTCGATAATCCAAGTTTAAAACGCAACAAATCTCTTTTAACATTTTTCACTAGGATGTGACTAATGTGTCATAAGTCATACAAGTAAAAGTTAGGAATGGTCACAGTAAAAATGATGTTGTACTGCATATCACTTTTTATCACTTCAATAAGTTTAAGAAAGAAGAAGAAAAAAAAAATCAAATTTAAGTATATATGTGTTGTAAAAATAATCTAGAGGATTGAGTTTTGTTAATCATATATCTTAATAAGTTCTGTACGATCATTCTGTGTTGAAGGCTAGGACTAAGGTGGCAGAGGCATTGAGCTTAATAGTGAGGCAAAGAAGGAAAGGGAGTGGAGCAGGAGAGAGAAAGAACGACATGTTAGAAGCCCTATTAGCTGGGGATGATGGATTCTCAGACGAACAGATTGTGGATTTCTTGCTAGCTCTTCTTGTTGCAGGCTATGAAACCACCTCTACTATTATGACTCTTGCTGTTAAGTTTCTCACTGAGACACCTCTTGCTCTAGCTCAACTCAAGGTGTGTTCTTTTTCTCTATCTCACTCTCTCTCTGCCGCCACTTTTTTATTTTTATTTTTTTCACTTTATCTTTCGGCGGTTTATTCTATGTTGCCAATAATTCACTATCCTCTCATGGACCTATAATAGCCCCCACAAAACAAAAAATGCATACATGCTTTGCTTCACTATGAACCTCATTTTCATTATCTAAATTCTCATCCAGTCACTTTCGACGCGGTTACAAAGAGACGAAACAAAATGAAAGATGAAAATTAAAACGCGGTAAGATAAAAAGAGCTACACAGGGTTCTTTCACTGTTTGTGCTTGACAAATCAAACTAGTACTTGAGCATGTCTTAATTACTTTTTGGGTTCATGAGTCATGACAACACCGCACGAGCTTGGCTAGTACGAAACGTTGATTTTTTAAAAATTTTGTTTGGTTAGTACGAAAGGTTGATTCTTTCCACTAATTGCACTGCAATATGCATCTTATTATCTTGGTAAAAAAAGGAGGAGGTAAAATGATGTCTCTAGCCACTTAAGAGTTAGGAGTAGATGCATTTAGGCATTTGGATGATTTCTCTTTAGCGCATCATTGTGTGATTCAATATATATTAGTATTAAATATTATCTTTTTACAAAGTAACTTAGTACAACTTTAGTTAGATTTTTTTAATCAAAGATTATTATACTTGTGAGTGAAAAGAAAACTGAAACTTCATTGTTAACAGTTCTAATATTTTAAAATATTGCTCACTTTATTTCTTTTTTTAGAACCCTACTGTCCAAAACTATAATTAAGGCATAGTTTATTTAAAAAATAAATTAAGTAAAAATACAGGTATACAACAAAGGAACATTAATCCTAAATTTCTTCTTTTTTTTCTTTAAAAAAAAAAAAGCATTAATCCTTTTTTTACCCTAATGATGGTTCTTTATTATAAAAAACATTAGTCCTAAATTAGGATATTCTAAATTAAATTAATATTTATCTCGACTGACATGACCTAACCCATGACATATGACCTAACCCATGTTTCTTATGTGCTTTTTTTTCTTTTTGGGGGGGGGGGGGCGGGTGGAGGAGAATGAAAGCTTCCATGAATGGTTTGTTTGGCTGTTTGCTCCATTTTAAAGATGTAGTGATTAATAATCATTTCCAAAACACAAAAAATCTAACTTTTTTTTTTTGATAGGGCAAAATGTAACATTATGAGATGTGCTACTCCAAAATTACTCTAATAATTTCATGATTAAAAAAAAAAAAAACCAAAATTTTATGGAGCATTATGTGAGGTTGTATAAAGCAAAAGGAGATTCAGCTTTTTAACACCACCCTAATAAATAAGAAAATTAGATAATACTTTTAAAAATTTTCTAGTAAAGTGAGTAAAAATGTTGGGAAGTGTTACAACTACGTGGTCATAAGTAGAGGAGTGGGCAAAGTACAAATGGCGAAGTCAAAGTAGTAGATGCAACATTCGTCTAACCAACGGACAAAATGATAGCTTCCCAAACTGCACGCCTCTCTCACACACACACACCTGCAACTTCGTCTTCAAAGATGCGCTGTTTCAATACGCAGACCGTGTCAGTATCAAAGATCACACTTGTACCCTTTTGACCACAAATGGGCCTGTTCACCTTTAAATTAAAATACCCTTCCCTCACGTGCAACTAGTAGGGGCATTTCTGTCATTAACTCTCTCTGAGTTGGGTCCCCTATGTGGGTCATTGGAAAACGTTTGGTACTGATTTCGAGGACCATTGAAATCGGACGGTGTGAAATCAAAGTCAGATTATGATGTCATGTTGTAGTGACTTTGTGCAACACTCTAGTTTAGTGTAGTGTAGAATTTTGATTCCTAGGATTTGATTTAGGTTGAATTGTCACCATTGGATTATCAACACATGGTTAATGCTGGGCCTTTTTTTCAACACAAAGTGTTAAATGGGCTTTAAAGACACTGTAACGTTTAATCAGAAATGGCTATGAGCCTAGCCTAGTAATCTAGTATCTACTATTCAATCTCAATTTTTCTAGGGAGCATCACAGTTGACAGGCCCACTAAAATATATCAAACAAAGACTTGAATTCAATCCAAATGAAATGAGATTTGTTCAAGGAAGTAAAAAGAAAAAGTAGTTAACCAAAAAAAAAAAAAAAGTTGACCTTGTGCTCATCCTTTCAAATGCCGCATCACAGTTCACATGTGATTCACATCAATAAGTACATACTTACGTAAATTTCATAAAATATTTCAAAATTGTGGGTCTTTATTGATAAGGAGATTTAGCCGTTGTAAAGAGATTTTTAGCATCATTGTTTATGGGTGGGTTAAAATGTATGGTGAAAAAGCATCATTGTTTATGGGTGGGTTAAAAGGGTTAAAATGTATGGTGAAAAAGCATCATTGTTTATGAGTGGGTAAAAATGTATGGTGAAAATATGTGATGGGATATTTAAATACTAAAAATTATTATTTAAACAATAGTATCAAATATTTCCTAAATTTATAAAGACTTAGGTTCGTTTAGTAAGAAATATCTAGTAATGTTGCTTGTATTTTTTGAAAATACGTATGGATGAAAAAGTGTGTGAAAATATATATAATGTTGTTTAAATACTGAAAACTATTGTTTAAACCACGGTAACAAACAGACCTTTATTGTGAATTCTTTTGTTTACCCACCAATTATTATATTACTAAAACATAAAATACATCTAATCACATGTGATAATATTTCAATAAACACTATATTTCAAGTCTTAAATAAAATGTTGACATGGTGTTATTAGGTAGAATGTATTAAGTTTTAAGTAAAAAATTTATATGACAATCTTTTATTGGATTATGTAAAATATGAATTTTACACCTCATTCTTACTCTTATCAAAGTTGGACTTGTTGATAAATGATAAAATGATGTCAAAACTTTTTTTGAGAAACAGGCCAAGAGGCCAATTTAAACAAGAATTGTTGTGTATATAATATTAATCAATTCTAATAGAATTAGTCCCATTAATTCCTTGTACTCTTACCAATTTTTTAAGTTAAAAGAAACAAAACTTTGCATAAGTTATTTTACTAATATGCTATGATATGTTGGGTATGGTTAAAAAATGTGAAAAGATTTTGAGGGTTTTTTTTTTGGTTGTTGTCTTCTTAGCCTTGCTCATTTATAAAACTGGTCAAATGGTCATGTTTATTGTGTTTTTGACAGGAAGAGCACGACCAAATTAGAGCGAGGAAGAGTGAGATGGAGGCTCTTGAATGGAGCGATTATAAGTCTATGCCGTTCACTCAATGTGTAAGTTCATTGTTTAATGATCCCACAAACAATAAATAAAGATAGCAACAGTTTGATTTTAATTCGATTGCTGGGGTGCTCTTTTTTTTAATTTTATTTTTCCTGTTTATGATTTTTTTAGGTTGTCAATGAAACTCTGCGGGTCGCAAACATAATTAGTGGGATATTCAGGCGAGCAATGACAGACATCAATATAAAGGGTAAGGAAATCCTTATCATGATTTCTCATATTTTTTTATCAAGCTAGTGCTGCGTGGTGGGCACAATTGTGTAACATGGGGGGAACTATCAAGCCCATGACTAAAAGTTAATATTAGGCTATTGGCTAAAGATGTCTTCAACTAGTGATAAGACATAAATCATCAATCAGTAATAAAGTTAATAATGGTGCGGGTTTTAGATTTCCAGACATCCAATGAGCTCAACTCATAAATTTTTTTTATTGTTGAATAAGAGATGGAATTCGAATCCTGCCTACACCAAAAACTAATTAGTATCTTAGTTTATTGATAAAAAGTATTTATCGTAGAAGAGGGTTGAAATTCTATCGTATTATGGAATTAACTGGTAACGAGGGCCTTAAATATCAACTCATATCCAAGCAGGTTATACAATTCCTAAGGGATGGAAGGTTTTTGCATCATTTCGAGCTGTACATTTGGACCATGACCACTTCAAAGATGCTCGCACTTTTAATCCATGGAGGTGGCAGGTAACTCTCTCTACCTCTTCCCCCTCACTCACAAACATGCATTTCTTGTTTGTACTTATTGCTAATTGATCATCATCAAATTTAAATAGAGCAATTCCGGAGCAGCAAGCACAGGGAATGTGTTTACGCCATTTGGAGGAGGGCCAAGGTTGTGCCCTGGTTATGAACTTGCTAGAGTAATACTCTCTGTCTTCCTTCACCAACTTGTCACTCAATTCAGGTATAGCACATACAATATTGATGTCCAAATTATGCGTTAGTTTGCCAATGACCTTTTAAGTCAAATAGCATTTTCTGATGTTTACAATAGAAACGTAAGGGTTGGAATCAACCCTCGCCACCTTAAAAATGTATTATTTAAAAAAGAATGTGCGATTAGGTTTTTTTTGGGAATTAATTTGGCCTAATGATTGTTGGCAGTTGGGTTCCGGCTGAGGATGATAAGTTGGTTTTCTTCCCGACAACCCGGACACAGAAACGGTACCCTATCAATGTGCAGCGGCGGAATGTGACTAAGCTGTGTAAAGACTAAGAGCCAAGCCATGTTAAGGAGAAAACCCCCCCACCAAAAAAAAAAAAAAAAAAAAAAATGAAGTCAATATATGTTCAAGACATTAGTACTAATAAAATCAAATTATTAGTTTAGTAGCATATATATATATGTGATATATATATATATGTAGATTATTTTTGTCCAAATGTTTAGAGCAGCGGTATCAATATATTGTTCTGTTTCACTCCCTTATCAGGTTGGGTTTGGTTGGATTTTTAGGAACGTTGGCCTTCTTATTATTTGAAAATTAAGAGCCGAGTTTAATCAAATTGATTTGCTAGTACAAAAGTAATAAGATTCCAGCCCACGAAGCACTGATACCTGAAGGTGGGGAAAAGAGGACCCACGAGTGAGAGACAATATGGGCGGTGCTAGTGTATCTATATCTATAACGTTTTTAATAGTTGTATAAAATATTTAAATAAAGTTTTAAATAAAGTTATAGTTGAATAAAATATTTAAGGTTCGAACTTAGCCCATAAACTGATTGATTTATTGATCTGTTAATAGAGAACAATTGTTAAATAATTACAATAACAATAAAGTCACTTTTGTTCCACACAATAACAATAAAGTCACTTTTGTTTTGAATTGCCTCAACAAAACACTGATATATGAACTAAATAATGACATTTACTTTAGAATGTATGTGTGTTACAAATAATGTAAAATGGAAGCTGAAGTTTTAACATTTGAACCCAGATGCAGATCTATTAGCGGTGCCATATGTTCTTAGAAGGAAGTTGCATGTTGGTACTTTGTGCCAAGATTGTTGCAAAACATAGACTCCTTCCACCATTAACTCCAAAGTAAGCCAGAAAATTTTATAACAGGAAAGGATAGATTATTATTATTAAAAATAAAAAATAAAAAATTAAGGAGGAAGGAGCGAAATTAAAAACCCTTTTCTGGCTTTCTCATTTATTATTATTATTATTATTATTTTTTTTTGGGAGTTTAGGCTGTGTTTGTTTTGGCTTCAAATAACTTCTGAAAATGCTTTTCCGTAAATGCGAGTGTTTGGTTGCGCATAGAAAATAAATTTTCTGGAAAATATTTTCAGTTAACTGTGTGTTTTAATGGCTTTGACCCAGAAATGGTTTGAAGTGAAAATTTTCACTTCAAACCATTTTCGGACTCACGCGCAAAGAGAGAGAGAGAGAGAACCCAGTCCTCAGACCGAGCTCCAATCCAACGACCACAGACCAAGCTCCAGTCCGACGACCCACACTCCACCGGTCTCGTCGATCGCAGCACCGTGCCGATCACACCAGATCGCACCAATCTCGTCGATCGCAGCACCGCATCGATCAAGCAAGGATCGACTCCAAAGCCACTCAATCTCACCTCCGCCGCGTGTTTTCTTTGGTATTTTCAAAAACACAACCAAACAACAGAGAATATTTTTCAAAACATTTTTTGAAATATAACCAAACACTTGGAAATATTTTCCTTTTAGTTTCAAGATGTTTGTTAAGATAATTCCGTGTTTATTATGGGTTTTCGAATGTCCAATTAATTAATTTAATTCATTGGTTTATGTGATCCAGAAAATAGGGAAAAAAGGAAAAAGAAACTCCCGTAAATTATAAAATCATGAATTTTGAAATCATGTTCTAAGTAATGTCATCAGTAACAATGCTCCTACACAAATCATCTTATTCCAATCACGTTCTAGCAAGTTAGTAATAAGAGGAATTAACATTTCTCAGCAGTAAAGACCGAAGACCAAGGAATTGACATTCTCTACAGACTACAAGTCCTATACTCAAAATCATCTGCCTCTAAAAACATACAGAAATCATCGCTTGAGTTTGAAAGAACTCAATAAATTTGTCATTCAACTGTCACGAAATTCTGCAATGCTAAGTGCAAAGCACCCAAGCACCATAGACCCAGAACTGGCTTCTATAATTGAAAAGCATGATCAAAAGGGTAGGGCAGGTTTCAGAATCTGCTGCTTTCTTGGCTTTTCAATGCAGACTCAACAATCTTAACCCTCTTTGAATTCTCACTATTGACAAGTGAAAGTTTCTCCAGTGAGGATTTCAGCTGGGAGATATGGACATCATGGGCAAGATTCTTCTTCCCTGACATTTGCCTTTGTTGGTTCGATAGATTCCCCTTTGGAGATTGTGTGTGCCTTCTTAGCCTTGCAGCTAAAGCATCAATCGAAGAGTGCAAAGCATCCAATTCAACTCCTGAAAAGTGCTCTACATAGCAAAAAAATAAAAAGGTATGTAAATGAACTGCTATCAAAATGCCAAATTATAATATAAAACTTGAAAAAGAAAAGGGGGCCCAATAAATCAACCAAAATCATCATTAGTTATTAATCTATAAATATTATTTACACACACTCATATGTAAACATAAAATTAAAAATTGTAAACATAAAATTAAAAATTGTAAATATTAAAACATAGAAAAAGGATTTGATAGGAAGATGCAGCATATGAATTCATATAAGTGTAACTGAAATGAGAAAGTTAAGATGAATAAGTAAAAATTTTATGATTCGTCTCCCCTTAAAGAAAATTGTGACAACCCTAAATTTTTTTAGGCCCAATAAAATTAAACTTTGGTCCCCTTTAACAATATATTAGGCCCTTTAAAACAAAAAGAAAAAGCCTAAGAAAATTTTTATTGATCTAAAATTTGAAAGAGACGTAGCTTGTAAGCATTGATAATGAGATTGTCATTAACGATTTCAAAATATGAAAGCTCGTAGAAGAAAATTGTAAACTTTATACATTTGCTTTATATTTTTTGTTAATATATGAAGTTATCTTTTTATTAAAATTTGTATAATTTTAGTTTTTTAATTACCACTCCGGAAAAAATTCCTGGAGCCGCCACTAGATGTACTTGTGCCTTAATGTAATCCTTGAAGCCTATTATTAAAAAAGGCTCTAGCAGTGGCCTGAAGCAGTGCAATTTGAATATAAATTTTTATTTGAGATGTTTCCCTACACTTGGTGGTGATTTCAAGCAACTTTAGGTGATGAAGCCTAGGATTTCAGGTAGATTCTAAAAGGTGAAACCTAGGACTTGTCTTGTTTTTCTTTTCTGGTCATCCTATGTCAAAAGACAATCATAAATTAATTTCTATCCTCTTTATATCATTCCAATTTTATTAGAATATTTCTATCTTCAATATATCCCCAAAATATTGGAATTATTATTCTTTTTTCCCTAGGAAAATTTAAGAGCTTAAGTAATTATTCCAGCAAGTAATGTGAATCATGATAGTTTGAATTATTATATAAGCAACAAAATTGAGCTACCATGCTAGGGAAATTCATATTTTTGAACTATTTCTTTCAAAGAATTTCATCCCAGTAATTATGATGGAAATAAAATAAAATATATCATTACCAAGCTCAGACTTGAATTCTCGCTCTGCCCTGGACAGTGGTTTTTTGTGAACACCAGGCAAGCTTCTCAACCGTTGCAAACGCTGCTCCAGAAAATTGTGCAGCTGGGTTGCACGATCAATCCTCTCCTCCAAACTTGATTGCTTATCCTCAACTTTCTGAAGATTTCGCTGTGCACCGACTAAACGAGCATGCTGGTCATCAATTATCCTCTTCAACTGAGGCCCATGATGCTTGATCTCAAAGTGAACCTAGAAAAATGTGGTTGGGGGGAGGGGGGGGGGGTGTGGAGGGGAGGTGAAGGACGTTGATTAAACATCATTCTTGAACTCACAACAGTTAAATATTGTGCAGCATCTTCTTGCAAAATCAAGTTATTCCAGGTATGAAAATGCAAGACAATGATGAACATTTATGAAATCATAAGTCTCAAGACTACAGAACTGCAAAATGTATGGTATTTTAAATATTGTAACTATACCCCTGATGCCTCAACCACAGCTAGAAAGCACGGACACAGGTATGACATGGCAATATGAGCAATTTTTGAAAAATTATAACACGACACGGCAGGTACAACACCCCAAATGAATTGTTCATGCTTCCTAGAACCACAGTTACCAATGCAGTGCCATCCTTAAAGCAGTCTTGCTAAAAAGTGTTTAGTCTTAGCTGTAGCTCACCTAAGTTTTGGGACATTATAGTCACTGGGTAGTTCATAAACTAACAACCTTCAATTGATATTTTTTGCTTCATTAATGGAAAAATTCTTCTCCATGTTTTAAATGTAGAACCTCACAGAATACACAATAGTGGTTTAAAAATGAAGTAAGACCTTGAAACCTAATTATGCCCTAAGATCAAGATGAGGGACCAAATATTTTGATGAGTTCCTATTGTAAAGGTATCGGTTTGTCAGAGAAAAAAGTGGTTATTGCATGTTTTTTGGTTTGTAAGTTCTTACCTTATGTGCATACTCCACATAATTCTCATGGAAAAGCTTGAAGTACTGATGAAGAGTTTGCCGACCTTCAATAGAGTCAGCAGCAACAGAACGAAGATTTGGTTGGGCTTGTGGAAGAAGAATAGCCTTAGGTCCAAGAAGGAGTTCTTTGCTTATAATATCTGGTACATCTCTCTCTTTCTGTTCTTGCAAACTAATGGACTTGTCCATATCAACATGCAAAGGCAGCAAAAGGTTCCAAGTTTTCATTTCTAGCACAACACATTCTTGACAAACAGTAAC
The DNA here is from genome assembly GCA_023055345.1 of Quercus wislizeni. Taxonomy (NCBI): domain Eukaryota; kingdom Viridiplantae; phylum Streptophyta; class Magnoliopsida; order Fagales; family Fagaceae; genus Quercus; species Quercus wislizeni. The sequence continues at coordinate 2,697,525 of JALGQJ010000006.1, read as the reverse complement.
TCCCACAATCCATGAATATCCAAAAGAATCTGATAAAGACACAAAACCACAGAGAGGAGACTGCACAGGGTTTTCTCCTTGACATGTACTTAGAATAGGATGCACTGAGGGTGTTCCCATGGTCTCATCCTTGCCTCTAGTCTGATTGGTAAATGGTAGAAAATGCAACACTATTGAATCTATCCCTCCTTCGTGAAGGGAAAATAATCTTTCTGGCATAAGGGGATCAGCAAACAGCATGATAAGAGAACCACTATCTGTTTCCCTTGGCAGAGCTAAATCCACTATAGCGAGTCTCAACAGAGGGGGTGGATGGCCCAACCAAAAAGTATGGTCAAGTGGTTGATCAAGCTTCACAATAGGAAGTTCCCCTTCAATCGATTCACAAATCATAGCAAGACCAAGAACTTGGTCATTTGGATCAACACGAAGACGAGGTGGACTGTCAAGATTCCAAACTGGCTGGATTTCATCAGCCAGGGCATCTATTTGCAATTGCCCACCGCTCCAGGCAGTCACCAGAATTGAGTCTTTGCTAACTAAATTATAAAGAAAACTGACAGCACGGCCTTCACATTCAGCACCCCGAACTGCTAAATTTTCATCTCCACCATGACATACCTTCTGCAGAGGCCCCTATAAAATTACAATTATGAAACTCAGTTGGCTTCTTGGAAACATTGGAATAAACAAGGCCAAGTTTTAAAGTAGAACTCGATGAGATATCATTTCCTATGTCAGTTACTCATTTGTGCATGATTCAGCTATACTTGAATGAAAGCATAACTTTAGACAGAACTCAGCACATTTAAAGTGAATGTGTGTAGACATAGATCCACTTGACCCATCTAAATTCTCAAAATTTTCCAATGTTAAAACAAAGCAATACTGAGTTCTAAGTCTGATAGCATCTCACATTTTTAAATATTCACGCAACAAAAGAATGGGTGAAAAACTAGCCCACAAAAAAATTTCTAGAAATTTTTTCAAATCTTCCACTTCTGGGACCTATCCATTATGTACAGGTCCATCACATCTATCCCATACCCTGTTTGGCATAAGTAATTAACAGATTTTGGAGCATCATGGAACATTGGCTACCTGCAAGGAAATTGATGCATCAAATAGAGCATAAGGATGAGCTCTAAGCATGGACAAATCTCCCCCTTCTGCTTCTGGGTTTGCTAACTCAGGAAACGTTGCTTCCAACCAAGAGATTGCCAGATTAGAATTACTAACAGCTGTTGAATTGGCTGATTTCAGTCCAAATGTATGAGCATCACTGTATATCTCTAGTATAGATTCCCATTTGTAGAAACTGTTGCAAAATAAAGCATTTGATCAATACTCAGATTTTTATATATATAGTCAGCCAGCAGGCAAACTGGAACAAATTTAGTGTATAAGCTTTCAAAAAAGCATCAGGGTATCACAGTCTAATACATAGCACCGAGGCACAAATATGCAAGGGGAATAAGTAATCTGCCACATAATTCCACGCAATATATAATATGAGCATAAATAGAGCAACCAATATAATAAAGAATTTTCAAATAAGGAAGCTCCTGGGTGGATCATAAAAGATGCCTCCAACTTTACTGTGTCTCACATAGTAATAGGCAAAATATAGCCCTCAATCTCAAGAATCTTGAATCTCTTAAATGTTTTAGTAAACATCCATAACTATCTCTAGAAAAAACTGTAAGCCTTGCACATCTGACAAATTATTAATAGAGAAAAAAGAAAACAAAAACCATAAGGAATTATGTACCTCCCAAATGGAACAACTGGGCAGAGGATGTAAAGTGAACCATCAGTGTATAACACAAAAACCTGCGCATGGCGTAAAAGTGATAACCAATTAAATTAGTAGTTACAAATTAAAACACTATTCTTTATAACTAAGCACAAGGAACTAGCAACATAACAAAAGATGAGCAGGCTACACAACCATAAACAAGATCAGTTGAAGGAAAATTGTAAGAATAGTTCAAATCAAAACATACAAAGTCAAGAACAACAGGCAACACATTTGAACATGACATGTGATCATTGATTTCAAGAAAGCATTAGCTGAAACAAAAGACAAACAGATGATTTAGTTAAGCAGGAATATCAATTGCAATCTATGTCAAGAAACAATTTCAAGTAAACTATGGGTGGTATCCAAAGTGTTTTCGGTGACATGGACAAAAAAAAAAAGTTGTACCCGATGGAGAAAGCTCCTGCTTTATGGGGGGTCTGGGAGAGGTGATCAAGTGAATGGTAGGCAGCCTTATCCCCAAATTTATTTGGAGAGGCTGATTCCCTGACTCAAATCTACGGCCTTTTGTATTGGGTGAACCATAATGCAAATGAACTCATACATTAAAGTATTAAACACAGAGAATAAGACAAATCGAGGCAAAGGGAGCACCAATGTACTATTAGCATCAGTGACATCTCTTTCTTTATTTTCCCCCTTTTCTTTGAGAGAGGGTGGTGATTTATAAATTACGAAGAATATATGAAGAATCAAATGTCATTATGAGTTTCAACTGAACTTACGCTAAACCTGTCCCATAAGTGGTCACCCCCAAAAGAAAAATCAACAGGACAGATTGATGTGACATTCCTGGATCTACCGGGTTCAACAGGCTGTAGATAATATTCTTGCTCTGGTAGCAGCAGATCTGACGACAAATCAAAAAGTCTAAAAGAAAATGAAAAAAAAAAAAAAAAGTAAATACAATATAAGTCTCAATCAAACCCAGAGATAATTGTTTTTAAAAGGATTGGTCTCAATAAAACAATGCCATGTTTATCAAAAGTATGTGCAAGGTGAGAAAGCCACAAGTATAAGCTGACATAAACAAAAGTAATATATGACCAAAACCTGTTTTGGAAACTCCCATAATGGTATAAACTTGTACGCCCTATAAAAGATAAATTATACCAATTGATTTAAGCATAACAATGTAAAGCAAGCTTAAAAGAGATGAATCAGGCCTTAGTCATCCAAACAAATCCCATATCAGCCAAAAGATAAGCAAACCCACTTTGAACCATGAATACAATTACTTCTTCTGATCATGGCTATCATTTATAATTTTCAATACAATAACCAATTTTTACAATATCTCCAATTATTAACTATAGTTCATAAGCCAGATTATTATACGACATTATTTGTTTAACTTTATATAAATTTTTACAGTATATACAATTATTGACCTCACAATATGTAGTCTAATTTTGAAATTTGGTGAGACGCTGTAAAATCTAAAGCCTTTTGATTAAGTGGACTAAAAGAGTGCACATGGAAAGTTTAGTAAAAGTAGAAATATAGATGAAGCGGCGGTAAGACTTGATGGTCGAGATACAAAAGAGCGAAACCTTTCAATATCTTGGATCAATAATCTATAAAGATGGAGAGATTGAAGAGGATGTGAATCATAGGATAAGAGCAAGGTTGATGAAATGGAGAAGCACATCAAGAGTATTGTATAATCATATAATACCTATTAAGTTAAAGGGAAAATTTTATAAGACCGCTATAAGACTAGCTATACTCTATGGTACTAAATGTTGGGCTTATAAGAAACAACATATTCTTAAATGAGTGTAGCTAAAACGAGAATGTTAAGATGGATAAGTGAAAATACATTGAAAGATTGTATTTGAAATGAGGAAATTTGCTTAAAGATAAGGGTGGCCTCTACTAATAAAAGGATGGGGGAAAGTTGCTTGTAATGTTTAGTCATGTGCAGAGGAGAGCGATTAAAATTCACTGGTAAGAGATGCTGAGTTGATTCAAGTGAAGGGAACAAAAAAGGTAGAGGGAAACCAAAAATAACATTATAAGTAGTTAAAATGGATGTATCAATTTAGTAAGTCAACAGACTCTATGATTTCGGATAGAATATAATGACAGAATAGAATAAGAATACATGTGGCCGACCCAAATTAATCTTGTTGATGATCCATAACCGACCCAAAAAATTTGAGACTACGGAAAATTTGGGACTACGGCTTTGTTATTATTGTAACATGCATGCCGATGCCTATGCTAGAATGTGAATCATCATAAATATTTAAAAAATAATAATAAATAATACCTGAAAACTGAATCTGAAGAAAGAATTCCCATATGGGTGTCACTATATGGGTGCCATGAAACTTGTAGCATACGTATGGCATTGGAGCCATTGGAATAGAGTTGTGAACCAACAATAACAGTCCTGTAGATTAGTTAGCAACAAAAAGGTACGATAAGAAACTTTAAGACGAAAAAATTATTTTAAAAAAAAATTAGTAATAGTTCTATAATATCCTAGAACACAGAGAATATATCACACCAATATGCACATTGTATGAAGTTAACTTTTCCTATTAGAATATGATTCCCCGAACAATACTTCAAAATACAATCTAGGTGCCGGTGTAAGTCACAATTCATTTCACTAAGTGTTGCTTCCAGAAACAACCCAAACACATATGCATAAGAGAAAACAAATGAGAACATATTGCTAGTACCTGCAAATTATGGCATTCTCTTCAGTAGAATTACGCCCATAAAGGTACATGACGCATAAACCATCTGAACCAGCAAGTAATATCGCAGATCCATTCCTATTGATGGAGATTTTATGAACCACAAAGTTGAGCTGCACATCTGCTTGCAATACCTATTAAATTACTGATATTATCAACAAAGCACTGCAAGCTAAATGCAAAAAAAGAATCAACATAGGTATCCAAGCATGTGAGGAAAAAATACTGGGTATTTAAAAAAGACACCTACCAGGAATTTTCACAGCCACTGCGCTTAGCTTAAACAATTGTTCCAAACCAACAATACTGCTCAACTCAACTCTTTAAGACTCTATCCTAAGTTAACTGCCACTCAGGTTGGGCTGCATGAATTCTACATCACTACTCCACTCTATGTCAAGTCACGATTGCATGAAATCAGATACATCATTCCCTATAGTTTATGCATATTGAACAAGATGGAACTATCTATTATATTTAGTCTTCTATGCTTCTATGTGCTCAGCTACTTGGTTGTCACCCGTCCCCCTCCACCCCCCTTTTCTTTTTCTTTTGCAGAATTCAATACTTTCAGCATCTTACAGAAACCAAAAATGGGAGTACTTATATTAAAAATGAAAAACAAAACAAGAACACATATTTCATTCTACTACCTCGTAATGGTGCAATTATTTGCCACCCCAACAATCGCTTTACCCTACTTTGTTGCACTGTCCCTCTTACGTCTTGTTTTAACGGCACTAATATTGCTAATTCCATACCTTGACTTCAATCCTAGCATTATTCTATACCAAAAAGCCTGCTTAGCCCCACAATGATCTCATAAAACTTTAGCTTCAATAAAAAAAATGGAAGTTAAAAAGATAGTCCATTCATATGATCACACAACAATCAATATTAACTAGACTTTTAGCTAAAAATCAACGAAAACGAGTTCAATTCTTCAACAAGTTTCATAATCCCCCGCACTATACCATACCACAATGAGTAAGCATTCTCGCAATTAAATTCCTCACCGCAATAAATTCCATAATATAATGAAGATTCCACAACAAGTTTCATTAAATGAGCACAATTTTTTATATCTATTTTTTTTTTCTTTTCTTTTTAAGATGATTCTTTGCTACAATATACAATACCATAACGGTGTGAATTGTTTTCAATTCTAAACAATTCAATTGATGTGATGTGTTTCCATCCCTCATCACATAAAAACTTATGAGAGTATTATCAACAGCCGCCGAGTTCAAGCCCTAAAACTCCACATTTGATTGCTGTAAAAACGTCTTTAAAATAACTTTAACTTCAAATTTCCATTGCATTCTAGTTTCTCTAATCTAAACTCACAAATAGCTCTATTATGCTGAAAAGATTAAAAAGAAAAAAATATATATTTTAAAAATTAATGAGAGAGAGAGAGAGAGAGAGGACCTTAGAGGGAGAAGAGGCGAGGACGGAGGTAGGTTGGGGTTCGCCGAGTCGAATAGAGATGCGATGGAGGCAGCGTTTGTTGGAGTCCCAGAAGTAGAGCCTGGTGGCTCCGTCCCAGGCCACAAGGTTTCGCGGCGATGACGTGGCGGAAGTGGAAGCGTGGTCTTCGGTGGTGGAGGAGAAGATTGGGTGGTTCTGAAGGGGAACCCATTCCACTTCTTCTTTGGGCGTGACGGAACGCCTTTGTGTTAAATTCGGATCCTGTAAGTCGAAGTTGAATCTCATTTTTTGTTTGTTTTATTTTGCTTTTACTCTCTCTCTCTCTCTCTAGGTTTCTCTTCTCAGCTGTGCTGTGAGAGAGTGTGAGAGAGTGAGACCGCGGGGAGCCCTGGATTTTTTATTTTTTATTTTTTGGTTTAGAAAGAAAGAAAGAAAGAAAGAGGTAGAACGTAGAAGAAAGAGAATGAGTTTGCAGGAAACGACGCCGTTGCTATTTCAACAGACAAATTAATTTTGGAAAAACCGGGAATAAAACTTTTAGAAGACCTTGCAAAAATGGACTCGGATCGGATATTCCACCCAACTCCGAAGGAAAACCATGGAGAATTTTTTTTTTTTTTTTTTTTTTCCTTCTTATTTATGTTGCAAAAAAGACAAAGACAATATTATCGAGGTTAATGTTTATTTTTGTTATTACTATTTTGCATGTGAACAAAAATATGAAGTTAAATAATGTTGACCTGACCCTTAAGAGACTAGGTGATAGATTTTGCAACATGTTAGAATAAACTCATTATAGGATCTAAACTTGACTTGACCTAAAGCCAATCGGATCAGGCTTGGTCCAGTGTCTAGTAGCTTTGAACCTATTGAGATAGTGACACGTGTTTACTTTTGGACATATGTTTAACATCTTATCGAGTCTAATGCATTGGACCTAGGGCCGGCTCAATAAATTTGGGGGCCCTAGGCAAAAGCTTTAAATGGGGTCTTTTATTATATTTAATTATAAATTCATATATATTTTTCAATTAAAATTTATTTTTCTTACTTTTTGAGAGCCAAAATTACTAATTAAATTTTTGCATTCAAGTTCTGCTAATATTTCATTTTCAATTGATAATATGGTTAATCTATTTAATTTTTCTTGTGACATAGTTGTTCTTAAGTAGGATTTTATTAATTTTAATTTTGAAAAACTCCTTTCTGAAAGCAATACATACATTTGAAAAAGATTCTAACCTCTTTATATAATTTAGTACTTTAATTAGAGAGTTTTCATTTATTTGCAAAATTTCTTTTAAAACTTTTAGTTCTGAAAATAAATCTAAACTATCAATATCGGAATAAGTTTCATGTGTGAGAAAACATTCAAGATTAAGACAATTGTTTTTTAAACTATACAATTTTTTTATAGGATATTATATAATATTATATAATATATTATTACTATTTGGCGGCCTCTTTATCAGCGGGGGCCTTAGGCCACCGCCTAAGTGGCTTATAGTTTCAGCCGGCCCTGACTGGACCTAAACTAAGTCTGAGCCAATCTACCCACCTCATTACCCCTCTCTCTCTCTCTCTCTCTCAATATATATATATATATATATATATATATATATATATATATATATATATATATATATATATATATAAACTTATTATTTAAGTTAATTGAAACTTATATAAAATCATTTTTGGTATACGAAAAATAAAAGTACATCATGAATAGGGAATAAAATTTACTGTGATAAAATAACTATACTATTACAAGTTTGGTTGTAAAATTTTAATAAAACCTCGTATTTATATATTTTATCTTTTTTTAAAACTTATATGTTTTATTTTTATAAATATATTTACACTTGTTGTAAAACCGCAATATATTAACATTTGAACATGTGTATATGATTTGACAATGAAAATAAAAGGTTTTGAATGACAAAAAAACATGTTGATGTTTTATTAATTTATGATTAAAGAGTTAGACATGAAGAACATGACAGTTTAAGGAGTAGATGTCTTTAGATAAATCACTATTATGATGGAAAATGAACAAAATTCGATTCCGTGATTGTAATTTGTATGAGGAACGGAGGTGACTATTTATGCAAACCAAACATGTATTAAATAAATCAAAGTGCCAAGCTACTATAGCCAAAAGTGCCAAGTAAATATAGATCTTGGGCTCACATTTTGGTGGGTGTGAACCCAAAATTGGACTTCGTTCTTTGTATTGGGGTTTTATTTAAGAAAAGTGGAATAAAATAATATTTTTACGGATATTTTTACAATAAATTATAGGTGGTAAATTATTGGTTTTATTTTGAATTCACTAATGAAATTAATTTTTTGTCATTTACTAATAATCTGTCACTTAAAATTTGTTGTGAAAATATTGTGAACATAATATTTTTATTTATTTGAAATTTATTTAATTGCTAAAAAAATAGGTAAAAAAGAAGTAAAAATCAACAACAATAAGTCGAATAATAGTGGGTTTCAGTTAACTTAATTAATAAAGTCTCTGATGATTGAATAAGAGATCTGAGGCTCAATTTTCGCTTAAACCAAAAAATTATTTGATATATTAGTCTGATAATAAAGAACTATCATCAAAAGTAAATTCTCTTAATAAAAAAAAAAAAAAAATCAACTACAATTAAAAAAAAAAAAAAGGGGAAAATGATTTGGGCTTCGAGCTGAGGTTACAAGCCCAAAGTTGAAACTTGAGAAAGACTAGTCGGTCTACTACTTCAGTCTTCAACAAGCACATTTTAAGTGAGCTTCGGAGCTCAGGTTCTTGCAAGCCCAAAGTTCAAGTTCCATCACTTCAACACAGCTGTTCACGTTCTCAGCTTCTTCAACCTCCGCAGCCATTTCGAAGCTCAACAAGTATGGGATTTGGAGCTCTAAGAACCTTAATTCGACCCCTATCAAGAACCCTAATATCCCGCACCTCCACTTCGATTTGCTCCACTACGACGCCGTTTCCTTCCATTTCCACTTTCTCACCCCTAAATTCGGAGCTCCGATTCGCTTTCGGTGGCCAAGCCCCATGGTTTCCGATCCACAACCATTTCCACAGCTTGACCGACACTCGGTTCCCGAAGAGACGGCCCAGCCAAAAGTCTCGTCGCAAAAGAGCCACCATGAAAACCCCAGGTTTATACTCACTCACTTTACCTAGTGTGGCTTTTGATCAAAATTCCATGTAAATGCTTTAGATTGTGAAATTAGGGTTTTGGAAATGAGAAGAATTGGTTTTGTTTGCAGGGCCGTATGCTTGGGTTAAGTACACACCAGGCGAACCGATACTTCCAAATAATCCCAATGAAGGCAGCGTGAAGAGAAGGAATGAGAAAAAGCGCATGAGGCTGCGCCGTGAATTTATATTGGTGCGTTGATTTGCGAAAAAAAAACTCATTGAAAAGTTTCTTTATCTTATATGTTTTGGTGGAACTTCATTTGATGTATCATCTAGGATATGTTTCAATTGCTAAGTGATGTGTTGAGCTAAACTGAATCAATAAGTTAAAAATTTGAATAATTCTAGTAGTACACCTAATTTCACAACATGCTAACTCGTGCGACTGTGAGTGGCGGACACTTTCTGCCCCCACCATTGATTAGATGGGCCCATTAGTTTTCCTCAACCACTAACAATTGTATAGGTCAACAAATTGTGAAATTGGGTGCGAGGATGAGTGTGTTCGTAGGAGGACTGCAAATTTGTAACGATTGTTTTTTTCACAATGGTTGAGGTGGCATGTTTCGATTGGTGCTAATAAAGTGATGTCCATGGTGGGCTCGTGTGAAGGGATGTTCCCCTAATCACAACTTTGTGAAAATTGTTGCTTTTGATTGGAGAAAATGATATGGAAACTTTGTTGTGCTTTAATATACTAGTATATTGATGTAATTTGCCAATATTCATTATGAAAGTAAAGTTTGAGATGAATTTTCATTGCCTGAGGATTAACAAACTTTTGAATGAGATAATGGACCGTAAGCTTGAAAACAGAACTATGAATGTTGCAATGATGATGTGGTATTTTCAATTCATTGCTCTGTTCCTTGTTATTCATGTTGCTGCAATAGCAAAGCTTGAAATGTGTTATTTTATAATCTATGCATGTCAAAAATCATATGGTAATACCTATAAAAAAAAAAAGAACTCAAAAGATAAATCATCAGTGCTTACGTCATGGAGACAGTGTACCATCATGGAACCTGTTTGACCATTATTCATTATTGTGTGGAGTTGGGCATAGGCCAATGTCTCACACATCTACTAAATGTGGACTTCCAAATCTTTGTGAACACTTAGTTTCTCTCACTTAACTCTTCCCTATATCTCTCACTTAACTCTTCCCTATTAAAAAGATAAAGATAAAAGAATGCTAGGTGGAGGGTGAGGTTTTGGGTTCAAGACCCACAGAGTTTGTGCGTAACTTACCACTAAAAAAAAAGTGAAACTATATGTTATCCTAACTAAGATATAATTACTAATGGCAAAGTGTGCAGGACCTCTGTCTATAGCAAGCTCTCTCACTACAAGGTACTTCTGTGTAGGTTTGTAAGTGTGACCTCTGGCTGAGCTTTATCCATTTGATACTAGATTGGCAGTCATGTTTACAGGTTTAGTGTTATCATTTCTTGAGCTATATAATATTACGGATAGTATAGCTTGATCCACATCAAAAGGAACAATGTTAAATAACCTACTTGAAACAACTTCCTCCAATCTATCTTCTGACACCAGGAATGAAAGCATGCTTGAAAGTTCGAAAGAAAGGCTGAGGAGATCAAAGCCATTGAAAGGAATTAGATGTAGGTGCGATGATTTACTTTATGGGCGAGGTCTCTGATTCATTTTCTTAACATATTAGATCTAGAATGCTATTTAAAAAAATACTTATCAAAATAAAAAAAATAAATGCTATTTTTAAATAATAATAAAAAGGTCCCAATATGAGGAGGCAGGGGAGATTTGAATGAGTGATTTCTGCTTTATAATGTGTGATCCCCAGTTGATTGTGCTATTCCTTAGGGTTGCTATAAAAAAGGACATTGTCTGTGTTTTTAAAATTAATTTCAGTTGTTCCTAGATTTGTGTTTTGAAGTATATCCCTGGAATATGTGTACACTCATTAAGCGCTTTCATCCTGCTATATGTATTACAAAATGAAAGATATCAGAATTCTTGTAATTTAGTTCCTTGAAAATGTGTGATGGTAGAGTAATTTTGGAAGGGTGAAAAGTGGTTTTGAATGAACCCTTATAATGTGTCAATCTTCCACTTGCAACTTACCCTATATCGCACATTACTGTTGGGCCTTTAATCTGCTGGAGACACTTATATGTCCTCTTTATTGCATATATATTTTTTTTATGGAAGTCTTATTTAAACCTTGAATTTTTTCCCCCAGCCAACTTGCATAAGTCTACTGAATAGAAAGGCTTATGTCTTGATGTCAGATATAAATTACTTACCTTGTATATTTGATTGTTTTCTTGAATGTGCTCTGCATTTTGGGCATGTGCAGGCAGAAAAGAAGAAACGAAAGGCTCAGTTGCAAGAGGCTACAAGGAAGAAGAACATTAAGATGGTAGAGCGCAAAATGGCCGCTGTGGCAAGGGAAAGAGCTTGGGCTCAAAGACTGGCAGAGCTGCAGCAGCTTGAGGAGGAGGAGAAGAAAAAATCCATGGCTTAAGATGCATTCTTGCTCTTACATCATCTTTTATTTCTCGGAAAATAGCTAACAGCTAGGGAGGGAAGCGGAGTTTTCTCACTCTGATGGGTGGCGCCTGGCATTAGATCAAATCTCATGTGGTTTTTGAAATTTACTCAACCGCCCCCACCCCCCCCCCCCCCCCCCCCCCCCAACTTTTTTTAATACCGTAGAAGAATCTTTGTCCCAATAAACCACGTACCCTTGTTGAGTTAAATCTCAAACTTCCTTTCTGAGTGAGATGAGAAATGTTACTAAACTACAATAGATTGTGTCTGATGACCTACACCTACAAAACCCAAGTAGGTGTCCAGGCTAGGGTGGGTTTTATTATTTAAATTTTTTTTTTTATGGAAGATCTCTTTCTATTTTTCCTTTTCTTCTTTGTAGGAAGATCATTTCCTAAACAATTTCCTAGTGTTATTGTGTCTTTTCCCTTCCCTTTATTTTTTGGTTGTTTTTTGTTGACAAATCTAGGTAAAGATTATAAGCAAAATAATACAAAGCAGCTATTAAGCTGCAAAGCTCCCACATAAAACTCTGTTTTGCCGAATTCTTACAGCACAACAATTTTGCTCTTACATCCTTGATTATGGCTCGGAAAATAGCTTCTTTAGATTTTAGTATTTTACTTCTCACTTGCAGCATGGCATTTGTTTACAAACCATATGTAGTAAACTGTAGCCCAAGCCGCACCTTGCTTAAATGGAATGTAAATTGACTTTCCTTGAAGCTTATTGGTTCCCTAATTAACATCATCATCCCACTTTAGGTTATTAAACAGGGTCTTTCACAAAAAAAAAAAAAAAAGGATTATTAAACAGGTTTTAGCATTTGCAACCAAATTCAACTAGCAAACGAGCACTCAAAAAAAGGATGATTCCTATATTTAGAGTACTATGGAGATGGATTACTATGAACTGCCTGTCAATAGACTCAATACAGAATAGGCTCTCGAGTCTCCACTGGTGATAGGTTTATCAAATGAGACTGGGAGATTTTTGCGTATACTGCAGGAGTAGTACTGGAGTAGTACTAAGAAGAACTGGAAACCATGTTAATGAAATAATCCATCTAATTGTATTTCTAGTCTATTGTCTCGGTCAACTAACACCAACAGAAAAGCTATAGATAATCGGTATGCCAGAGAAAAAAAAAAAAAAACCATTTTAGTGAACTGATCATTGTAAAATTTTATGTAATTCCAGAGAGCCAAAGGTACATGTCAATCTCCTGACCAACAATAAAAGCAGTAATGCACCATTTGTACTTGCATTTAAATTTTTTTTTCATATGAAAGTTTGACCATGAGGATATATAACACCCCACCCCTATGTGGTGAACCACTCCTTAAAAAAAAAAAAAACAACCACTCCTATGTGAGTGGGGTGTTATATTATTTCTGTGATGTAAAATACCACCTCCACTCATGTTGATAATTGAATCAGAACAAGGCAATTAAAAACTCCATCATTTTTTTTTTTTTTTTTTGGAATTAGAACAAGGCAATTAAAAACTTTATCTCCAATCTAAATTCCACGAGTTAAATTTGAGTGGCACCACCAAGTTTAACTCAACCATGATTACAAAGGGTTGATTTGTGCATACCATGGCAAGAAGGTGACAAATACACAAACTCTATCCATTTGTGTGTATATGCTGAGCATACGAACACGCACACACATGTATGTTAACTGTATTTAGTATATTCAGTTGTGATAGTTTGTTCTTTTCTTGTGGTGTTATTTCTCTCTCCATTTGTGTGTATGTACTATGCATACGAATGTGCACACACATGTATGTTAATTGTATTCATATATTCAGTTATGATAGTTCGTTCTTTTTTTTAGTGTTCTCTCTTTCTCTCTCTCTCTCCATATAATATAAATGTGCACACGTGCATGCGTGCACACATACACAGAGGCACAAGTTATGAGGATAAAAAATGATGGAAGTAGTGAATAATTTAAATAGGTAATACCCAGGAAGCATATGCAAAATATAAATGATAGGGTTTATTATCAAAGATGGTAGAGATGAGTCTAGCTTCACTTTCAACCTAAGCCTCCATTGTGTTTCAACTTTGAAACAGATGCCTATGCTTGCTCAAATCGGGTGCATTTAGAATATTTAGCATATGACTACGATGGTTATACCTTCTATAATGATCCGAGAAAGAGGTCAACTGTATTTGCACTTTATACCTTAAAAGGACAAGGGCTAGTCAAGTTAAAATTTAGACTTTAATTGTTAATTATATATCCAAGATTCACTTAATAAACACCCAACAAGATACTCAACACATACTCGTACAATACACAAATATACAATTCAAATCAATCAAATCCACACCTTTCATTTTAGGGGGATCACACAAAAGCGGTGAACTTACCTACTCTTTAACTATTCTCATTTCACACAAGAAGATGGTTTGAAAGAAAGATGGCAATACTTCTATTGCACAGTTCTTGAAAGAAGCCTTTGGCTACTTCCTTGATCCATTCACCTTTTTATATACAAATATCGCCTGTACAACTCCAAAGGAGAGGAGACAAACAAAACTTAGGCATACGCCGAAATCATAGCCTGAGCTCTAGTCTCTAAAGTGAATTCTAAACCTTTGAAACAGTATTTTACTTCTTTCTAGCCAACCGTTAGTTTCCACTTCGATCTCTAGGAAACTGATTTTCTTCGATAAAACCTGTAAACAAAGATAGGCGTGGCTTTTGTTAATTAGTAAATGTTGGAGAATTCAATAGAATAATGAGTGCAAGCACATGGGTAATGACCAAAATTTAGTTTAGAAAGCATATAAAACCACCATTGAACAATTTTAAAAAACATTTACCTGAAATCTGACGAGTTTGAATCTGACTTTATATACAAAAGAAAAAATTAATTTTCTTTCATTGTACATATTGTTCTTGTAAAATCTTTTGATACCTAGGAAACCCATTCTTGCAAGCTGAGACCTGCGCACATGCCATAACATGTTATTAATTATTATTATAACTTGCTTTTTTGTGCTCAAATAACATGTTACTATATAACTTAGTACTTTCGTGGGAACTTTTTTTCATTTTATTATTATGGTCCAATTAGTTATTTGACTAATCTGCAAAATGATGCATACTTATTTGGGAAATTGGACTAATGGTCGGCTGTGCAAAATACAAATACATGATGAACAAATGGCACACGTTTGAATCCAGTAACTTAGGGTTGACAAATTTATTGGACTTTATTACTTATCAATAAATTACAAAGAAAAAAAGATACTGCTTCTAAGTGTTCATTTGAAAAAAGTTTATTTTCATTAACATACTTTAAAAAAAAAAGTAAGACCAAAAAAAAAAAAAAAACACACATGTAGGTGTATTTAGCATTAGCTTAAAAAGTCAGTTTTTTTAACTATTTAACTTATTTTTACTACTATTTAGCTTATTTTTGCTATCATTCAGCTTATTTACTATTATTTATGGATCTTATTATGCCTTTTGATACTATTCATTAGTCTCACTGTACTAAATAGTAAACAGACTTGTATTAAAAAAAAAAATGTAAACTAAAAAAAAAATACACACACGATGAAAAAAAAATTGCTCCAAACAAATTGTAATTAGAATAAAATTATTTTCACATATACCAAGGTCGTTCTACCATACATCAAGCCCAATGTGATGATTGAAGAAATGATATTATTGGTAAAGATTCTCATAAATAATTTAGGTAAGTTCAAGTTCAACCATGAAATTCCATATATATATTTTTTTAAACGGCGTAGTTTCAACTTTCAAATGAAAGATAGGTCAAAGACTCAAAATAGATGTACATGATGACCATCGCGAAGGGCGGCTACCCAAGAAAGTGGTCAGGAGTTAGGTTTCCCTGAACAGTTGAGAGTTTTGAGCATTGACAATGCGACTGGACAGAAAAGTCAATGACATGAATATCACTTCATCTATTTTTCAACGACAGTGCTTATTTTTCTCTACTGTAAATTCCAATTATTTTTCTATATTAAATGAACAAGTTTTTACATTTGACACTTCTCATATATAATATCATTTGTCAATTGTGTTTATTACGAAATTAAATATTCTTGTCATTTATAAACTTTTCAAAGCTGTCTGCAGAGGCACTCAGAAAACGTGATAATCACTATAATTTTAAGGAAATACAAAAGAAAAAAAAAACGTGATAATCAAGCACATCAACAACTGGAGAAAATCAAATAAATCAATTCTGAATATGTGATATAGAAGGAGAGAATACCAAAAAGATATATATATATATATTTTTTGGGAGATAAGTACCAAAAAGATTGGAAACATAAAAGTTGAGCACATATAGGGGAAAAGGGGATCAAGTAAATATTCAATGAAACAAAATCGAGCAAATCAAGGAAAAGATAGCAGAGGAAAAAAACAAGGAAATGATCTTATAACAAAGATATCAACAATTTCAATGAATTAGCTACCACGAAAATTCCAAAGAATTATAATTTGAACGGTTCAAAAACTTAGGCGTATAAGATCTTCTTGAATTCACATCATTATCTTGACCTTCCAGAAGAATAAAAATTCAACTCATCTAATAAATGACTAAAATGAAATTTCCTTAAGTCATTATTCATTGTGCAACTGTGGGACCAGCCAACTCACCATCCACATCACCCAAATAAAAAACCGAACAAAAACTCGAAACCTTAGGCTCCGTTTGATATGCGTGTTTAAAAACTGAAAATTGTTGTTTGAAAACATTTGTGGAAATACGTGTGGGTGAAAAAGTGTGTAGAAATACGAAAAATGCTGTTTAAAAACCGAAAATTGTTGTTTAAAAACACAAACCAAACACCCCCTTAATGACGCATTCACCAGTATATGGCGTCCTCATCACATTTCTAGCCTCTATTTATGGCAAATTATTATCAATAAGAAACAATATTTTTCACAGATACTATTTGCCTGGTGTGATTGATAATAAATAATTAATAGTGTTAGTAGTGGATTGAGGTAAAACCTAAAAATGATATTAGTAATTAATTATGAAAAAAAAATGGTGAAAAATATTGTGTCCTAGATATGATTCTATTATTATTCTAAAAAAAGTAGTCTTGTAGAGAAAGAGAAATGTGCCTTGCTATCAAAGAAAGAGAGAGAGAGAGAGAGAGGACTTACAGCTTCAATATCAATTTTGTAAACCAAAAGCTTCCGTCTCTCTCTGCAACTTGTTCTATATGCCACAACAATATGCCCAACAGCAAGAGCCAGAGAGCATATGAACAAAGCTATTTCCGTGGCCCTAACATAGCCACCTCTAACTTTGCCAGCAAACACAACTGAAGCTTTCAACGAAACAAACATTAAAGACAAAAGTGAACACATCGTTGTAATCCACAAATATGGCCCTCGTGAAAGCCTTGGCCCATCGCACAAGCTATAAACACCTACAAACACATAGATAAAAACAACATAAATCTAAATTCTAAACTGTAATTAAGCATGTTGTTTTGGTTTAGAAAGCCAAAAGGGTACAAAAATATCAAACACTTACATATTATGATGGCCGACCTTAGAATGGAAATGAGGGGTATATCTATGAGAGAGTACCGAAAGTCATAGTTTTGGAGGTGGGAAGAGAGAGTTTGTAGAGAAAGAGAAGATGGAGAAAGAGAAGCAGAGAGAAGCGCAGAAGGAAGAAGTGTATCCGCTATAACCAAAAGAACCGGCGCTGAGAAAAGCAGCAGAGAAATCAGCATGGTGATCAAGAAAAACAAAGTCTTCACAGCCCTCAAAAGCCTCTTTGATTTCTCATCCTTTGAAAAACCCATGTCTTTCTAATTGTTCGTTTTCTATGGGGACTCTTTGGCTATGTTTTCGGAGGATTGAATTTGAGGGTTATATATATATATATATGCACAAGGTATTAAATTAAAGATATAGTGAACTATAATAGGGAAAAGTCTTTAAGAAGGTACCCCAACTAGAAGGGGCTTAAAAAGAGGAAGGAACCATATGGGTAAGTTTTTGGACGCTTAAAGGCTTAATAGAGAAGTTTTGTAAGGCGTGGAAGGTGCAGGCTAAGGTGCAATGTTTTGACTAGACTTGTCTACTTCAGAGGGATGACAAAGACTTTGGAACTTTAACGCGCTGAATTCATTGGTCAAATGGTGGCATCTCTCTTCCTCTTTATCATAGAGAAACCGAAAATACCTGAATAGCATTAAACGACACCACTAAACCTTTTAATAAATGGGTTATGTTGGTGTTCAATATATGAAATTTGTTTGACCTATTTAATTAAATGATATTTTATCAATATACTATTCAAACCTTAAGTATATAAACTTATTAGTTGTTGTGGTTTATTTTTTTGACATATTGTGATTGCTTATTTATGATATTGAGATGTGCTTTAGTTTTGAATGATTATTTATGATGCAGTTATTCGTTAGTTCTGAATTTTATATTAAAAATATTTATTTGCTTGTTTTTTCATAAATTTTTTTTCTTCATTTTGATAAAATTTGATAAATAGGTTGACATGACTGACCTGTTTAATAAATGAGTTGTGTTAGGGTTAAGAAATTTTGACCCATTTAATAAAAATATCAGGTTAGTGTTGGCCCATATAGTCGAATGCTCATTAGTTGACATGACACAAACCCAATACGTGAACACGAATTTCCATCCCTAAGATATACTAACATTTTTCATAACTAATAATATAGTTTTCTGTAAATGATATATTTTTCATAGTTAAGAGTTATATTGTTCTAATCACAATTAATCGAGCATTTACATCTGAATTTTTTTTATAAAAAAATACTTATTTTACACTTTAAAAACTTATTTTATGTATTTTACCAACTCATTTAACAATATACCTAACTTCCAATTTTTTTTATTTTTACATACAACATGATAAAATAATAGAAAGAAAGAGAAGGTGGAGAGAGAGAATGAGGGAGTCCAAAAGTAGAGAGGA
This sequence comes from Quercus wislizeni, assembly GCA_023055345.1. Classification (NCBI taxonomy): domain Eukaryota; kingdom Viridiplantae; phylum Streptophyta; class Magnoliopsida; order Fagales; family Fagaceae; genus Quercus; species Quercus wislizeni. The sequence goes on along the minus strand of JALGQJ010000006.1, from coordinate 2,678,836 downwards.
GAAAGAAGAAGTGTGAATAAAGATGAATATAAAATAAATACAATCATGCTACGGTAGTTGCTATAAATACAAACTTTTACTTTCACAATTGTTAAAAAAATTTAGCAATACACATAAAGCTCAATTTGAGTGCGTGTTGTTAAAATAGCCATTTGAAGTCTTACACCCCAATGCTAATGCTCAATTTAACAAACTTTAAAAGTTGTCTCCTTCCTAATATTATTGATATAAATATGATTAACGTTTATATGCGTGCCCATCAAAGCATTTAGAGACAAATTTTGGTTCTTTGTTTAATATGTATTAGCATGTGACTACGGTGCAGCTGATTCAAAGAACTGCAGGAATTGGCTGTTTATTAGATGAATCTTATAAAAATGGGCTTGATGATTATTGATTAATTTATCAATTTTCCTATCCAATCAAAGAAAATTATATATAAAATAAGTTTTAACTAACCCTTTAGTGTTAGTTATTTAAATATTAATTCTCTTCAATCAACGGGTATGGTGGAACCGATGGATTGGGATCATGTGATCACATGCAACATTTTGTCTTTCTGAATCATTCATATTTTATTTTTCTCTGTTGCTAACTTTTTTCTTATGGGTTAAGTTTTAAACAACTGCACAAGGGAGTATTTGTTAGGGTTCAGATTCTTTGGTGGGTGACATTCTAAATACCTAATTCAGTTTGATCAACTGTTAATGCCTTTATCGATTGGTGTTGAGAGATTCCTTCGTATAATATTCGTGAAGTATTATTGCTAGCAACAGTTAGAAGCTGCCAAGGGGGACGAAATCAACTCAGCAAGCAAACCAGAAAGCTCAGTTGAATTGGATTTGAGCAGTGGAAGGGTAATGATGCTCCTATATAAAGTATATCACAATTTTAACTTTATAATGGTCATCCAATAAATAAATAAATAAAACTTTATTATGGTCAGGATTTAGGAGTCTTTGCGTGGGACGAGAGAACTTAACTAATACTATTCTTTTTTTTTTTTAAATGTTCCAACAAAAACACCCACGATGTATTCATGATGGTTCCTCTTTTTCAAATAATGAATAAAAGTCAAGTCTTCTCATCCAAAAAAAAAAAAAACACCCACGATTCAAATTCGTTCTTCTCCAATAATTGAATTATCGCTAAAAAGAAGCTTGTGTCTAGGTGTTTCTAGAAAACTTGATAACTAGTAGTATACAAAATAAAATAAATAAATAAACTCCAAAAATAACAATATATGGACTAACAATATATAAATCATTTCAAATGAGATGAAAAATCGAAGGCTAATTTTCAATTCCACAAAGTATATAATTGAGCATATTTTGATTTCTGACCATTTTCAAGACATTTTAAATTTGTCTTTTAATTTGAACATTTCGTGGACCAATCATTTAAATTTATAACATTTTTTTCCCTCTTTATTTCTGACAAGTGAAATAAAAAAAAAATTATAATTAGGAAGTAAACTATAGTTGGATAGTAGCAAGTTTAAGCCGTATATGGGGCATAAAATGGGAACACTGTTAATAGGTCAAAGGATTTCAACTCAACATAGGGCCTATTATATATTATGGAATAGAGATATCATTTGACCACAACAGCCTAGAATACATTATATGTTTTTTTTGGACTTGTTTAAGAGTCTGTTTGGTTAGAGGAGTGGAAAAATGGGAGTATAAAAAATTAATGAGAGAGTGAAAAAGTAGGAGGATAGAAAATATTTAGTTTTCCCTTGTATGTATTTGGTTGGAGGGGTGAAAAAGTGGAAGTATTGAAAACTCTTTTGTTTAGTTGAAGAGAAAAGTGAGAGAATAGAAAATGTAGTTTATATAAATTGACTCTTATCCTCTTGTTATATAATAGGTAAGAAATAGATTTATTTATACTCATTAATTAATATAAAAATGAATACATCATAAATATAAATTTATATTATTTTTCTTTGTTATTATATATAATATAATCTTTCCTCAAAAAAAAAAAAAATCTAATATGAAAAATTTTTTTTGCTAGGAGGAAAAAAAACAAAATCTGGACAACAAAAACGTAGGCAAAGCAAGTACTATTCAACAAAATTTGTGAAGAGTCTAGAACGAAGAAGCTGAAGATTGAAGATTGAAGATTGATGAGAGTTATTGGGTTAGGTGGAGGTAGATGAGAGCAAAAAGGTTGGGGCAGATTTGTATTTTACACAAAACAAGCATTTTCACCCTTTTTTTTTTTTGTTTTTTTTTCTCTCCAGTTTGGAGAGAAGTTTTGCGTGGATTTAGGTGAAAAATGTCTTGGTCCCACTTAAAAATTTTATTTTTTCTCATTTCAATCAAACAATACACAAACTTATTTTCTTTTCAAAATTTTTCATTTATCTTATTTCACCACCAAACAAATACATTTAAGGACTTTGGGACAACAAATTTTTTTTTTCTTTTCTTTTTTTGATTTGATGGAAGAGACCAAACTTAATTTTGTATATAAGACAAAAGGTCAGACTAGAAGACTTACAAATTAGCATCTAGAATCTGGATTCTAGAAATCTTTTAGCCTAGAAGGCAAGAAATTACCCAATTTATTACCATATTTATAGAATTTTGCCTTTTTTTTTTTCCCTTCCTTCAAGTATTTTTTTTTTAGGGAATCCTTCCTACATCTAAACAGCGGTTTTTGTGGTACTCCAGCACTTTGACATTTTTTTTTTTTTTTTGGTTTGGTTTCTCAGTTCAAACTTCAAAGAAATATTAGATTAATGGTCATGCTAACGAGTGTCATTAGGACGGGAAATTATTGTGTACTCTCGGAGTACCATAAATATGTACTTCTTTCTCTCACATAAATGGTAGATCCCACTAATTAAATTCATAGTAAGACCCACCATTCATGTGAGAGGGAGGAGTACGCATTTATGGTACTCCAGAAGTACCTAATAATTTTCCCCTTAGGACATTGGTTAGTAATTTATTTTAAGAAGGTTTTGACACCACTTTTATAGGAAATAGAAAAAACTATTAAAACATTAATTGATTTTTTTTTTCTTTTCCCATAAAAAATTTCTTTAAATGAATTGTTAAGCATTGTCTTAAGGGCATCCGTTATGTCATGCTTTTAACATTTTTTTTAGAATATTCATGTGTAAGTACAAAATAGTGTGATTAATTAAATAATCAAATTTCATATAAGATAATAATGATAAAAAAAATTTGTTAATATAATTTCATTTGAGATTGAAATCCTGTGTAATTGCAATATGCAATTGCATCATGCAATTAATCTCATTTCCTTCACAAAAAGTTTTACATTCTTAACTTTTTACTCCTTTTTAATGTTTTTTTATTTAGTGGTTGAAATTAAAAATTGCTTTTTTCAACTCTCAATCTCAATTTTTCTCTCACATAAATGGTAGGTCCCACTAATTAAATTCATAGTAAGACCCACCATTCATGTGAGAGGGAGGAGTACGCATTTATGGTACTCCAGAAGTACCTAATAATTTTCCCCTTAGGACATTGGTTAGTAATTTATTTTAAGAAGGTTTTGACACCACTTTTAGTAAGACCCACCATTCATGTGAGAGGGAGGAGTACGCATTTATGGTACTCCAGAAGTACCTAATAATTTTCCCCTTAGGACATTGGTTAGTAATTTATTTTAAGAAGGTTTTGACACCACTTTTATAGGAAATAGAAAAAACTATTAAAACATTAATTGATTTTTTTTTTCTTTTCCCAAAAAAAATTTCTTTAAATGGATTGTTAAGCATTGCCTTAAGGGCATCCGTTATGTCATGCTTTTAACATTTTTTTTAGAATATTCATGTGTAAGTACAAAATAGTGTGATTAATTAAATAATCAAATTTCATATAAGATAATAATGATAAAAAAAATTTGTTAATGTAATTTCATTTGAGATTGAAATCCGGTGTAATTGCAATATGCAATTGCATCATGCAATTAATCTCATTTCCTTCACAAAAAGTTTTAGATTCTTAACTTTTTACTCCTTTTTAATGTTTTTTTATTTAGTGGTTGAAATTAAAAATTGCTTTTTTCAACTCTCAATCTCAATCATTCATTGCAATTGTATCAGGTGCATTATTATTAATATTATATATTTTTTCCAAAAAATAATAACATTGTACTGAACCCTCTTTGAAGTATAAAGTGCTAATATTATGTATATATGAAAATTTCAAATTAAAGAAATGGATGAATATTAATATAATTTCTAGGTTCTAGATGGGAGAAAACCAAACACTCTTACGTAATTGCTTAGTTGAAAAATAAAGCCACCTTTTTGCTTAGCGAAATTGGACATCAGCGTTGATACTTTTATTTGGTTTATAGTCAAACCCAAAACCAAAACCAAAACCAAAAGGGTGTTTAATTGAATTCATATCTTGGTTTGGTGTTTTCTAGTGGAAATTTTTAAGCTTCTTGGCGAAGTAGACTGGTAAACCAACATATGGCCCGTGTTCGTGTGTGTATGATTGGAGCCGCCTTTGGTCATCAAAATGTCAAATGACACGTTAACTGTGGTGGCTATTCCTTTAGCAGACATCATCCATGCCGTCTTAGGCCTGCATGCGGGGTCACCTGATCTCTCAAGTCTCAACTTTTTGGTAAAGCTTTTTTTGGTCGAATTATAATGGTTCGTTTGATTTGAGTAGAGTAAAATAGAATATAGTTGGTTCAAAATAGATTTTGAGAGCAAATCTACTCTATTCTATCCCGCTCCTTCCGCCTCAATCCAAACAGGTCATAAATTTAGATTCGAGGTTAAGCTTCTTTTGGTCGAATTATAAATTTGGATTTGAATCTTGTATACACAGGAAAAAAATCAATTGATATATATTAACCTAATGGTATGAGAAATTATGAAATGGATACTATAGATTCAAATACTATCGTAAATAACAAAAATGTGAAATTAAAAAAAAAAAAAAAAACAATGTACATAATACTAATACCTAAATCTTACAAACTAATACATAATTAATCCACAATCCAAACTCATGCAAGATATCACTCCACCATTCTAACCCCACCTAATTAATTGTATCACTTGATGCATGGCATCTCCATCTTTGAAGTTCTTTAAATTATGAATAAAAGAAGTGCAGTCATAAAAGCATAAAAGAGTAATTTCTTTACTCTCTCTCTCTCTCTCTCTCTTTCTCTCCTTATTTCTTGCTGAGTGAAAATCGATTTAAATACGTACAATGTGACAAACAGGACTTTTGCCTTGTTTACAATATATAATGATTTAGTGTTGAGTCATGAGTGATATGGATTGGGTGGAGTTTGGTTTGGTTTTGAGTCTTTTGACTAGGATTGAAATGCTTTACCAAAAGCCTCCTTTTGAACTCAGATTTTGTGCCGAACCTGGTTAGCATAAAAGCTTTACAAATTAGCATGTGTGGCAACGTAACATAAATTCAGAATACAACTTTCTTTCACTTTTTTAATAATATTTAGATTACAAACCAACCCCCAACCCCTCTTTTTTCTTGGCGGATTAGAAAATTATGATTAGTTGTGACTTATGAATTCAATTTGGAGACCACCTGCAAGATTTATTTGTTTGTCACAATATACAAAATTATCTACCAAAATTAAATACAAAATTTATTTTGGGGAAGGACAAGTACAACCAATTATAGAGCAGGTCTTTCAATGCAACAAGTCATGTGGCAGTTTCCAAATGAACCCAAAACAATACGGTGGAGACTATATATTTAGCCCATCCCCCACGAGCTAGGAGAATTGAATATTTAAGCTGTCCAAGTGGCATTTGGCCTCCTATCAAAAAAGGGGGAAAAAAAAGAATAAAAAAAAAGTGGCATTTGGCCACGTAAACATTAAATTATGTTTTAAAAACAGCAATAAATTAAAAGTAAAAAACGAAGGGAAGAACTTGTGTCCAATGTCTAGTTGTATTGAACACGTTAGGATGCAAACACGTGTCCAATTTTAGAAACGTATTCGCATCCTAACATGTCCTGTAGACTTTGAATACAAACCGTGCCGAATGGGTACATTTCTTCATTATCTCGAAAATGAACCCCCCCCCCCCCCCCCCCCCCCCCTTGCGTATTAACAAAGAGAAAGGAAAGGAAAGGATGGCCTTGCATAAAAGGTACAATTACAAACGCGTACACCATACATACGCGGAAACGATAGGGCATAAGAATAGGATTGGGTTTGGCTTTCTAGAAAGCAGTAGGGAGGTGGCATATAACACACATTTTAGTTTTTTTAATGAAAAAGCATATGTCATACGTAAGTCTTTTCAGCATGGATATGATCAATTGAATATGATACATTATGGACAATCTATTAGATCATACTTTTTTCTTTTTCTTTTTAATACTTTTTTTTGAGAATCCTATTAGGTCACTCTTGAGTCTTGAGTCATGCAAGATGTGACCTCTTTTAACTCTTTTGCACAGGGATATTGTTCTTCTCTAGTATTCTTTTGATCTTTTCCCCTTTTTATCCATTGATTCTGTTATATGGAGTACATAACTATAGCCGAAAGTTGTAAGTGGGGCTAATTTATATCTTAATCCCTTTTAAAAGCTGCCTTGAACAGGTTTAGTTCACATTTAGAGTAGAAACTTGAATTTAAAAATAAATAAAGTAAAACAAGAGATAGAACTACGCGAAGTCTACAAGTCCTAGGTCAAATTCACAGAGAAAGGGAGTTAATTAGCAAATCACCCAAAAAAAAAAAAAGAAGAAGATTGGGTTGATAAAGAAAAATTAAATTAAGGGAAACAATAATATTTTAAAACACTAAAGTTTAGTGATTTACACACAACATATCTATTGGTAGTCTTAGCAATTTTAAATTTATAATCCAATTTAAATTTATATGAAATATAATCTTAGGGTGTGTTTGGATATCGCTTATTTTGCTGAAAATTGAAAACACTGTAACAAAATAATTTTTAAATATATGAATAGTACTGTAAGATTCATTTTTAATGAAAATTTTGTTGAAAAAAGAGGTTTGTGGGTCCCGTGAACAGTGCACGAGACCCACTAGAAAGCACTGAAATGCGTGAAACGCTAAAAAAAAGAAGTGTGAAACGCTGGATGCCAGATGTGGACGTGTATCCAAACGTACAATTAGTCGGATGTTTAACAATAAGAACTAAATTTAATTGATTTAAATGCAAGTCAAAACTAGTGTTTTAATTCAGAAGGAATTCTAAATGATTTAAGGGTTCGAAGTTTACACTAAATCAAAGAATTACATAGAACTAAGCACTTTTCTAAAAATAAGTAAATCAATTAAAAAAACAAAAGAACTTAAACATTAGAATCAAGAAAGTATTGTTAAGAATATACCAATAGAAGGTTAGGTTTCACCCATTACCTTAACAAGGCTTCTAGCAAGTCATTGCACTAAAGTAAACTCTAAAATTGAAAAGAAACATTAAAAAAACTTTTTTTCCTAAGATTGTCACCCCTTGAATTTTGACCTAAAAAGCCTTAAAATAGGCCAAAAAATCCTATTACAAGTAGAATTCCCATTTGGGAAAAAAGAAATCTTGATTTTAAGCTCCACTTAAAATTGAAAAGAAACATTAAAAAAACTTTTTTTTCCTAAGATTGTCACTAGGGGTGTTCACCAAACCGCATAAACCGCACAAACTGCAAAAACCATCCGCAAAATGACACAACCGCACCACACTACAAGTAATAGTGCACCGCACCGCACCACACCACATGGTGCAGTGCGGTTTGCGGTTTTATAATAAGAAAACCGCACCGCACCGCACCGCACCCTCTCTATATATTAATATATTTATTTATTTTTAATATTAAATATATTATTAATAGTTTAATAACCCTAGTTTTCAAAAAAAAAAAAGTTTAATAACCTTAGCAAGTGTTGACTAGAAAAGCCAACCCAAAGTAAAGATAAACTAACTCAATAATTTAAAACTTGACCCAAAAAAGGGGAAAAATTAGTTTTGGGCTGAGTAGGAAAAGCCCAAAATTTGAAAAATATACTGACTTCAAACCGCATCTTATACATAGTATCGCACATGTGATCACAAAAATGAGGTGTGGTGCGGTTATGGTTTTAGCTAAACTCTAAACCGCACCACATCGCACATGTGACCACAAAAACAAGGTGCAGTGCAGTTATAATTTTAGCTAAACTGCACCACAAAGTGCGGTACTAAAAATGGCCTAAAACCGCCCCGCGAACACCCCTAATTGTCACCCCTTGAATTTTGACCTAAAAAGCCTTAAAATAGGCCAAAAAATCCTATTACAAGTAGAATTCCCATTTGGGAAAAAAGAAATCATGATTTTAAGCTCCACTTAACTGATTTTTTTGGTTAGTTAAATCTTAGAATTTTTTTATTTATTTTTTATTTTTTTAATTTCTATCCCTTTGAGTTAACTTTTCAACCCAAATTGAATCAATGCATTCTAATATTGGAGCTAAAAGCTAAGCCCAAAATACTAAATCTTTCGCAGGCTGAAAACTTGATTTGAATTGGACTTAGATTTATTGCTTTATTTTATTTTATTTTTTTTATTCCTGATTTCGGATGAATTCAAATTTAATTGGGTTGACATTCTTTAACTTCATTATGACCCTCATAAAAATATAGTTCATTAGTCTTCTTCTTACACGTATATGCTCATGTCTTTCTTGATATGTCTACCCGAATCAATTTCACTAACCTACAAAAGATAGATTCATGCATTAAAATACATTTTAAGCACAAAATGAATTATTCAATATTATTCCAAAACCAATATAAAATACATAAATTAACACAAAATAAGTATAATAATATTTTTCAATAATAATATAAATATGCAAAATTAAACTATTATCAAGCTTTATGAGCAATAGCAAACTCTTTACTACACCCCTAGGATTGAAGGAACCTAATTTTGAGAGACTAATATGCAATCTGAGAATGATAGTGTAATGATTGTAAAGGGGCAGTGGATGAGTACATTGTTCCCTTTAAGGCTATCTCCTACTCAATGTTAGTCAAATGATTTAACTATAAGAATTCAAGAATTAATTTTCTTAGCAGTTTTATGAATTCGATTGATTTTATGCCAGACAAAATTAGTATTTTAACTCGCAAGCAATTATAAATGATTAAAGGGTTTGAAGTCTATGCTAAATCAAAGAATTATACAAAACTAATGTAAGAACTTAAACATTAGAATCATAAAATTATTGTTAAGAATATACCAATAGAAGGTTAGGTTTCACTGGTTACATCAACAAGACTTCTAGCAAGCCATTACACCAAGGTGAACTCTAAAAATTAAAAAGAAACTTCAAGAAAACCTTCTTCTTCTTCTTCTTCTTCTTTTTTTTTTTTTTTTTTTTTTTTTTTTTTTTTTTTTTTTTCTAGGGCTGCCACCCTTTAAATTTTGACCTAAAAAGCCTTAAAATAGGCCAAGAAATCCTATTACAAGTAAAATTCCCGTTTGGGAAAAAAATCTTGATTTTTAAGCTTCACTTAATTAAATTTTTTGGCTAATTAAATGTCAAAATTCAGATTTTTTATAAACAAAAATTTTATGTCCCTTTGAGTTAATTTTTCAACCTAACTTGAATCAATACAATTTGGTATCAGAGCTGAAAGTTATGCCGAAAATTCTAAATCTTCTACAAGCAAAAAACCTGATCTAGATTGGAGATAGATTTAGTGCAAATTTCTTTTGATACCTAGCTCCAGATTGACTCAAATTTAATTGGGCTGGCCTTCTTTAACTTCATCATGACATTAGACTTCTTCTTTACACAAATACGCTCATGTCTTTCTTGATAAGTCTTGATAGAATCAATTTCATTCTCTTACAAAAGACATATTCATGCATTAAAATATATTTTAAGTTCAAAATGAATTATTCAAAATTATTCCAAAACCAAATATAAAATGCTTAATTAACACAAAATAAATATGATAATACTTTTTAATAATATATAAATATGCAAAATTAAGTTATTATCAAACTTTATGGGAGATAGTATACTCTTTAGTAGATCACTAGGACTAAAGGGACTTAATTTTGAGAGATTAATAGGCCAATATGTGAATGATAGTGTAGTGATTGTAAAGGGGCAGTGGATGAGTAGATGGTCAAGGGATTCAGATGGGTGCTTGCTTAGAACAAAAGAGAGTTCCCTTTGAGGCCATCTCCTACTCAATGTTGTTTTGGTGGGGGAATGCATCCCGAACTTTCTGCCATATTAGAAGTTTGAGCCTCTCATGGATTTTAAGCTTGAATTATCACTAAAAAGAAGCTTGTGTCTACGTGTTTCTAGAAAACTTGATAACTAGTAGTATAAAAAACAAATAATAAAAAAACTCCAAAAATAACAATATATGGACTAGCAATAAATCATTTCAAATGACATGAAAAATCGAAGGCTAGTTCAATTCCACGTAGTGTATAATTGAGCATATTTTGATTTCTAACAATTTTCTGGATATTTTAAAATTGTCTTTTAATTTGAACATTTTGTGGACCAATCATTTAACATTTATAACATTTTTCCCTCTATATTTCTGACAGGTGAAATAAAAAAGATTTTATAAATCAGAAAGTAAAATATAGTTGGATAGTGGCAAATATAAGCCATATATGGGACATAAAATGGAACACTGTTAACAGTTCAGAGGATTTCAACTCGACATAGGGCCTTTTATATATTATGGAATAGAGATATCATTTGACTAGAATGGCCTAGAATATATTATACATATATATATATATACATTTATTTTTTGGGGGGACTTCTTTAAGTACTTTGGGACCATAGTTATTAAACCGGGATTGAATGTTGACCTGGTATATGAGCTGGGTCACTGGTTCAACCAGTGGGTCATTGGTCAAACCGTAGGATCAAATAAAAAAATTTTAAAAATTAAATATATATAAAATTAAGTTTGAGAAATCATAACCTGAATATGTAAAAAGAAAAAATAAATAAAAAAGGCATATGCCTAAATTAAACTCTCTATTATAATTAAAAATGAATGTTTTATAAGCAATGACATTAGAAATTATATAAAAATCACAAGGAAAATAAACGAACGTCATAAGATTGTATCAAAGTCTTTACTAAATAAAATTTTGTTACATGTTTTAAAATTATGTATATTAAATAAATAAAAAGGAAAATTTCAAACTCTTGTTTAAATTACCATATTATCACACATTTAAATAATGAAAGAGTTAATAAAGTGGACCTATTAATGTAATTTTTACAATTCACAAACCCGATCGGGTTAATAAAACCCACCCCGGTCACACAGGTTGCTTAAAATTTATCGGGTTACATTGGTTTTGACCAGCTCATATACTGTTCCGATCCAGTTGATCACCCAATTTGGTCTATGCGTTGGGTCACCAGGTCATCAGTCCAACTGGCCGAACCAAGCTAGGTTTAATATCATTGTTTGGGACAGCAACAACTTTTCTTTCTTTCTTTTTTTTTTTTTGAAAAAAAAAAAAAATTTATTTAACGGAAGAGACCAAACTTAATTTGGTACATAAGACAAAAGGTCAGACTAGAAGACAATACAGATTGGCATCTAGATTCTAGAATTCTTTATTAGCCTAGAAGGTAAGAACTTACCCAATTTACTACTATATTTATAGGATTTTGACCTTTTTTTTTCCCTTCAAGTAAAGAAAATATTTTCGAGAAAAAAAAAAGGATCAAGGAGATTATGATATATAAACTGCGGCTTTTGTGATATTCCTAGTTCAAAGAGATATTGGATTACCTATCCAAAAAAAAGAAGAAGAAAAAAGATATTGGATTAATTTTGTCACACTTTTAACATTTTTTAGAATATTCATGTGTAAGTATTAAATAGTGTGATTAATTAAATAATTAAATTTCACATAAGATAATAATGATAAAAAAAGTTGTTAATATAATTTTATTTAGGATTGAGATCTGGTGCAATTGCATATACCACGCAATTAACTCCATTTCCTTCACAAATTTTTTTGCATTCTTAACGTTTTAATCAATGATACACAAAATAGTCAGTGAGTTGATCGTCCACACACGCGTCGAATGAGGTACTTGAAGAACAAAGAAGACGAAGAACCTACATAGAGCATTAGTAGGGTGCTAGTCAAAGACCATTCGAAGGTTAAGTCAATGATAGAAGAATCTCTAATAACTTAAAAGTGTAAGAGCTAGGAAATTGCACATATCTAGGAGAAGAGGGGACTTGGTGTTTATATAGTGGTGTAGAGTTGACTGAAGATCCCATGAATGTAGGGTTTTTCCTTATAGGGAAGATATAGAGTTAATGTTCCAAGATTTTAAGGCCTTGCTTCCCATATTGGGAGAACACGAGATATGTAAAAGGATTTTTGGACATGTGTAGAGACTGCATTTTATACCTCTTACGACTCAGGTCCTTGTTCCCCAATCATGGTAAAATTCTAGAGCCCAAGGTTGGTTTAGGGTCCAATCAAATTATAAATTGACTTGAGTTTATGGAAAATATAATTCTTTTATGAATAACATAAAGCTGTTTTTGGAAAATAAAGGCCGCATAAACCTTAGGGCTGCGTACACATACAATCATATGCGTACACAGGTTTGATATATGTGTGTGCATATACGGGCCTGCGTACGCAGATAGGGTTCCAAAAGCTATGAAAGACAAGTTTTTATGCATTAAAGTTGAGGTTTGAAATGAATTTCACATCATCTGTGAGCCATTCCAAACCTCCATTTTTCAACTATATAAAGTCTTATATGGTATATTTCAAAGACACACAGAAAATCCTAAAGGAAGACCTAAGTTTCATTAGAAATAGTGAATTAAAGAGAGAGTTTTTAATTATATAAAACCTTACATGGTATATTTCAAGGACACACAGAAAATCCAAAGGGAAAACCTAAGATTCATTAGAAATAGTGAATCAAAGAGGGAGTTTTTCACAAAATATCCTTAAGTCAAATTTTTTTTTTTATTGGGACCTTTTTTGGTCTTGATTTTTGAGTTTTGAAGTTTACTAATCAATTTTATTTGGTTGTGAATAGATTTGATTGAGGAAAACGGTTAAAATCAAGCTAAAAAGCTTTTGTTTTTAAGGTATAAGTTTTAAACTTTCTTTTTTATTTTCTTGCTATTTCTTGTTTTAATCTTTTTGTTTCCTTTGTTTTTCTTGCTTATTCAAGTTATAATATGCTTGTTTAGTCTAGGTTTTCCTCGCTTTATTATTTCTTGCATGCTAGGTTTGTTAGTTTAAGTTTTTGCTCTGTTTTGTGTTCTTGTTTTCTAGGTTAGGGTTTTCCAGGGTGTGTCTGTATGCACATGCTTCCTGCATGCGTATGCAGGCTCGAAGTATGCGTACGCATGCAACTGGCTAGCGTACACAAGCCTATGTATGCGCACGTATACTTATGCCCAGAAACTCTAATTTGAGTTTTCCGCGTCTGTTTCTTCTTTTCTTTCACATAAAATGCCTCTGTTTTGACATTCTTTTATGTTTTTAAGTCTCTGTTTCTTTGTTTGATTGTTTGTTTGCCCTTTTACATGCTAGATTAGGGTTTCTTTTTTATTTCTTGCTTTGGTATTCTATGAACACGCATTCAAATGTCCATGCATTAATGCATAGGTATTGTGGTGCAGCGAGGTAAGTAAAGGTGAGTCATGCATTTTACATGATCATGCATTTGTTTGATACATGACCTTGATCTTCCCTTGATGAATGTGTATATGCAAAGTCTATGTGCCATGCTTTAAATATGGTGAACATGTTTGTTTGATCGTTGCCATGTTGCTGCCCTTGAGATACATTGCTTGCTTGCTGCCTTGGATGAAATGTGATGATATGCATGATAGATGTATGCTAGGTTTGATGTGGAATAGCATGATAGATGTATGTTAGGACGTGGAATGAAATGCCATGTTGTTACTTAGATGTATGCCAGTGTGTGTGAGTATAGAATGCAAGGTTGAATGTGCCTTTATTGAGATCAAGACGTATGACATAATGAATACTTATTTATTTCCATTTAAATGAATAAGTATTCGTCATTTAATACTTTCGATGCATTTCTCCATGTTGCCCACTACATTCTTAAAATATGATTCATATATTATTCAATTTTTGTAAATCATTTAAGTAAGATATAAAAAATTATTGCTATTCGTTATCATAGATCATCAAGTTTACAACTTCTTTATTATTTTCTCTTAGTTTACTAAACTTCCATTTTATGTATTATGTTTAATACATACTTAGCCAAAGGTCTTTAAATTCTAAAACATCTATCTAATATCCAACTATGCATTGGTTTTGTCTACCTTCATTCACTAAAACTAGTATTGTTAATAAAGAGTATTCACTTATGACATCATCTTTCATTGCTCTAATAAGTTCATTAATAAGTTAATAACTAGTGTGATGTGATGTGATATGAACCTAAAGCAAAATTTAAAATGCAACATATAGGAAACTCACTAGTGATATCTCTAGAGGTGTTCACGAGTCGATTCGAGTTGGTTTTAGACTCAACCAGGACTAAACTCGATCACATCGGGGTGATAAAAGACAATACCTGCTGTCAACTAAAGAGAAGCAATGGTTCAACCATTTACTTGTCCACGGGTGGTTGTCGGATTTAGTCAAAACTTAATAGAAATGGCAATGAAGAATGTTTTTGACATATTTTGTTGGAGATAGAGAAATTCTCACTAGATCCAACCGAATATCACAAATTTAACCAATCTAATTAGATAAGTTGTTCTTTCTGTAGAATATGGCTTAAAGGAGTTTGACTCCTTGTTAGATTTGGATAAGAAATGAATTTTATTCCTTTTGGGTTACTGTTATTTGAAATTATCAAGTTTTATTAGAAGTCTTGTCTACCACTTGATTTTGAGTTCTATTTGAATAGGAGTGATTCTCCTTTTGTGTGTGGAAAAGAATTCTAATCCTTCTTGGTTTTGGATATGCTAGCAAACTTAATTCTCCTATTTAAGCATAGTGCTATTGTAGCAAATAGAGAGTGTTTCTCTTGTTTGGTTCTTTGATATTTGTGGGTTGCAATTTGAAATAGTGAAAGAGGTTTGTTACCGCTTGGTTTTGGTTTTGCGGTTTGGTGATTTGTTCTCTCTTGGTGTGTTGCAACTTTTGAATTTGATTTGTGGCTCTCTCATTGGTTTGTGCACAATTTAGATTTGGTATTTGGTATTTGTGAAACTTTAGTTTTGTATTTGTGAGAGAGAGCTATTTGGGTTTATTTGAGATTTGGGTTTGTGAGAGTACCTTTACACCATATTTGTATTATCCCAAATTTGTTACAGTGAAATTTGTTCGTCATCACCGTGGATGTAGGCTATTGTTGAATCACGTAAATTTTGATGTTTTGCGTCTATTTTCTTTTGAATTAATTTTTTTCATTTCTATTGTTAGTTTAGACTTTAGAAATCTTTATCAATCCTAAAATATTTTTACAATCAATCTTAGTAATTTAAGCTTCTGCTATTGTACAACACCTCTTCAAACCCATTGATATTCTATTATTATTAACTATAAAAATTAGCTATATGTTAAACTATTTACACTACAATAAGCTAATTTATTGTCAATCACTCGATTTCTTAATGAAGCCCACTAAATTGAAACAAGATTAAAAATTCAATAACAAAAAAATCGAATCCAAAAAAAAGAGTTTTTTTTTTTTTTGAGGAAAAAAAAAAGTTCAGTAAAAAGACTGAGTGCTACGGCATTCAAAACCTAATCATAGTTTGTCTGAGATTGGGGCCTAATGCTTGGTCAAGCCAGACTAAGCAGGCCCAATTTTAACCACAAACCCACTTAAATTTCCAAACCAAGACCCATTTAATCACTGTCAGATCCAAAGGAAAAAATCCTAACCGTCACGCACATAAATGATCCTTAAAAACCCTTTATATTTTTTCACTTTATATTATCTAACCTCTGTGCTCTTCATTACCCACGAGCTCCTCTGTTTTTATTTATTTATTTATTTATTTATTTATTTATTTATCTATCTATCTATCTATTTCTATTAGAGCATCCACAGTAGTGGAGCTAAATATTTAGCTATTGAGCTCCACCAAAAGTTACTTTATCTATTATACTTACACAAAACCACAGCCACAGCCACAACCACCACTAGTCCACAACAAAAAAAAAAAAAAAAAAAAAAAAAAAAAAAAAAAAAAAACCCACCACGAGCAAGCACTCCGATCACATCGGCAAGCTGGGTCGGCAGAAGGGGTGGGTTGGCGAGCTCCATGGGTTTCCCAATCAGGTACCCAATATCTACGAGCAAGCACTCCGATCGGTGGTGTGGGTCTGAGGTGGATGGCGGCGTGGGTCTGAGGCTAACTGACGGCTTGGGAGACCAGAGTGAGAGACCGGAATTGAGAGAGTGAGAGACCAGAGTGAGAGAGTGAGAGGCCGGAGTGAGAGACTGGAGTGAGAGAGTGAGCTTGAGGAGAAATTATAAGGTCCACATGGAGGACAGGTGATGTGGTCCACCATTCCATTAAAAAACTTTCACCTATTTAAAATTGTTTGTTAGAAATTTTTTTAAAACAGAAATTAATTATTGACTCAACAATTTTAAACAAGTGGAAGTTTTTTAGTGGAATGGTGGACAAATGACATGGTCCACCAAAGGACTCTATAATTTCTCGAACTTGAGAGAGATGTTCAGAGAGAGAGAGAGAGAGAGAGAGGTAGGTGTGTATTATTTTAATCACCGGTTGATTAAAATAATAATATATTTTTTTTAGCTCTCATAAATAGTGCACATCTATTTTTAGATGTACATAGTAGCAGTGGAGTTAAAAAAAATAGATTTACCTCCACTGCTAGAGCATGTTTTTTGTGACTGGGAGCTAAAATATACCAATATACCTATATAGCACCATTGCTGTGAGTGCTCTTAACTATATAAAAAGAGTGAATGAGATTTTCTACGGTACCATAGAAAATTAAACTCAAGCAAGTGAGAAGGAGAAAATAAAAGGGTCCTCATGTGGCAAGGTGATCAAGAAAGTTTATAAAGTGGAAGGTCTTACATATAACAATTTTCACATGTAAGCACACTTTATTTTGTGGGATGGGGGGTGGGGTTTATGATTTGGATCAGTGCAATTGCCATACCTATGGTCTATCAACTTGCTTTGAGTGAAATGTAGCACTAGTTGATCAGAAATTTACGAATTTCACACTTCAATGAATGTTGACAAAGTTTCTACCATCAATTCATACAATGAAAACGTTAAAAACAACAACAAAGCCGTAGTCACATGATAAAAAATATAGCAAAATAGATACTGGAGTACAGCCCAGCAAGATTCATTTGAATTGTGTTTTTATTTGAACACTGAAACTTGAACCTGACCTCCATTAAATGCAACCATCTGAGCCCCATACATCGACCCAATGTGTGGCTTGTAATTAGAGGAGGTGACACATGTTCCTTTGGGGTACACTCTTAGTAAATTTCTCTGCGTGAACCCAGAAAGCATAAGAAGCAATATCAGAACGAATTTGCCAGGTGAATGTAGACAATAAGAATGCTATAATGTCCTGCAATTAGCTACCATCAATTAGCTAGATATATACCTCACAACCTCAGTTCCATGAGACGTGGCAGCTTTCTGGAGTTCCTGTTCACTCAAACTAAGACCGTAAGACGTTTAACTTCATCACCTGCAACACTCGATGCATCTTTTAAACTACCCTTGGGTTTCCCAGCATGGATTGTAATCAAACGTTTGTATTTTGGTGCAGATTGCTGGACTGATTTGTAGTCACACACATTAACATCTTCGTCATCTTGATCATTCTGGCTCTGCCATCCATCAAAAGGGTCAACGTAAATATGCATGCTTTGGGAATAAAATTGCAAAGACAAATATCATATCCCAGCTCACTCTCTCATCCACTTCAGGCCCCTTAGGCCTTAGCTGATGCTTCTTCAGATGATTCCCTTCCATTAGTCAAGATTCTTCCTTTGTCTTTGATATGCTTCGTTTCAAGGTATTCTTTAGGTGGTTTGGTAGAAATAAGAGCACGATGTTTCAATGATTCTGGCGAAGGGAATTCAGCTAAGCATTCTCCCTGGGGGTAATACAGCATTTCTCCGAATATTTGAGTCACCATCTACATGAAATATGACTTGAGGTTACAACAATAAAACACTTCAAATTTAAAAATTAATGTGAAAATAAAAAAAAAGAGGCTAACCTCTGTAACTTTGGCCTGAAGGTCATGGGTAAGGTGGTCTTCTAGAGTTATGATGACAGGGTATGGAGATTTCACAAAAGCATGCTCTTTAATGGACTTCAAACATCTGATGAGCTTCACAGGAGTGGTCAGAGTCCTAAATTCAAACAATGGGTAGAATAATAAGATGGACAAAGGACAATGATAATAAGTTAAGAACATATGTTATTGGATGAGGAATTCATCTCTCATGACATTGGCCACATATAGATACTTGAAAATTTATAGCACAACAAAGAAACAAATAGACACAAGAAAATAACTACATAATCAAATGAGATAGATTTGAGAATCAGCTTGTACCTTCCATGAAGAACATTAACATCATCTTTTGTAGAATTTGGCCATAAATCAAGTTCAATTACTCTCACACTTCTTTGCAATGCCTTTATAATTGGGGCATCGCTCACTCAGTGCTGAGTTGATTCCCAGTTAGGTAGGAATTGTGCCCTGTATATATGAAATAATGTGACAATGGAGCATTCATATCATGGTGTACCTGGAATGACATAACTTGTCAAGAACAAACCTAAAGTGGTCCTTATACTAGAGTTCTTCAAATTAAGAAAGGTAAATGATTAGGAATAAAAAAGAAAAAAGAAAAAAAAAGAAAGAAAAAGAAAGGTAAATGATTAGTGTGACAAAGGTAGGGGTGTCAAATGGGTAAATTTGGGTGGATTTGGGACGGGCATAATTGGGTTAGGTATATAAGACCCATTTACCATTAAAATCCGTTTAACAAATTACTTCTAACCCAAACTCAACCTAAACCAATTATTATGGGTAAAACCTAACTCACCAAATTACCCAATAATTAAAATTACCAAATGCTCCTAAAGTGAAAATAACTAAAGTATTCTAAAATCTTCTAATATGACTAAAATATTCCCAAAATCTAAAAATTACTAAAATACCTTTGAAACTTATAAAATGACCGAAAGACCCTAAAACCTAAAAAATAATAATTACACGAACTGGCTAAGTTTATTTTATTTTTTATTTTTTATTTTTTATTTTTTATTTTTGAAAATCCACTGGCCTAGTTTAGTTGAATCCTATATTCTCTGTCTAATAAAATTAAAGCCCATGTTCTTACAAAAAGGAAATAGCCCATCCTCGTGGTAAAAAAAAAAAAAAAAAAGTCCATCCTCTCTCACTTGGGCTCGGCCTGCTGAATCATTTTCAATAAAAGAGACCCGATAACTTTCTTCTAAAACAAGGTCCACAAGCCAATAACAAAACAGAATTAATTTGACGTTTTGGTATTCAAATAATAATTGAGATAAGATACATTTATATTGTTTTTTTTTGGGATTAGTTTTTATTTAGGTGTTTGGGTTAGATTTGATTTTGATAGAGGTATTTGGGTTTGAATTGATTTTGTTTTTGGATATTTATTTGTGTTAGATTTTGTTTGGTTTTGTTTTGAGTATTTTGGTTAAATTGGTTTTGGATATTTGTCAATGATTTTTGAAAACATAGAAAAAAGAAGGACAATTATGAATCAAAGCCATGCGTGGTTGGTAGAGATGGAGAATTGGAATTATGAGGAAAGGAGGGTGGTATAACCCCAAAAACCATATTATTTTTTTTTTGTGGGTATCGTTGCACATTGCTATTATATGAATGAAATATTTAATATCTTGAGTGTTTTTGGGATTTTTTTTTTTTTTTTTTGGGTTGGAGTTGATTACTATAATTGTTTAAGATTCCTAACTGGTATTTGATAGAATGCCTCTGAGAGCTATACTCTCAAGTGTTTGTTCCCTGTAAGTGTTGGTGGTAGGAGTTTTAATACATGCATTTTTTGTTCATGGAATCTTTTAACCTCATAACCAAGAGCATTGTACTTTAGTGGCATTATCTGGTCTTCTTTAGTAAAACTAGGTACAAATCGAATCTTCCCTCCCCACTTATTGTAACGATTATCAAACAATTATGTTTAAAGCTATAAAGTTTGAGTTTTCTCATTATGCAATGCAAGTGTCAGTTAGCAACAGTTAGAAGCTGCCAAGGGGAATGAAATTAACTGAGCAAACCAGAAAGCTCAGTTGAGTCAGTTCAATTGGATTTGAGCCCAATTTTAACTGTATTACTAGTGAATTTCTCTCGGCCGAATTAGGACATCATCCATCTTATGCTTGGCTAAGTATTTTCTCAGCACAATCAATTTGTCCAAAAAGGCTACCGGTGGCAAGTGGGGAATGGGAGATCTATTCGGGTATGGCAAGACAAGTGGGTACTTCAACCATCCACTTTCAAACTAATTTCTTCACCAGATGGGGTACCTACGGATGCAAAAGTCCGTTCTCTCATTGATCCTTTAACAGTTACTTGGCATATGGATATGATCAAGCAACCGTTCTCCACTGATGATGCTGCTCGAATCTTAAGCATTCCCCTAAGTTCTAGACAGCTAGAAGACTGCTTAATTTGGGCATTCACTCCCAAAGGAAACTTCACGGTAAGGAGTGCCTATAAGGTTGCTCTTTCCGCTGTCTCAAGCCCAAATGCTGGTACATCAGATGGACACAATTGTAAGTCAATTTGGAAATCTCTTTGGCATCTCAGTGTTCCTAACAAGATTAAGTCTTTTGCCTAGCGAGCAAGCAAAAACATACTCCCCACTAAAGCGAATCTATTCCATCGTAAAGTGATCGACAATCCAACCTGTGAAGCCAGCGGATTGGAAGTTGAAAGCTCTGGGCATCTATTCTGGAACTGTGAAAAAACCCGGTCTATATGGGAATTATCTGGTCTCCCTTTGTACATGAATGGGCTGCGATTCCAGGAATTTATTGATTATCTATGGCATCTCAAGTTTGTGCAGAATGCTAGCAGTGAAATAATGTAGATAGTTGTCACTGTTGCTTGGAGCATTTGGTATAATAGAAACGCAACTCGGTTAGGAAAGACCAGTCAAAATGGGAGCATAATTATCCAATAGGCAAAAACTCTAATTGATGAGTTTCAAGTTACTAATTTTCGGCCTTCTATATCTGTAGTGGATAACAACACCCAATGGATAAACCCGAAGCCTCCTTGGTTCAAAATCAACATGGATGGGGCGGTCTTTGCACAGCAGCATGCATCGGGGGTGGGTGTGGTGATACGTGATCACGAAGGCCTAGTTGTGGCAGCTCTAAGCAAGAAGCTTTGGTATCCTTTGGGCCCATTGGAAGCCGAAGCAAAGGCAATGGAGGAAGCTGTTGAATTTGCATGGCATGTTGGAATAAGAGATGCACACTTTGAATGTGACTCAATTTTAGTTTCTGATGCTGTGAGAGGACTGACTATTCCACAAGTTTCTATCAGCAATATTATTTATGGGACTTGCCATCACTTGGAAGTTTTTTGCTATGTGCAATTTTCGCATGATAAGCGAAAAGGAAATAAACCAGCGCATATTTTAGCTCAATATGCTAAAGGGTTAGATAGTTATGTAACTTTGGGTAGAGAAAAATCTAGTTCTCATTGAGTTGGCTTTGGCTCATAGTACATTGAATTTATCTTCATCTTAACAAAATTATTAGTCTTTTCATAAAAAATTAAAAAAAAATTAAAAAAACTATTTTTTAATGTTCCAACAAAAACACCCATAATTTAAATTCGTTCTTCACCAATAATTGAATTATCACAATAAAGAAACTTGTGTCTAGGTGTTTCTAGAAAACTTGATATATATATATATATATATATATATATTTTTTTTTTAATCTAGAGAAGTCCAAAAATAACAATACATGGACTAGGCGACTAGCAATAAGCCATTGCAAATGAGACGAAAATCGAAGGCTAATTTTCAATTCCACGAAGTTTATAATTGAGCATATCCCTCACCCTTTTCTGGACATTTTAAACTTGTCTTTTTAATTTGAACATTTTGTGAACCAATCATTTAACATTTATAACATTTTTTTCCTCTTTATTTCTGACAAGTGAAATAAAAAAAAAATAATTAAGAAGTAAAATATAGTTGGATAGTGGGAAGTTTAACCCGTATAGGTAAGAGGATTTCAATTCAACATAGAGCCTTTTATATATTATGGAATAGAGATATCATTTGACTAAAAAGGCCTAGAATACATTATATGTTTTTTTTTACTTTCTTAAGTACTTCGGGACAACAAATACTTTTTTTTTTTTGGATTTAATGGAAGAGACCAAACTTAATTTGGTACATAAGACAAAAGGTCAGACTAGAAGACAATATAAACTCTTATTAAAAAAAAGAGACAATATAAATTGGCATCTAGAATCTAGATTCTAGAATTCTTTTAGTCTAGAAGCATTTTGGCTTTTTTTTTTTTTTTTCCTTAAACTAAAGAAAAATGTTTCAGTTTCTCAAAAAAAAGAAAAAAAAAAAATTGTTTCGAAGAAGAAAAAAAGGACCAAGGATATTATAATTTATAAACTGTGAAGAAGAAGAAGACTTGACTTTTCTTTTTCTTTTTTTCCTTTCCAGCACTTGACTTTTTTTTTTTTTGGTTTCTTTTTTCTTAGTTCAAAGAGATATTAGATTAATTATGTCATACTTAAAAAAGAATTAAAATATTCAAGTGTAAATAGTGTGATAAATAATCAAATTTCATATAAGGTAATAATGATAAAAAAAAAAAGGTTAATATAATGTTATTTGACTCATTTGAGCTTAACCCGCAAACTTAATATTATTATTATTATATTTTTTTTCCCAAAAAATATTAATATTGTATTGAACCCTCTTTAAAGTTTAAAAAGTATTAATATTATGTATGAAATTAACAAAAAATGGATGCATATTAATATAATTTTCTAGGTTCTAGATAGGATCAAACCAAACCCTCTTACGTAGTTGCATTATTGAAAAATAAAGCCACCTTTTTGCTTAGCAAAATTGGACATCAGCGTTGATATATATATATATATTTTTTTGTTTATAGTCAAAACCAAAACCAAAATTGAATTCATATCTTGCTTTGGTGTTTTCTAGTGGGTCCATAACATATATTTAAAGATGCTAAAATTCAATCAAAACTTGACACATAAACAGGGTGTAGAGTTAGGGCTTGGTTCATAGAAAAAGGTTTGTTCAAACAAAACAATACAATGACTAGCAAATGCAAGACAGTGTGGTCAATTAAAAATCAATTAGTATTGGCCAAATGTATTCAAGGACTTTATTTTTATTTTTATTTATTGATAAGTAAAGAATTTTATTAATGAATAAAAAGACTTCAAGTTCAAGAGAACAATTATGAAACACCCAAACAAAAGTCTCAATAAATGGATTACTCAAGTCAATCAACCACACAACAATGTATATTGCAGAAATAATCAAATTAATTTTATGAATACACTCATCTATATTCTAAAAGGAATGAGGCTAGTGATAAAACAAAGAAAGGAGGGGTTGATCTACTAGGAAACAATTTTTTTTAATAGGTAATGTGTTACCTAAACTCAGTGGTGCTTCCTATGGGGGAGGAATTTGGGATCCCAATTTATTTGTTGGTGGGTTTCCTTGCACTCCTACTAGGTATAGCTTCAAACGCTTGACAGACAAATCCTCTAACCCTTGCTCCTCCCACACCTAGTCCCTACACTTCCTTGATTCCTCCTTTCTCTTCCCCTCATGGTTTTTTTACACCCTTGTATTTTCCAACCACTTTCCCATTCATCATCTCTTCCTTTTTATAGTCTCCCCTTAGTGGGGACTCATATGATTACCTTTTCATCAGTTCCCATGTAGCCCCCACTTCTGTCCAAAATCCTTAGAAAATTGGTCAATTCTTAGGATTCTCTTGAAACTTGCACTTGATGCCAAACAGTGCTTGGTAGCAGATTTCCCCAAGGCACTGACAGTGCTCGGGGATCAACCCAAGTATCGATTGCTCCCCCCTTGGCCATCCTTGGCCTGCGCGTCGATACTGGGCCGAGCCCAGCCCAATTATGGTAGGCCACCTCCAAGTGTCGATCCTATGTTCTTGGTACTATTGCCATTGGGCTAGGCCTACCTTAACAACGCTGGGCCAGTACTGGTCACCGACCCCAAGTCCTTACAGGTAATATCAATATAAAAAAGTTTTATCAACCAAGAAATTACATCAACAAGGCCAAGAATAGCCTGATATAATATTTAATTAAATTCAAAGAAAAATATTTAATTAATATAAAAATTCTATTGGGAAATGGTGAACTCGCATGATAATAGCTAAACCTATGAATAATGTTTTTAGAAGGCTCTGGTAAAGTCAGATCATCAAAATCCTGAGCAACTTTTACTAGATCAAACCCACTATGCTTAATATCTCCCTTAAAAAAAAACTGCTTTGGGGGTTCACTTAGGATAACAGAGAATAACGTTTCAATGCACTGCAAAAACAGATCACATGTAATAACTAATTTATTTATTTGAGATTGGAGATTTAAGTTCAGTAGGCTCAAACTTATGTCACACCTCTCTTGTTCCAATTTGTGGAGATTGGAGATGAATCTGATGATTGATTTGATGGTTGTTGTATGCTTAACTCAAATCGAGAAAGACCAAAAAAAAAAAAAAAAACCAAAAAAAAAAAGATAATAGTAAAAAAAAAAAAAAAAGTCTGAATATGATAGAGAGACATTCCCCTCTCCTCTCTTTTCCCCTTTTTAAACTCTACTCCCTTCTCCCTCCAAACTTTTAAACATGGTGTAAGTTTTCTAATTTTTAAAGAAGTTATGAAGTTTTGTTTGAGGTTTGTGTGATACAACTTATTATGCGTGTGATGCCTATTAGTTTATAGTTTTTCTTTTCATATCCTAACTTCCCAGCAGCTTAAAACCTTGCATATACACATTGATTTATCCATTTTAAGAACATAAAGTCCTAAACTTCAAAACTCTAAATTACTCATTCATCAAATAGCCCTAAGCTCCCGACAAATAGCCAAAACACTGTTCACAGTCATACCATTTTTTTGCCCCAGAACATTATAACCCTTTTTATTTTTCCATAATTATCCCCACCAAAACCTAACCTTAAATCCTCAAAATTCAAACGGTCTAGAGTCCAGACTTGACTTGGATTTGTTAGATTTGATTTGATTTGATTTTGTTGCCTTTTGCCCCACGTCATTTGTTCCTTCCCAAAGGAAGTCATAAAGTCTTGTGAAGAGAGTAGATGATGGAGGGTTATTTCAAATAGCTATTTATATATATATATATATATATATATATATATCCTAATCATCCTGTAACTAATTAGTTAGTTAGATAATTGTTTAAGTATTGGCCAGTAAGATTTAGAAACTTGTCAACCATCTAGAGATTGTCAATGCCAAACAACTAATATAAAAGTTTGTTTGGACACAGCTTATTTAGCTGAAACTGAATTTTTTTTTGTTGAAAGTACTGTAGATAAAGCTGAGAGGTAGCTAAAATAGTATAGTAAGATCCATGAATAATAACAAAAATAAATAAAATAGTAAAAAAGCTGACTTTTTAAGCCAATACCAAATGCAACCTAAGTAGCAGAATGTAAATACATTGTAGATTAGTTTTGTATATGTGAACGAAAGTAAGCCTTTGAGAGCTTTTACTTGAGAACTTAGTGTTCTAAGCAACTCTCATTCTATCTAGTTCTAATTCATACCACAACCCATCATATTTCCATGTATATTTTAAAAACCTTAATCTCATCATCTTATGGTATATTATTTTAAATTTATTTTCTACGCTCCAACATCATGTTAAATCGGTTTTTACAACACTGTATAACATTTTTGTAATCAACCTTAAAATTAGAAAATTTCTAACATTATACCCCCAAGTCCAAGATCTAGGAAGCACTTGCATAGATATGAGTGTGGGTGCTGGTGCAAGTGCGAGTGAGATGCGCAACACGAATTTTTTTGAAAAAATAGGACACGAGTGCAGGGGAGACATGCTTATTAATTAATTATTAATATATGTTTATTTATATTTTCTATATATTTTTAAGTATCTCATTTTCATATAATGGTAAATATATATCAATTTAAGAGTAATAGTATATAGATAATAAAATGAATACACATTAGTATTATTATTTAGTAATTAATAGAATAATATTTTTTACTAATTGCTATTATAAATCCTAGTAAATTAATGAATTTAATATAATTTTAAAAAATCATAATAAAGGAAATTATATGGTCATTTGAAAAAAAATTCAAATTTGGGTTGTTTTGTAAATAAATTAATGAAAATGTTATGATATTTATAGTCATGAAGCTTCTAGGAAGCTCAACTACCACCAACTACCCATGTGCTTTCATATCACATTCCCAAAACTCTTTTTCATTTCCAAGTCTTATAAAAGTTCGACTTTATCCCTCTAAAAGTTCCAGAGACACAAATGGGAGCCACAATTTTGTCTACCAAGAGGTACAAGACTTGAATTTGTGCTTTCTTCTTTTTCTTCTTTATTATTATTATTATTATTTTTTTAATCTTACAAAATATTTCGTTCCATTTTTCTAGATATAAAAAAAAAAAAAAAAAAAAAAAAACACCAAAGGCCATGTGGGCCAAACCTTTTATTTCGGCCGGTATTGGTTGAAATTCGCAAGGCCGTGTCCCAGTCGTATCGGATTTATTAAAAGAAAAAAAAAAAATCATGTGGGACGCACATACAACCGTGTCCAAGTTGCACCCCGTGTCCTAGTTGTGTCCGACACAAGTATGGCAACCATTTAGCCTCTCCTGTGCTTTCCAGTCCAAGATATAATTATTAGTGGTTATAATAGAAAAGTAAAATCATCAGTTGTTTTGAAATCAGCCGTAACATAAAATAATTAAAAAAAAAAACACTTATAAAGAATAAAGAAAGTATGCATCACGACTTCATAAAGTTGTAATTAGAAAACTTGAAATCCCAAAAATGAACAACAAATTTGAACAAGATTTACATGTGCAATACGTGATGGGGTGGAGCATGCATGTGATATGGATACCTAATTTTTTTTTTTTTTTTTTCTAAGCTATGTCCTATATCTAAAGATTTTAAGAGGAAGTCTACAATTATAAATAAACTCAAATGGGAGCATACTCCCAACCAAATGTTAGATCAAACAAAAGGTTCAGTGTTTGGAACACTCACTTACATTTAAATGATAGCCAATTTCAATATAAACAGACCAATAAATTTGTGCATATACCTCTTTTTCTTTCGCAGACATCTTGAAGACATGGTTTGGAGCTCTACAATAAACTTTCTTTTTTTTTTTTTCTCAGATTTTTTAAAGGTATACTTTGGAGCTCTCCCTTCACATCAATTGGAAGTATCTGAAAATATCAGGTAAATTATTAGTAATATTCCTGTGCACAAATTATTAAAAGAAATCAAATTGTATATGAAAATAAATTACTTTAAAAAAAAAAGAACATAAGTTATTCAAATTTTTATTTTATAAAAAAAACTATTACAATTGTTTTTTTTAATTTTTATTATTGGTTAAACTTTGATAAATTGCTTGGGGCATTCTAAGAATCGAACTTGAGAACCAGGGGCGGTTGCACTTGTAATTCAGGGGGTTCAAATGAACCCCCTGACTTGGAAAAAAAATATGTTTATATATATAAAATATTTATTATTAATTTAATTACGCTTAAAAATATTTTTGCACAACTTGGTTTAAATCTTGCACACCCTGATCACAAATCAATTTATCCCAAAATCAAACAATATAGATCAGCTCATCTCAAAACTAATTAACAACACAAATCATTCTCCCTTTCTCTCACGAATCTCATCTCATCTTTATTCTCTATCTGACTTTCTATGTATCTCCAACTCTAAGAGTAGAATGTGAGTGTTTGTGAGTTTTGAATGTCTCTCTTTATTACAAATTTATATTATATAAATATATATGTGAGAGAGAGAGAGAGAGAGAGAGAGAGAGAGAGACAGAGAGAGTGTTTGATACTAATTTTGTGCATTTTTTTCTTTTTTGGTTGATATAATGTTATTTGTGTGAATTGTGAAGTGTGTGAATAGGTACATGTATAATATAAATATACTATAACTTTATATAATTTAATAACCAAGAAATACAGAGGATTTGTTACGTGTGTATATTATTATCATGTTATAATAATTTTTTGTTATAAAACCAGTGATTCAAGAAAAAAAATAGTAAAGTTAGTGATTGTTAAATGTATTATTTATGTATGGATGAGTGTGGTTATGTGGGTCAATAATTTATAAAAAACAATAACAAATAAATAATGACAACTACATAAAAATAAAAATGTTATACTACAAACTTAACAAAGTAAAATGGTCACATTTACATTGACAATAGATAATGACAGTTGATACTAAACAGTCTAAACTATCATGTGACAATTTCAAAATATGAAAACTTTTTTTTTTTTAGAATGAAAAAATATGAAAACTCGTAGAAAGAAGTTGTAAAATTTCATGTATGTGTTTTTTTTTCTTCAATAACACAATATATTCAAGTTCTCTTTTTATTAAAATTTGTTTAATTTAACTTTCTTAATGACCCCCCTCAAGAAAATTCCTAGAGCCACCACTGCACTCCAGTCCACAATAGTTCAGGAAACCTTCATCTAGATGTGAGTACCAATAAAAACTACTCTCACTGGTTCTCTAAGTAGCAACAAAACAAAGGAAAGAAAGCAACCAAATATAGACAAGACTACGTACTTGATGAGTGGAGAGCCTTCAGTGAAGGTGGTGGTGGAAGCCTTCAATCCGGTTCTGCGATCCTCTCCAACTTTGTCCAAAAAGCTATGTTCCCTACTGAAGTTAGAAAAAGTGTGTCCAAAAAGTTGTTTTTTTTCCGACGATGTAATAACCAAATCTTGGGGGCCAAGCTTTGTGTAAATGGGCCCTGTCGTTTGAATTTCATGGGCTTTACTTTTTGGTAGTATTCTAGCTAGGGAGAGGCCCTTCAAATATATTCAAGTTCTCTTTTTATTAAAATTTGTTTAATTTAACTTTCTTAATAACCCTCCTCAAGAAAATTCTTAGAGCCGCCACTACACTCCAGTCCACAATAGTTTAGGAAACCTTCATCTAGATGTGAGTACCAATAAAAACTACTCTCACTAGTTCTCTAAGTAGCCACAAAATAAAGGAAAGAAAGCAACCAAATATAGAAAAAACTATGTACTTGATGAGTGGAGAGCCTTCGGTGAAGGTGGTGGTGGAAGCCTTCAATCCGGTTCTGCGATCCTCTCCAACTTTGTCCAAAAAGCTATGTTCCCTACTGAAGTCGGAAAAAGTGTGTCCAAAAAGTTGTTTTTTGTTATTGATTGCATCAACAACAATTAGTTTCAGTAACTTCTAATTTTTTGTTACTTGATTGAATCAACAACAATTAGTTTCAATAACTTCTAATTTTTTGTTACAATAGAGGCTTTAATATCGTAATGTATTAGAAAATTTTGTTACAATAATTTAAAATAAAAAAAATTGTTGCAATAAATTGATACCTATTATTTTTGCAATCTATTACAATGAAAATTATGAACTAATAGCTTATTGCAACAAAATTACCATTGCAATAATGTGAAATAAATTATTTTACAATCTATTGCAGTGATAAACATGAAATTGCATGAAGATATTATTATAATAAATTGATATCAATTATTTTACAATCTATTGCAATGATAAACATAAAATTGCAACTAATATATATTATTAAAATAATCTAATATTAATTATTTTATAATCTATTTTTCAATCTATGTTCATAGTAATCACAAAGTTTTTTTTCCCCTAATTTAGATGCACCAATCATTAGAATTTTCTAACATTTCCAAACTTAGGACCAATATTTCTGCCCACAACTATGGTATGAACATAATATATTATCACTTTTGGAATCTCAAATCCCAAGACTATTAATATCACGACAACTTTCTCCTTGATTGTATCGATAACAATTAGTTTCAATAACTTATAATTTTCGGTTGTAATAGAGGCTTTAATATCCTAATATATTATGAAAAATTGTTACAATAACTTAAAATGAAAGAATATGGTCATTTGGATCAACACAAATACGAGGTGGGCAGCCAAGATTCCAGACTGGCTGGATTTCATTAGCCAGGGCATCTATTTGCAATTGCCCACCACTCCAGGCAGTCACCAGAATTCAAGTCTTTGCTAATTAAATTATAAAGAAAACTGATAGCACGGCCTTCACATCTTGCACTCAGAACTGTTAAATTTACATCTCTACCATGAAATACCTTCAGCAGGGGGCCCTATAAAATTATACAATATATGAAATTCGGTTGGCTTTTTGGAGAAATTGGAATAAACAAGACCAATTTTTCAAGTAGAATTCAATGAGATATCATTTCCTAGGTCAATTACTCATTAGTGCATGATTCAACTATACTCACTTAAATGAAAACATAAGTTTAAACAGAACTCAGCACATTAAAGGTGAATTTTTCTAGACATAGATCCAATTGACCTAGCTAAATTCTCAAAATTTTCCTATGTTGAGCAGAGCGATACTAAGTTCTATGTATGATAGCATCTCCACATTTTAAATTATTCATCCAACACAAGAATAGGTGAAAAACAAGCCCACAAAAATAATTTATAGAACTTTTTCCAAATCTTCCTCTTCAGGGACTTATCCATTAGGTACAACAGTATAGGACCATCACATCACATCACATCTATCCCCTACCCTGCTTCACATAAGTAATTAACAGATTTAGGAGCATCATGGAACA
Source organism: Quercus wislizeni (assembly GCA_023055345.1). Classification (NCBI taxonomy): domain Eukaryota; kingdom Viridiplantae; phylum Streptophyta; class Magnoliopsida; order Fagales; family Fagaceae; genus Quercus; species Quercus wislizeni. Next base: position 2,647,801 of record JALGQJ010000006.1, on the reverse strand, counting down.
TTGGCAGGAAAATATATGAACCTGAGAGGAAATTGATGCATCAAATTAAGCATATGGATGAGCTCTAAGCATAGACAGATCTCCCCCTTCTGCTTCTTGGTTTGCTAATTAAGAAAATATTGCTTCCAACCAAGAGATTGCCAGATTAGAATTACTAACAGCAGTTGAATTGGCTGATTTCAGTCAATATGTATGAGCATCACTATATATCTCTAGTATAGATTCACACTTGTAGAAACTTTTGCAAAATAAAGCAGCTTGATCAATATTGAGACTTTTGTACAATGTCAGCCAGCAGGCTATATCAGAAGGGTTAGCTACAAGCTTCAACTTGAGGATGAATCAAGGTCCTTGTCTGAAGAATTGAATTGAGCAGAACAAGCACAAAGAGCAGCAGTAGTAAAAGAGTATTATTAATTTTGCATAAACGACCTGCAGTTCAGTCCTCTAGTTTCTTATGCTACTGGTAGTCTAGTGTTAGTAGTAAGTGGTAGTGATATTTATGGACACGTGTAAGTAGCTGATAGGTGTATTTCATACTGTTTGTTTTGGAGGGAATGGATCCGTATAAGTTGGAGTTAGTTAGGAAGTCAGTTACATCTTGAGCTTGTATATATACCTCTGATTGTACATTTTCATTCAATTAATGCAATACAATTTTCATCAAATTCTCACATGGTATTAGAGCACTCTGAACTCTTCTAGATTTTTCTTAGTTTCATTTCAGATTTTCTTTCACGCTTGAATTTTCTCACAGGCTATATGGAAAAAATTCAGTATAAGCTTTCAATAAACCATCAGGATATCACAATTTATAAATAGCACCGAGGCACAAATGCAAGGGGAATAAGTAATCTATTACATAATTTCATGCAACATAAAATATTAGCATTAATAGAGCAGCCAAAATAATAATGATTTTTCGAATAAGGAAGCTTATGGTCATGAGTGGATCACAAAAGATGCCTTCTTTTTATTGTGTCACACACAATAATTGGCAAAATATCGTCCAAAATCTCAAGAATCTTAAACTTTCTTGAATGTTTAATTAACTATAAATAACTGTGAACATGTGAACATGAAGTGTTTGTAAAAAAGTCTATATAATAAAAAATTAAAAATAAACATGTGAACATGAATTGTGGTTATTGATTTCAAGAAAGCATCAGCTTAGTAAACAGGAATATTGATTGTAATATAGGTCAAGAAACAATTGCATGTAAGCCCAAAAGGTGGTATCTTAATCTTATGCACATAAACCTCCTACTTATTGTATTAGGTGGAAGGCACTTGTTTGTGCACCGAGCCTCAACTCATAATGCAAATGAACTCAGATGTTAAAGTCAAAGAACAAGAGAAATCAAAGTAAATCGAGCATGATCATTCGCTTAAGTGTTTTTTTGTTTTTGTTTTTTGAGAAGAACTATTGGCATAAGTGACGTAACATTATCTTTCTATCTTTCCTTATTTTCCTCTCTTTATGGAAAATATTTAAGACCGCACAATTTTTTGTCATGATTTTACTAATGTTGTAAATTCTGAGTATTAAAATATTAAAATATTAATATATATATATATATATATATATATATTAAAAAGTGGCAGTTCTACGTAATATTAACCAAGCAAACAACGATTGACTAATCTTGAAATTACAATTGTTTTAGGAATGAATGGGATTTATGGAAAATGTCACAAAATATTTTACAATTTGTAAAAGTTAGAGTCCGTTTGGGAACAACTTATTTAGCTAAAGTTGAAAACTGTTTGTTGAAACTATAGTAGATAAAGTTAAAGTACTGTAAATAAAACTACAAGGTAGCTGAAATAGTACAGTAGGACTAATAAATAGTACCAAAAAATACAATAAAACTTATAAATTAAAGGAAATGCTTGACCAAGGGAGGGAGATGCAGTGAGGGAAGGAAAACACATTACAAAATATGTCACTTATACGATTAATTTTTTTTTACTAACCTTTGCTTTTGTTTGAATAAATGGCACTATATGTCCTCTTAAAAGGATTTAAAAAAAAACCCTAGTAAAGACTCATAGTTTAACATCTAAATGGATCACTAAAAAATCAAATTGTAACTTGCAAAAATACTAATTATTATCCAAATCAAATTAAACCAATGGGATAAAGAGAAATAACCTTTGATCAAGAATTGGAATACCATGATACCTTTTTCTTTTCTTTTCTTTTTTTTTTTTTTTTTTGAGAAACGAATACCATGATACCTAGATATTCATAAAAGTGGAAATAGATTTTCTTAAAAGAAGAACAAATGTGAGCGGGAACCATTAGTGGGGATGAAAAAAAGTGTTTGAACTAGTAAAATAATCCACCAGAAGAGAAACAAAATTGAAGAGAGAGAGAGAGAGAGAGAGAGAGAGAGAGATTATTGACACTTTTTTCTTGTGAACAACTTGAAAGGAATAAGGGAAAGATGTGAAAATGAAGTAATATGAAATTTATATGAAAAGTAAGATGAAAGAGGAAGGGCTGAAGTTTTTTTTTTTTAGAGAGGCTTTTATTTTATTTTATTTTTTGAGGAAGAGTTGAAGTAAATGAATTAAATTTGAACAAAGTGAAACAGTATAATTTAAGAAGATATAAAGAAGAATAAAACTATAAAAGGAATCAAATGAAAATTTTAAGACAACAATGCTTGGAGGAGATGAAAGATTAAATAAAAAAGACAATGCTTGAACAAAATAAAAGGTTGAACAAAGTAAAAATTATAGAAATTAAGAAAGGATGTTAATAACATTGCACAAAAGGAGTTTTATAAAATTTATTGCAAAGCTTCTATAATTATATATAGTATAGATTTGTATCCACAAATTTTTTATTTTATTTTTTGTTCTTCGTTGATTTCATTTTTTTAGTTATAAGCATTTAAATTAAAGTAAATAAATATGTAAATGCAAAGTTGCATGTAAAGTTCAAATCATCCAAGATTAATGTGTGAAGCCAATTTATTTAAATATACTCAAAGATTAGGAAAAAAAAATAATGATTATGTGGCCAATGACGTGGTGGACGAGATAACGTAACATGGATTTAGCAATAATAAATTACTAGCCACGAACCCGTGCGTTGGACGTGATAATTATTATTTTTTTTTGTAGTTTTATTAAAAAAAATTTTACAATTTAAACTAATCTAATAATGAGTAATTTATTTCATAATTATATTTTTATTTATTATAGGAACAATCATAAATGTAATATAGGAACAATCCAAAACACCAAAAAAACGTAAACTAAAAAAAAATTAATAAAACTTAACAATGATTAATTGAACCAATATTAGGATAAAATTTTATTTTTGATAATCTATTAAGGTTATTTTCTTTGTAGAAATTATAATTTTGGCCGCTCAAAACATATTATCAAATAAACAATTATTAATAGAATCTAATAATTAAATTTCTATATATGCATTGTTATAAAATAATAATAATAAAAATAAAATCGCAAAAGTTAAAATTTGTCACCTATCCAATTATTTTCGTTTGGCTAACCTTTACTTTTCTTTAAATAAATGACATTATAGAGTACTTCTAATACAACTATTAAGAGTACTTTGTCCACCACAAATGATTAGAAAATAAACAAAAATTAGTAAAGTCTCATAGTTTAACATCTAAATTGAGCACTATAAAAAATCGTGCAATGTAATAGAATAAATACCAAATTATCCAAATCATGCTATGTAATAGAATAATATTATATTTTTATATTTTTATATTTAATTCTTTAGAATGCAATAGGATAACATTTAACAATTAAAGGAAAAAAAAAAAAAAAAACAACAACAACAATTTAAAAAAAAAAACTAAATCACAATTTTAAAAATAAAACTAAATCGCATTAACCCAAAACATAGTTTTAAAGAATATAAAAAGTTATCAACCTAAAGTAGAGATGCAAGAAAAATAAAAAAATTCACCAAAAAATTTAGAGGGAGAGAGAGAGAGAGAGAGAGAGAGAGAGAGAGGGGACCTTTTTCTTGTGAGAGAAAACTATGTATAGAATAGAAGAGATAGTGAAAAATTTATAGTAAGAGGGTGTCAATAAGAAGAGACAAAAATAAAGGAAGATGAAGAGAAAGAGGAAGAATGATATTAACGTAGAGGGTAGTGGGGAAATGAAAAGATAAGGGAGGGAGAAAGATTGAAGTAGTGGGGAAATGAAATGGTAAGGGAGAGAGAAAGGTTGGACAAGTGTAAATATTTTAAAAAAAATGTTAGAAACAATTATAAGAAAATTGGAAAAAAAAAAAAAACCCTAAAGCTTGAAAGGCTTCAACGTTTTGTTTTGTTTTTTGTTTTTTTTTTTTTTTAAAGCTGAAAAGGCTCACACAAAATCCTAAAACTGAACTAAAAAGGCTTTGGGTTAGGCTTGATTGTGGAACTAAATAAATAAAAGGTGGGCTGGATTAATTATACAGATTTATTATAGGGTGATAGTGGAAGTAAATAAATTAGCAGTGGGCTGGATTTATTATTGGGTTATAGTGGAAGTAAATAAATAAGTAGTGGGCTACATTTATAGGGCTGAAAATTGTAAAAACCATTTTAAAATTGTAGGACAAATTATATTTTAAAAAAGAAAAAGAAAAAAAAAAAGAACGACGTGGTAGCTGATAAGGCGCAACGTGAGAGCAACATCATTAAACGTTATGCTTCAGCTCTTAGTAATATATATATATATATATATTTTTTTTTTGGTTTTTTAAGCTGAAAAGGCTCACACAAAACTCTAAAACTAAACTAAAAAGGCTTTGGGTTGGGCTTAATTGTGGAACTAAATAAATAAAAGGTGGCCTGAATTAATTATACAGATTTATTATAGGGTGATAGTGGAAGTAAATAAATAAGTAGTGGATTGAATTTATTATAAGGTGATAGTTGAAGTAAATAAATAAGTAGTGGGCTACATTTATAGGGCTGAAAACTGTAAAAATCATTTTAAAATTATAGGACAAATTATATTTTAAAAAAGAAAAGAAAAAAAAAGAATGACATGACAGTTGATGTGGCGCAACATGAGAGCAGCAGCATTAAACGCTACGCTTCAGTTTTTAGTAATATATAGATGTACTTTAGTTTTTAAATATTATATAGATATGGGAGAATACTAGTACACATTCTATTATACATAATTTTACATACACATTTAAAATACATTAGAAGTCCTGATCAAGTTGGAAATCATGACTTCAATTCACGATTTCAGTTCATTTCAAGTGTGTACTTTTAATCGTTCTTACTTTCATCTTTGTGCACTTCTAATCATAATACAGTTCATTTTAATTGCATCTTCGTGCACTTCTAATTATAATGAAAAAGATCGCTTTTCTCCAAAAAAAAAGGGACTTTACTTTCACGATCTATACACTTTCATGTTATCTCCAAGCTGCTTCTTGTTTGTCTCCAAGCTTGACCGCAAATACCATATCCTTGGGATAGCAGCAAAGTATTAGAGAGAGAGAGAGAGAGAGAGAGAGAGAGAGAGACCGCCCATATTTTTACGGGCACAAGTTGTGTTTTTTCAGAAAGCCTCATGTTTTTGCAAAATTGTGGACACCGCCCACATGCTCTGTCTAATAAAATGAAAGCCCATATCTTTTTACAAAAAGGAAATAGCCCTTCCTCTCTCACTTGGGCTCAACCTGCCGAATCATTTTCAATAAAAGTGACCCCAATTACTTTCTTCTAAAACAAGGGCCACAAGCCCATAACAAAATAAAACTTGACGTTTTCGTATTCAAATAATAATTGATGTTAAATATTAGCAGGGATGTGGTATACCATGTTGTTATGCTAGAGTGGATGCGGAAAAGGAAGCATAGAATAGGAACACTGAGAACAAGAGGGTTACGTGGTTCAGCCATGACGGCCTACATCCACGGAGGAATCCCTTAAGGGCTACATCTTTATTATGTATAAGAGTGTAGTACAATAACCTGCGTTACAATGAGCCATAACATGAGTATATATAGACGACTAAACCCTAGACTACTAGTACAAGCAGGATTGGGCTTGGGCCTATTACATTGGGCTAATATGTCTAATGTATATCTCTAATACCCTCCCTCAAACTCAAGGCGGAAGCTCGATGAAGGCTTGAGGTTGGATAAGCATGAGAAGATCTCTTGAAGATGTCGTGAAGAATGCCTTTGAAGAAATCACAATGAAGAATGTGCCAATTGACCAATTTTGGAGCTTCAAATGAAGAAACGGAGTTCAAAATTGGAATCTACGCGAAAAAACAGAGCAAGATAGGCCATGTCAGAAATTTTGACTTTTGGTCAAAGGTCAACGCAAAAAGTCAAAGTCAACTGGTCCAGGGTCAAAGTCAACGGATACTGGTCCGGGTCGGTTCCGGGTTTCCGGGTCGGGTCAAACAGTGGAGCCGCTAACGTCATCCTATGACGTGTCGATGACGTGGACTAGGGCTGACGTGGACATGCTTGCGTGGCTGCTGACGTGGACTGATGACATCATCGGATGACGTAAGATGACATCAGCAGCTGAGTTCGGCGCGTGTCAGGCGCATGCTCAATCCACCGGCGCGTGGAGGAGCAGCTAGAAATCCAGGTGGCGCGTGGAGGCGCGTGCTGCGTCGGTTGAAAGCCATATTTCTTCAGTAGGCAGATCGGTGGTCGAAGAGGCCATCATGGCGGCGCGTGTGTACTAACACGATCTGGAAGTCAGGGAATCTGAGGCGGCGCGTGGGAGTTTTTCGTAGACAACTGAGGCGCGTGGAGGCGCGTGGCACGGCTTCCGATGACCGAATTTCTGGGTTTTCCTTACGGGAGACCGAGGAGCATGCCTGTGTGGTTGGTTTCTTCAGACGATGGCTAGATTTGCACAGATCTGTAAGGTGAGTGGTTCGACTTGCTTGAGAGATCAGAGATGTAGCAGCGAGGCAGCAACGGAGTTTCCGTGGGAGCTGCGTGATGCTGTAGACCCAGATCTGAAAGAAGGCATGGGCACTGTTGTGGATCTGTGTTACACACGTGAGAATCTTCTTTGCTTGCTAGAGATTTTGTTTGATGCCAAGAACGAAGTTTGGCTTTGATACCATGTTAAATATTAGCAGTGATGTGTTATACCATGTTGTTATGCTAGAGTGGATGCGGAAAAGGAAGCATAGAATAGGAACACTGAGAACACGAGGGTTACGTGATTCAGCCATGATTGCCTACATCCACGGAGGAATCCCTTAAGGGCTACATCTTTATTATGTATAAAAGTGTAGTACAATAACCTGTGTTACAATGAGCCATAACATGAGTATATATAGACGACTAAACCCTAGACTACTAGTACAAGCAGGATTGAGCTTGGGCCTATTACATTGGGCTAATATGTCTAATATATATCTCTAACAATTGAGATAAGTTAATTTTATACGCCCTTTATGTAGTAATTGAATTTTAATTGTTACACTTGTTATCAATTCATTATTCTAAAATTGAGCACTTCACCTATCAAAATGAAAGAAAATAATATATTTAACATAAAGAAAACATAATCTTAAAAAAATGACTACATATACTTTTATTTATTAAGATTTAATTGCCTTTAAATGGACTTTCATATCGCATTTTTGTTACTACGCTCCTGATAAGTCTTCTCATCTGTCACATTATTAGCTACATCATTATTCTTTTAGTATTTATTTTTACTTTTAATTTTTTGACAATATTAAATATATAAATATATTGGTTTTGCAAATTCATCTTAAGTAGTTTTAATTTTATATAGTCATTTACTTTAATTTTGATGTTATAACTAAATAATAAATCAATGAAAAATAAAAATAAAAATATTGTCTATATATATTCATCTTGGGCGGTTTAATTTTAATATTTAATAGACACATTCAAACACGTAGCCAATATTGTATTTTGATATAAATTCAAAATCTCACTTCCAAAATAACTAAGTATTATGTCACAAAAAAAAAAAAAAAATCAAACAAAAGCTAAAAGAGGGAGAGAGAAGGCTTGTGACGGAAAATTTAAAAAATCAAACACACTACCAAATCATATTAACCCAAAATAATATTATATAAAAAATACAATGATTCATCAACCTAAAGTAAAGTTGTAAAAAATATATATATATATATATATATATATAGAGAGAGAGAGAGAGAGAGAGAGAGAGAGAGAGAGAGAGAGAGAGAGTGAACACCTTTTTCGAGAGAGAAATAGAAAATAAAATGAGGAAAAGAAGATTCAAATATATATATATATATATATATATATATATGTAGGGTCACAAATTGTAGTCCAAACCCAAAAGGACATGGATATAGGCCCAGTAAGCCCAATACAATAAATTTGTAAGAGAGTGGGTGAAAGAACTGGGCTGTTAATGGGTTTTCTAACGGTTAATCAAGGTTTTAATCTTGTCTGAGGAGGAAAATACACATAATCAAGGGTTGAGTATAAGTCTGAGGAGTAAGTTTTTGGAGGAATTGGCTATATTAGAAAGTTTGTTCTTCACAGTGCTACAGTGAATCTTATTCAATCTCTCCTCTTAATATTTTTCCGATCCTCTACTTATGGAGGTTTTCCCTCATTATATAGTCCCCTCCAATCTATTTCCATCGTCCACTTGTTTCTCATCCAACCTTGCACTCAAGTATCTGTCCTATTGAGCAGCTTTTCTGGTTTTCTATGGGCGGTAGTAGTTGAAAATACTGTTCAGAGGTCTTCTCCATATTAATGCGGCCAGGAAAGCTGCTGTAGTGCATTTAATGCAGTGGTAGCAGCTTTTTCCCAAGATATTTCCATGTTCTTATCCCTTCCTTGCGCACCTGAAGTCTATCTTCGTTGCTGGAACTTCCTGGAAGGTTACCCAAGTCAAGATGAAGTTCACTTTACTGACATTCGTCAGGTCCGAGGAGGATGACTCTCTTGGACTAGTGCCTTTGAACATTTCTCTATTCGTCCCCCTACTATGGGGCCTTTCCAAACGTTTTCTCCTCATCGGACGTACTCTTGTTAGTAATTGGGGCTTGAGGTCCAACATAAAAGCTCAAGTCTTTGCCCCCCACAATAGCCCCTCAAAATTTTAATTTTTCCCTCTTGTCCGAGGAGAAAAAGTATAATTTTGACTTGTAAAGATAATTACATTTAAAACCACAAAGACATTCAAACTCACACGCGTGGAAGGGTCATTCTCGTCATCTCATAGTTGTTTCTGACGCTTTGGAACTCGCGAAACATCATTAAGTACTTTGGGCGGCGTTATGTTCCTGGCATCTAACGGTGGGACTTTAATCCAATGGTTTGGATTTTTCTTCAATATTTGGGCGGGATAAAATCCCCCTCGTTTTCAGTTTCTGATATAAAGGCTTCTGAACGTCATTTCCTTCTTTTTTCATCACAGTTCGTAATTTCAGAACATTCAAACCTCTCAACTCCTTACCCATCAGATTTTTCATCATATCTTCAAAAAGAGACTTCAAAGATCCTCAAGAGCTACGAAGATCAGTTCGCATCCTAATCTACGTAAGTTTTGTTCTCCCAATTCCCTTTATCTCCTTGGATAACCTCCTCGGCTCTTCATTCTCTCATTCGCAAACTCAAAATGGATAGATTCGAACGCTTAGTGAAGACTCCAGCTTTGATAGAATTATTCAAAGAAAAGTACCACATTCCCCAAGAAGTATCGATACGATACTGTTCCATAGAGGGATTGGCATTTGACCGAGAAGTATGAGAAGTTATAATCCCAATGATTGCCTTCATAGAAGGAGGCATGACCATCCCCATGGGTAGGATTACAAGGGACTACTTACATGCCCATAGGCTCTGCCCTCAACAATGCGCATCTAACTTCTTTAGAGTTTTAGGAGCGATTGACGCTTTGGACCGACATTTAGGATTGGGGCTGACCTGGTATGATGCAGCTCACCTATACGAAGACCACATAGAAACTCGGGCATGATTTTACCTTAAGTCCCGATCCAATGTTGTCAAGCTCATCTCATGCCTCTCCAAGTCTAACAAAGGGATGAAAGATGACTTCCTCATCATATCAGGCCCTTGGAGTGACGGCCTTCCTTGCCCAACCAAGTTAGGAGAGCCAGGTGGAGTAACTTAGATTTAGGATTTCTAACATTAGGTTTAAGGAATTTGTCCTCGGCTCTACTTTGTTGTACCTGAGTCTCATTTTCTTTCATTCGTGTTTTTCTTATATTGAAGTTTCTAACTATTTGATTCTTTTTTCTGACAGATAAAACGTATACCAGCCCCAAACTCAGCTTAATCAACGTACCAGCACTTAACTACCTGCTGAGGTCTCAAATTTTTGTGAACGACGACGGACAGCTTCGTGCCGTTCACTTAATTCTAGATTTTGAACCAATCTCAAGGTCTTTCTTGGACGTTGGCAACTCTATCAGAGCAGACAACTACCGTTTGGCTCGCATAGACGTCTCTCGGCCAGGTTTCCTAGCTCCATACGATCTTCCACCCGTCGACCATCCTATTCCACAAGGAATACCTTTTTCCGTCCAACCACTTCAACAAGTACCACTCGGACAGGCTATTGTAGAGGAAGGAGCTGCTTCCTCTTCTTTTCTTGAAAAGGAAATTGATAGGTTCCAGTTTGAAGAAGAAGCCATCGTTATATCAGAGGCTGAAGAAGGAGTGGATGAGTACTCGTGCATTCAGACTCCTGCCCCGATAGTAACTTATATTGGTGATACTTCAGACGAGGAGGAAGTAATGGCCCCTAAGACTGGTCCGAGTTTAAGGGACCTTATGAAAAACAGAAATAAGGTGCCTTCCCTTCAGGATAAAAATAAGTCCAAACCCCCCGTAAATCCTCCACCACCTCCTCCTCCTCCTCAGCTTCCTGCTGATCTCGGGCTAAAGCCCAACCCAGATCTAAGGAGAAAGAGGCACCCTGAAGCTATTGAGGAGGGAGAGCTGGGCCCTTCCAAAAGGAACAAACAGCCCAAGCAATCACAGGACCCAAGGAACAGAAGGTCCAACTCTGTGGATAGCTGAGAGGAGCTTCCTGTGGCCCAAGTGTGCCGCCCAACCCGCACTTGGTCGCTTAAGTTGGAGGTGGACGGTGTGCCGATTGCGTATGATGCCACCCTCAAGCATTATCGCGGGGGGAACGCTGGTCTAGTAGCTGAGGCTCTGGAGCAGCCTATCCTCCTCCCAAAGGACATGGAGGCTTATAGGACCTTCAACCATCCTAAACTCTTCCTATCCCTTAAAAGGGACTTGGCTATGGTAAGTGACTCTATTCATTGTTCTTCATTTATACATCTCCATTTCCTTGCATTTTATAGCAAAAGTGAAATACCTCTTGTTTTTGTTTGTTTGTTTTTTTTATTTTTATTACTAGGTCACACAACAAGTTTTTGTGGCCGAGGAGTGGGTAAAGAATGCCCGTGGCGAGACCAGGGTTGCCCTGGATGCTTGAGTCGAAGTGGAGGCGGAGCTAGGCGCCCTAAAGGAAAAACAATCTAAGATGGCCGAGCAACTAAAAGAAGCTGTTAGGGTGAGAGATAATGCCGAGGCCCTGAAGACGACAGAGAGGCAATTCGAAGAAGTGCGCAAGGAACTGCACTATTCTGAAATAAATCTGGCAACAGAGAAATAAATGGTGACAGAGCTTCGCGAAGAACTTCGCAAGGCCAGGGAGGCTGCCCAATTACTCAAGGAGGCAACTGAGGCCGAAAAGCAGGCTGCATATGCCTTAGGGGTACAGGAGACTTAAAGTAGACTCACTGAGGAGTTCTCCACTGTAGCCAGGGATTACTGCGACATTTCTTGGGGTAAACCCCTTGATGCTGCTGGAATTCCTGCTGATTCTAGCTTGAGGTGACCTGAGAGCATCTACTATGACCCAGATATCCGTGAGCTCTCAAGTCCTAACTCCTCTCCCCCTGCACAACCTGCCCAAGTACCTAAGGTGCCCATAGCAGATCAAGTCCCTCCTGCTCCTGTGGAAACTTCAACGGATCCTCACCCAGATGTTGGCAAAGGGAAAGAAGCTGAAGCTCCCTAAGGCAAGGATAAGGGCAAAGGCAAGGCCTCGGACACCATTATCTCTCAGCCTGAGCAGGCTGCTGATCTAGGGGCTTCCAAGGCACAAGCTTAGGATCTGAGTTTTTGTAGTATTTTTATTTATTTTTTTTATGTTTAATGTTATTGAATTTTCTTTTTGTTAAAGAAATGTATCATACTTTTATTATCAATGAAAATGTCCCTTTTACTTCATATGTTATGATAAATAATGGAAAACTGATCTGATGCTATCTTCATCTAATTTGAATGGTATGTATGACTATATTAGACAAACAGAACATATTATAAGTTAAGTTCAACTAAAAAGTTCAGGACTTTGGTCACCATGCATAAATTGGATAAGCATCCTTAAAAGTAATAGGGTAACAATAAGTATAACTAACCCAAATGGAAATTCTAAGTAATACGTTTAGATTTAAATTTAAATAGTTCAAGATACGTAGAGCGTGTTAATCAATCCAAATCACTTGGTCCAAGGAAATCAGTCATGATTGAATTTAAGTTTAAACACTTGAAAGAATTGAGAACAAGTGTTAACCAACCCAAATCATCTGGTCCGAGGACTCCAGTCATGATTGAATTTCAGTTTAAACACTTGAAAGAATTGAGAACAAGTGTTAACTAACCCAAATCATCTAGTCAGAGGACTCCAGTCATGATTGAATTTAAGTTTAAACACTTAAAAGAATTGAGAACAAGTGTTAACCAACCCAAATCATCTGGTCTGAGGGCTCCAGGCATGATTGAATTTAAGTTTAAACACTTAATAGAACTAACGACGAGTGTTAACTAACCCAAATCATCTGGTTCAAAGACTCCAGGCATGATTGAATTTAAGTTTAAACACTTAATAGGACTGAGAACGAGTGTTAACTAACCAAAATCATTTGGTCTGAGGACTCCAGGCATGATTGAATTTAAGTTTAAACACTTAATAGAATTGAGAACGAGTGTTAACTAACCCAAATCATCTGGTCCGAAGACTCCAGACATGATTGAATTTAAGTTTAAACACTTAATAGAACTGAGAACGAGTGTTAACTAACCCAAATCATCTGGTCCGAAGACTCCAGACATGATTGAATTTAAGTTTAAACACTTAATAGAACTGAGAACGAGTGTTAACTAACCCAAATCATCTGGTCCGAGGACTCCGTGCATGATTGAATTTAAGTTTAAACACTTAATAGAACTGAGGACGAGTGTTAACTAACCCAAATCATCTGGTCCGAGGACTCCAGGCGTGATTGAATTTAAGTTTAAACACTTAATAGAACTGAGAACGATTGTTAACTAACCCAAATCATCTGGTCTGAGGACTCCAGGCATGATTGAATTTAAGTTTAAACACTTAATAGAACTGAGAACGAGTGTTAACTAACCCAAATCATCTGGTCCGAGGACTCTATGCATGATTGAATTTAAGTTTAAACACTTAATAGAACTAAAAAATGAACAGCATAAACATTTTATATAAAGGACACATATTGATCAAATAAACACTTATTAATAGTAATACATCTTTAGGTTATTTACATTCCAAGGACGTGGTACTACATGTTCGTCCAGATCTTCTAAAAAATATGCTCCAATGCCAGCTTTGGAGGTGATACGATAAGGTCTCTCCCAATTTGGCCATAATTTTCCCCAAGCTGGATTCTTTGCAGCGCCCACAACTTTGCGTAACACCAGGTCACTAAGAGTTAAAGGTCTTAACTTTACGTTGGCATTATAACCTTGCTTCAATTTTTGCTGATAATAAGCCAGTTGAACCGTTGCATTTTCTCTCTTTTTTTCAATTAAGTCCAAATTTCTTGTTAGTTGCTCATCATTGTCTTTTGGATTGAACGAACTGGTTCTTGTCGTCGGGAAACCAGTTTCTAAAGGGATGACAGCTTTAGCTCCATAAGTCATTGAGAAAAGGGTCTCTCCAGTAGACCTGCGAGGCGTGGTTCTATACATCCAGAGTACGTGTGGTAATTCCTCCACCCATTTACCTTTCGCATCATCTAATCTTTTCTTCAACCCACTTACTATGACTTTATTTACAGCCTCAGCCTGCCCATTCCCTTGGGGATAAGCCGGAGTAGAATACCTATTAGTAATCTCCAACTCGCCACAGTATTTTCTGAACATCTTACTATCGAACTGAAGACCATTGTCCGAGATGAGCATGTGAGGAACTCCAAACCGAGTAACGATGTTCTTCCAGACGAATCTTTTTGCATCCACATCTCTGATGTTGGCTAGAGGCTCTGCTTCAACCCACTTCGTAAAATAGTCTGTGCCAACCAGAAGATATTTTTTTGTTTCCCACTGCTTTGGGAAATGATCCCACGATATCTAAGCCCCACTGAGTAAATGGCCATGGGCTAGATAACGGATTAAGGACCCCCCCTGGTTGGTGTATGCTCGGTGCGAACCGCTGGCACTGGTCACACTTTCTGATGTATTCCAAAGCCTCTCTCTGCATATTTGGCCACTAGTAACCTTGGGTAATGACCCTATGTGTTAAGGATCTGCCTCCAGTGTGGCTTCCACAGATTCCTTCATGCATCTCTTCTAGAAGTGACTCAGTTAGCTCGGGATGAACACATAACAGATAAGGTCCTGAAAAGGAACGCTTATATAGTTTATGGTCCTCCGGTAACCAATAACTAGTAACCTTTCTTTGTATCTTGTTAGCTTCTATTTTTTCCTCGGGCAGATATCTTCCTTCAAGAATTGTATGATGGAATCCATCCAGCTCGGCCCTGCTCTGATCTGATTAATTTGAACCGTATCTCCTGTCCTTGAGGGTTTGTATAAGTCCTCAATAAGGATTACTCGAGGCAAGTCCTGTGCCGAGGAGGTTGCAAGCATAGCTAAAGAGTCCGCGTGCGCATTACCACTTCTGGGGACATGTAGTAAGTCAAAGGAGTCAAATTTTGACTGCATACATTTAACTTGGCTAAGATACCCTTGCATCCTCTCATCTTTCGTCTCGAATTCTCCTCTTACTTGACTGACAACAAGTCTTGAGTCCGAGAAGAGTTTTATGGACTTTCCTCCCATTCTTTGGACCATAGCCATTCCTTCTAACAGAGCTTCATACTCGGCTTCGTTATTCATGGCTGAAAAATCTAACCTCAAAGACTTTTCAATAACCACCTTCTCAGGGGACATCAGTACTAATCCAACCCCTGAGCCTTTTTGATTTGATGCTCCGTCTACATGTACCTCCCATGTCGGAAGGCAATATTGGGAGATCGTACCAACCAGTTTTTCATCCATGTTTCCATCTGATGGTAATTATTCTATCTAAGGTTCGGTGAATTCATCCACCAAATCTGCGAGGACTTGTCCTTTTACGGAGGTACGAGGCATGTACTTGATATCGAAAGCCCCCAGAATTGTACCCCACTTGGCTAT
This sequence comes from Quercus wislizeni, assembly GCA_023055345.1. Taxonomy (NCBI): domain Eukaryota; kingdom Viridiplantae; phylum Streptophyta; class Magnoliopsida; order Fagales; family Fagaceae; genus Quercus; species Quercus wislizeni. The sequence continues at coordinate 2,632,308 of JALGQJ010000006.1, read as the reverse complement.
TCTTCCTGTGTAGTCGGCACTTCGGAGTATGGTTTTGAGCGGGAGTTGTGTAAGAACGACCACTGTATGTGCTTGGAAGTAATGAGGTAGCTTACGTGTGCCAAGCACTACTGCCAGGATAGCTTTTTCCAATGGTAGATAACGCACTTCAGCTTTGTGCAATGACTTACTCACGTAATAAACTGGCCGTTATATGCCATTATCAACTCATATCAGTACCAAACTTACTGCGTACGGAGCTACAGCAATGTAGGCGAAAAGAACTTCATTTGGCTCAGGACTAGACATGATTGGCGGCCGAGCTAGATAATCCTTGAGTTGCTGGAATGCCTTGGCACATTCTTCGGTCCACTCAAAATTCTTCCATTTGTTGATCAGTAGGAAGAAATGTCTGCATCTATCTGCTAATCGAGATATGAATCTGTTCAAGACAGCGGCCATTCCAGTTAGTTTCTGCATTTCTTTTGGATTCCGAGGAGTTCGCAAATTGTTAATAGCTTTAATCTGGTCAAGGTTAACTTCAATTCCCTTGTGAGTGACCATGTAACCTAAGAATTTGCCCGACCCTACACCAAATGAACACTTGGAAGCATTTAAGCGCAGTTTGTAGCTTCTAAGAATTTCAAAGATAACTCGAAGGTCTCCTAGATGCTTCGAAACCACTTTGCTCTTCACCACCATATCATCTATATAAATCTTGATATTTTTCCCCAATAGTGACTCAAACATCCTCGTCATCATTCTTTGATACGTGGATCCTGCATTCTTCAAACCAAATGGCATTACTTTGTAGTGATAATTCCCAATAGGAGTAACAAAAGCAATTTTTTCTTGATCGTCCAAGGCCAAAAGTATCTGATGATAACCCTGGAAAGCATCCAAGAATCTCATCCGAGGGTGGCCGACAGTAGCGTCTACCAACTGATATATCTTGGGCATAGGGAATGGATCTTTAGGGCAAGCCTTACTTAAATCTGTGAAATCAACGCACACTCGCCACTTCCCACTCTTATTCTTTACTACTACCGTGTTTGCTAACCATTCAGGATAGAAAACCTCCTTAATAGCCCCAGTCTGTTTGAGTTTCGCTACCTCCTCTCGGACTGCTTCTGCATGCTCTTTGGATGGATGTTGAGGGAGCTGCTTTTTGGGGGCTACTAATTGATTAACATTTAAATGGTGGCAAATGAATTCTGGATCCACCCTTAGGGCCTCGTAAGTATTCCAGGTAAAGACGTCAATGTTCTATTTAAGGAACTCTATCAGCTCCTCTCTTTCTCGCTGGGGTAGCTGAGATCCGATTTGAAAAAACTTCTCTGGATCATCTCCTATTGTAACTTTCACAAGATCTTCACATTCTACCTCCTCGGATGTTCCATCAATGGATAACATCGGGGGTCTTAACTGCTATAACTCTTTCTCACTGAGAGTCACAGGTTTAGCTTCGGGCCTATGTCGGATGGCTGCAACCATGCACTGCCGCGCCATGGCTTGATCACCCAATATTTCTTTGATTTGTCCTTCGGATGGGTACTTGATCTTCTGATGCAAAGTGGAAGAAACTGCTCCTAAAGTATGAAGTCAAGGTCTGGCAACAATTACTGTATAAGGAGAGTATGCATCCACCACGATAAAGTCTATCTCCACCATCTCCAAGCCAGTCTGCACAGGCAATCTGATCTGTCCCTTTGGGATAATAACCTTCCCTTTAAAACTCACTAAGAGAGAACTGTAAGGCGTCAGATTTTCAGCTCTTAAACTCAGCCCCTTGTAAAGGTCAGGGTACATTATCTCAGCCGCGCTGCCTTGATCAACCATTACTCTCTTCACATCATAACCTCCAATTCGGAGGGTGATCACTAAGGCATCATCATGAGGCTGAATAGTTCTAATCTTGTCCTCGTCCGAGAACCCCATGACCAGGGGCCGCTCTAATCTAGCTCTCTTCGGCTCATGACTAGTGTCCTCAGAAGACAAACGAGCCACAGACATTACTCTAAACGGGCATGATCCAGTTCTACCAGGTGCTGCAAAAATAACGTTGATAGTTCCTAAATGGGGTCTTAAAGGAGTTTCTCTTTCAGACTGAGAACCTGTCTGTCCACCCCGCCCGCTAGAATGGTGCAACAGCTGCTTCAATTTGCCTTCTCAGACAAGTTGGTCCAGATGATCCCATAAACTCCTGCAATCCTCTGTTGTATGGCCATGATCCCGATGATATTAACAATAGAGGTTTCGATTTCGTTTTTTAGGATTTTCCACCATCTTGGTGGGCCATTTGAAGAAGGATTCGTTCTTAACTTTTTCCAATACTTGATGCACTGGCTCTTGGAATACAGCCCCGACCACTTGATTGTTATTTGACCCTTGCTGCTCTGCATAATCCCTTCTTGGCCGGTTATTGTTGTATCTGTCCGACCTAAAATCTCTTCTTTCTTGAGGGACAGCCTTAGCTTTCCTCTTCCTTTGTTGTTGATCGTCTTCTATTCTCTTATACTTGTCAACTCTATCCATTAACTGTCGCAAACTGGTGACAGGCTTACCTGTCAGGGATTTCCTCAAACCATGTTCGGATGGGAGGCTGACCTTGAAAGTTCTAATAGCGACCTCATCAAAATCGCCATCAGTCTTATTGAACATCTCCCAATACCTTTCAATATATGCCTTCACAGACTCCCCTTCCCTTATTGTCATAGACAGCAGAGAATCTAAAGGCTGAGGAACTCTACTGCACGTAATGAACCGGGAATAGAATGATTGGGTAAGCTTCTTGAAAGAACTGATGGAATTCGTTCTTAGCCCATCAAACCATCTCATTGGCATCGGTCCCAAGCTGGAGGGAAATACTCTGCACAACAAGGCCTCGTTCTGAGAATGGACAGCCATCTTTTGTTTGAACTGGCTCATATGCTCCACAAGATCCGTGCGTCCGTTATGCATGGTGAACGTGGGCTGATGGAAACGTCTGGGGAGCTTTGCCTTCTCTATTCCCCGAGTAAAAGGGGACTTAAAGATCTGGCTTAGAGCTTTCTTCATGACAAGCTACCTTCCTGCTGGTTATCCATATGATTTCCGTGCTCGAGATTATGGAGCTCGCCCTGTTGATGAATGTTAGCTGATTCTGCATGGTGTGGACTAGTTTGGTGTGGTCCTGAACCCGCCATAACCGTTATAATCCTTACAAGCATTAGTTCTTCCCACAGACGGCACCAATTGTAGGGTCACAAATTGTATGAAGCGTCTGCAAGCTACCTTCCTGCTGGTTATCCATATGATTTCTGTGCTCGAGGTTACGGAGCTCGCCCTGTTGATGAATGTTAGCTGATTCTGCATGGTGTGGACTAGTTTGGTGTGGTCCTGAACCCGCCATAACCGTTATAATCCTTACAAGCAATAGTTCTTCCCACAAACGGCACCAATTGTAGGGTCACAAATTGTAGCCTAAACCCAAAAGGACTGGGATATAGGCCCAGTAAGCCCAATACAATAAATTTGTAAGAGAGTGGGTGAAAGAACTGGGCTGTTAATGAGTTTTCTAACGGTTAATCAAAGTTTTAATCTTGTCCGAGGAGGAAAATACACATAATCAAGGGTTGAGTATAAGTTCGAGGAGTAAGTTTTTGGAGGAATTGGCTATATCAGAAAGTTTGTTCTTCATAGTGCTACAGTAAATCTTATTCAATCTCTCCTCTTAATATTTTTCCGATCCTCTACTTATGGAGGTTTTCCCTCATTATATAGTCCCCTCCAATCCATTTCCATCGTCCACTTGTTTCTCATCCAACCTTGCACTCAAGTATTTGTCCTATTGAGCAGATTTTCTGGTTTTCTGTGGGCGGTAATAGTTGAAAATACTGTTCAGAGGTCTTCTCCACATTAATGCGGCTAGGAAAGCTGCTATAGTGCATTTAATGCAGTGATAGCAGCTTTTCCCCAAGATATTTTCGTGTTCTTATCCCTTCCTTGCGCACCTGAAGTCTATCTTCGTTGTTGGAACTTCCTGGAAGGTTACCCAAGTCAAGACGAAGTTCACTTTACTGACATTCGTCAAGTCCGAGGAGGATGACTCTCTTAGACTAGTGCCTTTGAACATTTCTTTATTCGTCCCCCTACTATGGGGCCTTTCCAAACATTTTCTCCTCCTCGGACGTACTCTTGTTAGTAATTGGGGCTTGAGGTCCAACGTAAAAGCTCAAGTCTTTGCCCCCCACAATATATATATATATATATATATTTTTTTTTTGAGAAACAAACACACACACACAAGGGAGAGGAAAATGGGTTCTAACACAAAAGCATACCACAACTCCACTCAAAGCCAAAACTCCACTCAAAATATAGTTATAAGTCAAATACCAAACTATCCAAGTCATGATATATAATAGAATAACATTATATTCTTGTAAACTATATTTATATGCAATAAAATAACATTTACAACTATAGAAAAGAAAAAAAAGATAATAACTTAAAAACCCAAAATCAAATTGCAACCCGAAGTAAAATTCTAAAGAACACATAAATACACCAATTTAAAATAGAGATACAAAAAATAAAAAATTCACACAAAAAAAAACATAAGAGAGAGAGAGAGTAATAACCTTTTTCATGTGAGAAAATATGTATAGAATGGTATAGAGAATGTCATATTTATAGTAATAGAATGGGGATCAGAAGACTCAAAATAAAAGGAAGAGGAAGAGATACATGAAGAGTGACATTAAGATTGAGAGTAGTGGAGAGATGAAAAGGAAGAAGAAAAGTTATGGTTAGAAGTAGTGGAGAGAAATGAGAAATAGATAGATAATGTGGTCGTTGATGTGGCTCAATAGGAGTATACCAAAAATAAATACTACGCTTTCACTTTTAGATATATATAAATTATACTGTACATACATATGAAAAGAATAATTGAGTAAATTGCTAAAGTTGAGGCCCGGTTTCCTCCCACAATGATCAAGTTGGATTCCTTGCTTGTGTCTATTTCTCTTGTGATTTTTTATTGACTAAAACTTGGCTTTTTAAAATTTATTCAGTTTGGTTGGGAAATTAATTAAATTCGTCTTATATACAACGTAAATTTATATGGTATAGACCAAAAAAGTGGCAAATATTATAAGCATTTGCAAAATATGTACAATATATTTACAATTTTTTTACAGATGTATATAATATTTGTCACTTCTTAAGTGTCTACAATGTAAGATTTTATGTTGCAAGTACAATGTAAATATATAAAGACAATGACAGAACTAAGTTACGGCTGAGGGGGGCCATGCCACCCCCCCCGGCCCTCCAATTTTTTTTTTAAAAAATAATAAATCTTAGTATATATATATACATAGGAAATTGAAAATTTTTACAAAATATATATTATTGGCCCCCCTCCTCTACTGAAATTTACAAATTGACCAACCCTTTTACTTGTTGTCCCAAAAAAAACAAGAAAAACCTTTGGACCAACCAAAAATACCCACAAAATATATCACATTTCCAATCTAAACAAACTCAATTGTCCCAAAAATAACAAGAATAACCTTTAAACAAACCAAAATTATCAACAAATTAAGCAACAATCCAATTTAAACAAAAAAGACACAAAACAACTACAAATCTAAAATCACAAAACACAAATCCCTAATTTTTACCCACTTATAAGTGGTAATATTTACCTACAAATCTAAAATCATAAAACACTGAGTGGTAATTACCAATCAGTGTTGGTCTTGACTCTAACTGTAGCAATAGTTGCCTAACAGTGGTATGTTGGGCCGTTGGCTCTCTCTGTCTTTACAATACTTTTTTTTTTCTTTGTATAAAACTTAGACTGTGAAACAGATGAATTGCTTGTGCTTGGTGCGGGACTAGTGTAAACCAAGTCAAAATGTCAATACAAAGTGACTATTGTGTGTGTGGCCATTAATTAATCTCAGTGAGTTGGGGTGCAACGTGTGTGGCTATAAATTTTTTTTATATTTGTAGTTTTAAGGAAATATATAATTGCTATACACCAGTATAGCAATTTGTCTTCTATATATACAAAGTGATGCCATGAATACCGTAAATTTTAGTAAATAAATGTTACAAACTATTGGGTTATTAATCACAAAATAGCAATTAAGATATTTATTTTCTTTTTGTTGAAATAGAACCAATCACATTTATCACTGCATTAGCATATGTTTTTTCAATGAACTACCACATTAGTATATGTTATGAATACTATATACCTTTTCTTTTATCCTTTTTTTTTCCCTATATATTCTATTTAATTTTTGACTGAATAAATTATGAGATATGAAAATGATGAAATATCTGAAAATATTAAACAAATAATGGAATACAATTTCATAAACATTAGGTTTTTATAAGATAAAGTATCATGTCTTTATTCATAAAAAAAATCTCATGTCCTTACAAATAAATTAATTACGAGGTTTGATCCTATTTAAATCCTGGTACCGTTCTTGTATAAAGATCTTTTACTTTTTTTTGCACGAGATAGGATTTTGAGCAAATAGCCAGCTTTAGCATTGGTTCTCTTTGGTTCTTATTTAGCAAATAGTCCAAGTATCCTTTTATTTTTGAGGAAAGAGTCCAAGTAAACTATATGCTGATTCTAGATTAGCATTGGTTCTCATCGCTTTATTCATCGTTTTATTTCCGAAACACATCGCCTTATCAACAAAAGGCTCAAATATTGATGTCATATAATTATTTTCCATTCCTCTTTAAAATTATGAAAATTTATACAATAGACTACTTTTTTCTAAAAAAAAACCTAAAGAAAATAAAAGAAATTTATTTTTCACGTACTTGTCAACATGAAAATTCAAGCCAATATTTGGGTAGAGCAAGCTTGCATGGCCCAAATAACATGAAAGTAACCAACACTATGAACTAGGGAAGTCAATACCATATTGGTACCGATCGTACTGGAGAAATATACTGTACCAGTCATTAAACCGATATTGATACTCCTCTAAATTGTACTGAAAGAAAAATATAAGACTGTACCAGATATATTTTGCATTTTTTTTAATTAAAACAAACATGTTATTTAAGCTAATATCTCTGTTCAAAATTAACAATAAATCAAAATAATATAAAGATACAGAAGCCTATCAAATGCTAGTAATATCTCACCTTTTTTGCTATTACTCGTCTTTGTGCACTGATCTAATCATAATACTTGCTTTCACAATCCATTATTTGTGGGTTTAAAGCAGCAGCAAAAACAGGAGAGAGAGAGAGAGAGAGAGAAGCCCAAAAAAAAAAAGTCATTGGGGAGGGGGGAGTGACAATTAGTTAAGTGCCCAAAAAAAAAAAGTCATTGGGGAGGGGGGTGTTGGAATTTTTTTTCCTAAAAAATTATTATTAGGCTAAGGAATAGACATTAAGATAGTCATTTTTAAGAATAACTATTCATAAAAAATAGTTGTCCCATATAATAATAACAGCCAAACAATGGAATAAGTATTCTTTAGGAAGAACTATTCCATTACAATGTCTATCACAATGCATCAAACATATGCCCTTAAGTGTGGTTTGTATTGATTTTCTTACATAGGCATAATTGGCTTCACCTCATAACCTAAAGAGTAACTTAAAGAGGTTTGAGTTAAATATCTTTAACTGGCACAAATGGCTTCAACACACAACCTAAAAGGTAATAGACAAGTATACATCTTAAGCAACTTTTAGTTCCCATCTGCATCATACTCACCATTGTCCATTTCATCTTTCATATTAACAGTTCATTTCATCATCAACAGAAACTTCATTGACACTTTTAACTCCAGCTGAAACTCTACCATAGTCAACCTTCAACACCATCTAAAATGCTAAAAAAAGAAAGGATCATGTAACTTGTCAAATTCATCAAATTCAGCTTCATCTTCATCTTCATCTTCATAGCCCATTTCCTCATCAACATCTTCTTTGACATCTTCAACATCATCTTCATCACTATCGTAAAAAACTCTCCTTAAAAACTCTATTCCAGTAGCATTGTTCAATGCCATTTAAAAGTAGATCATACACATGGTCGTCAACTCTTGGATCAAATACAGGTATGTAATCTAAATCTTCTCGATTTGACTCGTTTTGCAGCCAAAGCTGATTCTTAGGGTTAGCTCTCATCGCATCTACAATTTATCCAATGCAAATCAAAGTCAAGAATAATTGCAATTATATTGGCAATAATTAAAACCTCAAGTGTAATATATAACCAATATTCTGAGTTTTTTTTTATTTTTTTGAGAAAGTGTGACCATTATTGTGAGATTAATAAAAACTCCCTAAAACACAATGCAGAAAACCTATACACAAGTACAAGAGTCAAGTATACATTTTTATGGGTAAGAAGAGAAAGGCAATGATATCATCATAGGGGAAACCAGTTTAAGTTGAAGTTAAGATAATGACACTTAGAATAGTGAAAGAGAGAAGGGGTGGGTTGGGGGGGGGGGGGGGGGGGGGGACCACAAATCTTAAAAGTAATACCAGTGATTTTTTCTTTCCAAGCAAAGTCATAACTTTTATCCTGGAGCCCCAAAAAAAAACAGTTAGATTTCATCATATTATGGGAGTAGAATCTTAAAGGGACTTGAGCAAGCAAAAGCATATCGAACACTTATTTCTCTTACCTTCCATGAAAAGAAATGACAACACAATTAAATGTTGACAATCTAAAAGAAGAAGTACAAATTTGAAATTTGATAGAGATGGAACAAAGATGGTCCATGAAACACGAACGAAATAGGAAAAGTTTCCACCTAATCTGGGTTCTTAATTTCTGCCACTGTAGTACATTTCCAATGTACTTGGGTTAGCTATTTTTTTTAATAAAATTTCTTACATTATTTATAAAATTAAAAAAATAATAATAAAAAATAAAAATAAAAAACTAGTAACCAAATGCAAACATCCTTCCAATGGCATTTTCTTTTTGATAAAAACTAGTAACAAAAATGAAAAGGAAAGCATGGGGAAGTGATAAAATGGCTGAGATATTAGTGCCATAGTCTGTACAAAGGGATCAAAACATTCCAAGCCATTCAAATAGAGTTTGGCTTGATTCAAAGAAAAGGTTTGTCTGTCTTCTTTTGTTTAGAAATCCCTAATTGACAGAAGATAAATAAACAAATCCAAATTCAAACAAAACAATACAGTGACCAACAAACGCATGACAGTGCGGTCAACTAAAATTAATTAGCATCCGCCAAATGTATTGAAGGAAAATCTTTATTTATTTATTTATTTTTATAAGTAATGAATTTTATTAATGAATTCAAGTTCAAAAGAACAATTATGAAACAGACAAACAAAAATCTCAATAAATGAATGACTCAAGTCAATCAACCACACAACAATGTCCATTGCAGGAATAATCAAATTAATTTTCTAAATACTATCATCTATATTCTAAAAGGAAAGAGGCCAGTGATAAAAGAAAGGATGGAGGGGGTTGATATACTAGGCAACACTTTTTTTCTTAATAGGTAAATATCAACCAAGGAATTATATCATCAAGGCCAAGAACAGCGCGATATAATATTTTTGAACAAACAATTAATATAAAAATTGTACTGGGAAATGGTGAACTCACATTATAATAGGTAAATCTCAAAACAATGTTTGTAGAAGGCTCTGGTAGAGTCAGATTATCAAAATCCCGAGCAACCTTTACTAGATCAATCCCACTATTCTGAATATCTCCCATAAAAATTCTTTTGGAGGTCCACTCAGGATAACAGAGAATAACCTTTCTACGAACTGCAAACACAGATCAAACGTAATTATCAAATTTATTTATCCAGAAAGGATGATTAGGGTTGAATACTCTTATTAAATCATTCAAAAGTTCAGTTGGCTCAAATATCATTAAAGTTCAGTTGGCTCAAACTTATATCACACCATTTCTGGGCCATTTTTTTGAGGTTGAAGATGAATCTGATAATTGATCCGATGGTTGTTGCATGCTCAACTCGCATCTAGAAAGACAAACAAAAAACACAAAAATTGAAAAGACAATAGTAAAAAAATGAGTCTGAATCTGATAGAGAGACAGCCTATGGGTTCAAAATCCTTACACATCATAGAATGACAGTGACATGGAGATATGACCAAAATAAAGAGTTGAATAAATCTTTCGAAACTGTTTTCATTCATGTTCATGTGAAAACATAATTTTAAAACAAAACAATAAGACAGCAAATGAGATATAGCTTTTTAATTTAATTTGAAAGAAGTGAAAGTAGTTTGAGGATTAGCATTTTTACATGGACTTCAAAATGGCCTCTGCTGGTTCTGTGACGGACTCCGTTGCAGGTTCTGTGATCATCTCTAACTGTGAAACCTTCAAAAACCTCTAACATGAGATGGGTTTTACACAATTCCGATCAAATATCGAATTTACAAAAGCCAAGCATGGTTATTAGTATTACTAACAGCAATCTCAAAAATTAATCAAATAGAACAGAACAATCACACCAACCCTTAACAGATCAAACAAAATCAACAAGGTTTCAAAGCCCTAATTCCACAAAATACGAATATTAAAACAGCGTACATTGCCCTGAATAAATTGATTTCATACTAAAAATCTAAAAGCAACAAACCATTCTTAACTTCATTCGCCACCGTCTCTGTCTCTCTCTCTTTCACCGCCTCTGTCTGTCTCTCAACAAAACAAAATTGAGGTTTGGTGATTGGGATTTGACGGCTAGTATGAGTCCCTGTTAAAAGAGGAAGATCCCAACTACGCGAACTGGCCTAGTCTAGTTAAAGCCCATATGATCTGTCTAATAAAATTAAAGCCCATGTTTTTTTCACAAAAAATGATATAGCCCATCCTCTCTCACTGGGCTCAGCCTGCTGAACCATTTTCCATAAAAGAGACCCTATATAACTTTCTTCAAAAACAATGGCCACAAGCCCATTTAAGAGTAAGTCCCCGGTTCACAACAGACAATCTCTCTCTCTCTCTCTCTCTCTAAAATGGAAATTAGGTTTTAGCCCTCATCACCTTACATAAACTAAGTCTTTTTGTTAAGAACCTTATAGCTCAAGTAGTACTTTATTGGCGTTTCCAACAAAAATATACATGGTTCAAATTCAAATCTCCTATTCTAACGGTTTAATTATCAAAATAAAATTATATGTTAAAGTTTTTATTTGGATATGTCAACGGTGTTGTGCAATTTTATTATTAATTGAAGTCCCAATATTAAATTTAACAAACTAGATTCTACATGTTCTAGTAGATGAGTCATATTATCAATTCAAAAATAGATGTCAGTAAAACTCAATACAAAAAATTAATTTGTAATCTTTCTTCTCAATTAGTAAGAAGAATAGATTTTAGATATTAAAAAAAAAAATACACTACTTAAACTTCAAATTATATGGAGTCGGTTTTGTTCATTACCAGTATATTATATGGGTCATGTTAACGGATGCTCTTGGGCCAATTGTTAATAATCCATTTTAGGAAAGTTTTAACACAATTTTTATGAAAAATAGAAAAGGCTGAGAAAACATTAATTATTTTTTTTTAATAAAAACTTTCTTAAAATGATTTGTTAACAATTATAGAACATCCGTTGACATTTCTCGTATTAGACGTAACTCTGTTAATTATGTTTCTACTCGTTTTTTTATTGTTGTTGAGAAGTGTGTTGCATTTTTTTTTTTTTTTTTGCGTGTGTTGCGTGTTGCTTTGGAGACAGTGACCTACCAATATAAGAAACTATGATGCAACTCCATAATCCAACTCATTGCCTGAGCTTAACACCAAAATATTTCACCAGCTTTTTCTGCTTCTCCAAACCCAATGACTCTTCACCAATTCCATTTTCACACCTCTCGTTCTATAAATACCATCGTATGATTCTTCTCCTTTTCGCAAGTTGTCTCTCTGCTTGGAAACCACCATTATTGTCACTGCCCCAATAAACGAGACTGATCGTTTGGTTTTGCTCAAATTCAAAGAATCTGTACCTCATGATCTATATAACATATTGAGCTCATAGAATGACTCTATGCACTTCTGTAATTGGCATGGAATCACGTGGACGTTGGCACCAAAGAGTCACGACTTTTAAACCTAGAGGGCTATAAGTTACGTGGATCCATATCACCTGATATTGGAAACCTTACCTTTCTTAGGTTAATCAACCTCCAAAATAATAGCTTCTATGGCGAAATTCCAAAAGAAGTTTGCCATTTATACCGACTACAAAACCTCTCTCTTAGTAGTAACACGTTGAAAGTGGATATTTCATCCAGCTTGTCCAACTGCTCCAACCTCAGGTTCATAAATCTTATTGTGAATAATCTTACAGGGAAGATTCCAGCTAAACTAGACTCTTTGATGAAGCTTGAGAGACTTTTTCTTTCTATAAACAATCTAACTAGAGGTATTCCACCATCTTTTGGAAATCTTTCATCACTCAAATATTTCATTGCAGCGTACAATAATTTGGTGGGAAATATTCCAGATGCCATAGGCCTTAAAAAGCTTAAGACTATTCGCAATTGGGATCAATAAATTATCAGGTATAATCCCTTCCTCTCTTTACAATGTGTCATTTCTCCAAATCTTGTCAGTTCTAGACAACCAACTAAATGGCACACTTCCACTTAACATAGGCCTCAATCTTCCTAATCTCCAACATCTTGTAGTTGCTACCAATGATTTCTTTGGGTCAATCCCTACTTCATTATGCAACGCCACTCAATTTCAATGCATTGATTTAGCTAATAACAATTTTATAGGATCAGTTCCAACTGATTTGGGAAATCTGTTGGATCTTTACTGGCTACGGTTGGGTAGCAATCACCTAGGAAGGGACTTCCATTTCTTAACATCTTTAACAAACTATAACAGACTTCATGTATTGGATTTACATACAAACCAATTCGAAGGTGTTTTGCCCAATTCAATATCCAACTTGTCCCCAACTCACTAGTTTATATCTTGCATTCAATGAAATATCTAGAACTATTCTTGCATCATTAGAGAATCTTGTCAACTTAATTATCTTGAGCTTATATTGTAATCACTTCACGGGCATCATTCCAACTACTATCGGGAAGTTTCAAAAGGTGCAAGTATTGGGTTTAAGTGGAAACAAATTGTCAGGAGAAATACCAACCTCTATAGGCAACCTTACGCAGTTGTTCACACTTGGATTAGGTGAAAACAAATTCAATGGAACCATGCCTCCAACAATTGTAAACTGTCAAAATTTGCAATTCTTAAACATTTCACAAAATAACCTAAATGGATCCATACCCTAACAGCTTTTTGGTCCTTCCCATGTAATAGTATTCCTTAGTTTTTCACACAACTCTTTTATAGGCAAACTACCATTTGAAATAGAAGATCTGAAAAATTTTAACAAACTGGATGTCTCTAACAATAATTTATCTAGTGAAATTCTTACATCTATAGGAAATTGTTTGGTCTTGGAACACCTTTACTTGTAAGGGAATTCTTTTGAAGGATTGTTACCATCAACTTTTGCTTCTTAGAAAGGCCTCCAACATTTAGATGTTTCACAAAATAATCTATCAGAATCCATTCCAGAGGATATAGAGAGTCTTCATTTTCTCGAATATTTGAATATTTTGTTCAATAATTTTGAGGGTGAGGTACCAACTAAAGGGGTTTTCAAAAACACAAGTGCTATATCATTGATTGGAAATACTAAATTTTGTGGTGGCATACCAAAATTGCAGTTGCCAAAATGTCCTTCAAAAGTCATGAAACCAAGAAACTCCATTGCCAATTGTACTTATTTCCATTGTTCTATTTTCATCCTTTCTTGTTCTATATTGGATGAAAAAATAAAAAAAAGAAATTGTCTTCTATGGTTTCAATAATAGACCTCCTTCCAAATGTTTCATACAAAGAACTTGATCAGGCAACTTCTGGATTCTCTCCAAGTAATTTAATTGGATCTGGTTGTTTTGGGTTTGTATATAAAGGAGCTCTTGATCATGAAGAAAGACTAGTTACTATAAAGGTCCTTAACCTTTAACACAAGGGAGCTCCCAAAAGTTTCATGGCTGAATGCAATGCATTACGAAATATCCAGCATTGAAATCTTGTTAAGTTATTAACATGTTGCTCTAACATGGATTATAGTGGGAATCAATTCAAAGCTTTAGTCTTTGAATTCATGACGAATGAGATCTTAGATATTTGGCTTCATCCTGGGATAGACAATGAAAAACAAGCAAGTAACTTAAGTCTTCTTCAAAGACCAAATGTTGCAATTGAGGTGGCTTCCATAATAGATTATCTTCACAACCATTCTGCACAACCAATTATTCATTGTGATTTAAAGCCGAACAATATTCTTCTTGATAATGATATGATTGCTCATGTAAGCAATTTTGTTTTAGCAAGACTCCTCAACTACTAATGATTCTTCTCAAAAGCAAACTAGTACAATTGGGATAAAGGGATCTATCATCTATTAGCTATGCCGCTCCAGGTAATGTCTTTCGAATTATGTCTAAATCCTAATGTTAAAAAAATTGTTTTAAAAATATTGAATTTATATATATATATATATATATATATATATATATATATATATATAATAAAAAAATAAAAAAATTTGCAGTTACCTTACTATCTACACAAAATTCTCTCTCTCACATGCAGCACGAATACACACTCAATTTATTTATATGTAAAAATAATAATAATAATAAAAAACTTAAAGTAAGAAAAGCTTTAAACATGATTTAAGCATTGATTAAATTAGTTTTTGACAAATATTACTGATTACCCATTCACTTAGTTTGTTTTTTTAAGCATTTATTTCCTCAGAGCTATATCTTTGTGATGATTGCTTTCCAATCGGCTATATCAAATATGGTGTAATTGCTCTCAAAATATGTTGTGTATTTTATTCATGTCCGTGTCCTATTCTTTTTTTTTTAAAGAAGAGTTCTTGTCCTAATCTAAACAAGTTTGCAACAAACAAAAAGTTCAAGTAATCTATATATGATTTATCTATCTATCTATCTATCTATATATATATATATATATATATATAAAAGCTAAATTGTAGCATTTATTATTACTACGCTCCTGTTTTTTTTTTATATATATATATATATATATATATATATATATTTAAAAGCAAAATTGTAGTATTTATTATTACTACGCTCCTATTAAGTCATATCAGTAGAGGTAATTATTGGATACTCTCGAAGTACCATAAATGTATACTCCCCCCTCTCACATAATTGTGAGTTCCACTAATTAAATTTATGGTGGGACCCACGATTTATGTGAGAAAGGAGAGTACGCAATTATTTTACTCTCAGAGTATTCAATAATTTTCTATATCAATGGTCACGTCACTATTTGTTTTCCATCTTTATTGATTGTCTATTGCAAAATTAATTCTTTGTGGCCAACGTGATGCACTACATGCCATCTTAAACTCTAATTGTCTATATTGAAAGCTTCCTTCAACATTGAGTGTCATTTTCTTTCCATCCTTCTAAATGTATGCAATAAATTTTGCTACTCAACCATTGAGCCACATTGTTAACTTATTTTCTACCTCTTCTTTTCTCTTAAATTTTTTTTTTCTCACTACTCTCAACAATATATATATATATATATATATATATCTTCTTCTTCCTATTAGCCCACACTTAAGGTTACACTTTCTCCAACATTTCCCTTCCCTCTTTACTTCTTTATCTCCCCCACTACTCTCTACTTCACCATTACATTTCCTTCATCTTTTTCTCTTTCCTATAACCTAACTCTTCATCTTCCTATTTTATTTTGAATAAATTTGATATGATTTTTCTCATTCAATCCATATTTTTCCTACACAAAAACTATGAGTATTCACGCTCTCTCTCTCTCTCTCTTAGTGAATTTTTGTTCTTTCTTATAACTGTAATAAAGGTTGATGGTTTTTTATATTTTGACTGTGTTTTGGTATTGTGTGTTTTTTTTTTTTTTTAGTTTCCCATAACAAAGTCTTCTCTCTCCCTTTAGAAATTTAGTTGAATTTTGGTTTGGGTTAGTACTTAGTGTTTCTTTTTTTTGGGAATAGGAATTTAAGTTTAATTTATATCAAAACACAATCTACATGGCTAAGAGTTTGAATATGCCTACTAATTGTTTGAATAATAAATTATGATAAAGTCTATATTTTATTCCTTTGGTTTCATTTTAATTTTGGTTTGGGTTAATACTTAGTTTTTTTTTTTTTTTTTTGGAAATAGGAATTTAAGTTTATATCAAAACATAATTTACATGGCTAATAATTTGAATATGCCTACTAATTGTTTGAATAATAAACTATGATAAAGTCCAGATTTTGTTCCTTTGGTTTCATTTTTAATTTTGGTAAAGATAACATTGTAATTTTGTAATGAGTTTTGATTATCATGATAATCTCCTTATTCTTTAAGAGATAAGAAATTTGAGTAATAAAAGAATGATATATTTGTAGAGATAAAAAGATTTGAAAAAAAAAAAAACTTGCAAAATTTTTTTTTTAAAATTGACAATACTTGAAGTGTCACTTTTTGTATATTACACCCATTACATGATATATATATATATATTTCCACACATCGTGTTGGTCTGTGGCTAGTGGATACATGATTTTGTTTTAAACATGAGTGGACTGTGTAGCCAAGGCATTTAGGAAGGCCAGTATATAATGTGTCTAATATGATTAAATGACCATACCATTTAAAAATAAATTTGATTAGATTGTCCTAATCCTAGTCATTGACCATATTTCGTTTACTACTACATCTAAACCATTAAATTACCTACGTCTACTAGACCCCAAAAGTTTTATTCTAATGGACATATTGCCATTTTTTTAACTTGAAATTTTTACAATCATGGTATCTATCATCATGTTTTTCCTTAGGTTCAATTTGTTTTTACCTATTTTTTTAATGAATCAAATGAATTTGCACTCTCCTTAAATCCCAAATCTCATTATAAACAAAACTGTAAAATCTCCTTACATAACATAATGTGTAGAGTATGGCATGGGTGGTGAGGCTTCAATAGGGGAGGACGTGTATAGCTACGGGATATTTCTACTGGAGATGTTCTTGGGGAAGAGACCCATTGACGTAATGTTTGAAGATGGTCTCAACCGCCATAAGTTTGCTAAGATGGCATTGCCAAATCGGCTTGTTCAAACTGTAGACCCAATCCTTCTACCAAGAGAAGTGGAAGAAACACTCACGTCAACATTGGTTAGAGAAGATAACAACGAAAATGAAATTCAAGCAAAAGAAGAAAATCATGGTATTGTGAACTTGTGCCAAATTGATACTAAATGTGCATGAGTGCTTCGTCTCAGTCCTTGAAATTGGAGACTTGCTTGTTCAGTGGAGTCACCAAAAGAAAGAATGAATATGGAGGAAGTTATTAGGGAGTGCATTTGATTTAAAAAATAAAATAATAAAATAATAATAAAAAATAAAAAATAAAAATAAAAATAAAAAGCTTTTCTTGGTTCTAGGATCAGTAGAGGTGGACTCATCTAATATAATCTTAGCTGAGGTAATGCTATATTTCAAATTTGGATTTGCTTAAATATAATATCGCATGAAAATTATCTTGTAAAATAATTACTAGCCATTATGTTTTTTTAGATATATGTTTTCTTCTTTGTTCCAAAGTTTCAATTAATTTTCCATATGAACACAAGCGTAGGTTTTTTTATTAAAAAAAAAAATCGTTTTTGTTAGATAATCATGATTGTTCAATTGATTTTGTTGTTCTCACTAAAATTTTTACTATTTAGACTAGGAACTTTATTGGATAAGGTACTTCAATTTTCATTTATTTTTTACTGTTCTCATGCAAAACGCGTTTTTGTTTTTGATCTCATGATATTTATTTACAATCATAGAACATAAAACTATTTTTTTTTTTTTTACTTAAATTCTAGGTGCAATAAGCTACTTGAAGAGTTCAGTGGAATCTACTTGTTAGCCCTGTTGAGCAAAGAAGTGGCATCTACGTGGTGTGCTTGTTTAATCTCCTTTGTTTGAAAGGTCACTTCTTTGGTTCTTACTTCTTAGTTCTTAGTTCTTAACATAAGTTTTTTTTTTTTTTTTTTCTTCTTCTTAAAGGGGTCCGTTAATGAGAATGACTATCTCCCTTGAACTTTACGAGAAGAATAAAATATACTATTAAATCTCTTATTTGCCCTCGAATTACCTAATTAAACATTCCTAATTGGTGGGTAAATCATATAAATTGGATAAGTAAAAGGAAAAAATGAAGATTTCATCAATAGGCTAACAGAAAAATTAGGAACATTTTTGCTGAACCCAATACATGTTGTTCTACAAAAATAGGACAAAATGGGAAAATACCCTTTTTTCGGAAATTAAACATTCGTTTGCCCTCTTTCTGAAACTAAATAGGGAAATGCCCCTCATTTGTAACTCGACAATAGAGAAATCGAGTTTTAATGAATAAATCGATATTTGTATGATCGAGTTATTCGGACCCTTCCCCTGCAAACATGGGTGTTTCCCAATAAAAAAGTGTTTATGTAAACGTTCATAACTCGGGAAACTGAAAATCGAGTTTTGTTCAGCGGTTTGAATCAATAGGACCCTAACGTCTCAAAACGCCTATTCAGTCACTCGCTCTCCCTGTACACTCTCTTTCCCTCGCTCTCTGCCATCACTCTCTCTCTACACTCTGTCTCTCTTGCTCTGCGATCAGGCTTACCCACTCTTCCTCGAGTCTCCATCAGTCGTCGTTGGTTCCCGCCGCCGTTGATTACAGGTACGGTCAGTGGCGGAGCCAGGAATTTAGGTTTGGGGGGGCAAGATTAAAAGACAAGATTGGAAATAAAAAATTAATATAAAAAAATTAATCAATATTAATAACAAAATAAGTAAACAACTATATGATAATTTAATTGTCATACAAAATCTAACATAAAATGTAAAATTTAATTTATTTTTACACACCTAACTTATTTTACTCAATTGCTTTCAACGGTTTTTCATATTTTGAAACCACTGCATGATTTCTTCACACTTAATAGCCTTGAATATATCTTTCTCAATATATGTAACTAAGCAATCATTCATCCACTGATCTCCTATTTTATTGCGTAATCGATTTTTAATTATGTTCATTGTTGAAAAAGCTCTTTCAACAGTAACTGTTGTAACTAGTAAGATCAATGCCAAAGTCACTAATGAGTAAACCAATGGATATGAAACATTTTTTTTCATTTCTACCATCTTTTCAACAAGCTGTCCAATTCCTCTAAATGTTGAAAACTCTTCAATGGACTGCATGTCATGGATGTATATCTCAAGTTGGTTATCCAAGAAAGAAACTTGAGACATAAAAAAAAATTCTACAGACAGTTTGGTCTAGTCCATCAAGTTTACTAAGTGGGACCCATTAATTTTATATATAGAATTGTACTAGGAGTAGAAGTCATCTACTACTACTATTAAGAAAGCTAAAAAGGTAACGTGAATTCACTTAATTGGGTTATTTATTTATTTATTTATTTATTTTTTTGTCTTTAGTGTGGGGGTTTATTTTTTATTTTTTGTCTTTAGTGTGGTGGGTTTATTTTTATTTTTTATTTTTTGTCTTTTGTGTTTGGGGGGGGGGGGCATTTGAAATTTCAGGGGGGGCAAGTGCCCCCCCTCGCCCCCCCCTCCCTCCGCCCCTGGGTACGGTCCTCTCCCTCTGAAATCTTTTCTGATGTTGGTTAATGTTAGGTTGTGTTTTGTGTGGGATTTTGATTATTTTGTTGAAACTTAAGAAGTAGTAAATTTACTAATGAAGATGAGAATTTTGTTGTCTTTTATATGCTGCAATGATGATTTTCTCATTAATGAGTTTAAATGTGCTTGGGGTTTTGATGAGGGGTTTTGGCAAATCGAGTGGTGGTGTTTCAGTGATGTCTCTGGGTTTGTGCAAAATGTGTCTTATCCGATTGTAGGCATGATTTTGTTATAGTTGTTGTAAATGGTGTCAAACTAATTACGTTTGAGTGTAAATAGTTCGATGTAATTCTTTTGGTTTTTTCCCTTTTCTATCTTTATTCCAATTAGTACAGATGTATTAAGGTTTAAAGAGGGGTGTTTGTAACTCTCTTGTTGTTTAATCCTACATTATACTATTTGAGTTCCAAAAACCAAAACATGTTGAACATAACTTGTATTCAGACATTCAAGCAGTCTCATCATGAATTCAGCCCAAATGAAGGTGTGTGAGAGAGAAAGAAAGGGGTGGTTTGTTGGTTGCGGTCATTGTTTAAAGTATTGCAGGGTTTTAAAATCTTGAGCAATATATGCTTGCTGTTAGTTAGTTGTATTGTTCTTTTGGTTTCTTTTTATTGTCTTTTGCTTAATAAAAGATTGTCTAAGCAAATTATGGTAAGAGAAATCTTGAGGCACAAAGTTTAATATATAGAATTTTGCAAATTACTGTTCAAGTTCATGTAGTTATGACCAATAGTTATGGATGGTCTTGGTTAATAGCATTTTAGATCACTACAAATCTGTAACGATATTGATAAGGGTATTTTTGGCAAGAAAATTGAGACCCATAAGCAAATAAAGTCCATGAAAGAAAAGGCTAACAATACCTATGGAATCGTCAGCCCCATAGAAACCAACGGGGTCCTTAGGAAGCCGACGATCATATGGACGGTGCAACAATAAAGTTAGTGGGCTTATCTCCCCCACAGACTGACAGAGGATCCCTGATTGACGAAAGACCCATAACCAACGAAGAGGAAGGCTGGTGGGTCCTACGTGGCCTTACTTGATCCACACGCATACTCATATATGGAAACATCTTGCGTATCACGCACAAAAACCCTATCACATGATTTTCACCTCCCAAACGGGAGAGTATCCCCAAAATCTTGATAGCATTAACTTCACCTTCTCCCCTTAAGGAAAAAAAACCCCCTATTCTTGGGATCTAGGGCTCTCCCCCACCACTATATTAGTGACAGTTCTCCTCCTTTCTCAAGTATGTAGAAAATCCCTAACTCTCTCACTATAGAGTTCTTAGAGATTTCTCATTCACTAACTTGACCTTCGGAGATTTCTCCATATCGATGTTGTCTGCTTGGTTCTTGTTTCTCATTTCTCAGGTATTCATTAGTGTAATAAAGGACAATCAACTCACTCACGATTTTGTGCATCATCAAATATTAATGTACTTCTGCAAAGCTTCTTCTGCATTTTAGATCACTAATTAGCCAAGAACTGCCTCTCTTTTTTTCGTTTTTCTTTTTGCCTCACATTTATTTCTGTGCACGTTGTAGAATAAGAGATTACAAAAACCATGCAGTGTAGTACTACTTGAATGACATCAAATCGGTGGCAAAGAATGATGTTTGTTCAAAGATTTTGGATAGAGTATCTTGAGCCGTAGATCTAGGCAGCCTATTGTCAATTCAAGCAGTTTCTGCGATCACAATAGTCATGGCTTAAGAAGAGCTACAAATGCGTATCTTATCCTCAAAAAAAACTATGAAAGGCACAAAATGCAATGAACTAGAAGTGGTACCTCGGTTCCAACAGACTATGTAAGGCACAAAATACAATGAACAAGTTCACGTAAATTTCTGACTTTTATTAAAAGCAAGTTGAGGACTATGGAAGAATATGATAGGTATCTTTTCCTGTAGCAAACAAATAATCCCAAGTGACTAGTCTAGGAAGCCTCAATGACTAATGAATGATAACAAAACTCACCAAGGCTCATAGATGTCCACACAGTTAAAGCACCACACATAGTGAAGAATTATTGGCCAAAATGGATATAACAGAAAAGAAAGACCTAGGTATAGTTCTTTAGGTACTACATCTCAGGTTCTCTAATTGAAATCAACCACATTGAGTACTGACTAATGCATCGTTATCTTTTCTAAGAAAAATTGAATTTAACACATAATTCGTTAGTGATTAGTCAATGCTACCACTTAATTGACTTCAATTGAGGGAACCTAAGATATAACACTTAAGGAATTAAAGCTAAGTTTTATCCTAATAGCAATCAAAATACAAAGGAATTATAGTTAAGTTTTATCCTAATAGCAATCAAATTATATAATCATAAACAAAGATAATGCTTGGGTTTCATCACTTTCTTGTGCATGATCTAAAATCAATTATATTGCAAGTTGCCCTCATTTCACCGACTTCTTAGCCATCCAGCTCGTCCATTGTCCCATATACATCAGCCTTACAAACACTAGACCATTCCATGAATTTCTAAGCCTTCCCTCTCTTTCTGCTTCAACTTGTTCTAATAATGGACCTTTCAATCATATATAGTGTTTGTTGCATATATACTCTAGTAAGCCCTTGCTACTCCTAAGCCACATTTCATTTTGTATGTAACCTAAGCATGAGGACATCAGATATTCGTGTTGTTGTATAAATAGGTATATACATGTATAGGTTGTAATAATGATATATAAGTTTGCGGAGTATTCATTTATAAAGATGATAAAATGGAAATTCAAGTTTTGGAATTTTCTATGGGAAAATTCAAGTCTAAGAATTCTCGATTGGTCAAAGCTTTTGCTTGATTGATCGAAAGTGATGAGAAAGTTTAAAGTCCTTGATTCTCGATCGGTCAAAGCTTTTGCTCAATCAATCAAAGTGATGAGGAAAATAATCCTAGAGCTTTTGCCTCTCTCGATTGCTCTCGATTGGTGTTCGATTACTTTCGATTGATGCTCAATTTCTGTTCAATCGATCAAAACTCGTAAAAATGGAATTTCTGCATAATTTTCTAGAAACTGTTCTAAGTGTTTTGAAAAGGTTTCAAGCCTAGTGGATAGTTTTATAAAACATTTTAACTCTTCATTGGTGCTTTATGAAGGGTACAACTCTATGGGTATAAATAGTGGTTCATGTTCACTTGATCATTAGTTCTTATCTCTCTCTCAAATAGTTTCTAAAAAACACAAGAAATCCTGTGAGTATTCTACAAAATTGATATTTTTTAGAACCCAATAAACTTGGTTATATCATGAGAACAAATTTATAGTAATCCTTTAGCAACTCACATATGGGGACAAATACTGTCTATGGATAACATTCAGTTGTGCCTCCAAGTCAATCATAATTTCAATTTACTTGTTGTATTCATTTTTTTCTTTCATTATTACTCCTAGAGGTTTGAAATCCCCAACACTTGCATCCACTACATCTGGGCTTTCTTTATCTTGCTCCTTAAGTCCCTACAAGTTATTGGTTATTTGGTTTTTTCTCTCTGCTAGAGGGAAAAGTTTCTCTAGTCTTATTCTTCTATTATTAGAAACTGAAAAAAATATGGAAGGACACCCAAAGTGGGCATTTCCCTTTGTATTCCTCACCAAGAGTAACATCCAGGAGTTATGGAGTAATGGCTTGAACTGTTATTCTACCCCACAATGCCCACTATCACATTCAATATTAATGGAGTGATGTGTATATAAACACCAAGAGTGGTACCCATTGGACATAGAGTGAATTCTTCATCCTCATAGTGTTTACAGAGTTTTGTGAGGCTTTTAGGTTGTGGGTTATGTTTGCATCAATCTAGTAGTGTGCAACACCGTCGGAGAAACATATTTGCATGTGGGTTATACAAATTGGAATTCAAAATGTGCTTGAATAGCTGGTCTGCATGGAGGCTGGCTTTGGACAACGTAGAATAATCTCAAAACTCCTATGTGATCTTTGGTTTAAGCCAAGAAAGTTATGCCAAAAAACCGATTGTTTATATTCTATTGCAAAGTCTCTGTTTCTAACATCTTCTTGTTCTTTTTGCAGCCATTTCTTTCATTCCTATATTTGTTCCTCTTCTAATCCACGTGGTAGTCATACTTCATTCTAATGCCAGTCGTGCTGGCTTCAAGATCAGCAATGAAAAACAGAATTGCAATGGAAGCATTTGTTGGCACACTGTTCATAATTGTTATATTGTTTGCAATGACATCAAAGAATTCATGTAGTTCATACGTACCCTTTGTAGTATTGACCATAGTATGAGGTCATTTTAACCTTCAGTGTCATATATTTGGTTTAGAATTTCTAAGGTCCTGATCTTGTTACAAATCTCCTAAACAGTGGGAGCTGATGTACCATTATGATAGCCAAAATGGGTGATTTAAGATCTATGGTTCTTTTAAGAGGGACCTCTGATCTTTGCCAGTTTTAAGAGGGACCTCTGATTTAAAAGGTAAAAAGTTTATGTTTGACATTATATGCGTACTACATTGTTTACAGTGGCGGAGCCATAAATTTTGAGTTGAGAGGGCCAAACTATTGCATCAAGATAAACTCAAATAACAAATAAACACTACCCTAACAAATCCACATAATTTTCTTATTCTAAAGTAAGTTGTATACATATACCCAAAATTATCAACTTTAATATGTATATACATACACCTAGACACAAAATCTTCTTTATAAAAGAAACTTATAATTTTCTTAAACTCTAATAAGTATACAAACATTGTATAATTGGGTATACAACATACAAATATAAAGAACTAAAAAAAAAAAAAAATGAATATAGTATCTTCCATCAAAGTCATGCTTGACAATAATACTTCACGTAATAAACTTCATCAATTGTTATTTTTATAACAAAATTATACATAATTTCCTTTTTAATATATAAATTATTTGCAGAACTTCATCCATGTTTGACAAATCAAAATCATATTGTTATAACTGTAGTCCCATATGAGCTTTTTTTTTTTTTTTCTTGATAAAATCTTGATAATAGAAAATTTCAAATAAATTGCATATATTATCAATGTTGAATAATTTGAACGCATTAATAGGATTTGAAAATGAGCTAAAAATTAAGGGTCCCACTATTTACTCACAAAATTTATTATCTAATTATTTCATTCTATTGCAATTGTATATTAACTCTAAACTTTATTTTTTTGGGAAGGATTACTAGATTAGTTGATCAATGCTTTCTTTTGGGAGGCCAACTTCTATTTTTTTTTTATATAACCTTTAAATATTTATAAAAAATACCTATATTATAAAAAAAAATTAAAAATTTTGGAGGGGCCAAGGCCCCCAAGGATGCATGTGGCTCCGCCACTGATTGTTTAGTAAATAAATCCCAAAAGTTGTAAGAGTATTGTTGCCTGATCAAGCATTTGAGAAATTTGGTACATTAATTAACTAAAATCCCCTTTGGCCAAAAACACACTAGACTCCATGCATATGGAGATGGGTACGTACCTTTTAAATTCATATTATACGATGTGTTTGGATAAACTTTTTTATTTTAGATTTTGTTTTTTAATTTATTTATGTAAAGTTTTTTTTTTTCTTTTTTTTATAGCTTTGCTGGTTATAGGTATGATTGTTCTTTTTTTAACTTTTAACAAATCAACAAAAAGTTCATTCT
The DNA here is from genome assembly GCA_023055345.1 of Quercus wislizeni. NCBI lineage: Eukaryota > Viridiplantae > Streptophyta > Magnoliopsida > Fagales > Fagaceae > Quercus > Quercus wislizeni. The sequence continues at coordinate 2,606,846 of JALGQJ010000006.1, read as the reverse complement.
AATGCCCACTTAACCCGCATCTCTGTAGGTTTAACCTAGGGTCCGCTTGAAAAAGAATATTTTTGTCAATTTATTTTACTATTTAACTTATTTTCACTACTATTTATAGGTTTCAGTATATTTTTTGATACTATTTATGGGTTTCACTATACTATTTCAGTCAACTTTTATCTTTATTTACAGTACTTTCAGCAAAATAAATGAATTCCAAACGGACCTAAGTTTCTTATTGAATTTTCATTTGTGGTAATTGGCATCATCGCTATAGTTTGAGTAAACTCAATAATCATGATATTGCTTAGAGCATTCGCACCAAAAGTGCTAAAAATGCTGTAAAGCTATTTTGACACTAAACCCCCAAACCCCCCCCCCCCCCCCCCCCCCCACAACATCAAAGGTGTTAAACTTCACAATTTTTAACACGGCTACAGTAAGCTGTCATCTTTGACAGCTCACTGTAGTTGAGAATTATAAAAATATATATATACTAGCCTCTGAGCACGTGCTTAGAGGCTCTTCTATTTTTTTGGAAAAAAGTTAATAATTTGCATAAATTATAATTTGGAATTACTACTTTTTTCAATCACAAAAAAAATCTAGGGGTGTGATGAAAAATTATTTCACCTGTAAATGCATAATACTCATCACACCCCTAGGTTTTTTGTGATTGAAAAATGTATTAATTCCAAATTATAATTTATGCAAATTATTAACTTTTTCCCCAAAAAATAGAAGAGCCTATGGGCACACGCATGAGCGCGTGCTCAGAGACTAGTAATATATAACAAAGATATATGTTAGCACCATTCATATACATATATCACACAAAATTATAATATGTATTCACTAAGGTTAGGGATATTTTTTTTGATGTAAAGACTATTGAATCACAAAATAAAACATACAAAAACTTCTATGAATCCTTGATATTCAACTGCATAAGTTCATTACATAGATGAATGAGTTGTTATGTGCATTATTGTCGAAGCACCTATATCCATTTTCAACCACCCCATCAACCAAAATATAGAAGAAAGAAGAGGAAGATGTGTCTTTAATTGTCTTTGAGAATTTGGCAGAGCAAATCCCAAATCACCCTTCTTAATTTACCAGCAAATCAACCTATAAATAAATTAAAAAGTGAGTTACTAATAATACGGTCTTGGTTGCTAGAAAAAAAATCCTCAACAATTAATGAATAATAAATATTTCAAATTTCCATTCATTTTCCAAGGTTCCTAGTCACCTAAAAACAGCATAAATCCAAATTTCCAAAAATAAAAAGAGAGTATTTTAATGCAATAAAAAAAATTAAAGAAGGTATTAAAAATTGGAAACAAATTTAGTGAAGTTTTGAATGAAAAAAAAAAAAGGAAAAGAAAATAGTGGAAAAATATGTGAAGGGTGTTTTTCATTTCAGTCCTATAAATTATCTGTAAGTGTACCATTCTGTTGAATCCTAGTGCTGACTTTTTGTTTGAATTTTTTTTTCTACAACAGCAGAAACTTTTATTAAATTAAAGAAATTGTTTAAATTGACATAGGATTTTCACTTTTAAAAAATCCATTCTTATTTATGTTTAACCAACAAATATTTTTTGAAAGTATATTTTTATGGATAAAAAACAAACTATGTATTAAAACCCTTCAAGAACAAATTTGAACCATTTTCACCCTATATAGAATCATAGATAGAAAAATTACCAATCCATTAAAGCTACAAAATTTGAAAACACAAATTCAAACTATACCTTGTCTGCTCGTCTTACTGTTTGTTTTCAAACTTGGGTTGCTTCAAAAGGTTCCTTTACACCTACAAACTCACAAAAGAAAAGAAAATGAAAATGAAAACCAAATAATTTATGGAGATCGAACAGCAAAACTACGAATTTAAGTTGAATTCAATTGATGATAAATGAAATGAATAATCAAATCCAACAAAGTTAAATAGACAAACCTGAGAACCTCACAACTTTATACTTTTTGAGAAACAAAGGAGCAAAGAAAATAGAAAACTAATACTTGAATCTCACATGTGTTACCCAATTTTAGTTTTGATTGGTGAAAAATATTGGGAGTTATTGATTGCTTGAATTTTGAAATTTCAAAGAATTTTTTTGAAAGAGAGGTAACTACCATGTACGTGTTTATTGATGAGAAGTCAAGAGACAAATGAGGATTAGAAAGTGACAATGTTTTTTGTGTGTGTGTGTGTGTGTATTGGAAGTTCTAACCTATAGTAAAAGGGAATTTTTTTTTTTTTTTGGTAAGTGAGAAAGTGGAAAACGTGGTTAGCAATTGTTGTGATAATTATATAAGTTTTCTGCTAATAAAAAAATAATTGTATAAGTTTATCTCTTAAAAAGTTTGAATTTAGTTTACAATTTGTTGAAAGAGGGAAAAAAATTGAATTTAGTAATTGGATAAGTGGAAAACGTGGTTGGCAAATTAAAATCATTTTTTTAGGAGTAAAACAATAAAACGTGATTAATCAGCTGTAAAAAGGGGGTAAAATTTTGGTTGGTAATTGAAAATTGCAAAACGTTGTTGACACTTGACATAATAAAATCAGTTTTTAAGAGTAAAACATGAGAAAACATGGGATAATTCATATCCATTTTTCTATTTTAAAAATAAATAAATAAATGAACGTATAGTTGCTTTGAAGAAATAGGTTACTGGAAGAGTGTTCCTATTTTTTTGGCAATATTTTAGTGCAACTTAGACATGTATTTTTACCAGAATATCCTTTAATTTTGTCTTTACTTAAACCTAAGGTTGTAGGGGTATTTTGGAATAAAAAAAATCCGGTCCAACAGGTGCAGCCCCTTAAATATGGGTCTGGAGTATGGGTTTGGAGTTTAGGTACGGTTTTAGGAAGGTGTTAGGCACCCAAAATCGCTCAACCTGTGGGTCGGCTTCCACTCATTGTGTTAGGCATACACATTAACATTCATCTAACAATCAACATGGCATCAAATGTCCCATAAACCTAATCATACATCTATCCTGGCTTCTTATCACACTATAAACCCTAGCATACTTTAATCATACATATCATATTATCTCATCCAAGGTAGCAAACAAATCAAGGCAGAAACGTAGGTATGACATCAATGCATGTTCATGGTCTCAAAGCAAGAAATAAAGAGGAAACCCTAATCTAGCATGTTAAGGACAAGGAAACAAACAAATAGAGAAACAAAGACTCAAAAACATAAAATATGGGCAAAATAGAAGCATATCATATGAAAGAAATAGAAGCAAAAAACCTAAATTAGGGTTTCTAGGCACGAGTATGTGCGCGGATACATAGGCATGCGTACGCAAGCTAGTTGTATGCGCACGCATACTACGAGTCTACGTACGCATACAGAATCATGCATACGCAAAAACACCTAATGAACCCCAACCCAGAAACTCAGAAACACATAAAACAGAGCAGAACTTAAAACAACAAATCTAATAACCTAACATACCTTAAAACAGAAAACAACATAACCTAAACTAAACAAACATATTAACACATAAACAAAGCAAGAAAACATCATTAAAAAGAAGAAATGAAAAGATAAGTTTTAGAACTCAATACCTCGAACAAGAAGTTTTTCAAGCTTGATTTTGACCATTCCCCTCAGTCAATATATTCACAATTAAATACAAAAGTGATTAGTAATCTTAAACTCGAAAGATCAAGACCAAAAAATGTCCCAATCAAAAGAAAATTGACTTGAGTATTTTTGTGAAAAACTCCATCTTTGATCCATTATTTCTAGTGAATCTTAGGTTTTCTCTTAGGATTTTCTATTTCCTTTGAAAAGGTATCATGTATGGCTTTATGTAGTTGAAAAATAGGGGTTTGGAACAACTCCCAGATGATGTGGGATTCATTCCAAACCTCAGCTTTAATACAGAAAAACTTTTCTTTCATAGTTTCTGAAACCCTAGCTGCATGCGTAGGTTCATGCCTATGTACACAAGCATCAGACCTGCGTACGCAGTTGCTTGCTTCGTACGCAGGCTAAAGGTTTTCTTGGCCTTAATTTTCTAAAAATAAATTTATATGCTCATAAAAAGTTATATTTCCATTTTAACATTTCTCAAGTCAATTTAGAATCTAATTAGGCCTTAAACCAACTTTGGGCATGGCCACATTGTTCATGATATACAATGGCTTGCTCAAGGACTTCGATGGGTGAATTTTAGCCGTGTAAACTGGGGTGCTAATTCCGTGGCACACTCTTCGGCTAGATACGCGAAGAATGTAATTGAGGATATGTATTGGATGGAGGATCCTCCTCCACAAGCTTTGGACGCATTGTATTATGATTCTTTGCATTTAAATGAATGAAAGTTAAGGTTGTTTTCAAAAGAAAAAAAATCTTTGTTTTTTTTTTTTTTTTTTTTTTTGGGAACATAAATTAAAAACTAGAGATTACGGAGGCGTTTGGGCTCCGCGTCCACGTTTTCCCTTCACGTTTTCTGCTTTTTTTTTTTTGCCCGCATTTGTTGACTTTGGAGGACAGATTTTACTGTTGTGAACAGTGTATGCACTGTTCACACACTGTGCATACACTGTTCACGTATTAAAAAATATTAAAAATGGGTCCCACGATACTATTTACACATTTAAAAATTATTTTGCTACAGTGTTTTCAGTTTTCAGTTTTCAGCAACAATAAGTTCAATCCAAACACACCCGACAAAGTCTAGATACAAAACAAGGGAAGGGGGATGTGAATACAATAAAAAGCTATCTGTAATGGAGCATCCTTCTTTAGCCAAAAGGTCTACACAATGGTTTTCCTATGTGGTAGGTGTGGAAGATAAGCGCTTCCTCAAAGGACTGGAGGAGTAACCTGCAGTTAGAAATCAAGGAATTATAAGGATTGTGAGTTGGTTAATCTAATTGCATAATCTTAATTTGTTGCCTAATTGAATTGAATTGGAGAAAACTAAATGGGATCCAAAAATGGATAAGAAATATTCTCACATAGAAAGGAATGAGCATATGATACAGAGTTATACATGCAAATTGGCAAATGTTAGACCAAGTCATTAGCAAGAAACAACACTTTCTTTTGTGTGTGTATGGGTCCCCTATTTTTCTCTTTTAGAGTTCGCCGAAGCCAAACATTTCAGCCGGTGAAAAAAAAAAAAACCACCACCATCCCAACGGCCCAACCCCACCAAACGGTCACTGCAGACTCCACAACCTCGCATCACCGTCCTATTACGATAAACACAATTCCCGATAATGATCCATCACGCCTCATCGTTATCCATGCCGTACCTGAATATCTAAAATCAAATCAAAATTAAAAAATAATTATTAAAAAAAAAAAAAACAAAAGCAAAAGCAATTAGTAGTATATATTATTTATTTGTAGCAGAAGAAGAAAGAAACAGCTCGTGTTACGTCCACCATTTTTGTTAAATTGTTTACAAAGAGCCCCTCTTAAAAAGCAGCAATCACAATCACAATCTCCTCAGGTTATATATATAATCTGTTATTAATGTTTTCAATTCGATATTGCGATTTAGATGATCGATAAAATTTCTCTATGAAACGCTGAAATCTGCATTGGTACAATGTTTGTAATAAACTTGATCATCAGCAGCAGCAGCAAAATGCGGCACAGGGAAGTGCGACACGGGCAGACTTGGATCCACGCGTAACTCTTCACCATGGGATTCCATCTACCGCCTCTGTTCTCGCTTTCGACTCAATTCAAAGCCTATTGGCAATCGGAACGCTGTGAGTTTGTTAATCTAATTCCATAATGCCTAGCTGAATTGAATTAGAAATTTTTTTTGGATAAAAAATAAGAAAGTTTTTTAAACAAGAATTATATGAAAATATGACAGTTGTATATCACTCGTTTAAATAGTACAAAATGAGATGTCGATTAAGGAATTAATATAAAGTACGACTTTGGATGGGATATAATGACAAAAATGAAGACATATGGCGACTCCCAAAATTAAGCAAGACGAATTAGTTGTGTGGCATGTCTGATCTTGCTGGTCAATTAAGTAACAGAGATTATAAGTTTAGATAGAATAAAATAGTGGAAAAAAAAAAAAAAATTGACCAACCTTGATTAGTCTGTTGAGGATCTATAATCGACCTTGATATTTTGGAGCTAAGGCTTGGTTCTTGTTGTTGTTGTAAGCATTGTCTTATTATTGCTATATGAGCTTTGGATATAGATAAAGAATCATAGAAAATATCATGATCATTTTTTTGTTCAAATAAAAAAAAATGAAAGAACAAAAGGAAGAATCGAATTTTGTGATTTATGAGGAATATATCTTGGAATGTATAGGAAATTCTATTTATTAGGATTGTTTTAATAATTGGACCTGTTAGTGAATTGTAAAATCATAGAGCAGATGGCAAAGCCGATAAGTGGCTAGTGTAAACAATTATTGAATTTAAAATCTGACCTTTTTTTTTTCATTGCTTACTGCTGGTATGGCAGGATAAAAGTGATTGGTGGTGATTATATTGAAGCACTTCTTATATCACCTAAGCAGTTGCCGTTTAAAAAGTTAAAGGTTTGTGAGTTTTGAATGCAAAGATGCACAGAGCTTGTATCTAATTTGTGCACCAATCTCATGTTTGTATATTTGGTCCTGAAAGTTGGTTTTATGATTATAATTTGAGAGACTTGGTCAATCATTTGTAGTAATCTGTTGTGCGTGGAAGAAATCATGTTCTAGCAGGAAAAAATAAATCTGTTGATTGGTTTCACAATACTACTTGCCGTCTTTTACATCTTAAATGTTGGTCTAACAATATTATCTTTTGTTTGTTTTCTTGGTTCTTTTTAATATGTTTCCACAGTTCTTACAAAATCAAGGTTTTATAGTCAGTATCTCAACTGAAAATGAAATTCAGGTATCGATTCTTGTCAGACTATCCAAATTTCTACTGAACAATTTTTTGTCTTACTAGAACTTGTATGCGTCTTTACCATTTTTCCTAGTTTTCTTCTTATCTTGATCCTTGTCTCTTTCTTTTCTTTTATTCTTCCACTTTTCCCCACTGACATATATAATTGGTTTAATAGGTTATTGATGTTTGCAGGTTTGGGATTTGGAACACAGGCGAATAGCTGCTACCTTACAATGGGAGTCCAATATAACTGCTTTCAGTGTTATTTATGGCACCACTTACATGTATGATGCTTTCTGAAATGATTGTTAGAGTGCATCTCCATTACACTTATATTGATTTGCAAATGCAAGTGAAATATTAACCTGTGGAACATTGTTACCCTGTCATTTTGTACAGGTATATAGGGTGTGAGTTTGGGATGGTGGCCGTGCTAAAGTATGATGCTGAAAGCAAAAAGATCATGCATTTACCGTATTGTGTTCCCAAAAACGCCATCGCTGGTAATTGCTCCATTCTTATAATTGGTTGATGCCATAGCTGTGTAGGATTGCTACATTTTTATATTTTGGTCTAGAGATTTTTGGGAAGAGATAGATAACTTATGGTCCGTTTGGATTGAGGGGAAGAGAGGGGGAGTAGAGTAGATTTAGCCCAAAATTAGTCTACTTTTAGCTAACTCTATTCTACTCCCCTCCCCTCCCCCTCATTCTTCCCTCCATCCAAACAGACCCTTAGTTGTGTATATAATATACAGCACTGCATGCACTGCATGACGACCACTTTGTGTGAATAACTCCAATTAGCAGGTTATCAAAATAATCTTCTATTTTCTTGAAAGGCTTACTGTCATTTATAACCCTAAGGGGTAGCACTATCAGATGGGGAATACATCTCATTAATTTGAATCTCCCCTTCCCCTCTACTTGGGATTAAAACTTGCACAAAAAAAAAATAATAATAATAAAATACTGTGTCATATATGAGGACACATTTAGAGTGATAAGATATTATGGTTGTCTATAGATGCAAGTGTTGCACACACACAGACACAGAAGGGAGAGAGAGAGGAATTTGGATGTCATTCATCTCTGACTTGCCAACCGCCAAATCATTTTCTATTGATAAATACCTCTCTGAGTCTAGTTGGAGAAAATATTCTATAGTGGTAAAGCTATGTCACATAATTTCATTTACATGTGAAGTTTAGAGGGTTTTCTCTACTAATAGATTCACTAATATGCTTATGTATGATAGTATGAGTATATACTTTGAACCTAGAAGGTTAACTTTGTTTATCCTACTGCTTGAATTGGATTTTAACCTAATTAGCCTTGGGCATTGACTACTTTCTACTAGTCTAAACATTGAATAAAAATATGGATAATAACTAGTAGATCACCAGTATGCATCCACTGTTTTTATATGATCCCCAATAAACTTTTTTCAGTTGTAGCAATTTTTCATTCTGGAAATATTTCAGATAATGTACCATGAACTTCACACTAGCAAACATTCTTTTGTTTTTATTGGTATGTGTATTGTTGTTAGCATGATATGTTAGCTCCACATGCAAGTACTTCAAGTCTTCAGCATAAACTTGAAAGTTTAAGAGATAAAAACAATGAATAAATACAACAAAAACTTCAGACATGAAGCCATGATGCTAATTTTTACTTCTTCCCTGCATTTATGTGTGCAACCATTCGTGCCATGCTTATTTTAAAGAAAAATTGGGTGGACCTGTAACATCTAATATATAAATAAGTCTAAAAGGTTGCTCAATTTTTGCAGAGGCATCTGGGATTTCATTGCCTGATCATATTTCTGTTGTTGGAGTTCTCCGTCAACATTTATCTCAGGAAAATAGGCAAGACAAGATTTACTTGAAATTTCCTGGTTTTTGGGTTTTATGATTCTCTACTTGTATTCAACTTCATTGATTTATTAAGGTCATAACTTTTTTGCTTCTAGAGGCATATCACATATGGATTGGTAGGCCCATGCATGTCTAAGGCATATGGGTTGGAATATATATATATATATATATATATCATTCTTTTAGGACACTAAGGGTGGCCACGAACTGAGCTGTGATTGAGATTTTGTCAATTGTTGAGTAGGCTTGACTAGAGGCTAGATTTGGCACTTAACCCTGCGCTAAGGTGTCCAAACTGAACTGAATGTATATAGTAGAGTTTTGTCTTCTTCTTCTCTCTCTCTCTCTCTCTCTCCCCCTCCCTTGGGTTGTGTGCATGCCCCTAATAAAAAAAAGTGTTGAATGGATGAAGCCAGAAGAGGAATTAGCCTTGAGTATTGCACCTTGAACATTTACTTTGATTTACTTGTTCTACTTAATAAATGTTGAGAGAATGCATCTTTCACAGATTGCTGATTGCATATGATAATGGGTTGATCGTACTCTGGGATGCGCCTGAAGATCACATTGTTCTTGTTAGAGGCTATAAAGACCTTCTATTGAAGGATAAACCAGTTGTTAATTGTCCAAAAGACACAAGACATGAGCTTTCTGATGATGAATCAGACGGTAGAGAACTGGACAAAGAGATGAGCTCTATCTGTTGGGCATCTGATAGTGGGTTAGTTCTTGCTGTTGGCTACATTGATGGAGATATAATGTTTTGGAACTTACCAAGCTGCCTCTATCCAAGATCAGAAAGCTGCAAAATCATCTATAACGATGTTGTTAAGCTACAATTATTATCAGGCAGCAGAAGATTCCGTCATTGTTTTGCATTGGCCTACAAATAGATCACATAATGATTGTGGGGGCCAACTCTTTGTCTATGGCGGTGATGAAATTGGATCTGAAGAAGTTTTGACGGTGTGCTTTTAACTCAAACTATTTTTTTTCATTTGTTTGTCTTAGTTAAGTGTGTGTGTGTATATATATATCTTGTGCTGGAAAGTCCTTTTTTGTGTCGATAAAATTTAAACATAAGACCTGTAATGATCCCACCCATCCCTTTACCGCCCAAGCCAAGAGCCAACAGATAATAGTGATCAAAGCACCTTATTTTAACATGGGGTCAGAAACATGTTAACTTCAACTTTAATATTCTAGGTTTGTAGCTGTGATAGAAGAAAAGGAAGAAAACGACATGGTTGGTGACTCGGTGTTGATAAATTCCTTTAATAGCTAATAAATTAGCTTTCTTGGACTATGATATCATATAATTTTGTCATGACATGATCACATTTTCATATAACACATTTAACATGTCTAGTCTATGTTGTTGGTGACCCTTGTTGGCTCTATTTCCCTGTTTTTATTTAAGCACAATGTTAATTTATTTTTTTGGGAGGGAGCCAATTTTGCTTCCAAATTTGGATGTTAATTCTGTCGTTGAAGTATACAGCATAGTTCGTTTAAATTTTGGATAACTATTTCTTTTCCATCTTACAGATTTTGAGCTTAGATTGGTCTGCTGGGATAGAAAGTCTGAAGTGCATTGGACGTGTAGACCTTACACTTAATGGCTTTGCGGATATGGTTCTATTACCAAGTTCTGGTACAACTGAGAGTAATGGCACTGGCATGTCTCTAGTTGTACTAACAAATCCTGGTAAATTGAATGTCTACAATGATATTTACCTGTATGCCTCAATTTCTCAGAAAGAGAAAAAACCTTCTGTGACTGCTGTGGAGTATCCTATGTTCATACCCACTCTTGACCCATACATGACTGTGGCAAAGCTTTGTCTGGTTTATAGAGATGGGAAGTTCTCAAAAGTTCTGTCTGAAGTATTGCATATTTGTTAGCATAAGCAATGTAGATATTTTCAGTTGAATATTTCAATAGATTACTTTTTTAAAATTTTATTTTATGACCACCTGATATTTATACAAGTTTCCAGTTTTCAATTAAATATTCTAAGCTGCAAAACCTCAATCAGCACATACTCCAGGAACAGTATATATCATCCATCATTATTTATTTGGTTTTCCCTTTTCAATTTAGATTGTCTCAGCTGCAAAACTTTCATGCTGCACAAACTCCAGATGTAGGAGCTACAAAGTGGCCTCTGACCAGTGGCGTTCCCTGTCAGCTACTTGACACTGAAGTTTATCATGAGAGTATACATAGCAGGTTACGAAGATGGATCTGTTCGAGTATGGGATGCCATATATCCAGCCCTGTCACCTATTTATGTTTTAGCGAGGTTAGCAGGGTTGTTTAGCCATTAATTTTCAAATGTCATACAAAACTTAGCCCCTGGTCTTTTTGGCTTTGAATTTTAACAAGAGCTCTCTCTACAGTTTAGTTGAGAAAAGTTATTCTTAATGGAACACATATCATCCATGACAGGTGAATGGTATCAACATTGCTGGCTTGCTGGTACAAACGCAGCTGTATCAGCATTAGATTTCTGCTCTTACACTTTAACATTAGCTATTGGCAATCAACGTGGTCTGGTAACATTCAATTTTTTCTGCCTTTAGCTTATGCAGTTAAGAGTTAATGTTTTAATGATTTTTTCACTTTTGAGATTATGTAGGTTTGACTTTTGAGTATACAAGCTAGTAAGGAGGATGGATGAGACAAGTTTGCACTTTGTGACAGAAACCATAAATGAAGTTTTGGTTCTACTGTATACAAATTTCTGTGTATTCCTTTCTAATGTTAGAAAAGTTTTTCATTTAATACTTTGCTTGAAATTAGCTCTACAAACAAGGACCAAACGGTGTCAACTATCAACTAGGGGCTAGGTTGACAAATAAAAAATTATTAGGTGAATGACTGGTAGGTTTTTGAGGCCTTAAAGGCTTAGAGTCTAGATAGAGAGCTCAATGGTAAAAAATATATTGATTTAGACATCCCCAGGTATTGAGATTTCTAGGATTTGCTGTGGGAGTCTCAACGGACCTACTATTGTTTTTCAAAAGTTGGTTTTAGGTAAAATTGGGGGTAGAAAAACAAGGGAAATAGACATGTAAAAAGTGAGTCATCTGTTTAGTTTTTTTTTTATTATTATTATAGTACTTTTAATTTATGCTGGTTGTTTGATAGGAAATTTCAGATTAATAAGTTTTAGAGATTCACATTTTTCATTTATATTACAGGTAACAGTGATTGATATTAGTATTGTTATGATCCTAGTGTCCCATATTAATTAAGTTTAAGCACCATGTGTTTATAAGCTATTGGGCACCCTCTCCTTGCAAGCTGATTTTCAAGGGTGAGTTCTACGCATGAGTTCCTAACATATGGTATCAGAGTCAACCACGACCCCGATTAATCGAGGTGTTTATAGACTGTGTATCCGACTCAAATGCCCCCGTCATATCTCTAGCTGTGAAAACATTTTCAGATACTAACAGCTTAACAAACAGTCTAGAGGACTATGAATCCAAATTTTCGAACAATCTTGGAAGGGGCTAGTGCTCACAATGACCAAGAATGCACATATTGTTGTCATGGAAAGTGCAACTGGCAATATAGTCAACAGGCTATCATTACACCTCAAAACAGATTCAATTGCAATTTCTATGTACCATTCTAGGCAAGTACAATCAGTTGGGAAAAAAGTAGATTTTTTACTCTACCTATGGATTGTAGTTGAGAACTCCCATTTTGCAGATGGGAGAAATTTTATCCCTGAAATGTCCAGCAAAAAGCAATCATTGAACTCCAATTAAAAAAGTGAAGCTAGAAGTGATTTTGTACAAGCTAATTTGCAGTCTGGAAGTACTCAAGAAGTTGAACTTCTATCGAAACTGGGTACCATGTGCAACAATCAGAAAACTCTTTCGAGCCTGTGATTAAGGTGCCTCTTGTTACAACCCTTCTTTTTCAACATTTCCACATTCTCATTTGCCAATAAACAGAAATGTGTTGTTTCTGGGGTGAAAGCAACTCAACTTGGAAGGTGAATCTTGTAAAACCATGTTGTTGGACTGCAACCTTCAAGAAAAACAAGAAAGAGTTGGGGCTGGTTGTACTCTTCCAGAGTGGAGCCATTGAGATAAGGTGAAGTGCTCATTAATTTCATTTCTTGCTTACTTATATGCTGAAATGTCTGATATGATTTTGGTGGCCCTATTTTTTTATGCCATTTAGTAGAAATTAATGCTTTTTGTACCAACTATATGCTTCTTCTTTTGAGATCCTAAAACTACGCTCAGCAGTAATTCTGATAAAGGAAACTGATATCATCTCCAGACAGGTCTTTGCCTACTCTTGAAGTATTGGAAGAAATCTCTTTATAGTCCGTTTGGATTGAGAGGAAGAGTAGAATAAATTTAGTACAAAATTAGTTCATTTTTAGCCAACTCTACTCTACTTCCCTCTACTCCGCTTCCTTCTCCCTCCATCCAAACAAGCCATTAATGTCAATTCTAAGGTGGAATGTCAATTCTAAGGTGGAACTTCAAGCCTAACATGGACAAGACAATGTGCTCTTCCGATAATGTTTTGTTGGTTGGTTTTGAACATTAATATATAAAATGGACCAGTTATTCATTTTTATCATTTTATGCATCACGGGCAAATATCTAATCTATTGTCATCTGGACTTTCATCACAAATTCTATTGGGAAAGACAGCTGCTCCCACTTGTCTTCTATAGTAATAATAAATATGTTTTTTCTCCCCTCTCATTAAACTGTGATATATGGAGGTACACAAGAATTTCTTTATGACATTGATGGTTTGCATTCTCAAGTTATGGCTTTGTGTTATATTTAATTTGAAATTGTGACATTCTGCTTTTATAAGTAAAAATGGGGGTGAATTTGCTATAGCATCTCTATCGGGCAATGAAAATGACTTCAGCTCTCTCTCTCTCCCCCCCTCTCTCTCTTCCGTGTGTACCACTAATTTAGCCATTAAGCTCTAAACCAATATGCTTAACGCAAATCCTAATGGCTATAATCTATGTGTGTGTGTTTGTTATGTCTGTCTGCGTGGGGTTACAAAGGTTGCAATCCTCATAATGATTCTCAATCAGAATGGATTTGGCAGTAAGGGCATATTAATAAATGAACTCAATTCATCGTTCACAACGGATAAGAAAACTATTCATAATTTATCACGTACCAAACTAGAACGAGCCACCGTTCAAACAGGAGAAGGTATATACCCAGCAATTTTGAGGCTAAAGATACCTAGTCCAAAACACAAAAGAAAACAAAATTTAAGGACATAGATTACGTTTAAGTTAAGATATTAACGCTCCAAACTCCTGTTAGCTAAGACAATGATCCATCCGTCGTAAACCTAGCAATGTAGCCTTCAAAAGAGCCCTCCACCAATGCAACCTGGACTTGTTCTTGCTAATTGAATCCAAAAACGTACCTACACTCTGTTCGCTTCGACATCACTCTTCTGATACGCGCTGCTAAAGTTCTCTCATAATTGCGGCGGAACCCAAATCTGTCACCACTATTATCTTCTCTATCAAAAGGATCCTTATTTGATTTAACTACATATAGGAAATCATCACCATCATCCTCATGCTCATCCCCATCCCCATCCCCATCATCATCATCATCATCCTCATCCTCATCCTCATCCTCATCCTCATCCTCATCAACCTCAGCCTTATCAACCCCAGCCTCATCAGGGTCATCAGCCTCATCATCAATCAAATCATCATCATCATCACAAGCATAACTTTTCCCAGCATTATAAAGACCTACAATAATCAAGTTAAGAAGAGTATAATCACCATGCAAGAAATCAAAATCTAAAGATTAAAAATATTCAATGAGGGGCAAACCAAAGAAACAAAAATATCTGAGCTAAGTTAAAATTAAGATAACAATAATTAAAAAGTGAGTAAAACCAAAAAATCTTATTTAAATCATACTTGAGAAATCTCTAACCCAAGCAAAGGTATAGCCTTTTTCCTAGGGAAAAAAGAAAAAAAGAAGTTAGATTTCATAATATTATGGCATTAAAATCTTTAGAAGAATTGTGCAAAGCAACAATGTAAATGAATGCCTCTATGTCAATACATAAGAATTAATGGCCAAAATGCAGGAATAATCACATTAATTTTCCTGAATGTATTAAAAAAAAAGGAAGGTGTATATACCGGGTGCTTGTCAAAAAAGCAAATCATAAGAACAAGGTTGGTTTTCACTTCTGGTGGTGGTGGTGGCACCAGTTTAGCAAACTCCCTATCAACCTCATTTAGATCGAGTCCAGTCTGAGCAATTTTTATTAGAAGACGGTCACTGTTGGTCCAGTAAGGATAAAAGATATATTCCATGCCATACCCTGAAATAATTAATCAATATTGAGGATGATATGAGATAGAGATAGACAAATATGATCCAATTTTCAGTTGGCTAACTTAATTGGCTCACACCTTTCTCTGAAGTAAGTGGCAAATCTGATGATCGTAATACCCGGTCACGTCTAGCAATAATAAAAACAAACCAAAACAAAACAAAAATAAGTGGTGATTTAAAGTTACAATGAGATGAGACCAAACATAAAAAAGGAAGTGAAAGTAGTTTAAGGATTAGCAATTTTTACATGGACTTCCAAATGGTCTCTGGTGTTTTTGTGACGGACTCCATTGCAGAGTCTTTGACGGCCTCCATTGCAGAATCCATAACAGGCTCTGTGACGGCCTCCATTACGGACTCTGTGACAGGCTCTGTGCCGGACTCCATTGCTGCCAGTAGAGATGGGTCGTGCTTGAATCGCTTGTGAAGTTGGTCCTCCAACTCCATGGCTTCTTCAACCTCTACCTTCATCCCCGCCTTCTTCATTTAATGTACTACAGAGTCAGAAAAATCAATAGTTATCACAGACATGCAAAACAAGAAAAAGTACTATTATCTCACTAATTACAAGAAAGTATGGATTTGATCATATCTAATTACGTAAACATCAACAAACCCTAATATGACATGGATTTGCACAAATCAGATCCAATATCGGATTAAACCAAAGCACGTGGTTATTACTAACGCCAACTTCAAAAATTAATCGAATAATTTGTTGTTGCAGAGGATAATAAACAAATTAGCGAGGTTTTAGAAGCCTAAAACAAAACAATCATACCAACCCTAACAGATCAATTAAAGCCATCAAATTTCAAAACCCTAACACCACAAAATACGATTTTTTTTTTTAAATATATAAACCAAATACGAAAATTTGTATAGAAATCAATGTTGCTAATGTTGAGTTCCACTTGGAACCAGTAATATTGAGTACCAAATACAAAGCTAATTTGTTAGATACTTTGAAAAATTAGCTATTTGGCTAAATAGTTTAAAAATAAAAGGCAAATAGTCATTTTTCTTCAAGAACTTCTACCCAGCGTACTTTGCCCCTGAATAAATTGATTTCATAATAAAAATCTAAAGGCAACAAATCATTATTACCTCCATTCGCCACTTTCTCTCTCTCTCTTTCACCACGTCTGTGTGTGTCTCCCTCTCCTTCAGCAAAACGAAGTTAAAGCTCGAAGAGGTTGAAAATTATATATATATTTTGTGTGTGCGTCTCGAGGATCGGACGGATAGAATTTATTTCAATCTACGAAATCGAACGGTAAATAGGGCCACAAGTTGTGTTTTCTCGACTGGAGTGACGGCTAGGATGTAGTTTTGGGTAATGACGCGGATGGCTCTCAATACTCAAATTCCTATCGGTTGAAGCAACCTTCGGACTTTCTTTCTTTTTTTTTTCTTTTTTTTTTTGCAAAAATTACAATTTAAGTATTAACCCTTATGGTTTTCTTTAAAAATAAAAATTTTAAAAGAGGCCATATGATATATCAATATGATACTAGCCTCCTCAGTACATCCACATAATTCTTCCAAATTTGCTATTTTACGCTCTAAAAAGTTATTTTATTTCTTTCTCATTTTATTTTAACATATAACTCATTTAATTAGTTTTTATTTTAATATAAAACTCATTAAAATAATACTAGTCTCATCACACGCGCTCCGTATGTGTGATGAGGTTTTTTTTTTTTAGTTTAATGTAATTTTTCAATTTAAATTTATATATACTTTTTTGTTTCCAAAATACCCCTTGTAGTGGCGGGTTTTGGTTCTTAGGTCCAAAAAATGAATGGATTAAGGCCCAAAGAATCCAATACAATAAATTTGTAAAGAGTGGGCTAAAAAAGCTAGGTTTCAATGAAGTGGATAACGCCCTCAATGGGCTAAAGATGGTAAGAAAGTAAGGAAAAACAATGAATAGACAAATATGGTGCACAGAAATTCTTCCTCGGCAATGTCCGAGAAGAACAGTTCTTTAATATATTTCTCTTATATTTGATTACAGTTGTTATTCTTAATGCTACAGTGTTTTCTCTACAGATTCTCTGCCGCCCCTCTCCTTAGAGGGTCTCTCAAATTATATAGCTCCCTTCAGGCGACCTTGGCCCTCTATTTGTTGATCGTCCAGTTCACCACTTGAGTGCTTGTCCCATCAAACATCTTCACAAACTTCTTGTCAGTTGCGGCGACCAAGGCAGCACTGTTCAGGGGTCTTCTTCACATAAATCTAGCCAGGAGGTTTGGTGGAATGCATTAAATGTGGAGGCAGTCACCATCCCTTCAGTCATGTCAAGACAAACCCTTTCTCTGAAACTTTTTCTCAACAGTAGACCTTCTCTGACAACGTGCCATTGATGTGGACTTACCGTCTGAGGGGGTGATCTCCTCGGAATAACATAGCCTCCTCGGCCTCAATATGACACGTGGCAACACCACTCTATCAAATTTTTGTACCCCACACCCCTAACCCCTAGTCTAGAGTGGCAGACCATCAATAGGATCGAGGGGGGCCTCGGCCCCTCAAAATTTTCCAAAAAAATTATGGACTTTTTTTTTGGAATTATCTTATCATTTTAGCCCCCTATACCAAATAATATATATATATATATAAGAAAGTCTAAAAATAAACATAACTTTCATTTAAATAGAAGAATAATGCTAGAGATACAAATTATTTTACAAATAATATTACAAACTGTTGATGTAATGAATAATTATTGGTAAATGAAAAAATGATATTAATGGTGGGCCTAGATGAAAGAATAATACTAGAGATACAAATTATTTTACAAAAAAATTTACAAACTATTGATATGGTGAGTGATTATTTGTAAATGAAAAAATGATATTAATGGTGGGTCTAGATAAAAACCAATAAGAGGTTGGTCATATCAACATTTTGTAAAAATATTGTAAAATAGTTTGTGACTGTAGTATTACTCTAGATGAAAACCAATAAGAGGTTGGCCACAATTACATTTTGTAAAAATATTGTAAAATATAATATAATCCATAAATATATATGTCAAAAAAAAATTACAATAATTAAGCATTCAATATCTTTAAAAATGAACACATAGGTAACAATTACCTCAACAAATAAAAGGGAAAAAGTTCTAATTTTCATCACAACACATCTAAGGCTTACTTGTTCCACAGCAATAGAAAAATTGAAAGGTCAACAGTTTTATTGATTCGCCACATCACTAAGTCCCCCGCACAATTGTAGAAAATTTTGCTCACAGTACACACACACACACACTCTCTCTCTCTCTCTCTCTCTCCTTTTCTTTTCAGTTCTTTTCTTTTCCCACTGCTACCGTAGTTTTGTGTTTACTTTGTAAAAGTAAAATTTTTGTGTGATTTGACTAGACAAAAAAGAGTGAAAAACAAACTTAAAACTTCCGTAAGCCCCTCAACCATGTACAATGCTTTTATGTTACTTTACTTTTTATTTGCTTTCTTTTGATTTCTTTACTTTACTTTTCATTTTCTTTCTTTTTTATTTTCCTTATAATATATTATTTTCTATTATAATACTCAATATATTATATACCGTATGTGATTATAATTTATAAATGTACTTGATTAAATTGATTAAAATATACAGTATATATTAATATATTAACATGTATTTAGCACTTCAAAAAAAAAAAACATGTATTTAGTTGTTGTTTATAGCACATATTGAATTATGAAGTATTGTACTTTACTATTTTAGATTTCATACACACAAAAAAAAAATTTATATATGGCCCCCCTAAAGACAAATTTCTGGATTCTCCACTGCTAGTCTATACCTTTCTCAATATGCAGCTCTTGATCCTTTTTTTTTTTTTTTTTAAAAAAAAACTTGATAAGTGCAACTCTTGATCTAGTTTATTGTTTAATAGGTAAAGACAAAGCAAATAGTTAAAAAAATAACGCCTTTAGAAATATCTTAGAAATGTAAATCCTTCTACACACAACAACTCTTAATTAATTTATCAGCAAGTAACCTTTTTTTTTTTAAACAAAACTAAAGCATTCATAGATCCAAGATGGTATTTAACATCAAGAAAACTTCAAATTAAAAAACTTCCCAAACTGAAATATAAGAATTGCTACATCCCATAACACAGCCAACAAAAAATAAACTCCAATCAACATTGAGATAAGATTTTTGATACAGTTTGTGAAGATATATGTATTGTGACATGTTGCTATTTTTGCTGTTTGTGTCTAATTAATAAAAATATATGATTGAGACCCAATTAATATCTAATAATGATTATATAATAATCATGTAGTTAGACTTCAACATTTTTATATTGTTAGAATTTAGTTTTGCTATCTTTGTCTGATTATATAATAATTATTTTCAGGTAATGTTTTAGAATTCAATGCAGTGTAATATTGTATGAACATTATCAAGAACTTTAGCTTTTATGAATAAAATAAGTGTATGACATGGTAAATGCTAGATGTTTGTCACATGACTCAAACATGAAGTCAATACTTTAACATGGCTATGATGTATTCAACATAGTGACCTTCAATGAATGGATATGTAATATAACAGTGAACACAAACATGGGCATTGGATTGCAGCAAAATAGTGTTGTCCTTTTCAAGTGGGTTAAAGTGAAAGGTAGTTTAAGTTATGATCACAAAATATAGGAAGTCTTTTGATGGTCTTGAGGGTTACTGTTAATTATATGTTACTGCCTATTGCAGATATATGGACATCTTTGTGATTGAGGTTCTCTCTCTTTTTTTTGGGAAGAGGGGGGGGGGGGGGGAGGGAGGAGGTGGATTTGGCAGAGGTGATTAATGAATTGAAATATGTTTGATATTAATGATCAATTAATTGTTCTTTATATGTAGGCTAACATATCTTCCTTTATCAGTGGTTATTTTTATATTCATCAGGGTATACAATAAGTTTTGATTGTTTAGCAATTAGCTCCTCTCATCTCATTTAGTTTCTACTTTTCTGGGCTTAAGAAACTTCAAGGTTAAAATGAGTCACAAGAGTCATAGCCATAAGAGTTCTTAAAATTTATTTTGGGGCGATAGTCTTCTTAATCTGAATTATGAAATAGGAAAGTTTGTGAATATCTTAATATCTGACTTCTGTTCTATTCAAAAATATTTTGTTTTATTATCTTTCATAGTACAAGGTTTCATAACTTTTTGGGGGATGTGGTTTCTTTTTCTAATGGGTATTCTCTTTCTCTGTCTCAGCTAAAAACTACCAAATTCTTGTATGGGTGTGCAGTGAATACCTTAATACTGAAAGTTGATTGGCTTATTGATTCAATTGCAGCAGGTTCTATTATACCACTTGAGAATTGCAGCTCTTAATTAACTTATCACCAAGTAGCCTTCTCTTTTTAAAAAAAACTAAAGCATTCATAGATCCAAGATGGTATTTAACATCAAGAAAACTTCAAATTAAAAAACTTCCAAATTGAAATATAAGAATTGCTACATCCCATAATTTGCCAACAAAAAATAAACTCCAATCAACATTGAGATCAGATTCATACACAAAGGAGATCTGCTTCAATATTTAGCATTGTAATAAACACACAGAAAATTGTTTCAACTGCAACAATATTGCCTTATTTTGCACAGACTACACAAACTAATCTGAGTCACATCACAACACTCAAGAGGTAGCAGGCAGTAAAAAAATTTAAGAAGGGAAAAAAAAACATCAATCAATCAAGCAAAAAGAATAGAGCAGAAAACAAATTGGGATTTAGAAATACCTGAACCGAAGCATTTAGCTTTTGTTAGTATTTATATATTGTGAGGAAAGGAGGAAGGAAAACAGAGAGGGTGCCGTTAGAAGGTGGGGAAGGGGAAGGAACATGTGAGAAACCAAAGAGGCGTGAGAATTCTGCCGTTAGAAGGTGGGAAGGGGAACCAACATGTGAGAATATCAAGAGGTAGTAACCGTGGGTTTCTAAGGGTTTTCAGTTTGGAAGGCTTGGGTTTGAGCTTTTAAGTTCTGGTGTCACAAACTAGTGCACAACTCGCCCATGTGGCGAGTTGTGGTTGGTGGAGGGGTGACCCACCACACCCCTCCACCAACCACAACTCGCCACATGAGCGAGTTGCGCACAAAGTTGTGCACTAGTTTGTGGCACCAGAACTTCTCTATAATTAAATTTAGAAGAAGTGGGCTGGTGGAATTAAATTTAAAAGAAATGGGCTTTATGGTGGAGAGAGGTTGGAAATAATTTTAGTTTTATAAGTATTTTAAAATTGAAAAAATCTATTTTAAAATTGTAGGATAAATTTAAGAAATAGGATGGGAATGACATGGATGATGACGTGCCTCAATGTGAGCGTAGCAACATTAAATGCCACGCTTCAACTTTTAGTAATATATAGATAGGTTCAACCTGTGTTGTAAAAGTAACTTCTTTGCTCAATTTTTAGGGAAAGAAACTTTCTTACACTATTGTATATATGTATTAGTAGTTTAGAACACCTCTCTCTCTCTCTTTCTCTCTCTCTCTCTGATAACTGTTACTGTACATGATAAGTTTATTTCTATAAGAATTGCATTGTGACTTTAGTTTCTCAAGATTTTCCCTGGCCAACTAATTGACGTACTTCCATACTATAAATGGGTCCTTACCACCCTATTTAAGTGGCAATGGGGAAGTGATGTACCAACCGTTGGTGCTGCAGGTTCAAGTGGGTTACTACTAGGAGGGAGGGGGGGGGGGGGGGGGTTAGAAGTAGGGTCCCTAGGTGCAATAAATCCAGGCTGAGCATCAACATTTATTTAATAAAAAAAAATTCCCAGGTGGAGCATCAACATTTATCTAATAAAAAAAATCCAACCAACAAAAAAACAAAGTTTCCACAACAATGTTAAAAAATAAATTTTCTAATAAATACAATGTCAAATGACTCAATCTTAATCAATGTTACAACCATATCCAACAACGCAACAATAACAGTCATTACTCATTACTCAACAATTCGTAATGTCACTAAAAACAATAACAATCATTAGCCTTTACTCAGTAATTATTCATTCAATTAATCAATTTCTTCCCAAGATTAAATTTTTTTTTCACAACTAGCTAGCCAATGTAACATCCCAAATTCAATAATTAAAGAAAATAAATTTAAAAAAAATCAAAAGTAGTAAAAGAAACATTGATATAAAAAAATTTATTTTATATATGTGTGTGTGTATCGTAAAGCAATGGTTACTAAATATTAAAATAAAAATGCTGAATAGTGAGTGATTAGTGATTACCTCTCGGTGAAGGATTGAAGAGTGAGAACTATCTCAGTCTCAGTCTCCCTAAAAAATAAAAATGCTAAAAAAAAAGTTAGTAGATTGTTCGGACTCGAAGAGAGAGAGAGAGAGAAAGAGAGAGAGAGAGAAAGAGTTACCAACGATAACTGGTGGTGATTGGTGACGATTGAGAGCTAGTTGAACCAAGGGCGGCAAAGCACAAGAGCGAGAGAGAGAGTTAAGGGTAAGGGTGAGAAAAGAACATGTGTATATATAAATACATGTATCGATTCGGTTCACAGCTTCATTGGTTTTGCATTGCAGCTTTGATGGTAACACCACACCAGCATTGGAACGGCCTTTGCCCTCCACTTGTCAGCCTCAACTCAGCCAGTCGGTGCCAGTGTCGAGACGGTATTTTTGGTGCCGATCGGTTAGGTTGGCTATGATAACGTTCTACGTATTCCTATAAGGTACTTGTTTTTTAGTTCTTCATAGAGACGATGGTGAATAAAGATCATTACTTTTGCCCAATCATTTTCGGATGCTTGGTTGCCATTTTTAATGCTATCTCCAAGGGCCATTGCATCCAAGTGGATCTTAGCATCCGTGATCCATGATAGATAATTCTTGCCAGCGATGTCAAAGGCAACAAATTCAAGTTTTGTCAAGTTGACGTGATCTTTCACTCTAAAAGACAAAATGAGGACAACTCCTTTTCAAAATTTGGCTAGAACCTCATGCTGATAATAATTGTGAAATAAAAAAAATGGCGAGGAGAAAATGTATAGAGTTTTATTATTTAAGTGGTCAGCCACACATTACACAAAGCCATCTGAGTGTCAGTTTGGAAACAACTTACCTAGTTTTTTGCTTAAAACTTTTTGCTGAAAATACTGTAGATAAAAGGTAAAAGTTAAATGACATAAGTTGACTCACATAGGACCCAAAAATAGTAAAAAATAAACAATAAACTGGCTTTGTAAATGCATCCTAAACAGACAATAATATCTCTATATCTCACAAATTCAACATCACATACACCATAGTGGGAGCTTCACGGAAAACGAAGAGTTGCATTTGATTGGTTAGTGGTGCGATCATATAGTAACTTGTAAGAAAAAGGTTGAAGCCTTTAACTATCTATTGCCATAGTTATTAGTATCTTATGATACACAATACATATCGTATCGTGTACAAAACGTTATGTATCGTAAGTACTCATGAATCGTCTGATACATAGGTGTGTATCGTATGAATCGTATCGTATTGGTAAATTGTATGTATTGTACGATACATAGACGTGTGAATTTAAAATAAGTGTTTTTTTTTTTTTTTGGGTTTAAATTTACGATTTTATTAAT
Source organism: Quercus wislizeni (assembly GCA_023055345.1). NCBI lineage: Eukaryota > Viridiplantae > Streptophyta > Magnoliopsida > Fagales > Fagaceae > Quercus > Quercus wislizeni. The sequence goes on along the minus strand of JALGQJ010000006.1, from coordinate 2,583,057 downwards.
TTAAACAAGTTGTTAAACTTTTTTAAAACAAAAAAATTATTGGGGAACTTAATTGAGTCTAATAGAATAACATGTCCATGAGTTTTTTTTTCATCTCTTCTCTTTCTCCTATAAAATTTGGACTATATACTTGACACTTCACTTTAATATTTGTAGAATTATTTTCTTTGCTATGAATAATGTATTAAATGAAAATATAATTATTTTTTTGTTTTGTTATTATTGTTATAAGGCTAAAAAGCTAGAATGCCAAGAAAAAATTATTATAATAAAAAAAAATAGTGAATGTTGATAATAATGAAGAAAATGTCAATAAAAAAATAATTTTGCATGATGATGAACATGATGATAAAAACATTAACTTAGATGCAATTAATTAAGCAAGTTGATTAAAAAAAGAAATTATTATTTTGGTTCATATATCATGTATTATCACTTGTAAGTTTAATCAATTTGTGTGTGTATTATAAACATAAGTTAATTTGATTTATTTAGTTAGATTTGTTTAATATATTACATAAGTAATGATTAAATTGATCATTAGTTGGATATATTCTGAATTTGTAGTGAATATACCTTTTTATACATGTCTATCAATAAATTTTTTTTTTAATAGTTTTATTAGGTATTTGTGTATCTTACGTTTTATGATAAAATACACGATAAAGAAAAATAAAAAAATTAATTCACGATACGATTCACGTTTTGACAACTATATTTACTACTATGCGGCAATTGCAGTGCAATGTAAGACATACCCATTAGTTACTTCTACAAGGTAAAACTAGTGTAGTGTGGACATGTATTATTTTTCTATAAAGTTGTTGTTATTATTATTATTGTGGGGTGCAAGAATTTAAATGGGATACTTGTGCCACGTGTCATATCCTGGCCAAGGAGCCCATTATCGCGTCGAGGAGGCCACATCAGTGGCACATTGCCAGAAGAGGTCCTGCTGTGGAGAAAAAGCTTTGGAGAGGGGGATAGCCCCCACATTCATTGCATCCCACCAACTCTCCTGCTTACATTTATGTGGAGAAGACTCCTAAACAGTGCTGTTTTGGCCACTGCAACTCACAAGAGGTTTGGGAAGGTGCCTAATGAGACAAGCACTCAAGTGGTGGAATGGGCAATCAAAAAATGAAGGGCTAAGATCGCCTGAAGGGAGCTATATAATGTGAGAGATCCTCCAAAAAGAGGGGACACACAAAATCTGTAAGGAAAAAACTGGAGTATTAAGAAAAAGAATTGCAATCAAAGCTAAAGGAAATATATTGAAGAACTACTCTCCTCGGACGTTGCCGAGGAAGAATTTTTGTGCATCTCATTTGTCTATTTATTACTTTTCCTTGCTCCCTTGTCATCCTAAGCCCATTAAAAGCGTCATCCGCTTCATTGAGGCCTAGCTTTCCAACCCACTCTCTAAAAATTTATTGTACTGGGTTCTTTGGGCCTTAGTCCATTGACCTTTTGGACCTAAGAGTCAAAGCCCGCTCTTACAATTATTATTATTATTATTTAGAATGGTACGATTTGGGCCAAAATGGGAAATTAACCCTGTTTGCCAAACAATATAATTAATAGGAACTATTTTTAAACAAAATTTTTTACTAACATCTCGAGTCTAAGAGGCTTGATTTTTGGGCTATAAATCGAGTCTTTGAGAGTCGGTTTTCATGTTCTGATCGAGTCTGAGTTGGCACTTTTTCCATGTGGCGTCCAACTGAAAATCGAGTCTCTAAGACTCGATTTACATCTGCCATCTTCCTTAAAATAAAAAGAAAAAGAAACCCCACCTTTGTGAAAAACACCAGCAAAGAGCAACAAAATTAAGACACATCGAACACCAATGAGTTTCCCACAACAGCCATAGCCATCTTCCTCTCGTCCTTTTCTTCTCCCACTCTCCTTTCTCAAACTTCCAAAGCCCCAAAAAACCCAAGAACAAAATCCAAAATAAAAATACACTCTAACCATAGGGTTGCGCTAGCCTGGGTCGCGCAACCTGGGTTGCATTAGCCTAGGTCGAGCAGTGTAGATGAGGGAAGTGCCGGTGTTGTTTTTTTTTTTTTTTTTTTTTTTTTTTTTTTTTTTCCTGCTCTGATGAGAAGAAGAAGTAGGATTTTACTTGTGAAGTAGCGTTGGCTTATGAATCGAGTCTTAGAGACTCGATTTCCAAGTGTTCGTCACTTGGAAAAAATGCCACATCAGACGTAATCAGACCATGAAAATCGAGTCTTAAACACTCGATTTAGAGGTCCTAAATCGAGTCTCTTAGACTTAAGATGCTAGTAAAAAATATAGTTTGAAAACAATGCCTACTAATTATATTGTTTGAAAATCAAGGTTAATTTCCCATTTTGGCCTATGATTTGATGCATGTATTATTATTCTCTCTCCCACTATTTCTCACTCATATTTTTGCATCACCAGTACTACATTTACCAACTTTATTTTTTCTCTCTCCCCTCTCCAATTTTTGCAACACCATTGGCACTTTTACCAACTTTTTTTCTCTCTCCTCTCTCGTTTTCGATCGCAGGCAGGGAATAAATTGGGCAGCAATTGTGGCATTGGGGATCAATGGCGGCTCTAGGAATTTTGTTTAGGAGAGTCATTGAAAAATTTTAATAAAAAAAGAACTTGAATATTTTGAGTTACCGACAAAAAAAATTAATACATGAAGTTTTACAATTTCCTTCTACAAGTATTCAAATTTTGAATTGTTATATGATAGTTCATTATGAGTATCTATTGCCAATGTGGGTAACTATGAGCCTATAATCATTTTATTTTATTAAGTTTATCTAACATTTTTATTTTTATGCAGTTTTTATTATCTATTTGTTATTGTTTTTATAAAAATATTTTAAACTAAATAATTAAACTAAACTCATTGGCTTTGTATTAATTATTGACGCACAAGATCACACTCATTCATACATAAAATTTTACATTAGTTTCTACTTAACCAATCAAATGCTTGGACAATCACTAACTTTCAATTTTTTTTCTTGAATTTTACAAACTTTATAACAAAAAATTATTATAACATGATAACAATACACAAACATGTAACAAATCATCTTTATTTCCTAATTATTAAAATATATAAATTTATATTATATTTATATTGTACACACAAACATCCACACACATCATAATTCACATAAATAAAATTATAACAAAAAATAATGCACACAATCAATATTAGACACACTCACACATATAATATAAATTTATAAAAAAATAGTGACACTTACAATTCACAAACATTTACTCTTTATTTTTAGAGTTGGAAATACTTGTAATAAGAGTGTGCAAAATTTAAGTCAAAGTGTGAAAAATATTTTTTTTTAAAATTATATATATAATTTTTTTTTTTTTTTTTTGAAGTCAGGAGGTTCATTTGAACCAAATGAACCCCCTGAGAATAGTGTAGCGGAGGCCCCATAGAGATGCCAAATTCACAGTTTCTCTCTTCTCTCTCCTTTTTTTTTTTTCCTAAGAAATTCGGCAACCCTATTACGAAATTTTGACTCTCTCCTCACTCAGCTAATAAACTTTGACCAATGCACGTATCGCTAGTAAACTTTCATTTATGTAATATTTATCCAAAATACTCCAATTGAAGCGATACGCAACACAAAAAATCTTCATTAGTAAAAATCATGTTGTACGCTGTGTGTTTTATGCACACTATATCATTGTAACTTGAAAATGTGATTTTAAGTTTTGTTTTCCCACTTGTCCGTGATGGAATGCACTGCACTATTCTCAAGTGGATCCCAAGTTGCCTCAATAATGTCCCTGCAGCCATCTTCCCTCGTCCACATAGCCTCAAACATAAAACGCTTCCTCATCGGCTTTCTTGGTTGTCTGCATTTGAGAGACAAAGCTAGTAGACAGTGATCTGAAATCGACATTGAAAAGTGAAAAACACTTGCCTCTGAAATCGACCATCCAACCAACTTTGAAGCAAGTCCAAGCGCAATCAACAGTGAGTCTCAATTGAAATGAATAAGGAACTGGTTGTGGAATTCAAGCCTGATGAAGTACGGTCAGCACTTAAACAGATGTACCCAACAAAGTCCCCGGTCCGGATGATATGTCTCCTATTTTTTATCAAAAATATTGGGATATAGTAGGCTTTGATGTTATTAATTGTGTGCTGGATGTGCTTAAACCAGTGTATTGCCAAGTAGCCTTAATGAGACTTATATTTGCCTTATTCCAAAAGTTAAGAACCCCCAAAAAATTACTGAATTCAAGCCGATCAGTCTATGCAATTTTATATATAAAATAATATCAAAAGTACTAGCTAACCACCTAAAAAAAGTCCTGTAGTAGTCATTGATGAAGCACAGAGTGCATTTGTTCCGGGGAGACTTATAACAGATACCGTGCTAGTGGCGTTCGAAACAATGCATAGTATTAATCAAAGGAGGAAAGGAAAGGAAGCCCTCATGGCCATAAAGCTAGACATGAGTAAGGCCTACGATAGGGTAGAATGAGTTTACTTGGAAGTTATGATGAAGAAGATGGGTTCCTTGAGAAGTGGATATCTCTCACGATGATGTGAGTGACAACAGTGACTTACTCTGTTCTGATCAATGGGGAACCCAAAGGTAGAATTACTCCCTCGAGGGGACTCCGGCAGGGAGATCCCAATTCTCCATACCTATTCCTACTTTGTGCGGAGGGTTTGACTGCGATGTTGAAAAAGGAGGAGGCAGCGGGGAACATCAAAGGAGTGGTGGTGTGTGGGGTGCTCCTAGAATCTCCCATTTGTTGTTTGCTGACGATAGTATAATTTTCTGTAGAGCCACAGCTGAAGAGGGACGTAGGGTGCTTAAGGTGTTAGTGGACTATGAAGGTGACTTGGGCCAAAAGCTTAACAAGGAAAAGGCTTCTCTCTTTTTCAGCAAAAACACGAGGAGAGAAGTCCAAGAACAAGTAAAGAGTCAATTCGGAGCTCAAATTATTAAACACCATGAGAGGTACTTAGGGTTGCCGCCACTAGTTGGGTAGGGAAAAAGGAAAGCTTTTAATCGCATAAAAGACCTTGTGGGGAGAAAAATTGCAAGGTGGAAAGGCAAATTGCTCTCTAATGCGGGGAGGGAGATTCTCATCAAAGCGGTGGCCCAAGCTACACCTACCTACATGATGAGTTGTTTCAAGCTTCCAGACTCTTTGTGCAAGGAGCTGAATTCCATGATGAGTAACTTTTGGTGGGGGCAGAAGGAAAAAGAGAGGAAAATGGCATGGATCTCTTGGGAAAAATTGTGCACTCCAAAGAAGGAAGGGGGTATGGGTTTTAGGGACTTAAGGGCCTTCAACCTGACCCTACTCGCCAAATAAGGTGGCGGATTCAAGAAAATCCTGGTTCTATGATCCATAGAGTTTTTAAAGCAAAATACTTTGGAGGTAGCTCATTCAAGGATGCACAATTGGGCAATAGACCTTCCTATGTGTGGAGAAGCGTCATAGCAGCCAAGGAGATTGTTGAAAAGGGATCTAGATGGGTCATTGGGAATGGCAAACGGTTGCACATTTGGGAGGATAGATGGATTCCAACACCGATCTCTTTCAAGGTGGTCAGTCTGAGGGGTTCTTCAAACAATGTGGAGTGGGTTTCAAACCTTATTAATACTGACAATAGAAGTTGGGGCACTGCAAAGGTGAATAGTACTTTCCTTCCTTTCGAAGCCCAAGTGATCTTGGGAATTCCTATCAGCCCTCGGCTTCCCATTGATGCCTTGACATGGGCATGGACTCACTATCAAAAGCCGTACAAAGTAGCCCAGCAAAGTATGCAAAAGACCAAAGGCAGAGTAGATGGGGGAGAATGCTCAAATGGGACAAGTCTAAGAGCACTATGGAAATTAGTTTGGAATTTGAATTGCCCAAATAAAGTCAAACACTTTATGTGGAGGGCTCGTAAGAATATTCTGCCTACAAAGTGCAAACTGCGAGGTAGGGGGATTGGGGTCGAAGTCAGTTGTGATTTGTGTGGAGGAGAGGAAAACTTGGGCCATATTCTGTGGAGTTGCAAGGCAGCAAAGGAGGTATGGAGTGCAACGAGTCTGAAACTTCCTTCTTTGCCTGACTCTAATCTGGATTTTGTGGATATAGTGTGGGAAATTACGGTGAGATGTCTGGTGGTCGATTGGGAGTTATTTGCCATTACAGCCTGGAGCTTGTGGAACAATAGAAATAAGCTTAGACATGGAGGCCGAACCAAATAGTCTGATCAAATAGTCAAGGAGGCAGCAGAGTATGCGAAGAAGTAAAACAGGTTAAGCTAAATCCAACTCAACCTCCCCCTGCTGGTAAGCCCCCTTGGACTCCTCCTAGACCAGGCTATTATAAAGTTAATGTTGATGGAGCTGTTTTTCATGAATTGAGGAGTTGTGATAAGGAATGAAAGGGGTCAGCTGATGGGAGCATTGAGTGGGAAGCTTGATTTACCGCAGGGAACTCTGGAGGTTGAAACCAAAGCAGCTGAAGCAGGAGTGCAGCTGGCATGGGACCTGGGACTAAAGGATGTTTCCCTTGAATGTGACTCGCAAATGGTGGTCAACGGGTTAAAAGGAAGGGACACATGCCATAATTCCATTCAGAAACTGGTTGAAGGAATCCATGAGGGTCTGAGGTAGTTTAAATCGTGGGAAGTAGGCCATGTTTGCAGAAACAGCAATGTTGCAGCCCATCTACTGGCAAGATATGCCAAGGGGTTAAATGAATGTATTATATGGGTGGAAGACATTCCCCCAGTTATCTTGAACCAAGTTCAGATAGATGTATCCAACTTGATTTCTGATTCTGATTACTGAAAGTTTGCGTATGCTGTTTATCAAAAAAAAAAGAAAAAAAGTTGCGTTTTTAGTTATAAAACACAATATACGCACACTAAGTATAATAAACACTAACCATCTTCAATACTTAGATTCATACATGAAAAGGAACTGAGGGTCCAGTTTTGAGACCCATTTATGGCTTTGACCTTAGTCATATGCTTCAATAGACTATGATATCCATCCACCATGGCAAAATTGCACTAATTACAGTTTCGGTACTTTTCCGTTGTGCTTGGGGCTGCTGCAAAAGCAATTAAAAAATATTATTAAAGATCTGCTCCAAGGTCCATTGGTGTTATGCAAGAAAGATATTTGCATCTAGATTAGTCTAAACTTCCTGTTGAAATTGAAATTTATAGTATCAAGATTTTAAGAATGTCATAAAGCAAGAACAATATATATATATATATATATATATATATAGGCAAAAGCAAGGGAGCAATGGCCGTGAAAAGCCCAAATCCCACCAAAGAACTTCTATCACTGATTATATTGGACCAAGGGAACTCAATCGTGTAGTTCACAACTTCCTTAGAAGTTATCAAGACTAATTATCTTTTACACCATTCGAATCCAATCATATTAGAAGTTAAGAAGCAATACAAGATATAAAGATTAGCCAGCTTACAGACACCTGGAACAGTTTTCACTGCTAAATTGAAAATTTTCATCTTCAAATTATTCTATCGATTTTTCAATAAGCCTACCATCCATAAAAAATCAATAAAAGGCTGGTTAATTAATATATTTTCATCCATAATCAATAATTGGAGATATAAAACTCAAAATAATTCTTTTATTTGGACCCAAAGAACTCCATCTTGAACTTCACAACTTCCATAATGTTAGGAGGCTTCACTAGAAGCATTGGTATTACCCACTCTATGGCTGCCAAGTCATGGGGCCTTCCATGGCAATACTCTTGCAAAGAATCTCAACATCAAAAATTTTACGTAGATTCTTCTCAGCCTTGCAGTGCTTTAATCTCTTATTGCAAGTACTCCTCTAGCTTTTGAAACAGCACACCTCCAACACGCCTATAACGAATAGAATCTGATGATGCCGAAATTCTCACCAGTGAGATGCACGACCCTTACACTCGAACAACCGATGCCTGAAAGTACAAAAATACAAGAACACCTTCAAAATGGTGGGCTCCGGTGTGGAGCCGGCCGAATACCCTCCGAAGGTTAAGTCAGAAAACGTTTTTTGCGACTCTAGAATGCTAGAGAGGAATTAGTTACACATACCTTTTTTGAGGGTGCTGGGGCCTTTTTATAGTAGTGAGGTCCTGCCTCCTTTCCTTGCAGAGCAAGCCTCACAGACTTGCTGAGCAAGCCTCTCAGACCTGCTGAGCAAGTCCCTCAGGCTTGCTGGACAAGCCTTCCATGCTTGTAGAACAAGATTCTTGAAACGTGATGGGCAAGTCTGGGCCTTCGTCCTAACCGGGGGCCCATGTGAAAGGAAGGGCCCTACCTTCTTTGGGCGCGCGGATGTGGGCATATTGGGCTTGTCAATGGGCCCATTGGGCCTTATCTCACAATTTACCCTCTTCAGAATCAATGTGTGGAACTTTTGGCGAAGGAAGGAAACATTTCTAGCAATAGCTTTGCTTTGTATTCTACTTCATGTATTTTGCTATAGCTTGTTGCTGATGCTGGGTGTTTCTTATCATCTACTTTGTAATTTTTAGTTTATTTTAATGCATTTCCATTTCACAAAAAAAGAAAAAAGAAATATCCACAAAGATGCTTCATCAAGACTAATTATCTTTCACTATGTTTCACACCAAGCAAATCCATCATCCATGCATATTAGAAGCTAAGAAGCAACACAAGACACCTAGCATAGTTTTCACTACTTTTTTTTCTTCAAATTTTGTTAACCATTCTTTGATAAGCCTGCCATCCATTAAAAATAAAATAATAAGATAAAAATCAATAAAAGGATAGATCATGTATTTTCATCCATCCATAACCAATGATCGAAGAAATAAAACTTACATTACAAGAGCCATCTATTGTAGGCTGATAGCTACCTTTCGACCTCAAGTAATTTGTTTAAATAATAAGTCTCCCTCTTAAATAATCATGAATTTTTTTAATCAGTCGAATCTAATGAGATCAATGAAAGCATTGCTTAATGTTTGTATTTGAATATAGCCATCCACAAATAGTCCCCATACATCAGTATTCCTAACATCTAAATATCCTCAAAAGTCATATACCAAAATACATGTAGAAGATCCTCCAAATTAGCCCCAAAATAAGCTAAACTTATAACCAAACAAGTTATAAATATTTTTTTACGATCTTTTCGCTTCTAAACGAGAAAGTAAAACTTCGCTAATTATTACAACCGGGATTGTTACTGTATGATGATCGCTTTCCCATACCAAATGTGTGACAAATTCATCATGCCTCGACCATCCTATTTCAGCAGTGAAATTCACCAAAAAACTTTGCACAGGATTCTCACGAGTGAACTTTAGCTGAGTCGGTTCGATTTTGATATCAGTATGGACAGCTTTGTCTTCTACTTTGGCTGTGTAGCTATCGAATGTAGGCCCAATACATGTAAGCTTACGAGTAATGCTCTGCTTGTATGGCAAACAATCTGTCGAGACCACAACCATGATTGATGGATAATTTAAATCTTCCATTGCTATTGGATTTAGGCCATCGGCATTATATTCATATTTCTCCTTAAGCTTCCCCTCAACATCTAGCCCACACAAAAGCCTAACATAGTCTGTGAAACTACAGTCATAGACTAAGCCTGGATCTAGAGCTTTAACAGAGTCAGCAAAACCAGCCCCTTTACCAAAAATTGAAATCTCTCGCGGAGGATTAAAAGCTGGAAGATAGCAAGCAAAGTAATAAAAAAATTAGTATTTTCAAAAAAATTGAGCATCAAGATATACACAAGTTCTAAAGTTGCAGTACAATGACAAGTAGTTTAGTGTGATGTTGTATATAAGTTACAAGTAGTTTTAGTAATATTGTGCATATTGAGTTAGTTAGGGAATAGACAGATGCAATGTTTTTATTGGTTAGATACTCTTTGCTCCACTATATAAGAGACAGGCATTGTAATCTTATTCATATAATGGAAAGCATTTCTTCAAAAACTTCCATTGTAGATTTTTGAGCTCTCCACAGAAAACTGAGGAAAAAAAACTAAAAAGATTCTTTTACCTGTGGTCATGAGAGCCGATCGTATCATAGCTGGTGATGGCTTTAACCCCTTCTTCTCGAATTCCCTTTTGATAAGTGCTGCCTTTCCAGCAACATATGGACAGGCAAAAGAAGTTCCATTTTGGGCACTGTATCTATCCAATTTTAGAGAAGAAATCTTAGCTGCAAAAATTTCAACTCCAGGTGCGCAAACATCGGGCTGCATAAGATTGAGAAATATAAAATAAAATTAAGAAATATTATTACCATTTTCAAAGTAAAAATCACTAGAAATTAATAAGGACTCAAATACCTTAAGAATCTTCATCCCAGCAGGGCCTGGCCCTCTACCTGAAAATTTAACCACTTTGTAGGGGTCTGGGTTTTCCACCAATTCACTTTTATGAATTTTTGCCTTGACTTTACGTTGGTTTTTAGAAGATTTTTTCCTGTAAAAACAAAATAAAATTAAACACTAATATATCTTAAACTTTAGTTAATTTAAAATCTAAAATATTTGTACCCTAAGTAATCACGAATTTTTTGAACCACTTCATGGGTGAACCAAACTGATGGCAGTGCTTTATATCCCTGGCTAAATGGTGAATGGTCCTCATCTCGATACAAAACACCTGCTGCACCAAGTTCAGCTGCCACTTGCTTCTGATCTTCATTATCACACAGCACTATACATTGTTCTATTAAATGTTTTAGCCTGCACAGATAATTAGGTCATTAGTCATTATTGAGGGATTATGAGGGGCTAAAAGTTTTAAATATATGAGTACCTATCAAACTGCATCTGTTTTGAAATATTGTCATTTTCTTCAGAGGGAAAAACAACTAAGGGAAGCATATCAGTGCCTTTCAAGATGATACCAGACCCCTGCATGTTGAGAATATTGGGGCAGAAAATTAAAATATGTCAAGAGTTCTAAACCAGAAGTTAAGAAGAAAGAACAAAAGAAGCAGTCAAAGCCTAAGACTTTAACAACAAATGTGTAAATACAAAGCTACTGTAAATTAGTTTTTAATTATTCCCACATGTAAAACACGTGTTTTTATTGCACGTGGCAGTAACTGATGTAGCTGATAGTTTGGGAGAGCGGGTAAGTTAGTTATAAAGGCAATTATTCTGTTTCTCAATGTATATAACCGGGTTGTATGTACAGGTTTATTCATTCTAATACAATACAGTGAATTTCCCACAATTCTCTCTAGATAAGAAAATTGATATGGTATCACAGCCTGACCTCTAATGGCATCGAACACAAACACAGATCCAAATCCAAGCACAAATTCATCCTCTTTTCGTGTTTTCTCACCAATTGAAGATCCTACTAGTCATTTCTTCCTACATCATGGTGAAACACCTATAGCCATACTCGTTTCTTGGTCTTTGAAGAGTGAAAACTATCCTTCTTGGGCTAGAGCAATGAAAATGGCATCGGATACTAAAAATAAGCTTGGTTTTGTGGATGGAAGTATCACTGCATCAATGGCTACTACTCCAATCCAGATGCAGGCTTGGTCAAGATGCAATAATATGATTTCATCTTGGATCTTGAATTCAGTTTCTCCATTTCTGCGAGTGTAATCTACAGAGACAACCTTTGAGGTTTGGAAAGTTCTCAAAGATTGTTTTTCACAAGAAAATGGTCCATGAATTTCACAATTGCAGAAGCAGATTTCTGGTATTACACAAAGGAGATTCAACAGTGACTTACTACTTCACTGATCTACAAATCAATTGCTAAATTTCAAGCCCATGCCATGTTGCTCATGCGAAGTGCACTTGTAGTGTGAATGAAAAGTAACAATCTATAACAAGTTTCTATTATGCAATTTCTGAATGGATTGAATAAGTAATATTTCCAAGTTAGAACTCAGATTCTCATGATGGAACCTGCACCTTCAATTGATAAAGCTTTTTCTTTGGCAAAGGTCTCTAGGCTTCAACATGAGTCCTTCAGTTGAATCTACAGCTCTTGCTGTTAAGAACCAAGGTTCTAACTATAATGGGAATCAAAGCCCTAATTTTCATGGACATCAAAATTTTAATTCCAATGGAAAGAATTTCAAGGGAAACACAGGAAAAGGAAGGGCTACTTGCAGCCACTGTGGCAAACTTGGTCACATAATGGAGAAGTGTTACAAACTTGTATGCTATCCTCTAGGGTACAAGCAAAAAGGAAGACCTTCCATGGCCAATCAGGTATCCATTGAAGGAGAACAGTACCCGACTGAAATTGCACACAGCAACAACAACAATTTGTTCAGCAACAACTGCAATTCTTTTCCTTTCACTTCAGAACAGTGTCACCAATTGCTTTCTTTGCTGGATTCTCAGTTTCCAGCTCATGCTTCTACATCTGGCACTCAATTCTGCTATAAACCCCAATGCTCTTTCAAGTAATATGTTTTCTTGTGTTCCATTTCAAGAGAATATTTGCTTGAATATGCAACATTCCATATTTGCTGTTAAACCTATCAATAGGACTGCATTTGGTAATGAAACTTGGGTTTTGGACACAGGAGTGAAAGACCATATTATCCATTCCATTATTTGTTTACCAAAATCACTAATTCTACCTCTACTTTTGTTCAATTACCTAATGGTGAAAAAGGCTATTGTTTCTCACATAGGCACAATTCAAGTAGCATCTAGTTTGGTTCTTGAAAATGTTTTGTGTGTGCCTTCTTTCACCTTCAATTTGATAACTGTTAGCAAATTGACCAAAACAATGTCTTGCTGCTTTGTTTTCCTTTCAACCTTTTGTTTTATACAGGACCCTAAATGTTGGAAAACAATTGGAGTGGGTAAGCTGCACAATGATCTTTACTTACTACAAGAATCAACAAATTTTAAATCCATTCTTGATGTATCCCATATTCTTCAATCAGTTTTTACTTCCCTTGTAAATTCAGTTGCTGTTTCAACTACTCCAATCGTTTCTAAGCCATACTTTCGGCATTTAAGACTAGGTCACGGATCAGATAATAAATTTTCTGCCTTACAATCTGTATTCCTGATGTAACCTCATTTCACAGTAATAAAGATTGTCTTGTTTGTCGAATTGCTAAGCAAAAGAGACTACATTTTCCTTTCTTGAATCATATGTGTTCTCATGCTTTTGATCTTATCTACTGTGATGTTTGGGGACCATTTATCAAACCCACACAAGAAGGCTTCAGATACTTTCTTACTATAGTGGATGATGCCACTAGATCCACATGGTTATATCTCATGAAAACCAAATCTGAAACTAGAGCTTTCTTAAAATCTTTCTATGACATGATATATGCTCAATTTAATACTAAAATCAAGGCCATAAGGACTGATAATGCTCCAGAATTCTTCATGAAAGATTTCTATGCTGCACATGGCATATCTCATTCTTGTGTTGCCACTCCACAGCAAAATTCAGTTGTGGAGAGGAAACACCAACATATTTTGAGTATAGCTAGAGAACCCAAATTTCAGTCCAATGTTCCTTTTTCTTTATGGGGTGAGTTTGTACTCACTGCAGTGTATATCATTAATAGACTCCCTTCTTCAATTGATGACTGCAAAAGCACTTCTGGTTACTTATTTTGCCTAGGTACAAAACCAATTTCTTGGTCCTCAAAGAAGCAGAAAACCGTTGCATTATCATCAGCCGAAGCCGAATACATAGCAGCAACAGATGCAGCATGTGAATCTATATGGCTAAGAAGAATTCTTTCAGACATGCAACAGAGTGAAGATGCCAACCATCATCTACTGTGACAACATGTCAGCCATTGCTATGACCAAAAATCCGGTGTTTCACGGTAGAATAAAGCACATTGAACTCCGCCATCACTTCATCAGAAAATTGGTGCAAGAAGAAGAAATACAGCTCAACTTTGTCAACACAAATGAGTAACTAGCAGATGTTTTTACAAAAGTTGGTACTTTCGAAAAATTGGAAGAGTTCAAGAAAAATGTGGGAATTACAAATTAAGAGGGGGTGTTAAAATGTAATTTGTAATTGACAAGTGGCTCCCTATGTGTCAAAGAAAGAAACAACTGAAATCTAAGTGTCAACAAATAAAGAATCCAGCACCAAGCAAGCATGCAAGTGGACACCTCATGGACAAGTGTCAATTAAAGAGAAATGAAGTAAACTTCTGTAGTGTTCATGAAGCTTGTAGTCATCCTAACCTCCTAACACATCTATATATAGATGTGAGTTGTAAATGAAGTTGTAATATCCGAAATTCAGCAATAGAGTTTCTGCAATACTCTGTTTTTTTCTAGCATAACAACAACTTAAATACTAAATTCTATCCCTAGCCATATTGTTCTAAACTTGCACCCAACACTAATGATTTACAGATACTCTCTTTTTACTCTTAGAGAGACCTGTGATCTATGTTGTTATTTGCTTTTGGGCTAGACTAATATGTAGCTAGTGTGTGCAAGATTTAGCACGATGTGTAAACATATTTTCAAGGGCAAATTGTACTAATAAAAAAATATTATATATAAAATTTTTAAAAAATATTTCAAGTCAGAGGGTTCAATTGAACCCCCTGAGCATAAAGTAACGCCGCCCATGCCATCAGCACCCCACACACACATACATCTACACACTCCTAACAATCTAATCCTTGTATTTTCATAGGATATCCCTTTGGTGTTAAAGGCTATAAACTTTTAGATCTTACTACTAGAAAAAATTTTGTTTCTAGAGATGTACTCTTTCATGAATGATGAAACTACCTTTCCTTTCATTTCATCTCCTTATTTTTCTCCCTCACGTCCTTCTATTCCTTTACCTCATCTTTTCCCTCCCATTACTTATTCTTCTGACATAGATCCCTTCCTTCTTCATGAACCTATTTCAGATCCTGTTTTGGTTCCAGAAGTTCCTTTTTCTGATACTGCAGAAACCAAACCAGTTATGTTCCTGATTCTGCAGTACATCAAGGGCAGTCCAGGACAAAACATTTTTCTTTCTTCAAATTCAGATTTACACCTAGGGTTTCACAGATTCTGATTGGGCAGCTTGAGTAGATACAAGAAGGTCTACTACTGGCATTTTCTTGGGACAGATCTTCTCACAAAGGCATTAAATTCTCAACAGTGGCGGCTTTACTTTCTAATTCTCATCTTGAGGAGGAGTGTCGTGTCAGAGTTCTAAACCAGAAGTTAAGGAGAGAAAACGAAAGAAGCAGTCAAAGCCGAAGACTTAAACCACAGATGTGTAAATTCAAAGCTACTGTAGTTTTTCAGTCCAAAAAAAAAAAAGCTATTGTAGTTTAGTGTTTTAATTATTCCCACATGTAAAACACGTGTAAGTTAGTTATAGAGGCAATTATAACAGGGTTGTCAATGTATATAACAGGGTTATTCAGCAAAAATAAAAAAAATGCATATAACAGGGTTGTATGTACAGGTTCATTCATTCTAAAACAATACAGTGAATTTCCCACTATTCTGCCTAGATAAGAAAAATGATAAAGTAATAAAATCAATAAAAAACAAAGAAAGTGTAAGTTTTTTTACTATCATATATGTGGACAATTTTAACTATCATATCATGGACCTACTAATATTTTGAGTAAATATTTTGAGTAGGCAATTACCTGATACACTTTCTTGTCTATAAGAACAGAAGTTGTAAATTTTTTATCTGGTTCAGAGGCACCGATTGTGAATATCCAAGGTGGAGTATTTACAACTGTGCTATGCATGGGACCATTATTGCCAGCAGCAGCTACTGTCAATATGTTAGCCTTCATGGCCATATAGGATCCCACCTCAATTGCATTTTCAAGAAGATAATCTTCATTAAGTGAAAATGATATAGAGATTACGTCCACTTCTTTTGCAATCGCAGCCTTAAAAGCATCAATAAGGTCTTCAAACTGACAATCATGACAACTGTTAGCTATTTCTGGAGTTGGCAACCATGAAGCTTTATACACACAGAGATCTGCTCCAGGAGCTGAGCCTGTAACGGTTACTGGAAAAGTATTATATAGTTTTGTTTCAGTACTTATACCCGCTGCGACTGAAGCACAACTGGTACCATGACCAAACAAATCAAGTACTGATGTATCTCTATTGTCATGATTGTGATGTCCAAGCTTACAAAAATGCCTAGCATCTTTAATTATGCTGCATAAGATTAAATGAAATTAGCATCTGATTAAAATCGTCAACATAAAAACAAATTAATTAATATTAAATCTTACGTATCTTGCTGCGATATAGTATTCCAGTCAATCCCTCCTTCAATTTCTTTTCCTTTGATTAAAAACACTGAAAACTTTAGATCAATTCCGGAGTCTATTACAGCAATTTTGATCTGTGGACAAGTCAAAAGAAGAACAAAGAATGAAGAATAAAGAAAGTATGCATCATGATTAGTTATTACATAAAGTTGTAATTACAAAACTTTAAACAAGCCCACCAACAAGAGTTTGGAAAGGGAAGAAAAATAAATTGGCAAAACAAAACAAAACTGAATTTATGTTTACAATACGTAATGGGGAAGAACAAGCATGTGATATAAATAAGATCCCTAAGCCCAAGCTAGGCCCATATCTAAAGACTTCAAGGGATTCAAGTACAATAGAGGTATAACTATATAAGTACCGGCTTTCCATGGAAAGATTTGGCATAGGCCAGGTAGTGGCATGCATTATACTGGAGAGACCAAGGTTTCAACAAAGGATCCATACATGGCATGCATATTATCCTTGTTGACAAGTCAACTTGGATGGTAGTCCTACTAGTCAGAAAGCGTTATGAGAGGCATAGGTCTTGATGATTAATCCTGAAAACTTGGTTTATCTTGAGAGGCATAGGTCTTGATGATGGATACCACAGAAGTCTCACGTTTACAAAATGGTTAATATGACTAAGATCCAAAGAGTTCTCCAAACAGTTTTACAATATGGTTTCTAATTCATGAGTTTTATAGTTTATATACAATTATGAGATAAGAGATATGCACAGGTAATTTACAGAATGAAAGTTATGATTCTCATGAAAAGTTTATGAGGCCTCTATTATATGTTATGCTTTCTAAACTCATGGTAACAAGTTATTGTTTTATGAAATAAGTTCCTCAAAGGAGGTAGTATAGTATATTATGAAGCATGCATGTGATAAATAGTTATGTTTCAAGAATGAGATTTATAAATGGATTTCACTTCCTAAAAGTTATATATGTTTATGCAAATCCAGGAAATCATTTTTGCATGAAATCGTGTACAAGCAATTGCATGAAATCGTTTACAAGCAAGGCATATCCACATGTGATGGTGGAATTATAACATGATTAAAGAAAGGATATTCTCTTTGAATGCCAAAGGCTAAGACAAAGTCCAAAAATCAGTGTCCATGGTAGTTAATTAAGTTTTTATATTTTATTTGGTTATTCTTGAGTCAAGGGTATTTTAGTAGTTTACTAATTTTACAATTGTTAGGATAGGGCATGAGTTTTATTAATTAGTCTTATTTACTTATGGGTCTTTATGTATGGGCTTTGATTTAATTTATTAGGTTTAAAATAGTAGTCCTAGTACTACTATTACAAGTGAGAGTCTTTATATATATAAATATATAATGCTCAATCTATTTAAGGAATAGAATGAGTTGATTAATAAAAAATAAAAAAAAAGACCAATAAATTTGTACATATACGAATATACCTGCTTTTCTTTCTCAGACATCTTGGAGCTCTTCAATATATCAACTTTTCTTTCTCAGATTTCTTAAAGGTTTGCTTTTAAGCTCTTCCTTCAAATCAATTTTAAGGACCTGAAATTATCTATCTAGTAAATTACATGTGTAATGTGCACAAATTAATAAAAAATATATATCAATTGAAGTGAATGAATTACTTTAAAAAAAAGAACAAAAATGACTCCAAGTTACATGGTGAAAAAAAATTCAATAAGTTCAAGATCTAACATTGCTATGAAAAAAATAAAAAATAAAAAGAGCCTGATTGATAGACACTCATGAGGGTTATTCGAAAAGATTAAAAATTTGATTGACCAAATTAAATGGTTCTTAATGGGGATAATTACACTACTTTTGGCAAAATCTAGGAAAAATTTTCTGAAGGGCCATAAGCCTTGGTTCTATATTAACTAGCATGTAACTCATGCAAATATATAGATGCATTTAAAGCTAAACACAATTTTTATTATAAAAATATAAATAATTAGTCAAATTATTATTATTTTTAAATCATGTAACACATTCATACGTATGGATACATTTAAAATTAAACTTATAAAAATATAAATAATTAGTCAAATTATTATATTTTTTAAATCATGTAACACATTCATACGTATGGATATATTTAAAATTAAACACAATCTTACCTATATTTAATACTACTCGTGATCATTTTTTTTAAATTTTTTTAATAAGATAAAACATGTGGTGATCTTTGATGTATAGTGATTTTTATTGAGCATATGTGATTGATTTTTTTAATTAATTTTATAGTTTATTAATATTAGCTCACTTGGCACAAATATTAAAAATCTTAAGTGGACACATGCCACAAACTTAAGTGGAGAATTATGGTGTGGTCCCCACATAATTAAATTTTGACACATGGTGCAAAATTTATAATTTCAAATTCTAATTGAACTTTCTCTAAACTTTGCCTATTAATATATACTAGCTTATAACCCTATGTATATTGATGGATATACTTAAAAGATATATATTAAGATGCATAATATAATTCTTAAATATATAATTTAATCTATTTCACCCTATATTCAATTGGCTAACTTCTTCACCAGGTCTAATCCACCTTACAACTTCCATGATCTTGTATTCAAATTCATGTTGTAACAACTTCAAAACTATTTATCACTTTAGAGCAAGGAGCTAGGGAACCCTTCAAGGTTCAAACATTAAAGAGGTTATAATTAAAGCTATACAACTTGAAATTGTGCTTCATGCAGCAATCCCAAACAAACACACAGTGTGCATTTGGGTATTGAATGTTTTTTTTTGGGTTAAAAGACCATTCATATAAAACCAACAAAAGAAGATTACACAGTTACAGCTACCATACTAGTAGCAACTAGTCTAGCATAATACAAACTATTATTATCCTTAGCAACTAAAGTTTCTAGTTCAGCAGTAAAAGGAAACTCTAAAACAACAAAATCTTCCTTCATAACACTGCCCCATTTAGCCAACCAATCCGCACACTTGTTGGCTTCTCTAAACACGTGGGACACTTCTTTTTTTTTTTTTGCTTTTTGCTTTTTGCTTTTTGTGTCCTTTATGTGTGTGCAAATAATCTTTAAAATAAACTAACTTTTAACTTTTTGTCACACATTTAATTTACCAAAAATTATATATAATTTTAATAAATACTATGCAAATAAGATACCGAAAATAAACAAAATCCAAACAAACTCTGAATATTGCAATAGCCTCATCTCGATGTTTTTAGACTCACACTATTTTTACAGAGTTAGATTTTCATAAACAATTGAGAATCTCTCATCTTAGTCTTCTCATTAAGCCCCCCACCAACACCTAAACAACAATGATCAGAGAGAACTATGGAAGCTCAAAGCAAATGCAAGACTCAAACACTTGTTGTGGAAACTAGCATGGGGAATTCTCTCAACTTGTATAGCTATAAACAACGGGTTCCCCATTCCTTCCACTAAGTGTATTTTGTGCAAAAATATCCCGGAAACTCTTGAACACATTTTCCTTCAATGTGATTGGGCATCTCAAATCTAGTTCCTTGCTGCTTGACCTCTTAATCTTCAGAATATGGGTAATATCTCTATATATGACCGGATTAAGATAATTCTAAATCCTAAGCCCTCCTTAGTCTAGATGAGTTTGAAGCAAAGTGTTTCTAGTTCTATGTTGCAAAATGAACATTATCCTCCAAGACTTACGTACACTACCTTACATACATTATATTAATTAAATTCCATAATTAAATGCAAACACATGGTTGCATTGAACTTAATTGTCATTGAAAAATAAAACATTATTCGTGTTCATTGGTTAATACAATGATGTGTATGAATTTAATTAGAAAATCTAATGTATTGTACCTAAGTTTGACTCTAAATATGTTAAAAAAAATAAAAACCCCAAAAGATATAATAATTAATTATTCTTTTTCTATATATATATATATATATATATATAATATATGATCATTTTGTGTACAAAGAAAACAAAAATTGTGACAAATGGAACAGTTCACAGAAAATTATAGACTCCACATGCCACCCAGTCTTACCAAAGAAAAACAAAGTTGATGGGAGGGTAATAAGTTCAAGATCTAACATTGCGTTTAAAAAATAAATAATAATTGCCAAATTGATAAAAGGTTTTTGCCTATTAAGGCCCGTTTGGTACATATGTTTAAATACATGTTTCAGTTTTAAACAACATTACACGTATTTTTACATACTTTTTCATCCACACGTATTTTCAAAAAATACAAACAACATTACTAGAACAATATTACCCAATGACCCTAAAGTTTCGAAGCGCTCAACATCATGATGTGACACTTGTGAATGATATTTGAAAAGACTAAAAATTTAGAAATCTTTGAAAAAGTTAAATGAGTTTTTTTTTTGGGGAGAAATAAACGTATACAAGAAAAAGGGAAATGGTTTCTTAGTTCTTACGCAAAGGCACAATTTTCTTTAAAGATATCTACCCACCTCAAAAAAAAATTAAATTTATTTAAGGATATATATATATATATATATAAATAAATATATATATATATATTATTTAAGAGCTTTTTTAATAAAAAAAACAATTGTAATTTAAGGGATTTTTTTTCTTCAAAATAACATCATTTTGAAAACATATATGTTAGTTAACAACGTTTTTAAACTATTTAGCAAATTAACATTTCGAGTATTTTACAATCAAGTTCATAATGGAATTAAAAAAAAAACTTTAAAATTGAGTTCCATACGATATTATTTATATTTAAAAATTATTTTGTTACAATATTTTTAGTAATAAATTTTTTAAAACTGTGTTCTACACAACACTATTTATTACATTTAAAAATTATTTTATTACAGTATTTTAGCAATAAATTTCTAACTTTTAACAAATAAGGGATATTCAAATAGTTTGTTGTTTTTTATTTTCTTTAACTGTACCTATTTTCCTTCGGCTTTTGGTCGGAGTGGCACTGGTACCCAGACCCATAATGTCCTTCTTCTCCTTATTCTTCAACGAAAAAAAAAAAAAAAATCATTCTTTCCCCATCTTCCTCTCGTCCTCTGCTTCTCCCCCTCTCCTTTCTCAAACTTCCAAAGCCCCAAGAACAAAATCCAAAACAAAAATTGATCGAATCGGAAACCCAAACCCAAAAATTAAAAAAAAAAAAAACACTCCGACGAAGAGGACAAGGAAGCAAGAGACCCGGCGTAGATGAACCACCACGCCGCAAGATATCCGAGCCGCAATCATGGCTTCGATCAGGTGCATCGTGGCTCTCTGTCACTCTCTGTGTATTTACTTTGTTGTTGAAGTTAAAATGGGTTTGTTGTTCATTGTGGGTCTCTGGGCTTGCTTGAAGTTGAAATGGGTTTGTTGTTCGTTGTGGGTCTCTAGGGTGTGGATGAGGCAAGTCGAGTCTCACAGTCGAGATGTTTGTTTGCTAAAGAGTTTGAAAATGTTGTAACTAACAAAATTGTTTTCAAAATGGTGTTATTTTGAAAAAAAAATCCGTATTTTAAGAGAATATAAACCGAGTCTTGGTCAAACAAGCAAGTCAAGCAAAAATTAAATTTTACCTCACCTTCTCCGATCCGGAAGTTCTCGCGAAGAGAATAAGATGCTGCTCCCCCTCCCTCTGTCTTTTCTCGCTTTGCTAATCTTCCCCTCTAACGCGGGAGGAAGAAACCTAAGAGAAGAGCGTCTTCTCAGGTTCTGGTATTTTAAAAAAAAAAAAAAAAAAAACGAAAAGAGAGTCTGAGCTCGTAGAAATGTGTGTTAAAGAGAGAATCTGAGAAAGGACTGTGCGAGTTTTTGTTAGTGTAATGGGGGACGATAGAAATTTATATAGAAATGTGAATTTGCATAAGCGAGACAACAAATGTTAGTGTAATGGGCGACGGCTAAGGGTTTACCTTCCTCTCTTCTCTCTTTTCTTCTTCTTTTCGTTTTGGCCGCTGCTTTTAGTTTTCATCTTTCATTTTATCTTTTTGTTTTGTAGTCTTGTTGCCCACGTAATGTTTTTTTTCTTTTAGTTGTTTGTGAAATTGTTCTTGTACTACATTCAAGTATGGTTGTGGACGCAGTATTTTCTGTAATTAGTCTGTTTGAAGCTTTAATATATATGAAGTTTTAATATATATGTTAGTTTGATTTAATTAGACATTTTAATACTTAAATGTCTATTTGGGAAAGTTTATTTAACTGAAATTGAAATTTTTTTTGCTGAAAGTACCTATGTAACTGAAATAGTACCATAAGATTTATGAATAATATCTAAAAGTACAATAGAACCCATGAATAATAGTAAAAATAAGTTAAATAGTAAAATAAACTGGCTTTTTAAGCCAATGCTAAATGCAAACTTAGAGTTTGTTTGTATAAGTTGATGTAAAACGGTATTTTGAGTTTAAAATGAATGTTCGTAAAAAAGTTACAAGGAGTTGCTAATGTGAAACAAAATTTTGAGTTTTAAAAAAACTCTTTTTAAGCACTCCCAAAATGCTTAATCAAAGAGACCCTTAATTATGATCCTTAATTATTATGATGATTGAAAGTTGAAATGTTAAACCCTATTCTATAAAATTATAAATCACATTCATTTATTGAATAATGAGCGTAAAGAAAGTTCTTTTTTTTACTGGGCTTGACAAATTGTCCAAACCTTATGACCCTGATCAAAATTGGGTTGAAAAACAACCAGTCTTCTTGATGCTTTCCTTACTTTCATTCAAATGCACAAATACAAAGATGTGATTTTCTTCATATGCCAAGAAGACCAACCAACACTTCTAGTACTAGAGTTTGGCTCTTTAGTAATTGTAAATCCATCACTTCCATTTGTGCCAAGTACAGGCTGCTCGCATACAGGACTATGCATTCCTATCTTCACCCATTATTACCAATTCTATGGATGTCCCCTGAAAAAGAATGCCATCCAAAAATTAAATTGAATTATTTTAAACATAAATCCTAGAATGCATGGTTGAAGTGCAAAAACTTAAGATTTTATTTTGTTTGAGGGAAAGAGAACCTGCAAGTATGTGTGTTAGTGGGTTAGAGTATCTACGACTTGATTTATTTTGTGTATCTTTAACGGTAGAATAATGTTTGTAGCCGTAGGAAACAATTCAACCAATATATATGATAGTATACCAAGCATCCAAAACATTTCAAGTCTATGAACCTTTCAAGTTTGTCCTGATACAAGCTTAAAGTTTCCTACAATACATGGGCAGGGAAAAAAAAGGGAAAAAGGTTAATTGACCAAGATGTGGCTATATAGGGAATAAAAAAAAAAAGATGAATCAGGTAAGAAACAAACTGAACAAACCACTTATAAAGGAATCATCTTAAAGCAGTTTAGCATAACATAACATAAAAGGAGCATGCAGTTCTTATATGAATTTGAAATTTTAACCAACTTATTCCAATTTTGAAACAAACGAGCTCCCCTTTCAACTTGTGAAAAGATATCTTAAGTCAAATAGGACTGACAAAAAATAATGCTACTTACTTATAGCTCAATTAATCTTGAATTGCTTTCAAAACAATTAAGAAATTGAAAATTGAGGGTTTGTACAAGTAATTTAGATCAAGGAAGCAAGCAAAGTCACCAACTCAAGTGCTATGGGAGGTTTAAATTGTTATCCATATGTAAAGTTGAATAAAAAAAGCATCCTTGGCAAGTACACCAGTAGATGAACTGCTATCTACGTACTGAACCTCAAAGTCACATTGCTCTGGTATTTGACATTTCTGTTCCCCAGGTGGGCGCAAGGATTTACATAGAGGGTCCTTATAGGGTACCAGTTGTTGTGCTTGTAAAGTGGATGAGTTGTCTGCAAAGAAAACAAAGTAAATGCGTAGTCATTAAAATACTTAGTTACTTGTACCAACATATATAAGTTATAAACTATATATCATTTAGGATGACATGACTTCTTCAGAAAAATTTAGGATGACATGACTTCTTCAGAAAAATTGAGAAGAGAGAAGAAGAACCAAGGTTTTGCACCTTCTTTCTTGAAGGAGTCCCAACCAAGTCATTCAAGAAAATAACATGGCTAAATTGATTTTTCAGCTAGGGTTGGCATGAAAATAATTTATACAATAGGTAAAGTTTAGGTACATTTGCTTAGGTACTGTACTTTAGGTTTTCCAATTAGATTCAACCATCTAACCTTGGAAGTTGTAACTATACAAGGAAGTGCATTAGGTAATAAGTTACATGGTTGTATTGAATTGGTCTTGATTGAATTTATTTGATGAAGTAAGGTACAAAACACAACATTTTCCTATAATAACATCCCCCACCTCCACCCCCCCCCCCCCCCCACCCTCCCAAATATGTGGCATCATATTAACATGTACAGTTGACAAGTAATTCTGGTGAACATCCCACCAATTTCAAGGATTTTATGTCTTTATTTGAAATCAAATATTTCTTGTGCTCCAACAAAATACTCTCCATGTTCAATTTATCAACTCCAAACCACTGATAATTTTTTTAACAAAATCACCTTAAGGCTTAAGCTCATTAACAGGCAGTGATAATTTTATGGCTGGGGTTAGGTACACACATTCATCATTGTCAGCACTACTTATCCACCCATAGTAAGGTCTGCGCCTTTGAACTGAATAAGAGTCAACCAGTGATGGGAGGTTAATACTTGCAGAGTCAGCTACCAAGTGTTAATTTGTGAGTAGTTCATGTGCATTCCAAGCTTATCTTGTAAGCTATAGTCTATCGCAATTCACAGGTGTAATGTCCACCAATGGTGGTAATCGATAAATTGAAATTGAATCTATTTAAGGATAGGCGTAGTCCCTATTGATGAAAAGATGAGGAAGAGTTGTTTGAGATGGTTTTAGTTTGGTCATGTTCAGAGGAGACTAAGTAATGAACCGGTAAGGAGAGAGTTAATTCAAGTTGAGGGAACAAAAGAAAGTAGAGGAAGGCCAAAAATAACATTAATATAACCAACTTAAAAAATAAAAATAAAAAAATAAAAATAAAAATCAATTAGGGAAGTAGAAGAGAGCATGACTTCAAATTTGATAGAATGAAGAAAAGAATTCATGTGGATAATCCAATCTAATCTATCAAGGATCCATACATGATTACAAATTTTGGGACTAAGACTTTGTTGTTGCTGTTGTTGTTGAATTGTGCATGGAGTTTCTCTAGTGATGCGTCATCCTTTAGAGAACACTTTATGATGCCTTCCAAGAGGGGGGGGGGGGGGGGAACTGATTGTGCATGGATTGAATTTGAATAGAGGGAACATATGGAGTGTGACATTGTTCTCCAAGCTCATCTAAGTAATGAACCGGTAAGGAGAGAGTTGATCCAAGTTGAGGGAACAAAAGAAAGTAGAGGAAGGTCAAAAATAACATTAATATAAGTGACTAAAAAAATAAAAAATAAAAAGACATGTAAATTAGGGAAGTAAAAAAGAGCATGACTTCAGATGTGATAGAATGAAGAAAAGAATTCATGTGTATAACCCCATCAAATCTATCAAGGATCCATACCTGACCACAAATTTTGGAACTAAGACTTTGTTGTTGCTGTTGTTGTTGAATCGTGCATTGAGTTTCTCTAGTGATGCGTCATCCTTTAGAGAACACTTTATATGCCTTCCAAGGTTGGGAACTGATTGTGCACGGATTGAATTAGAATAGAGGGAACATATGGGGTGTGACATTGTTCTCCAAGCTCATCTAAAGTGCCATCCTTCAAAATTCAAGGAATTATGTTCTAATAATAGACATCATCACAATACTTTTCATAGTCAAATAACTAAACAAAGTCAATGTTCAGCAGTGATTATATCAATTGCCACATTGCAGTGGGAGGGATTAAAAGATTTTAAAAGAGCAAACAATGTCATATAATAACAAGTTTATGCAGTGCTAATATTCACATATATTTTTTTTATTCTAATTTAAAATCATACAATTTATGCACTCTTTGTTTCTTTTCTTATCTTTTTGTGCTCTTTTTGGTTAATAGCATATCTCGTGCAATGTGCGGCTTATTGCCTAGTGGCATTAATTGCTAACGAGGGCCTTCTATCTCAAATCCAAGCAGGCTATACAATTCTTAAAGGATGAAAGGTTTTTGCCTCATTTCAGGCTGTAAAGCCATGACCACTTCAAAGACGTCACACTTTTAATCCATAGAGGTGGCAGGTAAACTTTTTCTACCTCTCCCCTCACTTGCACACACATTTCTTTCTTTGTATTGTTGCTAATTGATCATTGAAATTTGATAGAACAACTCCTTTTCAAGCTGAGACTTGAATTCTTGCTCTGCTCTGGACAGGGGTTCTTTTGTGAACCACAGGCAAGCTTCTCAACCGTTGCAAACGCTGCTCCAGAAAATTGTGCAGCTGGATTGCATGATCAATCCTCTCCTCCAAACTTGATTGCTTATCCTCAACTTTATGAAGCTTTTTCTGTGCTTCAACTAAATGAGCACGCTGGTCCTCTTCAACTGAGGTCATGATGCTTGTTCTCAAAGTGATGAATTTTTTTTTTTTTTGGGAGGGGGGGAGGGAGGATGTTGATAAAATATCTTTCTTAAACTCACAACAGCATGTAGATATTGTGCAGAATATTTTGCAAAATCAAGTTATATTCCTAGGTATGAGCAATTCAAGATGGTGATAAACATTTATAATATCTTAAATTTCAAGACTACAGAACTGCAAAGTGTATGGTACTTTAAATATTGTAGATATACCTCTGATGCAGCCACCACAGTTACAAATGCAACGCCATCTTGTAGGCCATCCTAAAAGCAGTCTTGCTAAATAGATGGATTGCTTTAGTGAATATTAATAATTACTTTCTTCATCTTCAAGAAGTGTTTAGTCTTATCTGATAGCTCATCTAAGTTTTGGGACATAATTTATGGTCACTAGGTAATTCAAAAACTTTTTGTTTGGTACCAGGTGGTTCAAAAACTAACAACCTTCGGTTGAATTTTTTTGCTTCATTAATGGAAAAATTCTTATCCAAGTTTTAAATTTAGGATCTTTCAGAATACACAATAGAGGTGTAATAATGAAGTCAGATCTTGAAACCTAATCATGTCCTATAATCAAGAGGGACCAAATATTTAGATGAATTCCAATTGTAGATGTAATTATGTATAGGTCCATCAGAGAAAAAGTGGTTATTGTATGTTTTACGATTGGTAAGTTTTTACCTTATGCGCATACTCCACATGATTCTCATGGAAAAGCTTGAAGTACTGGTGAAGAGCTTGCCAAACTTCAATAGAGTCAGCAGCAATAGAACGTGGATTGGTGAGACACAGAGGCCTGTGGAAGAAGAATAGCCTTAGGTCCATGAAAGCGTTCTTTGCTTAAAATATCTGGAATCTCTCTTTTCATGTTCCTGCAAGCTAATGAACTTTTATCCATATCGACATAAATAGGCAGCAAGGTTCCAAGTTTTCATTTCTAGCACAACACATGCTGATAGGTGATAGGTGTATTTCATATTGTTTGTTTTGGAGGGAATAGATCCATATAAGTTGGAGTTAGTTAGGAAGTCAGTTACATCTTGAGGTTGTATATATACCTCAGATTGTACATTTTCATTCAATTAATGCAATAAAATTTTCATCAAATTCTCACATGGTATTAGAGCACTCTAAACTCTTCTAGATTTTTCTTAGTTTCATCTCAGATTTTCTTTCATGCTTGAATTTTCTAACAGGCTAAATGGAAAAAATTCAGTATAAGCTTTCAATAAACCATCAGGATATCACACTCTCATAGATAGCAATGAGGCACAAATGCAAGGGGAATAAGTAATCTATCACATAATTCCATGCGACATAAAATATTAACATTAATAGAACAATCAAAATAATAATGATTTTTTGAATAAGGAAACTTGTGGTCGTGGGTGGATCATAAAAGATGCCTCCTCTTTATTGTGTCACACATAGTAATTGACGAAATATCGCCCTAAATCCCAAGAATCTTAAACCTTCTTGAATGTTTAATTAACCATAAATAACTGTCTCTAGAGAAAATCTTAATCCTTGAACATCTGACAAATATTAACAGAGAAAACTAAAATAAAACAAGCAGACCATAAAGTATCATGTTACCTCCTAAATGGAACAACTAGGTAGAGGATGTATAGCACAAAAAACCTACGCATGGCATAAAAATGAAAGCCAATTAAATGAGAAACAGCTACCAATTAAAACACTAATCTATAACGTACTCTACACATGAGACTAGCAACAATTTAACAAAAAGATGAGCAGGCTACACATCCATAAACACAATTTATTAAAAGAAATTTGTAAGAATAGTTCAAATCAAAACATACAAACAGGCAATAACATATGAACAAGAAGTGTTTGTAAAAAAGTCTACAATAATAAAAAAAATTAAAAATAAACATGTGAACATGAAGTGTGGTTATTGATTTCAAGAAAGCATTAACTTAGTTAAACAGGAATATTAATTGCAATATAGGTCAAGAAACAATTGCATGTAAGCCCAAAAGGTGGTATCTTAATCTTATGCGCACAAACCTCCTGCTTATTGTATTAGGTGGAAGGCACTTGTTTGTGCACCGAGCCTCGCCTCGCCTCGCCTCATAATGCAAATAAACTCAGACGTTAAACTCAGAGAACAAGAGAAATCAAAGTAAAGCGAGCATGAATGTATTATTCGCTTAATTGTTTTTTTCTTTGAGAAGAACTATTGGCATAAGTGAAGTGACATTATCTTTCTATCTTTCCTTATTTTCCTCTCTTTATGGAAAATATTTAAGACCGCACAATTTTTTGTCATAATTTTACTAATGTTGTAAATTGTGAGTATTAAAATATTAATATATATATATATATATATATATATTAAAAAGTGGCAGTTCTCCCTAATATTAACCAAGTAAACAATGATTGACTAATCTTGAAATTACAGTTGTTTTAAGAATGAGTGGGATTTATGGAAAATGTCACAAACAAGTGCCCTAACTTTTACAATTTGTAAAAGTTAGGGTCCAATTTAGAAACAGTATATTTAGCTAAAATTAAAAATGGAGAAATTACAATAAACCTACCTGTGGTTTGGCTTGCTTTCATTTTACCTATCTGTGATTTAAAACTTAACACTTTATCCACTTGTGTTTAGCTCCATTTTGTTCTTTGTTGCTCAAAAAGTTAGGGTTTGAATTTTTTGAAAGAGCTTGGGTTATGGGGTTTTGGAAGTGATTTTACCATTGAGGGTATTGTTCGCGAGAGAGAGGATTTGGAGGGTCCGAATCTAACAGAATCCAAACGGGAACCAAGATTGAAACTGACCAAGTAAATCGAAATAACAGTGTGTTTGTGAGAGTCATAAGAAATGCCACTCCAATTACATGGATTATGTTCACGGTTTGAAACCCAATCGTTGAGGCTGCCATTCGGGTCATCCAGTTGGGTCTTCTTGACCCGAATCAAAATCTCAGAATCAGATGCCAGTGAAAGCACCAGTGAAAAGCAGTGCAAGAACAAGAAAAGTAGGACCGCAACGGCTTTGGGTGTTAGGTGTGTCATCATCTTAGAACCTATTACAAAATGTGTAAGCCTTTTGCAAATGGTAATGGAAAAATGGGAAATGATTTTCAAGGATTTTGGGTTTGTGAGGGAGTAATGGTTGGGAAATAAGGACGGTGACAAGAACGAGGTCAAATGCTGAGTGGGATTTTAAATAGGGATTAGAAATTGAAGGGGTTCACATGGGAATAGCTGTTGTGTGGTACAGAAAGGAATGGGCTTAATTTTTTTTGCTGAATAAGGAATGGGTTTAATTAGGCTCATCTTCTGGGATATTGTAAGAGAAAGAGTGATTTGTTAGTGAGGGTGGTGGGTAATTAGAGTGATATAATTGCAGTTTATTTGGGTAAGGATATAATTGCAGGTTGAGCAAATTCAATTTTATGCATAACATAAAATAGATGTCCCTATCTCTGTCTCTAAAAGAAGAAGAAGAAGAAGAAGTAATGGTTCTATCAAGGAGGCGATTGAAACTGTGGCGACGAGGTTTGGAAGAAGAAGAGGAGGAGGGAGTTGAGAAGGCAGCGTATGGTTGTTGTTGTTCGATGTTGAGGACGACTACAACACTGTACTCTTCTTATCCTACAACTCCATAACCCAAGCTCTTTCAAAATCCCATAACCCAGTCTGTTTCAAAAATTTCAAACCCTACCCTTTTTAATTTGTGTTATGTCATATTTTTTTGGTAAAAGTTGTTTTTTAACTGGAAAACCAAAGGTGGGGGGTAATAGAGACTAGATTGAGCTAAACACATGTGGACAAAGTGTTAAGTTTTAATCTATGGGTAGGCAAAATAAAAACGGATCAAACTACAAGTGAGTTTACTGTAATTTTCTTATTAAATAAACTAAAAAGTAGCTGAAATAATACAGTAGAACTTATAAATAGTACCAAAAAATACAATAAAACTTATAAATAATGGTAAAAATAAATTAAATAGTAAAAAAAAAAACTGGCTTTTTAAGCTAATTACAAATGCACAAATAACTATTAATAAGCAAAAAGTTGATATTAACAATGGGTCCGTTTGTATACGGCTGAAAACTGAAAACTAAAAACACTGTAGTAAAATATTTTTTAAAAGTGTGAATAGTACCGTAAGATCAATTTTTAATGAAAAAGTTGCTGAAATGTAAGGTTTGTGGGTCCTGTAAACAGTGCATAGAACCCACTGATATGTTGAAAAGTCAAATATTACTACTACTGTTTATGAACAGTAACTGTAACAATGAAATTTGTCTCCTAAAACATGCCCACAAAAAAAGAGTTAAACGCTGAAGACGCAGACATGAGTAGTAATAATTTCTACCCAAACGGACACAATAATTACATATAAAAATTAATAAAAATATTATCACATTAATAATTTATGAAAATATTATAAAATAATTTATTACACGCAGTATTATCAAATAATCAAATGTCATTATGAGTTTTAACTGAACTTACACTAAATCTGGGCCAAAATGGCCCAATACCATCAATTTTTGAAATATTTTGCTCAGAAACACTGTTTCAGAAAAATATAGTGATCTACCACTTTTTGTGGTACTCGAGCTTGGTGAGCTCGAGTACCATATTTTTTAAATCCAACGTGACCCGATGACATGGAAAGTTTAATTAAAAAAATTAAAAAAATAAAAAAATTTGGCCATTTAGTACTCGAGCTTGGTGGGCTCAAGTACTGTTCATGATACCCGAGTCCATCAAGCTCGGGTACCATGCTTTTGATTTGAAGAAAAAATAAAATGAAAAATAATAAGAATAAGAATAAGAATAATAATGATAACAAGAGTAATAATAATAAAGGATATTTTTTTTTTTGTTGTTTGTGGAAACCAAAATCATGAACTTGCCTATGATTTGAAGTAACAAAACAAAGTATATATTTTTTTATTTTGTTGGTAGAAACCGAAACAGTGGGAGTTGTTGGAAACAGCATGGGTCTAACCAACATGTAGAGGTTAGCTACGGTGGGAAAAAGAAAAAGAAAAAACAGCTATGTCTTCATCACAAGTTTTCAATGCAGGGTCCAACTTTTAAGAAGACACATGACATGATTTAACCCCACTTTTCACTTTTAGCTTCCTTTTATTACATCTAACCGGTTATAAAAAAAAAACTTTCTTTTATTACAACCAAGTTTTGTTTTTTGTTCACAAGACAGCAACCTTTAACATTCAGACTGAAAAGGCAAATACCCAGCAAGCTACCAGTACAGAATGGTACCCGAGCTTGATGGACTCGGGTATCATGAACAGTACTCGAGCCCACCAAGCTCGAGTACTAAATGGCCATTTTTTTTTTAATTAAACTTTCCATGTCAACGTGGCCACGTTGGATTAAAAAATATGGTACTCGAGCTCACCAAGCTCGAGTACCACAAAAAGTGGTAGATCACTATATTTTTCCGAAATAGTGTTTCTGGGCAAAATATTTCAAAAATTGATGGTATTTGGCCATTTTGGCCCTAAATCTGTCCCATAAATTGTCACCCTCCGAGAAAATATCAACAGGACAAATTGAAGTGACATTCCTAGATCCCTCGGGTTCCACAACCTGTGGACCTGTGGTGCTCTGGTAACAAATCTGACAAATCATTAAGGATGGATGTAGAATGTTAATTTAGTGTAAAATACTTGAAAATATTTTTAGTTATTAGGCTCCCTTTCCAAAAATACTTTAAAAAATATTTTCAAGTATTTAAGGGTTTGTTTGGTAAATATTATTCTAGTAATGTTATTTAAGAGTTGTAGAAATACGTGTGGGTAAAAAAGTGTTGTGAAAATATGTATTATGTTGTTTAAACAACGAAAACTCTTGTTCAAACAACATTATCAAACAAATCCTAATTGTATTTTTAAAAATATTTTAAAAAACACATTTTTTTACTAATTTCTCATACTTTCCCGACTTCCAAACAAATATTATAATAGAAAATCTCAATACACAAACCCCAAAAAACAAAATCTAGACAAAATCATTCATCGAATCTAGTCAAATTGAGAGAGAGAGAGAGAGAGAGAGAGAGAGAGGCGGCCACGAGTTTCAGGTAGAGATGGCAAGATTAGGTCACAAGTGGTTCGCTATTTGGTACGTACCTACTAGCTAGATTTGGACATATGGAGCTTTAGGGCTTTGTAGGTCCAAGGGAAAGGAAGAGAAAAATGGAGAACGAGGGTCACATTCGGCGATGGATGTTTAGCTATGAGGATGAGGTTAAGAGCGTGTTCAACAGTGAGAATGAGGCAAGGGTTGTGTTTACAAGAATGAGGTCTCTCTCTCTCTCTCTCAATAAAAAATTATATATGATTTTTTACTTTCTTTTTATATTAAAATATTATGAATCAATTCACTAGTAACTGAGGTTTAAGTTTTTTCAATCAAGATAATTAGATAGGGAATAGAAAATTAGAGTTTTCCACCTATGTTATAAAAACTTCAACTTGTAGCATTCTATTTTAAAGTTATCTTTAATCTAAAACCAATCTATTTCTTTTGAAGTATGCAAAGTATGATCATGATCTCTCTTCTTGAATACATTGTTTATTTTAATACATTCGTAAATATAACCAAATCAAAACACACTCATATGAAGATACTTTGTAAACAAACAAAATATCATATTAATTGTTGCTTAACAATGATTAAGTTGACCAATTAGGAAAATATTTTGTTGTTGATAATCTATTGAGATTATTTTCTAAGCAGAAGTTGCAAATTCGTCCATCTAAAAAATTATGAAATAAAAAATCATTAGCAAATTTTCATAATTAAGTTTCTATATATGCGTCATTAAAATAATAAAAATAAAAATAAAATACAATTGCAAAAAAAATTAAAGGAAATGCTCGACCAAGGGAGGGAGATGCAGCGAGGGAAGGAAAACACATTATAAAATATGTCACTTATTTTTAATTTTGTTTGACTAACATTTGCTTTTGTTTGAATAAATGGCACTATATGTCCTCCCTAAAGGATTTTTTTTTTTTTTTTTTAAAAGACCTAGTAAACTCTCATAGTTTAACATCTAAATGGATCACTAAAAAATCAAATTGAAACTTGCGAAAATACTAATTATTAACCAAATCAAATTAAACCCGTGGGATAAAGAGAAACAACCTTTGATCAGGTATTGGAATACCATGATACCTAGATATTCATAAAAGTGGAAATAGGTTTTTTAAAAAGAAGAACAAATGTGACGTGAGAACCATTAGTGGGGATGAAAAAAAAGTGTTTGAACTAGTAAAAAAATCCACCAAAAGAGAAACAAAATTGAAGAGAGAAAGAGAGAGAGATTATTGACACTTTTTGTTGTGAACAACTTGAAAGGAATAAGGGAATGATGTGAAAATGAAATAATATGAAAATTAAGATGAAAGAGGAAGGGTTGAAGTTTTTTTTTTGAGGAAGGGTTGAAGTAAATGAATTAAATTTGAACAAAGTGAAACGGTATAATTTAAGAATATATAAAGAAGAATAAAACTGTAAAAGGAAATCAAATCAAAATTTTAAGACAACAATGCTTGGAGGAGATGAAAGATTAAATTAAAAAGACAATGGTTGAAGAAAATAAAAGGTTGAACAAAGTAAAAATTACAGAAATTAAGAAAGGATGTTAATAACATTGCACAAAAGGAGTTTTATAAAATTTATTGCAAAGCTTCTATAATTATATATAATATAGATTTGTATCCACAAATTTTTTATTTTAAATTTTTTTCTTCATTGATTTCATTTTTTTAGTTATAAGCATTTAAATTAAAGTAAATAAATATGTAAATGCAAAGTTGCATGTAAAGTTAAAACCATCCAAGATTAATGTGTGAAGTCAATTTATTTAAATATACTCAAAAGATTAGGAAAAAAAAAACAATGATTATGTGGCCAATGATGTGGTGGATGAGATGGCGTAACATGAGTTTAGCAACAATAAATAACGTATTTTAGTTTTTAAATACAGTATTATATAGATATGGGAAAATACTAGTACATATTCTGTTATACATAATTTTACATACACACTTAAAATACATTGAAAGTCATGATCAAGTTGGAAATCATGACTTCAAGTCACGATTTGAGTTCATTTCAAGTGTGTATGTAATAGAGTATGCATAATAATTAACAATACCCATAAAATAATACCATGTTTATCAAAGTAAGTGTAGGATGAGAAAGTCAAGTAAACAAAAAATTATATATATGACCAAACCCTGTTTTGGACGTATTATCATTGTAAACTCACATAATGGTATAAACTTATATACCCTCCTATAAATTATTTATTAAAAAAAAAAAAAAAAAAAAAAACACGCCAATTGATTTGAGAGTAAAAATGTTGAGCAAGCTCAAACGATGAGCATACAAATCCCATATTAGCCAAAAGATGAGCATACCCAGTTTGAACAAGGAATATAATTATTCCTTCTGATCATGGCTATCATGTATAAGTTTCAACACTATAACAGATTTTTACAGTATCTCCAATCATTAACAATTGTTTATATGCCTAGTTAAGTGGTTATTATTTGACATTATTTGTTGAACTTTATGTAAATTTTTCAGCGTCTACAATTATTGACCTCACAATATGTAGCCTAAAATTTAAAGGATTTCGATTAAGTAGGTCTAAGATAGAGCACATGGAATGTAAGTAAAAGTAGTGGCGGTTCTAGAAATTTTTTTAAAGGTGGTTATTAAAAATTTTAATAAAAATATAACTTGAATATATTAATGTTACCAAAAATAAATAAAAAAACACGAAAATACATGAAATATTACAATTTTTTCTACTAACAAAGAGAAAAGGAAAAAATGACTGATAAGAAGAGATAAAGGAATTGAAAACGATGAGATGAGATTAATAAAGCAAGATAACTGAAATGGTAATAGAGAAGACAAATAAAAATATATGATATTTGTTGCAATTACGACCTGAGTTGCTAAAGAGAGCAAAATTATTGCAACTGTAAAGCCAAACTACAATGTTTTTCTTGAGTCTTTTTTCAAGGAAAAATGAAATTAGGGGTTATTTTTATGTAATAGGTTGAAAGAGTTACAAATTTAAATAATTTTTTTTTTCTTTTGAATAGGTTTTTTATTGAATAATTTGTTCACTCATTGTTGTTTGGTCTAGTCTTATTTTTGTTCGGGTTATTTTTGTTGTTATTTGGGCTTCTTTTTTTTTTGTTATTTAAGGGGTTTTTATTTTTGGTTTAAAGGGTTAAGGACCATGCTTGAGGGAACATAATTATTTTTAGAGGTATGCTACATCTACAATGTTTTAAAAACAAATCTTATGCAACTGTATGGTTATCGGCCCATCGTTGGGGGGGCCCATGGGCCATAGGTTGGATAATAGTTACACATAGGGCCCAACCCGCAATGCTCGGCAAGTTGGGTCGTGGACTGTTTAGTTCTCAGGGTTTGATGCTGCTCAGGGCCCGTTCCAGGGTGTCTCGGTAATGCCTTGAGAAAGGTCGTCACCAAGCAACATCTGGCATCTATTGCAAATCCCAAAACTGATGCACCAATTTCCAAGGTGGGGCCCCTTTTTGTCAGGAATAATCCTAAAGACCCCACTTGCACGAAAAATTGTAAAAACTAATCATCACTAACCCATTAAGGAAGGTTATAAATAGGAGGAAAATAGAAGAGAAGGGGGTTAGACACTTTGAGGTAAGGAACCAGTAAATTAGAGTGAAGAAGAGAGAAGCCGAGAGGGAGTCTAGGAAAGAAATTGGCAATAGAACTTTGGGTATGGAC
Organism: Quercus wislizeni; assembly: GCA_023055345.1. Taxonomy (NCBI): domain Eukaryota; kingdom Viridiplantae; phylum Streptophyta; class Magnoliopsida; order Fagales; family Fagaceae; genus Quercus; species Quercus wislizeni. The sequence goes on along the minus strand of JALGQJ010000006.1, from coordinate 2,546,436 downwards.
TTTTACCCTTAGGAGCTTCCTGTTGTAGAATATCCATACACCCATAGAACAAGTAAATTTTAAGCCCAGCACAATAGGTTAGTTTAGTGTTTATATATATATATATATATATATATATATATATAGATACACACACACATTTTTTGGCAAGTCAGGATGGTCTTATGACCACCTTGAATTACACATAGAGCCACCCCCGAGTAAAAGTAGAAACAAAAATAAATGGGTGGTAAGACTTGATAGTCAAGAGACAAAGAGCGAGAGTTTTTGATATCTTATATCATTAATTGTTGTAATATTCACATGTGAGCGGTGTTGTTGGTAAATAGTCAAGTCTCGCATTGGATAATAACTACAAGAATGAATAGTTAATATAACATAATTGGGTCCAAACTCATTGGTTTAAACTATTGGGTCAAGTGTTGTTCCTATATATTATATTGACCTCTTAAGTCTCAACTGACCACTCTTTAAATTGCTTTTGGGTCAAGTGGAGTCATTATATATTATTTTAATCTCTCAAGTCTCAATCGAGGTCTCCTCAAGGCAACTTTGGGCCAAACGGTGTTCCTACATGTTATATCTTATTTGAGTTATGAATCAAATGATTAATTCATAGATTATAGTCATAATCCCATAATAAAATGATGGACCTAAAGTATTTTCTGAATGTTTTTATAGTTTTTTTCAATAGTTATTCTCAAAGTTTGCTTCCAAAGTTTTCAATGATTGTTTCATGAAAAATGTGTTCAATGGAAAGGTTTTTCTAAAAAGCCTCCTTGAAATATCTAATGTTGTATTAGAAAATAACTTGTCGAAAATCATGAACTTTTCCTTGAAATTACTTCCTTATGAAATTGTTTTTCAAAAACTCAATTTTCATTAAAATTTTTAAAAAAAATTGGAAATTCTTTTTCAAAAACTCACATGATTTTCAATGAAAAACATATTTCCTAGGAAATCTTTTTTTTTCCCCCAAAGTTATAGAATTTTATTTAAAAAAAAAAAAAAAAAAAAAGGCTAAACTCCATTAACATACCCTAAAGATTGGGAAGGAGAAAAGGGGGAAAATGAAATAAAAAAATAAATGAAATCAAACATTAAATGTAAAGATTAATAAGATCCCTCATCAAATGCTAATATCTCGTATTTTTGGCTATATTGGAGTCCATAGTTCATCTTACATTCTTACTCCCATCTTTGTGCACTTGTAATCATAATACAGTTCATTTTACTCGCATCTTCGTGCACTTCTAATTATAATGAAAAAGATTGCTTCTCTCCCAAAAAAAAAAAAAAAAAACCTTTACTTTCACGATCTAAACACTTTCATGTAAATCTCCAAGCTGCTTCTTGTTTGCCTCCAAGCTTGACCGCAAATACCATATTCCTGGGATAGCAGCAAAGTATTTGAGAGATAGAGAGACAGAGAGAACTGGTAGCAATTAGAGGGTGGGGGGTAGTTAGGAATTTGCTTCACGAGTTATGGTTAGGAATTTATACGTATCATTTCAAAGAATATTCATAAAATGAAATAAAATAAAATAAAATAAAATAATTATTTCCCAAATAATGAAAAAGACAGTTTAGAAAGAGCTATTCCATCACCACATGTCTAATTACAATGTATTAAACACTGCCATTGTAGAGGTTCGAGGGAAAAAACTAAGGTAATCCCGGCTCCAAGCTCTCGCACAGGAGTTTTGAGTTAATTTTCTGACATAGGCATAATTGGCTTTCACCACATTACCTAAAGAGTAACTTAGAGAGGTTGAATAAAAATTTCTTTAACTAGGCATAATTAGCTTCTAACACAGAACCAAAAGCATAATACACAAATGTAAATCTTAAGCCACTTCAAGCCTCTCCATCTTTCATATTCATAGTTAATTTCATCATTAGAATCTTCATTGGCAAATTTAACTCTAGCTGAAACTCTACCATAATCACCTTCAACATTGTATAAAATGCTAATGATACGGATCGTTATATTCATATCATTAGCATTTTAAACAAACTTAAAATGCTAATGATACGGATAGTTATATTCATTAACAAATTATTCGTCGTCGTCATCGTTCTCGTCGTCCTCCTCCTCATCATCATCATCATCATTGTTGTCATCGTTGTCATCTTTTTTATAGCTTTTTTTGGGTCTAAAGCGCATTATGATGATTTGTCGAAATTCGAATCCATCTTTATACTCGTCAACATCATCTACATCAATATCATCTTCATTTACATCTTTAAAAGCATCTTCATTCACATCTTCAACATAATCTTCATCACAATTAAAGTAGTCTCCAAAGTCTTCATCATCGTGAAGAACTCTCCTTAAAACCATAGGCCAGTAGCATTGTTCAACGTCATCTAAAATTAGATCAAACGCATCGCTGTCGACGGTTGGATCATATATAGGTATGGCATAATTAAATTTTCTCCTTTTACCATTAGGCTTCCGAAGCTGAATCTTCCTAGGTTTAGCTTTCATTGCATCTACAATTAATCCGGCACACATCAAAGTCAGCTATAATCACAATTATGTTGAAAATAATCAAAATCTCAAGAGTAAAATATAACCATCATTGTGAGATTAATAGATGCTTCCTAAACTGGAAAAAACAGATACACAACAACAAGAGCCAAGTATCGTATAGTACTTCTTTAATGGTCAAGAAAAGAAGGATTGGGTGGTTGTAAACGGGCCCGGCTCCCCTCACATTTTCATTTAGATGAAAAACACACTTGAGAAATAAACAATCCAATGGATAAAACATAGACACCTCAAATGAATATTTTCCCTCCCTCACTCTCTCTCTCTCTCTCCCTCTCCAACACCATCACTGTCCACTGAGCATTGCAAGTTCAGACCCATGGAGAAAAGGCCTCTCCCTAATCAAAACAAAAACAACTTAGGACGGAACACCATCTGCACCCCATTCAAATAATACTTTAAATTGTATTTGACGTGTCTATTTGTTAGCCATGAGGGTTTTGAATGGGAGGGAAACAGGACCCAGATGTACATGAGGGAGTCATATTCATGAGGGACAACCACCCTGACAGAGAATCGAACAACCTCTACACCCCATTAAATACTATGGGTTAAGTTGAAATTAAGATAGATTCGCAAAAAAGAAAATTGAAATTAAGATAATGATACTTATAAAGTAAAGAAAATCACAAAAATCTTAAAAGTCATACCAGTAATTTTTTCAATCCAAGCAAAGGCATAACTTTTATCCTGAAGCAAAAAACCAAAATACAAATGTTAGAATTTATCATATTATGAAAGCAGAATCTTAAAAAGACTTATGCCTTACTTTCCATGACAAGAAATTGCAACACAAATAAATGTCAAAATTTAAAAGAAGTATAAATTTGAAATTTGATAGTTGGAACAAAGATGGTCAATGAAACACAAGAACATAGTGAGCAGATATTTCTATCGATTTATTTCAAGAAGAAACAAAACAGGGAAAGTTTCCACTTCAAAATTGTGAAAAGCATAAAAAAAACTATCAATGATGAAAGCATCCTTTTCATAACTTTTTCTTTCACCAATAAACACAAATGAAGAGGAAAATGGTTGAGATAGTAGTGACATAGTCTGTACAAAGGATTAAAAAATTCCAAGCCATTTGAATACAGTTTTGCTTGATGCAAAGAAAAGGTTAGTTTGTCTTCTTTTATTTACCAATCCATCATTGACACTAAATTAAAAAACAAATCCAAATTCAAACAAAACAATACAGTGACCAACAAACACAAGAAAATGTGGTAAACTACAAATTAATTAGCATCGGACAAATGTAATAAGGGACAACTTTTTATTTTTATTTTAATAAGTAGTTAATATTATAATGAATAAAAACCCTTCATGTTCGCAAGGACAATTGTGAAAAACAGACAAAAAACTCAATAAATGAATTCCTCAAGTCAATCAAGCACAAGAGAATTTCCATTGAAGGAATAATCAAATTAATTTTCTGAATAAATTCATCTATATTCTGAAAGGAAATAGGCCTATGATAAAAGAAACAAAGGAGGGGTTTATATGCCATGCAACCATTTTTTAACACATAATATTGATATAAAAAAAAATAATAAAATAAAAAAAGGGAAACATCAACTAAGGAAATTAATTAGATGAATGTACTGGGAAATGGTGAACTCACATCATAACGGATAAACCTAAAAATAATGTTTTTAGAAGATTCTGGTGGAGTTAGCTTATCAAAATCCTGAGCAACCTTGTCTAGTTCAAGACCACTATCCCTAAGTTTTTCCATGAGAACTGCCTTCGAGTTCCAGTCAGGATAGGAGAGAAAAACCTTTTCAACCGCTGCAAAAACAGATCAAATAAAAAAATTAAATTTATTTATCCAGGAAGGATGAAATAGAGTAGGACAAAGATAATTGAAGTTCAGTTGACTCAAACTTATGTCACACCTATCTTGAACGAACCATTTGAGAATAAAAATGAATCTGATGATTGATCTGATGGTTCTTGTATGCTCAACTCACATCTAGAAAGACAAAAGATAAACAAAAATAAATAATGCAACAGTTACAAAAAAGTCTCTAAATAATGAATATGATAGTAATAGTTTGGGTATTAGCATTTACAGAGACTCCGAAATGGCCTTGGATGATTCTGTTACAGACTCCATTGTTGCCTGTAGAGATGGGCTGTGATTATGGGGATCTAGCTGGTCAGCTTCTGTCACACTTGAATCTGATGAGTGATCTGAGGGTGGTTGTATGCTCGGCTCACGTCTAAAGTATTTGATCATCTCTAATGGCCTGTTTGGATGAAGGGGGGAAGGAGGAGAAGTGGAGGAGAGTAGAGTAGTGTAGGCTAAAAATAAGTTAATTTTATACTGAATCTACTCTACTCCCCTCATTCCCCCTCAATCCAAACGGACCATAAAAGTGATATGAATTTATACATAAGCTTACTAAAACAGTAAGGTATCAAACTTACAGAAGCCAAACGTTGTTATTGGAGAGAATAATGAACAAATTACATGGTTTCAAAATACGAAAATTATAACAGCGTTTACTTTGCCCTAAATAAATTGATTTCAGAATCGCCACCGCCTCTCTTTCGCTTTCTCTTTCACCGACTTCATACTAAATAGTAAATATATTTAGCGTGTGTCTCGAGGATCGGACGGATAGAGTTCATTTCACTCTACGAAATCGAACGGTAAATAAAATTTTGCAAAATTTTGGACACCGCTCATATGCTCTGTCTAATAAAATGAAAGCCCATATCTTTTTACGAAAAGGAAATAGCCGATCCTGTCTCACTTGGGCTCAACCTGCTGAAACATTTTCAATAAAAGCGACCCCGATTACTTTCTTCTAAAACAAGCGCCACAAACCCATGACAAAATAAAACTTGACGTTTTCGTATTCAAATAATAATTGAGATAAATTAATTTTATACGCCCTTTATGTAGTAATTGAATTTTAATTGTTACACTTGTTATCAATTCATTATTCAGATTCAAAGAGTGTATGTTGTGTATAATATAACTCACTTCATTCTTTTTAAAAAATAAATAAATAAATAAAAACTCGCTTCTTGCTCCCTTAAAAGTTACATAGGTTTTGAGTGAAATTTGTATTGTATTTTTGGGTAAGAACCTCATTTTCTCTCCATTGAGTGTGTGCATGCATTTGTTTCTATAAAAAATTAAATAAATAATTGCCTCACATTTCTTAAGAGGGCGTGTTATGTAATGTGTGTAATATAATTTGCTCCACCGTCACTTAAAAGATACCATGATTATTTAGTGTAGTTTGTGGTGTGCCTTTTAAGGAGAGGGTTCAAAGAAATAGTTAAAGATTTGGACTAATTAAAGAACTCAATTTAACTTTGGAATTTGGGTAGAAGTGACTGCAGTTTATGTTTTAAATTGCTTAATTTTAGAGAGTTGAGAGTCGTTCTCCCTCAGGTTGTCTATTTTATCTTGCTTAATTTTAGAGCGGAGATCCATTCTCCCTCTAGTTGTCTAGGGATTGGACAAAGTGGAGAGCCGTTATCCCTCAGGTTGTCTAGGGATTGGGTGACTTTTGGTTATTGAGATCTTTTAATAAAAGAAAAATATCAAGTAACTTTAAACATAATAAATTAGGTTTTTTAAATTTCATTCATTAGCATAATTTACATTATCACATGATAATTAAGAAACTTTTGTTATACTGTAATGGTGATTACATGTCACTAAGATCATTATCACAAGAAATATGATGTAGAATCAAGTAATTATAGCTATTCATTTATTACACTATAAAAAGATGGTGAAATGAAATGATAATTAAATCAAATATCCAAAAAATACCCTTATTTATAAAATAATCATATTTTGTGAATGTGAAATGAAAAAATACACATTCACAAATAGATTACATAAATACCTACAAACGATTAGAAGCATATGCATAAATACAAAGGCATGTGTAGGAATTAGTGACAAATCATAATCTGCCAAGGAGACCTAACAGCACCGCCAGAAATAGCCAGAAATAGAGTTTGACACTTTTTTCTAATTGTAAATTCATCACTTCCATTTGTACATTGGTACAGGCTACTCACATACAGACTATATATAGTCTACACATTCCCAACCATTTTTACCAATTCTATGAATGTCCCCCTGAACAAAACGCCATAGAAAAAAAAAAATCAAATTTAAGTATTTAAACATAACTCCTAGAATGCATGGTCGAAGTGCAGAAAGTTGAGGATTTTACTTTGTTCAAGGGAAAGAGAACTTGCAAGTATGTGTGTGTTAGTGGCTTAGTGTAGCTCTATCGGATTGAATAATGTTGTTAGGAAACCATTCAAGAAAAGATAGCTAAATAATAAAATAATCATTCTTTAGGAAAAGCCATTCCATTATGAGTTCAAATCTTCTATCCCACTTTTTCTACTTCACTTTATACTCCACAAATAAAAACTTGACATGTGTACAATTATTGATAATCTTCTATCCCATTCTTGAAGTTCATCTTGTATTACACTAGGCACATGTTCACATTTTTAACTATTGATATTCACCACCGTGCACCCTTAGTGCGGTAGTCATTCCACAAGTATAAATGCTTGTGGGGTGTTGGGGTAAAGGCCGGAGTTCAAGTCTCCAGAAAAGAGTTTCACACACCTATATACTTAGATTAGGCTATAGTAAAAATTCTATCTTATATAAAAAAAAAAAAAATTTTAAAAAAAAAATTAAAAAATTAAAAAAAAAAAAAAAAAACTATTGATATTCATTATCATACCATAATAGATGGTTAAATTAAATCAAATTTTCAAAAAATACTATTATTTATAAAATTTTCACATTTTATGGGTCTTTATTAACTTGTTACATTAAAACATGAAAGAATGTAAAAAATAGGCAAAAATGCAAAATTGACCCTCTAACTTTCACCTTTTTTTCATTTGAGTCCTCTAACTTTCAGTTTTGTCAATTCAAATCTCTAACTTTCAATTTTTGTCAATTCAAGGCTCCGTTACAAATCTGTTACTGTTGCCGTTAGAAGTGCCAAAACGACGCCGTTTTTAATGGGTTTTTTTTTAAAATTTGGAATTAAAAGAAAAATATATTTTTTTTTTAAAAACATTAAAGAAGTCTAGCAGTTTATCTTTTCTCTGTCTTTTTCATCCAGTGGGTTGTTGTTCTTTTGTCTGTCTTTTTCATCCAATGCCCGCACTGCGCCAGCAAATCTTCGTCTTTGATTTCTCTTCGCAACGCAATAAAGAAGTCTAGCAGTTTATCTCGGCATTCCCTAAATAAATAAATAAAAGGATTCAAGAATCAAATTGAAACAAATCCACAACTGCCTTTGAGTCCTCAACAAAAAGAGTGAGCTAGTTTGAGAGAGAGAGAGAGAGAGCGACTGAGTTCACCAGTGGCGAGGAACCTCACCGCCCCTGCTTGCCGTGTGAACCTCGTCGCCCCTACTCGCCGCCCCTGTTCACTGTGTAAACCACCACCACCCTCGCCGTGTGAACCTCACTGCCCTTGACTGAATCGATGCTGGAGTTCTGAATCAGTGATGGGTGTGCCATAAAGACTGTGAGGACAGAGGGGGTTATGGCTTTGTATATGATTTTTCTTTGAACATTGGCTTGTGATTTTGCTTCATCAATTCTGTTATGGCTTTTTTGCTTCATCAATTCATTCATAGATTTTGCTTTGAACATTGGATTTGTTTCAATTTGATTCTTGAATTTTCTTTTTCTTTTTTTGTTTTGATTCAGAGAAGGGGAACGACGCCCTTAATGTTTGTTTGTTTGTTTTTTTTTTTTTTTTTTCAGATTTTTCTTTTAATTCCAAATTAAAAAAAAAAAAAAAAAAAAAAAAAAAAAAAAAAAAAACACCATGAAAAACAGGTCATTTTGGCACTTCTAACGGCAACAGTAACAGATTTGTAATGGAGCCTTGAATTGACAAAAATTGAAACTTAGGGGACTGAATTGACAAAACTGAAAGTTAGAGGACTCAAATGAAAAAAAGTGAAAGTTAGAGGGTCAGTTTTACATTTTTGCCTAAAAAATAACATGAACGGTCATGAAGTAGTCTCCAACTTAACCGGTTCGTAATCTATTACACTAGGCCCATGTTCACATTTAAATCAGTGTATATAGATGTCCTTGTGCAGAAACACATTCAAAAGCAATTGCTGACAGATTACATAAATACCTACCAACTATCTGAGCATATGCATGAATGCAAATGCATGTGCAGGAGAATTCAGTGACAAATCAAACGCTCTTCCTCATATGCCAAGGGGACCAAACAGCACCGCCATAAAATAGAGGTTGGCTATTTTTACTAATTGTAAATCCGTCACTTCCATATGTGCCATGTACAGGTTGCCTGCATACATACTATACATTCACATCTTCATTCATTATAACCAATTCTATGGATGTCCCTGAACAAAATGCCATTAGAAAATTCAATTCAAGTATTTTAGTGGAAGAAAGAGATTGTTTGATTACTGAGTTGGCGTTATATTGTCCACTTGGCATTTTTTAATTGACATGTCTTATTTTTATTGGGCCACCTATCATATATTGCATGAATTGTATATTTCACCGTCGTCCCTATTTGCCTCGTACACGACTCCTTTACTGTCGCCACCATCTTCTTCGGTAGGATTAGAATTGTCAATTATGAAGCAAGCTTATAGTTATTAGTTCAATTTATATTCATGAACAATTTTGGATTATTTTTTAAAATTGATTTTGATTTTTGCTCAATTTAATCAGATTATGAATATTCACTATGGGAACTGGATGAAGGAAGTGTTAAGAAATCAAAAGTAAAATACGAAGTTCATCTTAGGTCTACGTAGAAACTAGAAGAGTTTTGTTTTAGAAAAGGTGGAATTTATATCAAACTAGGTTAACATGTTGGTCAATTGGTATACTCTAATCAATTTTATTTGGATTTATATTTCTCTGTTTTTATTAGGCTAAAAATGCAAAATTGACTCTCTAACTTTCTTCAGATTTCATTTCAGTCTTTTAAATTTGCTTTTGTTCGTTTCAGTCTTCTAAGTTTCAAATTCATTCAATTAAGGCCTTTCCATTAACTTTTGTTAAAATTTTTTGAAAAAAAAATCTCAAAAATATTTTTCAATCATTAATTGAATTTTTTAATTTAAAAAATTTGAAGAAAAATTTATAAAATTGAAAAATTAACCACAACATATAACAAAAGTTGATGGAAATGTCTTAATTGAATAAACTTGAAAGTTAGAGGACTGAAATGAAATTTAAAGAAACTTAGAAAGTCAATTTTGCATTTTACCCTTTTTATTTTTATAGAAAGTAAGAACAAGAACAAGCTAGAATTGAGTTTTGGTTAAATATGCTCTTTACATTTTGAGTTGCTTCTTAAATCAGTCCCTTAACTATGAAAACTTGTAATTTATATCCTTGAATATGAAAACATAGTCAACTCGTTCAAAAAACAATAATTGTGCTTTTCAAGTATTACAATGTTTCCAATATTAATTCTTTCAATAGATAATGGGGACCGGATGAGATGGAAATTGAAGAGGAATGGGGATTTTCCTTCGCTCGTTCTATAATAATTTTTGAGGTTCTTTTTCCATTGTCTTTCCTTACAAAGTCAAGGCTCATTGGCATGTTTCATTCTTTGTTTAGACTATAGGTTGGAATAAGATTCTCACGGGTGGTAATTTGAGACTTAGGAGCTTTGATTTTGTTGACTGGTGTATTATTGCCTTTAGGAATTCAGTAACTACTGATATTCATTTATTACACTATAATAAGATGGTGAAATGAAATTATATTTAAATTAAATTTCCAAAAAATACCCTTATTTATAAAATTTTCACATTGTATGTGGGTCTTTATTAACTTGTTATAGAATGTATTTCATCTTCTTATATTACACTAGGCCCATGTTTACATTTTAAAATTTTATATTCATTTATTACACCATAATAAGACAATGAAATCAAATCAAAATTAAAAAATTAATATATATACACACACACATACAAATATGTCACTATGTATTTATAAAATTTTCACATTTTATGGGTCTTTATTAAATTGTTATATTATAACATGAAAGGTGTACAAAATAACATGAAGCGGTATCCAACTTAATTGGTTCACCTCGTATTACACTAGGCTAGGGATGGCCATACCCATTGGGTAATGGATATCCAACCCTATCCGATCCAAATGTTCTGGGTAATACCCCGGTTCTTCATGGGTAGAAGGTAATCAGGCAGGGTTTGGATATTACCCGAATTTTGTGGGTAGGGTATGGGTATTACCCAAACCCGACCCGTACTCAAAAAACCTAAATTTCTTTCTCTCTAAGCTCTCTGCCTCTCCTTAAACAAACAAACACAATCAGATCAAACCCATTCAAAAAAAAAAAAACCCTCGAACAACCTAGATCAATAGTAATGAGAGAGAACACGATTAGAGAGGGAGAACATAATTAAAGAGAGAGAAGGCAATCAATCTTCAAAATCGTGAGAGAGAACAGGATCAGAGCTTTTTGTGATGTACCTAAGCAGAGTGAGAAGGTGATTAGAGTGGGTCATGGTCGATCAAACTCAACTCAGCTTTCTCGTTTACGGAGCTTGCTGCGAAGCCGCTGTTGATGGCGGTTACAGTTTCGACATCTGGTTCTTAAGACATAAAGCCATGGTGTTGAGAGAGAGACAGACATACATATCACAAAGCTCTCTGCCTTGTACCGCATTTCACAGAAAGCAATTGGTGAAATCACAAGGCTTCCAAGAGAGAGAGAGAGAGAGAGAGAAAGAATATCTGGTTTACTTGGCTCAGCTGAGTGAGATACAATGGTATCTTTTTCTTTTTTCTTTTTAATTTCTATGGATTTTTTTTTTCTATTTCAGCAAAATTTTGATAATATATTATATATATATATTCATGTTTTTTTTTTAATTTTGATTTTTTTTTTTTTTTTGATTGGTAGGTGTATGATATTCTATGCATTTTTTTTTAATGTGTTTTGGGTAGGGTATGGATATCCATGGATAATACATTCGGGTAAAGATCGGGTATGGATATTAATGGGTATTAGTATCCGGGTATCCATGGGCAAACATTTCGGGTAGGGTATGGGTATACCCGATCCATACCCTACCCATGACCAACCCTACACTAGGCCCATGTCCACATTTAATCAGTTTATATAGATGTCCTTGTGCTTAAACACATTAATTGCAATCGGATTACATAAATACATAAAAACAATTTAAAGCATAATGATGAATACAAAGGAATGTGTAGGAATCAGTGACATATCTCAATAGTGCTTTTCCTCAACCAAGGAGACAAACAGCACCGCCAGAAATAGAGTTTGGCAATTTTTACTAATTGTAAATCCATCACTTCCATACGGACTATACATTCCCAACCATTATTACCGATTCTATGGATGTCCTATGAAAAAAGTGCCATAAATCTTTTTTTTTTAAATTGAATTTAAATATTTAAATATAGGACAAAACTTAGGTACTGTTCTTTAGGTTCTTCTTTTAAGTTTCAACCATGTGATTAGAATGCATGGTAAAGTGCAGAAACTTGAGGATTTTATTTTGTTTGAAGGAAAGAGAATATGCAATACAAGCAAAAACAACCAAGTAATTAATAAAAGGATTTTACTAATGTGTGCCCTTAGGGCACACAATAGTAAACCAATTTTGGAAAAAGTTTATTGGGAATTGAAAAAGTTTTGATAGCTTTTTCAATTCCCAATAAAACTTTTCCAAAAATGGATTTGTTAATGTGTGCCCTAAGGGCACACATTAACCGGACCCTTAATAAAATAGGCATCCTCTAGGAAAAGCCATTTTATAACCATGTTTATCAAACACATGCCTCGTTGAGGTTTCAGTTGATCTTCTGACAAGCATAATTTAATTGCAGAGAGTAAACGGTTTGAGATAAATACATATACATAGCGAGGCATAATTGGCTTCAACATATAACCAAAAGCGTAATAGACAAGCGCGTACATCTTAAGCGACTTCAAGATCCTATACATCATCTTCATCACTATAGACTTCTTTATCGAAAAAAGCTTTATTTAAAACCATTAGCCAGTAACGATTTTCAACACCGTCTAAAAGTACATTATACGCATTACGGTCAACACTTTGATCGCATACTTGATCGCATATAGGTATTAGGTATGCGATACGTAGGTTTTCTCTTTAGACCGAGACTCTCACATTCTTCCCTCGAAAGCTGATTCTTCTAGTTAGCTTTCATCGCATCTACAATCAACTCAGTACAAATCAAAAAGTCAAGTATACTCACAATTATATTGGAATTAATCAAAACCACAACAGTATAATATAACCATCCTAGAATCGAATACCCTCTGAATCTTCATTCAAATACTACAAGTTAAAGTCGAGCTATTGACACTTAAAAAGTAAAGAAAATCACAAAAGCCTTAAAAATCATACCAGTGATTTTTTCAATCCAAGCAAAGTTATAACTTTTATCTTGAAGCAAAAACCAACAATAAGAAAATTTGTTAGAATTTATCATATTATGGGAGTAGAATCTTAAAAAGAATTTTGCGAAGATCGGCACACTTATATCTATTACCTTGAAGTTGCAACACAAATAAATGTCAACAATCTAAAAGGGGAAGTATAAATTTGAGATTTGATATAGTTGGAACAAAAATGGTCAATGAAACACAAGAGCACAAGGAGAAACAAAATAGGAAACGTTTCCACTTCAAAATTGTGAAAAGCTTCAAGAAAGCTAGTAATGAAATGCAAACATCTTACCAATAGCTCTTTCACCAATAAATTCAAACAAAAAGAAAGGCATGGGGAAGGAATATAATGATTGAGATAGATCAAAACATTTCATGCCATTCAAATACAGTTTGGCTTGATTCAAAGAAAAGGTTAGTCTGCCTTCTTCTATTTAGCAATCCCTCCTTGATAAAAAAAACAAATCCAAATTCAAAAAAAAAAAAAAAAAAATACAGCAACCAGCAAACACAAGGCAGTGTGGCAAACTATAAATTAATTAGTATCAGCCAAATGTATTTGAGAAACAAATATTTTAATTGATAAGTAATAGATATTATTAATGAACAAAAATCCTTTGTGTTCACGAGGACAAATATGAAACACACAAACAAAAATCCCAATAAATGCCTTTCAAAAAAAAAATCCCAATAAATGAATGCCTCAAGTCAATTAGCTGTACAAAATGTCCAATGCAAGAAAAATCAAATTAATTTTTAGAATACATTCATCTATGTTCTAAAAGGAAAGAGGCATGTGATAAAAGAAAGGGAAGAGGGATTTATATGCTAGGCAACAATTTTTAAATATGTAATATTAATATAAAAAAATATATAAACCAAGGAATTACATCATCAAGGTCAAGTATAGCCAAATATAATATTTTGAACAAACAAGTAATATAAAAATAGTAATGGGAAATGGTGAACTCACATTATAATGGATAAACCTTAAAACGATGTTAGAAGAAAACTCAGGTGGAGTTAGCTTAGCAAAATCCTGAGAAACCTTTTCTAGATCAAGCGAAAAATCCTTTATATGATCCATAAGACCTTCCACCACAAAGGATAAGGGATAAAAAAAAACCTTTTCAATCACTGCAAAAACAAATAAAATAAAATAATTAGATTTGTTTATCAAGTAAAGGTGACATAGAGTAGAACAAACATCATTGAAGTTCAGTTGGCACCTCTCAGAAAATGGTTTGATTGTTGTATACTCAAATCAAATCTAGAAAGACAAAAAAAGAAACAACAATTAAAAAAAAAAGTCTTTGAATATGATAGTGAGATAGAATGATAAAATTGTTGTACGTGTTGAGTTTATCAAAATAAAGAGTTAAGATCTCTTATTTGCCTATCAAAACTGTTTTCATAATTTCATTTCGAGAACATAATTTAAAATTTAAACAATTAAACAAAATGATTCTGTGACAAACTCATCCATTATTGTAGGTTCTGTGACTAACTCCATTGTAGGTCACTTGCGAGTTGTGAAGCAGACCTAGTAGGTCCTAACTCCATTGATTCACCATCCTCTAGCTTCATCCCAAACCTAAGAGCCCGTTTGGATGGAGGGTGGATGGAGGGGGAGTAGAGTAAAGTTGGCTAAAAATAAGTTAATTTTAAGTTAAATCTACTCTACTCTACTCTACTTCCCTCCCTTCCGCTCAATCCAAACGGACCATTAGTCCAACTCCAAGGATTCTCCAACCTCTAGCTCCATCTCAAACCCTAATATCATAAACAAGCAAAACAAAAAAATTACTTATGTTCATTTTTTAACCGTTGAATTGCATGTTCTATATTTTCTTAAAACATATGTCAATCAAATATTATTTAGTATTTACTATTCGATCCATAAACTTATTTTTTATGTATAATTTTATATTACAAAATGTCAAAATTTAAACATTTGATTAATAACATTGACATAATTATTGATTTTTAATTTGAAAGTATGGAGAATATAAAAAGAGAATGTAATCTAATTGGGCCTAAAAAAATTTTGGTGGTTACAATTTTTTTAAAAATATAAAATAAAAAAAAATTCATAAAATTTGTTAAATATATATATATATATATATTTTTTCCCAGATCAGCGTAGAGCCGCCTCTGCTGCTGGCTGAGCAACTATCATATATTTCAGGAATTGCATATCACCTAAATTGCAGGTACTATTATTCATCAGTCGGTCCAACTTTCCCACCCAAAAAAACAACACGACTCGTAGCCCACACCTAGCGTGTAGTCTCTATCTACCTAAAGTTAAATTTGATTTCGCTCTTCTTTTTTTACTTCACCAAGGCTTTGAGAAAAATAAACGAGAGAGAGTTAGTTGTGGAATGTGGAAATTGTTAATGATCGTGGTGGTTCTACCTCAGAGAAGTTAAAACCAATTACAAACGGTTGATTTGTATTCAGTCCTATCTTGATTGCACAGAAGGCGCAAGGTTGAAGATGACTAAATTTGGGGATGACTGTTGGTTTTGAATCTAGCTGCAATGCACCGTTTCACTAAGATAGAAACGGTGCCGTTTTGTGTATTTGGTATTTAAGCTTCAAAGGAGAAACGATGTCGTTTAATGTAAAGCTGAGTCAGTTGGATTGGCGGGAAGTTTTGTCAGTTAGAGAGTTAGTTATCATTCCTAAAATCACGGAATTGATCCAGATAGTTTGGATCAATTCTGTTACTCTATCCGTTAGGCAATAGCATTATATATATGGTTGTAATCTCAGTTTATAGTATTCAAGAAATAGAAAATCATTTCTCTCTTCTCTCTTCTCTCTCTCTCTCTCTCTCTCTCTGTTACTCTGTTCATTTCTCTCAAATTTTCTCTTCATACAAACAGATCTTAATCCTTAGTTCAATCATACTTAAACACCGAGATTGTATTTTACAATCCTTCAAGAAACTTTTCATGGTATCAGAGCCTGAGATTCCTGTACAGAATTCAACAATGGCGAACACAAACTCAACGGCTACACCATCTTCTTCCACAGGTGCAAGCTCATCAACAGTTGCTAATTCTTCAATGAATGTGATGAATCAACCACTTCTTCTTCTGTCAAACATGTCAAACATGATGACTATTAAATTGGATAATACCAACTATATTGTGTGGAAACATCAAATCACAATGATTCTAGAAACTTACTCTCTGTATGATTTGCTTGAAGAACCACAATTGGTTCCAGAGAGATTTCTTAAGGATCTTAGTGGAGCTTACACTGCAATTATAAATCCAGAATATACACTTTGGAGGTCTAAGGAGAAGGCTTTACTAACCTTCATCAGCTCTACTCTCTCATCGTCAATTTTGTCTCTCACTGTTGGATGTACCTCTGCATTGGAGGTTTGGAAGGTTCTGGAGAACAGGTTTTCATCAATCTCTAGGTCTCATGTAATGAACCTAAAAGGAGAGCTTCATAATCTTAGGAAGGGTGCAGATTCAGTAGATACTTACCTGAGGAAAATCAAAGTTGTAAGAGACAAGCTACTAGCAGTTGGAGTACTTTTAGATGATGAGGAGTTGCTCCATATAACACTCAAGGGCTTGCCAAAAGACTACAATGCTTTCAGGTCAGCAATAAGGACCAGAAGTACACCATTAAGCTTTGATGAATTGTCTACTATGCTCAATGGTGAAGAGGAGTCCTTAAATGAAGGGGTATATACTAAAGATTCTATCTTTGCAATGGCTGCTGCTGCTACTCCAAGGCCAGGTGGTAATTTCAATCAATCAGGTGGTAACTTCAATAATAGGGGGAGAGGTAGATGGAGTAATAACAATAGAGGTGGAAGAGGAGGCAAAAATGCAGGTAGTCACTCACCTCACTATAATCAATTCACTCCCTTTCAACCACATCAGTCCAATTCAAGCTCTTCAGCTCCAAGATCAGACAGACCTATGTGTCAAATATGCAACAAGCTTGGTCATACGGCTATAGATTGTTACCATAGAATGGACTATGCCTATCAAGGCAAACATCCACCAACCAAACTTGCTGCCATGGCCACAGCATCTAATGCTTGTCTTGCACAGGAGCAGCCTTGGCTTGCAGACAGTGCAGCCACGGATCATGTGACTGCTAATCTTAATCAACTCAGCTTTCCTCAGCCATATGGAGGTCAGGATCATCTCACAGTGGGAAATGGGCAGAACTTACCAATTACTCACATAGGTACCTCTCTCATTCCTTCATCTTCTTCCACTCTTAAACTGCATAATGTCCTTAGAGTTCCTTCAATTTCTTCCAATCTTGCTTCTGTCCATAAAATCTGTCAAGATAACAATTGTTGGTGTTATTTTGATAAAAACATTCTCTCCATTCAGGCATTGGCCACAGGGAAGGTCCTATACCAAGGCAAGAGTGAAAATGGAGTTTACCCCGTCTATGCTCATAAAGCTTCACAACTTCATTTGTCTTCCAAAGTCTGTAATCATGTTTCCAAAGTTTGTAATACTGTGTCTAGGTCAGTTAGTTGTAATAAGACATTGTGGCATATGAGGCTTGGTCATCCACATGATCAAGTTCTCAAATATGTGTTTCCTAATGATAGGACTATCATAAATAAGTGTACAAATCTGGTTCAATCTTGTACTCATTGTTTGTATGGCAAAATGCACAATTTACCTTTTCCCAAATCTCAATTTGTTGCATCATCACCCTTTGAACTTGTGCATTCTGATGTATGGGGTCCTGCTCCTATTGCATCTGTCAATGGTTTTCGTTATTATGTTATCTTTGTTGATCATTTTACACGGTTTACTTGGTTATACCCTCTTAAATCCAAATCTGAAGTGTTTTCCAAGTTTCTTTTGTTCAAAGCCTTGGTTGAAACTCAATTCTCCACCAAAATAAAAACTTTCAGATCTGATGGAGGTGGGGAGTATACCTCTACTGCCTTTAAGTCTTTTCTGTCTCAACATGGCATTATCCATCAGATTTCTTGTCCATATACACCCCAACAGAATGGCCTTGTTGAAAGGAAACACAGGCACCTCATTGAAACCACAATCACCATACTATCTCAAGCTTCTATGTCCACTTCTTTTTGGTCATATGCTATTCTTACTGCAGTTTTCTTGATTAACTTACTTCCTACTTCGATTCTTAACTTTGTTTCTCCCTGGTCTAAGTTGTTTTCTGCCTCCCCAGACCTATCCCAACTCAAGGTCTTTGGTTGTGCCTGCTATCCTTATCTTAGACCTTATTCTAGTCATAAGCTTGATCATAGAACCAAGGAATGCATTTTCTTAGGTTACTCCACTAGTTCTAAGGGATATTTGTGTCTTGATCCTTGTTCTCATCAACTCTATACCTCTAGATATGTTCTGTTCAATGAAGCAAAATTTCCTTCATCTCAACCTCCATCTTCTTTCAGTCAGTCCACTTCTCCTGTTTCTGCTCTTTCCAGTGATCTGTGGTTATCCAATCTCCTTTATCTTCATGCTTCCAATCAACCTTCTCTGTTAGGACCATATAATCCTCATATCACTCCTTCTCCCCATGCTCCTATTACTTCTGATCCACTGGATGTAGTCCTTCCCCTCTCTTCTGCTCCCATAGTCACACCACAATCTGTTCCTAACCTGTCACCCACCATTCCTCCCTCCACTAATCCAGATTTATCTATACCTATATCCCCAAACCCTCCTATACCTATGCCTATTTCTTCTTCTGTGCCTCCTGCTCCCACTACTCCTGTCCATCATTCAATGCAGACAAGATCCAAAAGTGGCATTGTTAAACCCAATCCTAAGTTGTGTTATAAAGCTGTGTTGGACTACTCCCATTCTGAACCACCTTCTTACAAGATTGCATCCAAGTATCTAGTGTGGTGTGCAGCTATGGATGCAGAATTTCAAGCCTTACAAAAACAACACACTTGGTCCTTGGTTCCTGCCCCTCCTCATGCTAATCTAGTGGGCTGCAAATGGGTCTTTAAGATCAAACTTCACAGTGATGGGTCTATTGCCCGCTATAAGGCCAGACTTGTTGCAAAGGGGTTTCACCAACAAGCTGGCATTGATTACTCGAAAACCTTCAGTCCAGTGGTCAAGCCTGCTACTGTTAGATTGGTTCTTGCCATTGCTGTCAGCTATAATTGGCCATTGAAACAGTTAGATGTGTCAAATGCCTTTCTTCATGGACTTCTCAAGGAGGAAGTATATATGCAACAGCCACCACATTATGTGGATGCAGATCATCCTTCCTACGTTTGCAGGTTACACAAACCTCTTTATGGTCTCAAACAAGCACCAAGGGCTTGGTTTGAGAGGTTCACTTTTCACTTGATTCATCTGGGATTTCAAGCTTCCTTTGCTGACAGTTCCTTGTTCATTTTTCACTCCAAAAGCACTATCATCTACCTACTTCTTTATGTGGATGACATAATTCTCACAGGGAACAACTCCAGACATGTTTCTTCCCTTGTTACTGCTCTCAGCTCTGTGTTTGATCTTAAGGACCTTGGAGATCTCAACTATTTCTTGGGTGTTCAGATTTCTAGAACTCCATTTGTCCTTACTCTTACACAGTCCAAATATGCTTCAGATGTTCTCCATCGTTTTCACATGGAAAATTCTAAGCCTACCAAGACTCCTTGCTGCCCTTCTACACGCTTGCTTCCACATGATGGTGTTGCTCTCTCTGACCCAACTGAGTATAGAAGCATGGTAGGGGCTCTTCAGTATTTGACTTTCACACGCCCAGACCTTGCCTTCAGTGTCCATCAACTTTGTCAGTTCATGAGCAATCCTACAACACTTCATCTTGAAGCTGCAAAAAGAGTTCTAAGATATATTCGTGGCACTCTTTATCATGGCATCTCATTCTCTTAGGGCCCTTTGACTCTCACTGCCTTCTCCGACGCCGACTGGGCTGGGGATCCTTTTGACTGTCGTTCTACCACAGGTCTCTTGGTCTTCCTTGGTCCTTCTCCCATTTCTTGGTCATCAAAGAAACAGACAACTGTTGCTCGCTCTTCCACTAAGGCAGAGTATCGTGCCTTGGCCACTACTGCTGCAGAGGTGTCTTGGCTCCGGATTCTTTTCAAGGAATTACGTTTTTTCCTTTCTCATGTCCCTATTCTTTGGTGTGACAATGCTTCCGCCATTGCTCTCTCTGCCAATCCTATGTTCCATTCGCGTACCAAGCACATCGAGGTTGACTACCATTATGTTCGTGAAAAAGTGTTGCGTCGTGATTTGTGTGTGCGCTTTGTGTCTGGCAAGGACAACCTTGCTGATATATTCACAAAGCCTTTGCCATCTCCCTCGTTTCTTCTTCAACGGCGCAAACTTCTGTTGGATGCCTCCCCCAAAAGTTTGATGGGGGATGTTAATGATCGTGGTGGTTCTACCTCAGAGAAGTTAAAACCAATTACAAACGGTTGATTTGTATTCAGTCCTATCTTGATTGCACAGAAGGCGCAAGGTTGAAGATGACTGAATTTGGGGATGACCGTTGGTTTTGAATCTAGCTGCAACGCACCATTTCACTAAAACAGAAACGGTGCCGTTTTGTGTATTTGGTATTTAAGCTTCAAAGGAGAAACGATGTCGTTTAATGTAAAGCTGAGTCAGTTGGATTGGCGGGAAGTTTTGTCAGTTAGAGAGTTAGTTATCATTCCTAAAATCACGGAATTGATCCAGATAGTTTGGATCAATTCTGTTACTCTATCCGTTAGGCAATAGCATTATATATATGGTTGTAATCTCAGTTTATAGTATATAAGAAATAGAAAATCATTTCTCTCTCTCTCTCTCTCTCTCTCTCTCTCTCTCTCTCTCTCTCTCTCTCTCTGTGTGTTCATTTCTCTCAAATTTTCTCTTCATACAAACAGATCTTAATCCTTAGTTCAATCATACTTAAACACCGAGATTGTATTTTACAATCCTTCAAGAAACTTTTCAGAAATGGCCATGCGAGCCCTGTGACGCACCAGAAAGAAGCTCGCGTTGGTCTCCACCGCCTTATGTGTTGGTGGCGTCGGCACCACTATAGCCACGTTGGACGATCCGGCAATGGCGCTAAAGCTCTTCACCGCCATCCCTCTCCGCCTCGTACGCGACTCCATCACCGCCACCTCCATCGTCTTCGGTAGGGTTAGAATTGTCAATTTTGGATTATTTTGCACTATTTTTTTTTTACATTTGGAATTTGATTTTTTTGCACGGTTTCTATCAGATTATGAATATTCACTGTGGGGACTGGATGAAGGAGGTGTTGAGAAATCAAAAGTGAAACACGAGGTTCATCTCAGGTCGGCGCGTAAACTTGAAGAGCTTTGTTTTAGAAATGGTGGAATTTATATCAAACTAGGTCAACATGTTGGTCAATTGATATGCTCTCATCAATTTTAATTGGATTTCTATTTCTCTGTTTCTGTAATTATAGAAAGTAAAAACAAGAACAAGCCAGAATTGAGTTTTGGTTAAATCTGCACTTTAAATTTCGAGTTGCTTCTTAAATCAGTCCCTTTAACTATGAAAGCTTGTAATTTTTACATCCTTGAATATGAAAACATAGTCAACCCACTCAAAAAAAAAAAAAAAAAAAAACGACATTGATTAGCTTTTGCCAAGAGCCTCAATTGACTCTGGTGTTTCTAAAGGAGATGTCAATTGTCAATCTGAGGATGAATCCAAGTGACTTGCATTCTTAATTTTATCATATTTTCTTAAAATCCTAAATCTACGTGACCAATACCTTTTTTATTTAATCATGCTGGGATCGTGAATCCTATTTTTTTATCATGCTTTTGATAACTGATATGGGTTATGTTCATTCAGTAGTTGAACTTTGAACTTCTAAATTAAGAAATTAGATATCAAAATCAAATCTTCTAGATGCAAAAATTCGAATGCTTTGAATTACAGTGCTACACAACTCACAAGATTTGACTTCCCTTGGCTACTTTAATCCAAACATATGTGAAGCATAATGTGAAAATGCCCTCTTTTGGCTCTATTCAAGTAACAGGCGGATCCCGCATCACATGCCAGAAAGGCACATTAAATAGTACATACGCTTCATTAATGCCCACTAGTGTGTAAAAGAAATTGTCAATATCACAACAAAAAGTTCAGTGACCTAAACGTTTTTCACATGGTGGATTCTTGTACAACGAAAATTAGTGCCACGCTACTATGTGTCAGAACTTGACATGTCAGTAAGCTGTAGGATTGTAAATGAACGTTTATGAACGATTTGAGCTCGGCTAAGGAAAAAGCTTATTCGTATTTGTTTGTTTAGCAAACAAGTCAAGTTCAAGTATAAGTTTAGGGTCAACTGTTAAAAAAGCTAAACTCAAATATAATAATATGTTTTTAAATAAGCTCGTGAACATGTGCAAGTTCAATTTAACTATATATAATATTATATTTTATGTATATTTGTCCGAAAATATACTTATTTAGACTTGAGAATGGATTATGTAAGTTTGTAACTAGGTTCATATAACATCAAATTCATATTTGTAGTTAATTGATAATATAAACAGTTCATTTGTAATGAAATTCATAGATTTGTAAAGGAATAAAAAATTGTAGTCATGATTTTGTTATATATGGGAAAAATATAAGTTAATCAAGTAGCTTGTTAACAAGCTTGAACTTGTACAACAAGAAAATGAACCAAATTTGAACATGTAATTTGTTTGATAATGAGCTTGACTGTGTTCGGAATAAAATTAAATGAACATTCATAAACTTTAATACTCAGCTCGGCTTGTTTACAACCTTAGAGTAGAGTAAGATGTAAATAAGGTTGTAAATTTTTTGTTCTAGCATTACTCTTATCACAATCTATGATTCAAAAAGTCATCGACTAATACAAATTTTTTTTATGACTGCTGAGTTGGTATATGTGATTGGTGGTGTATAATAAAAATGGTATCACTAATTAGTATATGTGAAAATGATGTTGCTCTAATCATAATTTACAATATTAACAAATTGTGAAATTAAAAATTATGTCCCTAATATTCTTTTGTTTTACCCATTTGAAAATTTCGAGACAGAAAAGCCATGATCCATGGAAGAAAATATCACGAAAAGAGCTAATAAAAATAAGTTCATGCTTTAAGTCGCATCAATTCGAATCAATGCAGAACAAAGAATATTGAAAGAAAGAAAGAAAGTTTGTTGGCCACTTCTAGATATCATTAAGTTTTCATTGATTGCAGATAGAGCAAAATAATAGCAGCAAAAGAAAGTGACAACTTTTTATTCTTTTGTACATAACTAAAACATGTGGCTACCTGTCCATCAATGAGTCTTGTGATTATGTGAGCAAGAAGAAAAATCGATGAACTAACCCAATTGGTCTTGAGAGATGAGCCAATGATTGTTTAAAAAAAAAATGGTGTGCTATATAGTTAAGGAGAAAGATATTTTTATCTAAATGAAAGATGATGCCCCTTCCTCTAGTCAAAGTTGATAGGAAAAAGATAATGAAGGAAGATTTTTTTTGTGGAGTAAATGAAAAATGAAAACTGATTGTGAATTTAAAGAATACTCTTAAGTTGATCTTTGGACTCAAAGAAGCTTTATAACATGTCTAAAAATAATTTTGGAGAAACAAAAAAGGTCGGATACAAATAAATTGTCATGATTATATCATAAACTATGATGCACGGACACGGCAAAATGGGCGCTGCATCCGCGTCCGACCCGCACGTCAGTGCCACATCTGATTTTTTTTTTTTTTTTTTTTACTGATTCAAGCCGAACCGAGCCGAAATCGGCTTTGAATGAGGCCCAAACATCCTAAATCTATCCTTCCTCAATTTTATTTTGAATATTTGTTGCTTCTTTTGTATTTTCTTTTTTGTTTTGTGTTTCTTGCCTTCTTCTTTCTTTGTTTTGGGAACCAAGGACATAAAATGTGTTTTTTAAGAATATTTTAATAGTAAAAATATATAGAAAATATAAATAAAAATATTTTTAATAATTTTTTAATCACCGCACCCTGCCGCACTTGCACCTTACATTTTCAAAAATTGTCGAGTCCTGCACCCGCACTCGAATTTGGAAACGTACCCGTGCTTCATAGATCATAAATGACAATTAGATTGATTAGAACCTAAAAAGACATAGGTTCAACATATGCTGCACGTTATTTTGAAAACAGAGTATTTTCATCTCTAATCAAAACCTTGACGGCCACCCTTGTCCTGGTTTTGACCTCAAAGAGCCTATTAAAGTCACTTGGTCTCTAAACCAACCTAGCCGGATGGGGCCAATTTATATAGCTCTGAGATAAGAGTAGCTAACCACAAAGTGTTTGTCAATTCTGGTGAACTCTCACTTATAACTTATAAGTAAGCCATGCCTTGAGTAGAAGAGACAAGTTAGGTTAATGTAATAATGTTACTAAAAGTTACTATAAATGACAATCTCTCTCAAAAGTATGGGGCAAGTTTTCATGTGTCATATGCAGCTAGAACTATCAAGTAGTACTAGTAAATTCCCAAAAATCCAGAGTTATGCTCAGCCCCAGTAAGTGGCTTTGAAACGTGCACACTGCACATGCATGAATAATTATTATTATTTGTTAGATAGCGAAGTATATATATATATATATATTTTTTTTTAAATTAACACAAGTTATTTGTCAGTGAAGATTTAACTTTCACAAATCTGAAAATAGTGTAAATGATGTCATATGATTTAAAGTCAATTAATACAATTCATCATTTATTTTTAGAAAGTTTGAATTTGTTAAATCAAGTATGTGATAGATAAGTTTGAGATTAGATTTGCTAAAATGATTGAAAGAAGTTTGAGATGTATAGATTAAGATTATCTAGATTTCTTATAATTACTCTCTTATGTAGTTCTTAAGAAACTGTCCATTCACAATGAAACCAGTAGACTAGATTTTGTCACGTTAATTAAGTCTATTGACTAATTGATTACCATTTTTTGGATTTGATTGAAAAATGGAGAAAGTAGGAAAATGTTGGCAATTCATAATTAGCATAGTGTATATATAATAGCCATTAGGAAACGTGTATTGGAGTCATTGGCTTGATAGAAACAATTCAATCTTTATAGCATCTTCTCAATCTGTGTTGGCTCCTTAACTCTGTGTGCATAGAGCCATTGAACTTTATGCTCTTTTAGGGAATGCTAAATCAGATAGCTCGGTGGTACCTACATTGGATTCCTCCGGATCTTGATTGGGTTAAGTTGAGATTGAATTCGGATGGTTAAGTTTTGGTGGTAGAATTAGATGCTCTAATGGTGGTATCCTTCCAATCCTAAATGGTTTGGTGAAAATAGTTGATAGAAAAGCTACAAATAGTGCAATAATCTTTTTATACTCTTCTAAAATCACAACCAATTTTACTCATTATCACAACTATTATATGTGTCTGTGGTTGGATGTTGGTCATTTTCACATAGGCCTACTATTTTTTTGCACTACTCATAGTCAGCCTCATCAAATAGTTGTTCACATGGACCTATTATTTTTTTTGCACTACTCATAGTCAACCACATTAAATAGTTGTGAAAATGTGTGTGAAATTAGTTGTGGTTGCAGAATTTTTCTGAACTTTCCCTCTGTCATTGCACTTGGGGGAACACTACACACAAAAAAAATTTACACGAAAGTCCATTTTCAAAACAAGTGGGCATCAATGTTTGTAAATTGACATACCTAAGAATTAGACAGGCTCCCATTCTTAACTTTAAATTGTAACATGCGATAAAATTGCGTTTTCACTTTTCATTGATTTGGACAAATGCTTAATCCTGCAAAAGGTTCCACTATAAAATTGCTTTTTCATTGATTTGGACAAATGCTCAATCCTGCAAAAGGTTCCACTACATAAAATTGCGATTTCATTGATTTGGGCACTTGTTTAATCCTGTGAAAGGTTCCAATATATGGCACGCATGGATGTATTGTACCAGAAAGAATGATCATAATTTTGACTACTCAACAATCAGCATATAAATCAAACTATTGAACTGGTTTGATAAATTCATAAAAGTTACGTATCCCCTAGGTTTGTTTAGCCAGTTATAC
Organism: Quercus wislizeni; assembly: GCA_023055345.1. Lineage (NCBI taxonomy): Eukaryota > Viridiplantae > Streptophyta > Magnoliopsida > Fagales > Fagaceae > Quercus > Quercus wislizeni. The sequence continues at coordinate 2,520,292 of JALGQJ010000006.1, read as the reverse complement.
ACTGAATGTGGTTTCTTTGAAATTTCTAAATGGGGAACTAGGGTAATTCAACTTTATAAGCTGTGTCATATGCATGAATAATAATAATTACTAGTAGCAGACCCACGAGATGCGTGGAAATACATAATTATTTTGTAATATTGTATAATGTATAATTTATTGATGATAATTTTTTCTCCAAAAAAATTGAACTATTTTTAATAGTATTATCCATCTCTCTATCTCTACAAATACACCTGTGAGGGAGCTGAGGACCGAGGAGCCCAATCCGAGGACAAAGTTATCCAATTCAAGCAAAGAAAGATAGGCAAACTCCAAGGACTGCACTCACCCGAGGAAAGCAAGAGAGCCAAAGGATGACTAGCACCCACATTGAAGCCTAAGGATAAGGGAAAGGATAGCAACAAGAGAAAATGAGACTTGCGAGGGTGGTGGGAGGAATTTTCCTGAAGAAGACACCTCCCACCTCAACATTTAATACTCTACACCAACCTAATCAGCTGCATTAATGAGGAAATGACCTCTGAATAGCAACGTCACAGCTACCAACTCTCTCTACCACCTCCAAAAGGGTCTTAACAGGACAAGTATCCTGAAGGACCACCTAAAACGTACAGGTAGAGGGTTGGGATGCTAGGGAAAGGACTATAAAAGAGAGGGAACCCCCCAAAAAATGGGGATGAACAAATATCCTAGAAAAAAGAAACAAGTGAGAGAACTAAGGATTACCTTGTAAAGGGACATGAGCTTAACTTATTAATAAGAGATTTATCCTCAGACCTACCCGGGGAAGATATTATCCTCATCTGTTGTTCAAAATATGCTAATCTGTTACCTTGGATTTAATAGTCTTAGACTTGGACTTATCTTTACATTGCACTTGAATTAAAGACCCACTCTCTTAAAAATTCTATTGTTTAGGCTTGATTTGAAGGACAAGGTATCAATATTCTCAGTGGGCTTGGGCCTTTCTTTTTAGGGTCCTTACAACACCGTTCTATTATTTTGAGTTTTTTTTTAATAGAAACTTGGAGAGAGAGAGAGAGAGATCCTTTTTTTTTCACAATTGAACAAAAATTGGAAGTTCAACCTTTTTTCTTTTTTTTCTTTTTTTGAGAGAGAGAGAAACCTTGATTAAAATAAGTAAATGAACATATTGGAACCAAAGTATATTATAACATAAAATCATCGTATCAAAGAAGCAATTACTAAAAAACAATAAAGCTACTAACAAAGGACTCGTGGCATGTTTTATTTATTTAAAATTTACTTCATTTTCTTAGCAATCAAACAAATAGGACTTTAAGTTTCTCATTTTTTATTTAATTTTTTTCTAAAAAAAGAAAGGTGTATAGGCATGCAAAGTGAAAGAAACCTACTATGCAAGAAACCCATTGTGCAAGCGTAAAACGCAGTTCAAAACTTCTCTTTGCAAAAAGGCATTGTGGGCAACAATTTGCCACTTGCGAATTCAAAGAGAGAGTAGGCTTTATCGTAGAGTAGTCAAGACAAAGGAATAGATTGTTAGAATCACTAAGAGTGATGTCAAAGCTGAAATGGAAGCAAGGAGCAACTTAAAGAACACCATCCTTAATGAAGTGATGTTTATCAACTGGAGAATGCTCAAACCTAGTCTAAATGGTTGCGAGTTGAGGTTCTGTTATTGATGCAGCAATTGAGAGTCAAAAGTGTTTTAATTAGAATTAAGTTGTATCAATCTAAAGTTATCTAGTTAGATTGCATTTAGCCAAGAGTATTATGTCTCAAATGGTTGGCATCTCTTTGTGTGTCCATAATATCCAAGGTTCAAATCCTCTCTCCCCGTTATAACTATCTTGAAAAAAAAGTTAGATAGCATTTATATTTTCAATCTGCTTTGTACAGAGTTAGATTGTTTGAATTGATGAAGTGATGATTGCTATTTGCCCTATTTTGGGAATATCATCTCAGGTTGTGACATTTGTTTTGAGCTAATGAAGTTTTTCTTAATTATTGAAGAAGAATAAGTATGAGTCAAATATTTGAATCACATGTAAATGAACCAATATCAAAATAATGGTGGTGAGCTCAGTTTGTTTATCTTATTGTTTCAAAAACCACAAACAATAATGTATTAGACTCATTTGATGGGCTTTGCATTGCTTTTGTTAAGGACATCATTTATTGATTTTTTTTTTTTTTTTTTTCAGTCCCTTTTAACTTTTGTTTCATTTATTAAAGGTATGCTCTTGTAGTTTACTACTGCTCTCTAAGCTTTCCTAATGTCCTCATTAGAACCAACACATCATGCCTCAAATGATCAATTGAAAATCTCTAGAACAAAGTCACGACTTAGACTCCTCAAATGATCAATTGAAAATCTCTAGAACAAAGTCATGACTTAGACTCTAAAGAATAACAAAGAATAGGGAAAAACTTATTCTAATAATGTGGCACTAATACTCCAAAACAATTGCCATTGAACATGTGTATTTATATTACTAACATAAGTCAACTAAGGTATTATGTGTGGGTTTGCGGCAATACAGTAAATTTTTTTTTTTTTTTTTTTTGGCAAACAGACGATAGATATATCAAGTTCGGCTAATGCTTGGACTTTGGAGTCCCTACGTGCCCAACACAAAAGTTAAATTGGAATAAATATCCAAGGCTATGATGAAAAAGGATGAAAAACTTGTCTCTGTTCTCTTCAAGTTCTTTAGAAATGTCTTTGGTCACTTAAGAAATCTTCATTGTCAAACTCTCATGTATCTAGATCAATGTTCCTATATCCTGCAAGAACCAAATTCCACATTTAGCATTATCATAATTAGATAAAAATTAAACCCCCAATCATATTTTAAGATTTTCTATTTCCTTGTGACACACAAACCCATCAAACTTTTGAGGCAGATTTATTATTGTCTATTGGACTGCAATAAGAACTTTCTATTTCCTTGTGACATAATAAGAAACAGTGTGCTAAACATAGTATTTATGACTTTCGAAGCCAAATAGAAATTGAGAAAGATCCCACATAAAAAAATAAATAAATAAATAAAAAGAACCATTGAGTTGAAAAATATGAAAGCAGTAGTTGGAGTAAAACTGCAGCATATACTCTATTATTGTTTCAAAACTATCAAAAGTAAATATATCAAACTTTGGTTTTTTTTTTTTTTTCTTCTTTGCTTACATAGAATTAAACAAATGTTAGATGTAAGAAAACTTGGTTTTCTTTAAAATTTAGAGAAAAACAAATTGAACTAGTAAAACACAAATATAAAATAAAAATTGTACAACATGAATATGAAGTAAGAAGTTGTTGTAGAGATTTCTAATCCTCGAAAATCCTTCTCATAATCGACAAGCCAAATCTTAGCCACCCATAGCCCCAAAGTGATCATATTGTCGACAATGCAAAAAAAAGCATATCAACCACCAACTTTAAAATTCCAAAGGAAAAACCAAAGTTGGGGAAAAAGGAAAAATAAGAAGGGAAAGAACACACCTCAAAGTCGAAGGGACTTTCCAAATCAGATGCAGCTTTGGTAGCTTTTGTTGAGGTAGAGAAAGAAATTGAAAATTTATAGTGTTAAAAATAACATAGTTAATTACAGGGGTGGTAATTGAAGGGTTTAAACTTCAAAAGTGTCAATCGATTTTAAAGGGGAAAAGAAAGAATTGAGAATTGGAAGAGGCTTGAATTAATGGTGAGTTGGATTTAATAAGTTAAAGAATGTGTAAAGTTGCACTATTTTTTTTATATTAATATTGTTTAAAAAATGAAGGGGAAAAAAAAAGATTACATGATTACTAATGTGGCTCAACTAAAGCATAGTTAAAATATATGATATGCTTTAGCTTTTAGATATATATAGATTTGTTAGATGAATAAATAATATAGTTTAGATATATATAGATTTGTTAGATGAATAAATAATACAGTATAAAAGAATACAACCTTATCATAAGCAATTAAAAGTGTAAATTAAATAAACAAATTGCTCTTTGTTGATGTTTTGATCTAATAATCTTGTGGGTTTGCTATTGCACAACAAAATTTATATCAAAAACCAAATATTTTGCCATAACCTTTCAAAATTGTCCTACATAAATAAACCTTAGCCACTCTGAAGCATGGGGTATTTGGGCAGGAGCACCAGTTGTAAAATGACTGAGAGCGCCCTGCAGCAAGTCTAGGTATTGATCCTGATGTTACAAGAATTTGCTTGTCCTCAAGCAGAGATGCAAGGGAAAACGATTGAGTCAAAAAATAGAGGAGCATCTAGTGAAAGTACCATCAGCACTCAATTCGAACAGCACCACTCTCTGATGAAATGAATTTGGGCTTCCTTACAACTTGCTCCAAGCACTGGATGACATCTCCAATCTGTAAATCATCCCAATCACTAATCACAAGTCCACACTCGTTTCCTTTCCTCACCGTATCCACATCCTGCTTCTCCCGCTTAAGAGATGCACAGGATCCCTCGAACACAACTTCCCCACTCCTCATGAGCCTCAAGGTTGATGATTTTGAGACAAAACCATCAATGACTCGACAGCCAGCAATTTTTACATCATCTCCCTTTGCCTTGCTCCTTCCTTTGAGCTCAAATATATTCAGTACCTCAGCCTCCCCAGCTACCTGAGTCTCACAAGTCCCAGGGGCCTTGTCTACTATCAAATTGCCCATTTCTTCCAATAGGTGATAGATCACACGGTGAAGCACTATCTACAAACAACATAAGAAACAACAAAAATCATAAGGTTTTCAAGCTTTGTATGCTTGTTTTTTATTTTTCTAAAAATAATATCAAGTATCAACTGCCCATAAACAATGTTAATATGTAGTCTTAACTTGACGGTTAAATGAATTTAACATTCTCAACAGAGCATTGAAATTGAGAGAAGAAGGTCAATACCTTTGTACCGGCTTGAGTCACTTCCAGATTGATAGGACTAGGTGGACTCTTAATATTGAACCCAACTATACAAGCACCACAGGCTTTTGCTAGATCCACATCAGATTGAGAAATAGGTCCAACACCAACATGGACAACATTCACAAAAACCTGATAATCAAATTGAACCACATGAATTACAATGAGTAACAATTTCAGTCAGCATTGAAATAATAGAGAATACTTTTAGGTAACAAAGCCAATGTTTTACTAAAAGCAGAACCTGCCCTCGGCCTAGGATCAAGTAAAGGGAGTGGGGTTGGGGTTAATTATAGGTTAAAATATAATGTAGTCAGAGGCAAATAGTCAATAGCATTCCACCCCCCCAGAGGGGGTGGGGGGGTTGGGGGAAGGAGGGGAGAGATGGATTATAAGCTGCACCTTGTCCTGGTATATAGTTAACAGTTAAGATGCCTAAGAGGTCTAACATATGATCAACAGATGACAACTGCTAATCATATTGTGAGGAAGAGCAAACAATCATCATCAGTTAAAGCAACAAATAATTAGTAGAACATTGTTGAAAACTTCAAAGAAAGTACAAATTCAGGATATATAGCTGTTATGATCTTGCCATACCTGAGGACTATTTAAAGTCTTTAATGCATCTGTGACAGCTTGGACAGTTCCCTGAACATCTGCTTTTACTATTATTGGCATTTCAACCCTCTTAAACTCCTCTTCTGATGTTTCCAAATTTTGTGTTGCCCCATCATTGACCTTGCTAAGCCTATCTTTCTCAAATTTCCTTTTCCTTCCCTCACTAAGCATTCTAGCTCGCTCATCAGAGTCCACAACAATAATATCATCACCAGCCATTGGGAGCCCCTTCAGCCCTTCAATTTCAACAGGCATTGCAGGTGTTGCCTTCTCTGTCAACTTCCCCACCGTATCCCTAATAGCCCTTATTCTGCCCCACTGTGAGCCAACAACCACATGCTGCCCACAAACCAAAGTCCCCGCCTTAACTATTGCAGTTGCCAATGGACCCCGTCCCCTGTCAAGTCTTGCCTCCACCACATAAGCTTGAGCAGGCCCATCAATACGTGCTTTCAGATCCATCATTTCAGCCTGGAGAAGCAAACACTCTTCCAAGTTATCCAACCCAGTCTTCTTTGTCGCTGAAACTTCAACCACCTGAACATCACCACCTATCTCCTCCAGTAGCAAGCCCTCTGAAGCAAGCTGTTGCTTTACTCTCTCTGGGTCAGCAGCTGGTTTATCACATTTATTAATTGCAACGACAACTGGCACATTAGCTGCTTTTGCATGAGACATGGCTTCAAGAGTTTGGGGCATCACTCCATCATCAGCAGCTACAACTAGCACCACTATATCTGTAACTGCTGCACCTCTTGCTCGCATTGCACTGAATGCAGCATGACCAGGGGTGTCTAAAAAAGTGATTGACGCTCCTGACTGCATACTCACAACAAAAGCACCAAGATGCTGAGTTATGCCACCAGCTTCCTTTGCTGCCACTGATGTTTGACGTAGAGAATCCAAAAGAGAAGTTTTACCATGATCAACATGACCCATTACTGTTACAACTGCAGGCCTCAGTAAAATTTCGGTACCTTCAGTGGAGTGTTGCCTCCTTACATTGATTCCGACTTCCTGAAGAAGTGATAACCTAAAATTGAGTCCCAAAAGTTTCCAAGACAACTAAAACTCAAAAGATAGTGTACAATATGGATGGGGGGAAATAAAGACTACAGAGCAGCAAAATAATAATAATAGATAAGGTTTTTTTGGGGGAAAGGGGAATATTGTATTAATAAAAGAAAAGATTTGTTTGCAGGAAGGAGGAATATTGACAACTATATATATATATATATCATTGATATTCTCCAATTTGGTGCTATAAATTATGTGAGGGATTATTATGTAATATTTACAACTAAGAATAGGAAATACCATTGTAACCAGTTCTGCAATGTCGATGCCGAGAGGATCAAACTCAGATTCAACCTTTTCCCCAACGTTGACTAGAATTTCCTGCAGTGTAGGTATTGACTCACCAGTACGCTTGGCAAGCTCCACAATTGTCATGCCTTCAAATATGTCAATTGTTTTATCTAGCAAGGATTTGGTGGTTCTTTTTGGTCTAGGAGGCACATAAGGGGCTTCAACAGGTGGCTCAGTCCTGACTCTTTTTGCAAACTTCCCTCTACTGGAAGGCTTTTTCTTGGAATTTGTTTCAGAAACTGGGTCATTATTATTCCTTCTAGCCCAGAGCTCCGGAGTGGCATGAAAATACCTAAGCAAGATGTAAGAACAAACTATAATCTTTAGAGCATTCACAGCAGTGGAGGCATATTGCTATTTTGCTAAAATTTAGCTCCACAGACACAAAAATCACACTGCAGCAGTGGAGGCATAAGTAAAAATTTTAGATGTTCAGCTACAGTGCACATCTAAAAATTTTAGATGTTCAGCTACAGTGCACATCTATAGATAGATGTGCACTGTAGCTGAGAGCAAAAAAAAATTTATTCGGTTGGTTAATAAAATAATAAAAAGTCTCTCATCTCTCTCAGTCACTCTCTCATCTCATCTCTCAAAACTCTCTCAAGCAAACTTCTCTTCCGCCGCCGATCGTCTCACACCATTGATTGCCTCACACCTCATCTCATCTCATCTCATCTCACGCCACCTCACACCTCATGCCTCATCTCATCTCATCTCACGCCGCCAATCGCTTGCTCATCAAGCCGCCGATCTGAAGCTCATCGAAGCCGCCGGTCTGAAACCCATGGAGCTCACCGACGTTGTGCTTGATTGTGATTGGTGATTTTTTATTTTGTTTGTGATTGGTGATTTTGTTTGGTCTGGGTTGAGGAAAAAGATTGGAGATTCGGGTTTTTTTTTTTTTTTCTTTTTTTTTTTCTTTTTTTTTTTTTTTCTGCTGTAGACTGGTGGTGGTGGTTGTGGCTGTGGCTGATGGTAAAAGTGGTTGTGGTTGGTGCTGTGGAAGTTTTTTGGGTAGTGGGATTTATTATTTTATTGTGATGTTTATATTATTTTATTGTGTTGAAAGCTAAAATAGATCTACTGCTGTAGCATGTGTGTAGGAAAAATAGATAAAGTAACTTTTGGTGGAGCTAAATTGTTATATTTTTAGCTCCACTGTTGTGGATGCTCTAAGAAGTCCAGGAGCAAAAAGAGTAGAATGAAATTTCTGCATTGCAGACATGTTCTTCTGTGAAATTATAAATGTTAAACAGCAATTTATCATTTGTCACATGTAGCCAGCAATCTAAATTTATGATCAGTGACTTTTTCAGAAGTCCAACCTCTTCCTATCAATTTTAGTCATGAACATTTAGTCATGTACATATTAACGCAATCAGAATATACTTATCAAGAATTTTTCACTAAGATGAAGGATGAGGTCATGTGTTCAAGACCACCAGGAGTGTAACTTACAAAAGACCATACCAATGACTGTAGTCAAAAGTAGCGTTCCTTGTACCCAAAAAACAAGTAAAAAGCCCAAAAAAAGTAAAACAGATCAAGTAACCTCATAAGGGGCAATACTGCCAGGACCTTGTGACAAGCTGAGCCCCATAATGCTGATCTGGAAGAGAACTCTGCAACATAAATTTTGCAAAACGCTTCATGACAGCACACAATTAAACTTGAAATTTTTTCAAAATAATAAATTTATACTATACAGATTAACAAATAAATGCTTCACATTATGTAGGAAAAAATCTAATCACAGGACATTTCATCTTTAGGCCAAGGGCCTAAGCCCAAAATGGCATCAACCCACTAATAAATACAGGAATGCTCAAACATTGGTCATTTGGGGAGTGGAACCCCAAGTGAATTTGAAATCCCCCAATGCTTTTTTAGAAAAATTAATTTATTTCAATGGGTTCAACTACTAGAGGGACATTGTTTGTTATCACATAACTACCTAACTTATCAAAATTTTACAACAATAACAATCAAGCTTCCCAAAATTTTGGGTTAGTTGTAGATACTCGATAAACTAATTAAGGTCGGCCACATGTATTCTTTTTTGTCATTCCAACTTTGCTCCCTGTTTGATTCCTGTTGTTTTTTGTTTTCAGTTTTCATTTTCGACTTTGTATTCTAGGTGTTCTCATTTTTTGTTCTCAAAACCCATTTTCCCAACTCAAAAAGACACTTGAATGGTTTGGCACCAGTTTTCTGGTCTAGTTTGCTTTTTATTCCCCCCTTTTATCTACCAATTAAATCCTCACACAACCACACCAACAGCAAAAAAATTCCACACACCACAGAAAACCAAAACACATTTCCATCACCACCACCAAATCCAAATCCACAGCCACCCAGAGAGGGAGAGAGAGAGAAACTGCAGCCACCCATCCCCCACCAGCAGACACAAATCTGAACCCACAGCCACAGCTACACCCATCGGCAGCCAGCCAGCCACCCATATGAAAGTGGGTTCAAAACCCACACTACCACCACCACCATATCCCCCACTAGTAAACACAGATCCGAACCCCACAGCCACATCCACTTCTACATGTAATTTATAAATACACACATATCTGAGGTAAGAAGGAAAGATCCAAATTCTAAAGCTTTCACAAATTCTTTCATCATCATATAAATCACATAAAAATACCCCAAACACACCGTATAAGTATCAATATCATCTTCAAGAAATTGCACAGAACAATTCTGAAACTAATAAATTTTCAAAAAAAAAAAATCTCTATCTAGAAACAAAATTTTATTTTTATCAAATTCTTGGAAAGAGATTGAACAAAAACTTCAACAGATTAAGCAGCAATCAATTGAAAACCCAACAATTTTTAGATAGTTCGTCAACAAATTAAACATCACAAATAATTTTCTAAAAGATCGATCACCAATAGCTAAAGAGTATTACAAGAACCACACAGACTCACTAGCTAAAGTAGTCTCTAACTAAAGTTGCAACCCAGGCAAAGACTCAATAAACTCCAACTCCCAGTCATTAAAAGATCAAACAAATCTAACATTCCAATGCTTCTCAGACCCTCCAGTACCACCGACCAAATAATCAGATATCAAACCATCAAGATCTATTGCTAACAAAAACAAAGCAGCGCTCCCCACACCACCTACCATGCCAAAAAACACACACTATCTCCTACTCCCATTTCAAAACACACATAATTGATCAAGTCATCCCATGCTGCTCTATTACCCTTCCATAAACTACAACCATGTGTGCTATGCACCCACTTCATAGTCCAGACACCCCCTTCCAAGGGTTCTAGGCTCATCCAAGGAAAAATAAAAAGATATGTAATGTGAGCAAATGAATCAAGGCCCATATTATAAGCCCAATATTGAAAGTTACACATTAAATTAAAAAAAGGGCCCATCAATTAGTTCAATATGGTATTCAGTCTATTTGGAGTACATTGGGTTATGTCACAATTGTGCATATGCTAGCTTCTTGGCCAGGTCAATTTGGTCGTCATCAGCTCATAGCAATATGGAAAGTTGTGCCTCATTGTTTAACGTGGTGCATATGGCAGCTAGAAGCTTCAGGGGATGTGAACGATCTATTCTCAATCTTAAGTTGTTTTTCCTCAATTCTTTGTTTAATTGTTTGCTAGCTTTGGGTTCGTTTTCCTTTAATTCTCTTTTAGATATGATTGACCACTGTACTACGAGAGCTTGATTGTATTGTCCATAGTACAAATTAATTACAAAACTAAACAACTAGAGCACCCTAGGCAGTTAGTATTAAGGCCTCTCAAGTAAAATTGAACAATAGTAACTAAAAACAGAGCTACAAAAACATGTATGAAATTTAAGAGAACCTGATATGCATCTTAATGAAGCAGGGATTGATGTTTTTATTACATCCTCAATGGCAGATGAAAAGTTTGACCCAACCACAGGCCTTGGTGGCATAGGAGTCAAAGCTCTTGAGAGACTAGTGCGTACACCCTGCATAAAAACAACTTATAATGGTGAAAATATAGTAGACAATGATAAATATGAAAACTGTGGAAATAGACCATAATGGATTAAAAAAAAAAAGGCTTAGCAGCTTGGACATGGGAGCCTTGATCATTAAACAAATAAATAATAATAAAGTGAATAACAGGTCACTATGAATTTAGGTGGTTGTTTAGTCCAGTTATACATCCATCGATCCACCAATACATACATGTATATGTTAGCAAAACATTTCAACCATGAAAATGAGCATTGGGTTGATTGCCTAAGATGGAGAAAGAGGCCTGGCTACCTCGGATTAGTCACAAACAAGGCCTGGCTACCTTGAATTAGCCATAGATTTTTGCTTGCTACTTTGTTTTTTTTCCTGTTGTTGTTCGTTTCTCAAGATAGCATTTTGCTGTTGCTTTTCACTTTGCCAGTTGGTTGCTTTTGTGTTTATCTGCTATAGGTGGTTCAACATTTTTATCCATTGAATCCAAAAATTTTGAGTTTTCAATCAAAGAATGGGGTCTTTTTTCATGCTATGGATTATTGAGAGGGGTCCAATGCCCATGGCATGTTCCTATTATTTTTTGAACTTCTTCATGACCGACGACAGGGCAATATTGTGATACCGGAGGGGAGGATAGACATTAAAGCCAATTGTGGTGGCTGCCAAACAGAACAATCACGGTGGTGGACATAACAAGCCCAGCGGCGGTATTAAAGGAAAGGAGAAAGTTTTGGTTTTTCATAATTTGAATACCCATGCTTCCAGTTATCCTCACCGTGATCAATGCGATTTGTATTCGGAGAAGGCAAAGGCAAAGATTGGGGCTAAATTTGTGTCTAATATTAATGGGAAAATCAAAACTAATTCGTTGACCTTAGACTTATTCCTGCGTGTCGAACGTGGAAACGGTGGGAAGTGGAATATAATATCATCAGAGGTTAGAGAAGTGGACCGTTAAGTTCTAAACAATAGGCCAAATTGCAAGTTCATGACAAAGCCCAACTTAAATGAAATGGGTAACACTATTAGCTATGTTGCATGGACACGAGCATACGGCAAATTTTGAAAAATAAGGACACGACACGGCGGTTAAATAATTAATTATATTTTATATTTAGGCATATTTTTTAATATTTTTAGACAAAATATGTTTATGTCTAGAATTTAAATTATGTAAGAATTACAAATAAGTAAACTAACACCCAAAGTAGTACAATAATACACAATATTTAACTTTAATAAATAAATAAAACTATAGCAGGACACGCAAAAACAAAAATCACTAAATTCATAATAAATATTATAATTTATAAGGCAAAACAAAAGGCTGAGTAAAGAAATACATTAACTGTGAGAGTGGGATTAAAAAAAAAAAAAAACGAGTTATAACTTATAACTTATATAAATAAGTGAGTAACAGTACTGAGTACACCCATTACCATTCAGTCACCAAAATTAATATCCGAAAAGAAAAAAAAAAAAAAAAAACACAGAGAGAGGAGGTCAGACCTGCTGTCCACGCCGAGAGAGAGAGAGAGAGATTGCCGGAAAGGACAGGGCACGGCGTCACTCGACGTCTATGGAGCTCGCCAATCGGCCTGATCTAGCTCCGGCGAGGGACAGAGGGCAACGGCAGAGGTCAGAGGGAGGATGGGTTGAGAACTTGAGAGGTGGGTTTCTCAAAATGACTTCTCAGACTCAAAATCTGTGATTTTCCTTTTTTTTCTTCACTGCTGGCATGTCAAACGCGTCAGAGCCACATTGGAGCCGTGTCGGAGCCGCGTCAATGCGTGTCGGAGAAACAAAAAAAAAGAAAAAAGAGGACACTTGCCAGACACCGGAATCCGGCGAGTCGTACCCGTTCTGGTGTCCGACACGTGTCCGACACCTACACGACGCCAAAAATGGCGTGTCCGTGCAACCTAGACTATTAGAGGAAAAGGGAACAACTATTGGGCTCCCAAGTCTAATACGTGGGCTCTACCTACTCACAACGCTGATCCCAAATCGCAGCCCAAGCCCATCAAGCCCATCAGTAACTCACAAGCACAACCCAAGCCGTTGAACCTCACTCAACCTCTTACCCTCCCCAAAAACACTTCGCCCCTTACCCACCCCACAAAGTCATCCTCTCCCACTCACTCAGTCACTCAGCCACTCACATAAGAAGCTCCAAGGACCATGATCACCTCAAACATGATGCCAATGGACCTCCCAGCTCAAGATAAACACACCTCCGTCTACAGCAAACTAGTGCATGTCTCGGTAGGTCCCGATTCTGCGATACCAGAGCACGAAGGTTCCCGAAGTGCTGTCGCAATGAACTACGAGCTCCCAATATCGGCCGAGGAGGAGGTTTCGCATGATTTGGGTTCGAGACCTCTGTCGGACAATTTATCTTAGGATTTGGCACTGGGTCAGCTTGACGGTGGCCACGGTGGGTCTTGCCCTTCAATAAAGGACTTTGTTGGTGATTTGGAGAGCACCTAGGGCAATTCTAATAACTGGGTCCTAGAGCTACATGATGGGAAGTGGATTGTAATCCCTCTCTCTCTTTACCACTCTCCGGGGAGCATCTTGGATTTCTCAGAGCATGAACGAGATGTGGGTCAGGGTAACAACACCTTTAAGGAAGAAAAGTGCATTGTTAGCTAGGCAGATGAGTGTGATACTATCTCTATAGTCTCAAGTTCGAAGTGTGAGCTGTGGGACACTCAAGAGAATATAATTCAAGGGGTAGCAATGGAGGAGCCCTTGTCTGTACAACCTTTGGCCATGGCCAACCCTGATGTTCATTTGGAGGTGGAGGGTGCTTCCATAAACCTATCACCTTGGGTCCTCAGCCGAATTAAAGCGTTTAGGAAATCTGTGGGGACTTCCTTGGAAGGTTTTGAAGCGGAAATTACTAGGCTATTTTTAGCCTTAGAGGCCAAGAAGAAATCTGTTGTGCAAGGGGAGAGCTCTCGGAAGAAAGGAAACAAACTAGGTACCAAAGGTAGTAGGGAATTGAAGTGTTTACTAAGCTCTTGGAATTTCGAAAAGGACTCTACTTCAAGCAGTGTAGTTAGGGATCGGGATTTAGTGGTACCTCAATGAATGTAAAAATAATCTCTTGGAATGTTAAGGGGCTGAATTATAGAGACAAAAGACTCCGGGTTCAGAATATGATCAGAAGCTGAGGTGCTGATATTATTTGTCTTCAGGAAACAAAAATGGAGTTCATATCCAGAAGAGAGATACGAAGTTTGTGGGGCTGCTTGCATGTAGACTGGCTTTATTTAGGCTCTATTGGTGCTTCTGGGGCAGTCTTGGTGATGTGGGATAGAAGGATTGTGGAAAAAATCGAAGAAGCAGTGGGTCGATTTTCTGTTTCATGTAAATTCAAAAATGTAGAGGATCAATTTGAATGGGCTTTTAATGGTATTTATGGGCCAAACTCTACCCATGATCGGCGATTGCTTTGGGAGGAGCTTGCTGGAATTCGTAGTTGGTGGAGTATGCCTTGGTGCTTAGGTGGTGATTTTAATGTAGTGCGTTTTCCATCTGAGCGTTCTGGTTCAAGTCCCTTCACATCTACTATGATTAGGGTTGTCCAATAGGCTAAGTGACCCAACCAAACCGACCAGACCCGCCCGACCCAAGGCCCAACGGGCAGGCCTGAATAGATGGTTGGTCGGATTCAGGTCCTGGGCTTTTAAAAACCGAAATTTTGGTTCGGGTTGCGGGTTAATGAATTTAAAAACCATAGAAACCGACCCAACCCGTCTTAAATTTAAAATCACACATTCTGGGTCTTTTTACCATTCTCCAGTATTCTCACGCTAACCTACCTCTATTTTCACGCTCTCTCTCTCTTTCAAGTTTCATCTCTCTCTCAAATCCCTAGCCACTGCCTTTGTCTTCCTTTCTCCATAGACCTGCTTCTCTGAAATCACTAGCCCTAGACCTGCTTCCTTGTAAAGCCGCCTCTAATCTGCTTTGATCTTGCGCAATTTGATGGTGGATGTACTGATATTATGATGCATGCAGTGATGGTGGGAACTCGGAGGAGTGGTGGTGGTGCCATCTAGTGATAATTTCTTTTCTTTCTCTCTTTCTTTCAATCTCAGATCAGGGTCTCATCTTTCTCTCTCTTTCATCTCAAATCCGAGTCTCATCTTTATCTCTTTCTTTCGGTCTTAGATTTGGGTTTGTGTGTTTTTGATGCTATTTGGTTTCAATCTTAGATTTGGGTTTGTGGTATTTTTGGTGTTATTTGATTTCACTAGTTTTGGAATGTGGTTGTAACTTGTGAACTATGTTCTTTAGGTTTGGGTTTTATTTCTGTTGTGTTGTTCTTCAAACCCGAAATCACTTGACGACTTTGACCCGCTCAACCGATGACTTGAAATATCGAGTTTGACCTGAATATTCAATCGGCTACAGGTCCATTTTCCATACACCCGATCTAATTGGGTCGGTTGCAGGTCAACCCCAAACCCGATCCGACCCGACCCGTGGACAGTCCTAACTATGATTGACTTTTTAGATTTTCTGTGCATTTGGATACAGCTTATTTTGCTGAAAACTAAAAACAATAATAAAAATTTACTATTCATGCTTGAAAGTACTGTTCATATGTCTGATTGCACTGTTACAATAATAAAAAATTACTGTCCATGCTTGATAGTACTGTTCATATGCCTGATAGTACTGTTCATGTCCCATGAACAGTGCAATAGGCGCTGGTTAAAAAAAAAAAAAAAAACTGAAAACGCAAATAATCTGGACGTGGACGCGCAAACCAAACCAACCCTTTATTTCGGAACAAGGTCTTATAGATTTGCCTTTGGAAGGGGGTACATTTACTTGGTCTAATTCTAGAGAGGTGGCTTCGCGCTCTAGGCTTGACAGATTTCTTCTATCTTCGGATTGGGAAGAACATATTCCGAATATTTGTCAAAGGCAACTCCAAAGGTTGATCTTGGACCACTTCCCAATCCTTGTAGAAGGGGGGAATTTTCAAAGGGATAGTAGGCCATTCCGGTTTGAGAACATGTCGTTAATGGCAGATGGGTACATTTACTTGGTCTAATTCTAGAGAGGTGGCTTCGTGCTCTAGGCTTGACAGATTTCTTCTATCTTCGGATTTGGAAGAACATATTCTGAATATATGTCAAAGGCGACTCCAAAGGTTGCTCTCGGACCACTTCCCAATCCTTGTAGAAGGGGGGAATTTTCAGAGGGATAGTAGGCCATTCCGATTTGAGAACATGTCATTAAAGGTAGATGGTTTTGTGGACAAAGTGAGATCCTGGTGGGAAGTCTACACATTTTGAGGTTCTCCAAGCTTTCGGATTGCAAGCAAACTGAAAGCTTTGAAGCTAGATTTAAAGAAATGGAATGAGGAGGAATTTAGGAATGTGGAAAGTAGGATGCGCAAGGTGTGGAAAGATCTAAACGATTTAGATTTAATTGCAGATTGCCGTCCTCTAACAGATGAGGAGATATTGGAGAAGGATCGACTTTGCACTGAGCTTGAAAAGGTAACCCTTATGAAAGAAATTTGTTGGAGACAGAAATCTAAGGTACTCTAGATTCGAGAAGGAGATAGAAACTCTAAGTTCTTTCATAGAACTGCAAATTCTCATAGAAGATTTAACACCATCAACAATCTGGTGGTGGAGGGTGAATTGACATCGAATCCAAGTTCCATAGCTGCTTGCATTTCCCTCTTTTACAAACAGTTATATTCCAAGAATGAAGGGCAAAGACCACTCCTTGATGAAGTGGAATTTTCTAGGATTTCCGAAGAGGATGCAGCCTAGTTGGACAGACCCTTTGAAGAAGAGGAAGTCTATGGTGTTATCAAAGATTGCGATGGTGACAAATCTCCAGGGCCAGATGGTTTCTCAATGGTTTTCTTTCAAGCTTGTTGGGATTTTTTAAAGCAGGAAATTATGGAGCTCAATGCTATTAGCGTGAGAGACTTTAGACCTATTAGCCTTTTGGGTGGCATTTATAAGATCCTATCCAAGGTGCTAGCTAATAGGCTAAAAAGGGTTATTTCGGGGATTATTTCTGAAACCCAAAATGCCTTTGTGCTGGATAGGCAAATCTTGGACTCGGTTTTAATTGCTAACGAATGCTTGGATAGTAGACTGAAGGCAAGAGTTCCAGGTGTTTTATGTAAACTAGATGTGGAGAAAGCATTTGATCCTATAAGTTGGGATTTTCTCATGTATATGCTACAGCGATGTGGGTTCTCTGAGCAGTGAAGGAAGTGGATTTTGTTTTGCATTTCCATAGTGAAATTTTCCATTCTAATCAATGGTAGCCCTAAAGATTTCTTTGGGAGTTCTAGGGGACTATGTCAAGGTGATCCACTATCTCTGCTTTTATTTGTTATTGTGATGGAAGCTTTAAGTCAGCTATTAGATGAGGCTGTTCTGGCTGGTCATATCTCCAGATTCATTATGGGTCCCAGATCTCATACCCCCTTAATGGTGAATCATCTCCTTTTTGCAGATGATACCCTAATTTTCTGTGATGTTTTACCTACTCAGATTGGCAAATTGAGAGATATTTTAGCGTTATTTGAGGCTATGTTAGGGTTGCATATTAATCTGGCTAAATCCAAATTGGTTCCGGTTGGTGATGTGTTAAATATGGGTGAGCTGGTGGCCATTTTAGGGTGTAGGCAGTCCTCACTGCCAATGACTTATTTAGGACTTCCGTTGGAAGCTAAATTTAAGGATAGGGCAATTTGGAACACTATTCTTGAAAAAATTGAGAGAAGATTAGCAAGCTGGAAGCATTTGTATCTATCAAAAGGTGGTAAGGTTACTCTACTTAAAAGCACTCTCTCAACTTTGCCTACTTATTACCTATCTCTCTTTCCTATTCCGGTGGATGTTGCAAATCGCATTGAGAAACTCCAGCGGGATTTTTTATCAGGTGGTATTGATGAGTCCCACAAATTCAGTCTGGTTAATTGGGCCCAGGTGTGTAGCCCCTTGAAGTCTGGTGGATTGGGTGTGCGGAATTTGAGAAAATTTAACCAAGCTTTGCTTGGTAAATGGTTGTGGAGGTACGGCATAGAGACAAACCACCTTTGGCGGTGGGTTATCGAGATCAAGTACGGGAATATTTGGGGTGGGTGGTGTACAAAAGAAGTAACGACTGCTTATGGTATTAGTCTGTGGAGAGCTATAAGACAAGGCTGGCCAGCTTTCTCTAAATCCATCATCTTCAAAGTTGGCAATGGTAGTAGAACTAAACTTTGGCATCACTTATGGTGTGGGGGCTGTATTCTTCGGGAGGCATTTCCAGAACTTTATAGCTTTAGGTGTAACAAGGATTCCTATCTTGCAAATGTTATGTCTTTTCCTAATCAGCGCCTACTTTGGGATCTTCAAATCTATAGAGAACCCCAAGATTGGGAGATGGAACAATTTGATATTTTTTGGAATCTTATACACTTTATGACCTTTACTGGTGAGGGGCAAGACAAACTTTGCTGGAAGTCGACAAAGAATAAGGGCTTTAAGGTTAGTGAGTTCTATTTATCCCTCTTCTTGACCCCTAACAACCTCTTCCCGTGGAAATCTGTGTGGCGCTCAAACATCCCTCCTAGAGTTGCTTTCTTTTCTTGGACTGCTGCCTTAGGCAAGATTTTGACCCTTGATAGATTGTGGAATAAGGGTGTACCCGTCATGGATTGGTGTTATATGTGTAAAAGAAGTGAGGAGTCGGTAAACCATCTTCTTCTTCATTGTCCCATTGCTTTTGAGCTATGGTCAATGGTTTGGAGCCTTTTTGGTGTGATTTGGGTGATGCCTCAAAGTGTTGCAGATTTATTTGCTTCTTGGCAAGGTCCATTTGGTAGACAGCGCAATATAGACCTATGGTGGGCTGTCCCACTGTGTGTTATGGTGTCTTTGGCGGGAAAGGAACAGTAGATACTTTCAGGGGAAGGAACGGTCGATTCATGAGATTAAATCTCTCCTCCTCCACTCTTTATTTGCTTGGTGTTCTGTTTTCAATTCTTTTTCTTGCTCTAATTTTTTTTGTTATGCTTGATCATTGTAATTTCCATTCTTGATGTAATCCTTTCCATGTACACTCCTAGTGTACTTGGAGCTTTTGATTTATGAAATATCGTTATTTATCACACCAAAAAAAAAAAAAAAAAAACATTTTGACCAGAACTGGACAATAAAGATAACATTGATCCAGATCTCAACTAGCTTTAGACTTCAGTACAAGCATGCACCAAAACTACCCTCATTTACAGTTGAATGCATTACTATCTGTTGATTCAAAATTAAGCAGCCAGCACAGGCTTATTTCCCACGGAGTTAACATGCTAAGTTTCTCATCCAGTGATCACACAAAGAGCACAACAATCGAAAGAGTTCCTCTATCAATTGTGATTTAATCACCACCCCCCACCCCAAGAAAAAAAAATTTGGTGTTTTCTTTTTTCCTTTAATATGTTGCAAGACTAAACATTTCCAAAATATCAGTGTGAACTTGATTCAAGATTGTAAGATACTAAGAGAGCAAGGTGCAACGGCTTAGGCATGTTTACATTGGTTATGATAACAGAGAAAAGAACTAAAGAGAAAGAAATATATGCTTAAGAGAAAAATGGATTCAAATACACATGGGTACCCAACAAGTCAACAACTTACCTTTTTGGTAAGCTCTCTCCAAGCCATTCATAAGTATGTCAAACTCTGCATAGTTGGGGAACAAAAGAAGCAAAACAAAAACAACCACCAGTTTAGAGGTCTAGCCAAAGTAGCACTTACAATTACAAACCATAATGAACCAACATAGTTATATTGAAAGAAACCAACTTTAATTCATTCCACATAAACAAATGTTTCAACATTCACATAACACTCACTCACACAGAGACACAAAACAAACAAAAATAAATAATACAGCAGTTACAAAAAAGTCTCTGAATAATGAATATGATAGTAATAGTTTGAGTATTAGCATTTACAGAGACTCCGAAATGGCCTTGGATGATTCTGTTACAGACTCCATTGTTGCCTGTAGAGATGGGCTGTGCTTATGGGGATCTAGCTGGTCAGCTTCTGTCACACTTGAATCTGATGAGTGATCTGAGGGTGGTTGTATGCTCGGCTCACATCTAGAGTATGTGATCATTTCTAAAAATGACATGGATTTATACATAAGCTTACTAAAACAGTAATGTATCAAACTTACAGAAGCCAAACGTTGTTATTGTAGAAAATAATGAACAAATTACATGGTTTTAAAAGCCTAGAACAGACCAGAACAATCATACCAGCCCCAACAGATCAAACAAAATCAACAAGGTTTCAAAATACGAAAATTTTAACAGCGTTTACTTTGCCCTAAATAAATTGATTTCATACTTTAGTATCTAAAAGCAAAATAAAAAAAACATTTTTACCTCCATTCGCCACCGCCTCTCTCTCTCTCTTTCACCGACTTCATACTAAATAGTAAATATATTTAGCGTGTGTCTCGAGGATCGGACGGATAGAATTTATTTCACTCTACGAAATCGAACGGTAAATAAAATTTTGCAAAATTTTGGACACCGCCCATATGCTCTGTCTAATAAAATGAAAGCCCATATCTCTTGACAAAAATCAAATAGCCCATCCTGTCTCACTTGGGCTCAACCTGCTGAATCATTTTCAATAAAAGTGACCCCGATTACTTTCTTCTAAAACAAGGGCCACAAGCCCATAACAAAATAAAACTTGACGTTTTCGTATTCAAATAATAATTGAGATAAGTTAATTTTATACGCCCTTTATGTAGTAATTGAATTTTAATTGTTACACTTGTTATCAATTCATCATTCAGATTCAAAGAGAAGGTGTGTTGTGTATAATATACCTCACTTCATTTCTCAAAGAAAAGAAAAAAACTCGCTTCATGCTTCCTTAAAAGTTACATAGGTTTTGAGTGAAATTTGTATTGTGCCTTTGTGTGAGGACCTAACTCCCTCTCCATTGAGTGTGTGCGCGTTTGTTTCTATAAAAAAATTATATAAATAATTATCTCAAATTTCTTAAGAGAGAGTGTTATGTAATGTGTGTAGTATAATTTGTTCTACCATCGCTTAAAAGATACCATGATTTTTTAGTGTAGTTTGTGGTGTGCGTTTTAAGGAGAGGGTTCAAAGAAATAGTTAAAGACTTCGGACTAATTAAAGAACTCAATTTAACTTTGGAACTTGGGTAGAAGTGACTGCAATTTATGTTTTAAATTGCTTAATTTTAGAGAGTTGAGAGTCATTCTTCCTCGGATTGTCTATTTTATGTAGCTTAATTTTAGAGCAAAGAGTCATTCTCCCTCTGGTTGTCTAGGGATTGGGCAAAGTGGAGAGCCGTTATCCCTTAGGTTGTCTAGGGATTGGGTGACTTTCGGTTATTGAGATCTTTTAATAAAAGAAAAATATCGAGTAGTTTTAAACATAATAAATTAGGTTTTTTAAATTTCATTCATTAGCATAATTTACATTATCACATGATAATTAGGAAAATTTTGGTATACTGTAATGGTGATTACATGTCACTAAGATCATTATCACAAGGAGTATGACCTAGAATCAAGTAATTATAGCTATTCATTTATTACATTATAAAAAGATGGTGAAATGAGGAAAATTATTAGGTACTCCCGGAGTATTATAAATGCATACTCCCTCCTCTCACATGAATGGTGGGTCCCACTATGAAAAAATACCCTTATTTATAAAATAATCATATTTTGTGAATGTGAAATGAAAAAATACACATTCACAAATAGATTACATAAATACCTACAAACAATTAGAAGCATATGCATGAATACAAAGGCATGTGTAGGAATCAGTGACAAATCATAATCTGTAAAGGAGACCAAACAGCACCACCAGAAATAGCCAGAAATAGAGTTTGGCACTTTTTTCTAATTGTAAATTCATCACTTCCATTTGTACATTGGTACAGGCTGCTCACATACAGACTATATATTGTCTATACATTCCCAACCATTATTACCAATTCTATGAATGTCCCCTGAACAAAACGCCATAGAAAAAAAAATCGAATTTAAGTATTTAAACATGACTCCTAGAATGCATAGTCGAAGTGCAGAAAGTTGAGGATTTTACTTTGTTCAAGGGAAAGAGAACTTGCAAGTATGTGTGTGTTAGTGGCTTAGTGTAGCTTTATCGAATTGAATAATGTTCTTAGGAAACAATTCAAGAAAAGACAGCTAAGAAAAACTTGACATGTGTACAACTATTGATATTTGATAATCTTCTGTCCCATTCTTTAAGTACATCTTGTATTACACTAGGCACATGTTCACATTTTTTACTATTGGTATTCATTTATCATACCATAATAGATGGTTAAATTAAATCAAATTTTTAAAAAATACTATTATTTATAAAATTTTCACATTTTATGGGTCTTTATTAACTTGTTACATTAAAACATGAAAGAATGTAAAAAATAACATGAACTGTCATGAAGTAGTCTCCAACTTAACCGGTTCATCATCTATTACACTCAGTGTCGGAACTATAGTTGGACTTGGGGGGTAGTGACCCCCCCCCAAATTTTTTTCAATTTTTTTTTTGTGTATGTATATATATGTATGTATGTATGTATGTATATGTTAATTTTAGCAATTTGTTTCAATAAATTTTCATTTTGACCTCTCAACAATATTATTGATCTTTTTAAAGGTCATAGAAAAATTTTATTGATCTAAAATATGAAATAAATTTAACAAGCTCAACAACAAAATTTAACAATAACAAACTTAAGCCCAAACAACACCCCAAAACAAACCCACAAAAAAAAAAAAAAAAAAAAAATTCCTAAGCCAATTCTAACTAGTCTAAGTGAACACCCACACATATTTGACAACACACAAGACACCCAAAAAAAAGGTAAAAAAAAAATAAATAAATAAAACTTAACTTTCTAAATTGAGAAGTGCTATATTTACAACATTTTCACAATATTTTCACAACAAGTCACATGTGGTAAATTATTATTGTTTCTAATTTGAATCCATCACTTAAATTACTTTTTTGCCCACTCATAACAATCAATAATAACCTACCACTTACGATTTGTTGTGAAAACATAGTAAAAATATTGTGAACATAGCATTTCTCTTCTAAATGAATGCTTATTTGGAGTTTCAAAAAAAAAATTTATACTTTTGCCCCCTAACTCTAAGTTCTAGCTCCGTACTTGATTACATTAGGCCCATGTTCACATTTAAATCAGTGTATATAGATGTCCTTGTGCAGAAACACATTCACAAGCAATTGCTGACAGATTACATAAATACCTACCAACTATCTGAGCATATGCATGAATGCAAATGCATGTGCAAGAGAATTCAGTGACAAATCAAATGCTCTTCCTCATATGCCAAGGAGACCAAACAGCACCGCCAAAAAATAGAGTTTGGCTATTTTTACTAATTGTAAATCCATCACTTCCATATGTGCCATGTACAGGTTGCCCGTGTTAGAAATACTAGAGGATTTGTATTGTATTCTTAATGAGAAAATATACATCAGTGCCTTATATAGGAGGCATAAGTGTGCGGTACAAGTAAAGTGTAGTACAAGTACAAGTGTGCTATACAAGTAAAGTAATTGGACCTAAAGCCCATAACATAATATACATTAACAGCCCCCCTCAAACTCAAGGTGGATGTGAAACCAGCTTGAGGTTGTCAACCAAATCACGAGTGCGTCCCCTAGGAAGTGACTTAGTGAAGATATTTGCAAGTTGATCTTTGGAGGAGACGGAGAAGAGCTTGAGTGCACCATGGATAACGGATAAAATGACAATCAATCTCGATGTGTTTAATCCGTTCATGGAAGACATCATTGTGAGCAATATGAATGGCACTCTGGTTGTCACAGTAAAAGGGAGTAGCAGAGGATGTGGACACACCTAAATCCTTAAGAAGCCATCGTAGCCAAAGAAGCTCAGATGTGGTATCAACAAGGGCACGATATTCTGCTTCAGTACTGGAGCGGGCCACAAAGGTTTGTTTCTTACTTCGCTAAGAAATTAAAGAAGAACCAAGGAGAAAGCAATAACCTGTAGTGGACCTGCGATCAGTGGGATCCCCTGCCCAATCAGCATCAGAGAATGCACGGAGCACAAGAGGAGACTGAGCTGAGTAGAAAAGGCCATGGAAGAGAGTGCCCTTCAGGTATCGAAGAATGCACAGAACAGCAGCATAGTGAGTAGATCGTGGAGCAGACAGATACTGGCTCACCTGATGAACAGCATAGGAGATGTCTGGACGAGTAACTGTGAGATAAACTAGGCTGCCAACCAATCGTCTGTAAAGAGAAAGATTAGACAATGGTTTCCCCCCCGAGGGTGTCAAATGCGCATTAAGTTCAACTGGAGTGTCAACCGTCTTGCTATCAGTGAGTCCAGCTCGAGATAAAAGGTCAGAAGCATACTTGGCTTAAGTAATATAAAGACCATCTGTGGAATGAGTAATTTCAAGACCCAAGAAATAACTGAGATGTCCAAGATCTTTCATCTCAAACTGCCGACTGAGAAAATCCTTGAGTTCTTGAATGCCACTGAGGTCATCACCAGTTATAATCATATCATCCACATATAGAATAAGCAAAATGGTGCCTTTATCAGTACGACAAAGAAATAAGGCAGAATCATACGGACTAGCAGTGTAACCCAAGCGAAAGATAGTGGAGCTGAACTTGGCAAACCAAGCTTGTGGAGCTTGTTTAAGACCATAAAGTGCACGACGAAGATGACAAACCTTGTTTGAGTCAACAGAGAGACCAGGAGGAGGTTGCATATAGACTTCTTCACTCAACTCCCCATTAAGGAAAGCATTTTTAACATCCATCTGAAAAATGAAAAAAGTCCCATTTACTAGCAGCAGCAACAGCTAAGAGGGCACGAACAGATGAGATACGAGCAACTGGAGCAAAGGTCTCTTCATAATCAATCCCATACTCCTGTGTAAAACCTTTTGCAACAAGACCGGCCTTGTAGCGCTCAATAGACCCATCAAAGCGAGTCTTGATCTTATAGATCCACTTACAACCAACCACAGACTGTCCAGGAGGGAGAGTGACCAAATCCCAAGTATGGTTTTTGGTTAATGCATCAAGTTCCTCTTTCATTGCAATCTGCCATAAAGGGTCAGTGGAGGCTTCACGATAGGTTTGAGGCTCGTGAAGTGTAGCAAGGGCAGTGTAACAATGATAGTCAAGTAAGTGTGTAGGAATGGATCTTACCCGAGTTGAGTGGCGAGGTGGAATGTCTTGTGGAGGATCTTCAGGCGGAGCAGGAGCAGGGGACCCAAGCTCTAAGTGGGGTAACTCGTCATCAACCTGTTCATCTTCAACTTGTCTAGGAGAAGCATCAAAAATATCTGGAGAAAGAGCCAAAGAAGGATCAAAAGTATTTGTAGAAGGAACAAAAGACTCATCTGGAAAAATTTCTAAAACAAAGGAGGTAGTTAGGGAAAAACAAAAGTGAGAAAGTTCAATAAATAATCGGTGTTCCCAAAAGATAACATAACGAGAAACACGAAGACGATGAAAGACAGGATCATAACACCTATACCCTTTTTGAGTTTCGCCATAACCAAGGAAACAACAAAGTCTAGATCGAGGCTCAAGTTTGTTGTGTTCATGAGGCTGAAGAAGAACGAAACAAGCAGATCCAAAAGATTGAAGGTGATGATAGTCAGGAGGTGACCCAAAGAGACGCTCATACGGAGTCTGATTATGGATGACAGCGCTTGGAATGCGATTAATCGCATGAACAGCATTAAGAGCAGCTTCACCCCAAAAAGGGGCAGGAACTTTGGTAGAAAGAAGAAGAGCACGAACAGTGTCAAGAATATGACGAAGTTTTCTTTCTGCTCGACCATTTTGCTGAGAGGTACCTGGACAAGTTAGATGATGTACAATGCCATAGGAATGTAACAGAGCTTGAAACGCATATTGAGTATATTCAAGAGCATTATCAGAACGAAAAATTTTGATACGTTTGGAGAATTGAGTTTCAACCATTTTTGCAAAGTTGCTGTATATTGGTAAAATTTCAGAACGAGATTTCATAGGAAATATCCAACTATAACGAGAATAATCATCAATAAAAATAACAAAATATCGAGATCCACCAATACTAGCAACAGGAGAAGTTCCCCAAACATTAGAATGAATTAACTCAAAAATACTATTAGAAATGGATTCACTGTTATTAAAAGACAAAGCTGGCTGTTTTCCTAATTGACATGAAGTACAATCAAAATTGTCTTTGGACACAGAACCCAACAGACCACTAGAAGCTAACTGTTGTACCCGAGAAAATGATGCATGACCAAGACGAGAATGTCAAAGTGCAAGAGATGGTAAGGAAGAAACTGCAGCAGCTGCAGCAGCAACAGAAACAGGAGCAACAGGTGGAAGATGAAGATTGTCCACGGGAAACATATGCCCAACTCTAGGGCCGATCCTAAGCTCTTGTCCCGTCCTCGGATCCTGCACAATACACCCAGAATAGTCAAAAATAAGGCGATAACCTAATTCAGCTAATTGTCCCACAGAGCACAAATTATAAGATAGGTCAGGTACATGAAAGACTCTAGGAACAGAGAGGTTGGAAGTCGAAACAAAACCTAAACTATTTCCATGCATGGTGGAACCATCAGCTATATGAATATTTAGGGGGTGTGGTGCAGGGTCAAGTTTGGAGAATAAGGAGGAGTGAGGTGTTATGTGATTGCAACAGGCAGAATCGAAAAGCCAAGTTTAAGACTTACCAGGTAGAACAGAGAGAGCAGTGGAAAGAGATGCATTACCAGCCATACGAACAGCTTGAGCTATGATCTCCTGTAGTTCAGTAGGGGAAAGGTTGATAGTGGATCCAGAAGATTGGGACTCAGCTGAAATGGAAGCCATTGGCGGAGTAGGCTCAGTATTAGCAACAGCAGCAGTAGATTTGCTGCGACGATAACAAGTTTCAATGGTGTGGCCAGGACGCTTACAATAGTTGCAGAACTTTTTGTTAGTTTGCTTACGACAATTGCTAGAGCCAGAGGAATCACCCGATTGCTGAGGTTGCTCTAAGGGTGGAGCAGAGGGTGTAATGACCAAAACATTAAGCTTATGCTGAGCTTGAAGGGTTGCAAGACGAGCTTCTTCTTTAACCAACTCGTTCACAGCAGTGTCAAGAGAGGGAGCAGGGCTGCAATTTAGAAGCTGACCTTGAATGGGCTCAAAGTCCTTGTGAAGGGACATCAAGAATTCATAGAGGCGAAATTCATCTCCGATGGAAGCATATTGTTGAGCATCCTTTGAGCATGCCCAAGTTGGATCAGAAAGGTCAATTTGGTCCTAAATGAAGCGAAGCTGATCATAGTAGTCATTGATGGATTGCCCTAGTTCTTGTCTGAGTTAATGCAATTCAACCACTAATTGATATTTCATGAAGCCATGAGTAGTGGAGTACCTTTTGGCCAACATATCCCATGCTGACTTGGCATCATCAAAGCTGCCCAACAGGTTAGAGATGGAGGGAATGGAAGTGTTCCGAATCCATGTGAGGATCATGTGGTTATGACTATCCCATTCAATCATGCGACCAAGGTAGGCAGCATCTTCTTCATTGGCTCCCTTAACAGGAACAGTGATTGCACCAGTACAATAATGCCAGAGCATGCGACCCTTAAGAAAACTGCGCATAGGTTGAGACCATGATAAGTAATTCTTACACCCCTCCAACATAGTATTGATGGGGCGAGGAAGAAAAACATCCTTTTTATCCATTTAGAGACACAATATGCAAAAACAGAGTGCAAAAATGAAATCTACGCAAAAAACTGGGTAAGAAGAACCTGGACTGAAAAAGTCAACATTGTGAAAAAGTCAACGGTCAAAGTCAACACAGTCAATGGTCTGGTTAACAATGACGTCAGCAGATGACGTGGCGGATGCCATGGCAGATGACGTCAGCTAGGGCTGATGTCAGCAGAAGAACCCTGGCGCGTGCAGGCGCGTGTCGGCGCGTGACGACGCGTGGCGGATCCTGGAGGTGTGTGACGGCGCGTGGGCTGTATTGGCTACGCGTGAAGGCGCATGCCAGTGACGTCGAGAATTCTGGTGGCGCATGGAGGCGCGTGGAAGGTCCGATGAAGACGATATTTTACAGAAAGGCAGATCGGAGAGATTACTTTCCGATGGTGCAGTCTGTGGTCTGATCGGAGAAGCGGAAGCGGTGGTGGCGGCAAGGCAGTGGTCTTTGATGTACTGAAGTCACGGTGGAGGCAGTGGTGCTGCTCACAACAACGGCTGCAGTTGACACCCAAGAAGATAAGACTGCTTAAGAGCGGCACACCAAAGAATTAGAGCAGTGGCTCTGATACCATGTTAGAAATACTAGAGGATTTGTATTGTATTTCTTAATGAGAAAATATACATCAGTGCCTTATATAGGAGGCATAAGTGTGCGGTACGAGTAAAGTGTAGTACAAGTACAAGTGTGCTATACAAGTAAAGTAATTGGACCTAAAGCCCATAACATAATATACATTAACAGCCCGCATACATACTATACATTCATATCTTCATTCATTATAACCAATTCTATGGATGTCCCTGAACAAAATGCCATCAGAAAATTCAATTCAAGTATTTGAGTGGAAGAATGAGATTGTTTGATTACTGAGTTGGCGTTATATTGTCCACTTGGCATTTTTTAATTCACATGTCTTATTTTTATTGGGCCACCTATCATATATTGCATGAATTGTATATCACCTAATTGCAGATAAATATCAGCCACCCAACTTTCCTGCCCAGAAAAACGACTCGTAGCCCATTCTCATCTACCCTTGCATGTAGCCTTTATGGCAAGTCGTCAATCACCAACCTCATCTATCTACCTAAAGTTGAATTTTATTTCGCTCTTTTACTTTACCAAGGCTTTGAGAAAAATGAAGAGTAAATTACAACTTACTTACTTATCATTTGATTGAAATTTAAGTTATTTACATGTGATTTGAAGTCTCATAATGTAAGTGTTTCATTGGATTTTTATTTTATTTTATTTGATATTGTATTTTTTTGTTTTTTTTTTTTTTTTTGGTATTTTTGGATGAGAGAAACATAAAATTGAAGAAATATTACATATTTAGTCATATTTTTGACAGAAATGAGTTACAGAACTCTAACTGAGCTAACCTCAGGTAGGTAAAGTGTTAAATTTCAAACCACAGATAAGTAACTTAAATTTCGGCAAAACCACAGGTAGATAAGTTATAATTTGCCCTACAAGAGAGAGAGAGAGAGAGAGAGAGAGTTGTGGAATGTGGAAATGGCCACGTGAGCCCTGTGGCACACCTGAAAGAAGCTTGCGTTGGTGTCCGCCGCCTTATGTGTTGGTGGTGCTGGAGCCACTATAGCCACTTCGAATGATCCGGTGACAGTGTCGAAACTCTTCACCGTCATCCCTATTTGCCTCGTACACGACTCCTTCACTGTCGCCACCATTGTCTTTGGTAGGATTAGAATTGTCAATTCCGAAGCAAGCTTATAGTTATTGGTTCAATTTATATTCATGAACAATTTTGGATTATTTTTTAAAGTTGATTTTGATTTTTGCTCAGTTTAATCAAATTATGAATATTCACTATGGGAACTGGATGAAGGAAGTGTTAAGAAATCAAAAGTAAAACACGAAGTTCATCTTAGGTCTACGCATAAACTTGAAGAGTTTTGTTTTAGAAATGGTGGAATTTATATCAAACTAGGTTAACATGTTGGTCAATCGGTATACTCTAATCAATTTTATTTGGATTTATATTTCTCTGTTTTTATTAGGCTAAAATACAAAACTAACCCTCTAACTTTCTTCAAATTTCATTTCAGTCTTTTAACTTTGCTTTTGTTCATTTCAATCCTCTAAGGCTGCATTGGTTTTAGTGGTAAACTGAAATCATAAAACATTTTACACCCGGGTCCATGTTTGGTACCACCTGAAAATAAAGTCAAACTGAAAATAGAATTTAGTTTGACTGTAAAATATCCTTGCCGACCTGTAAAATCATTTCCGTTCCCATTTTTACCTTCAAATGCTTTCCAAAATTACTCACTCCTCTCACACACACACCAACCTCATTTTAGCTCTAGCCCACACACCAACCTCAACTCCACCCATAGTTTGACGCCAAGCTTCGGCCGCCTAGCCAAGCCAAGGCCAGCCTAGATCGTGCCGCCTCCTCCACCCAAATCACACCGCCCCACCTCCCCACCGCCTTCTTCTTTTTTCTCTCTTCTTCCTCAACTCTTCTTCTCCCTCTTGCTCAACGTCTCCGATCTGGCCACCACTGACCACCAGCCCACTCCATTCCACCCCTAAACCCACCTGATCTGGCCGTCACCGTCCTCCATCCACTCCGATCTCTCTATTTCCCTCAATCTCTCACTCTTTCTTACTCCTTCTCCCACAGATATATCATGTATATGTTCTGAATATGTTTTTATTTTGATTTTTGGTTGTGTTAAGTGTATATTTTGAAATTTTTTGATATAAAATTTGTTTGGAAGCTGAGAAAATGTGAAAAATTTGTAGGAAAATAGTATTTTTAAAATGTTACAAAACACTAGAAATCATTTTTTGAACTATTTTTCATTGCAGAACCAAATGCCCAAATTTTAATTTCCTTATGGGAATTCATTTTCCCCTGCATTCAGTTTACACTCGGAATTTGATTTACATCGAACCAAACGCAGCCTAAGTTTCAAATTTATTCGATTAAGATCTTTCCATTAACTTTTGTTAAAATTTTTTGAAAAAAAAAATCTGAAAATATTTTTCAATCATTAATTCAATTTTTTTAATTTAAAAAATTTGAAAAAAAATTTATAAATTGAAAAATTAACCACAACATATAACAAAAGTTGATGGAAAAGGCTTAATTGAATAAACTTGAAAGTTAGAGGACTGAAATGAACAAAAACAAAGTTAGAAGACTGGAATGGAATTTAAAGAAACTTAGAGAGTCAATTTTACATTTTACCCTTTTTATTATTATAGAAAGTAAGAATAAGAACAAGAACAAGAACAAGAACAAGAACAAGCTAGAATTGAGTTTTGGTTAAATCCGCTCTTTACATTTTGAGTTGCTTCTCAAATCAGTCCCTTAACTATGAAAACTTGTAATTTATATCCTTGAATATGAAAACATAGTCAACTCACTCAAAAAACAATAATTGTGCTTTTCAAGTATTACGATGTTTCCAATATTAATTCTTTCAATGGATAATGGGGACCGAATGAGATGGAAATTAAAGAGGAATGGGTATTTTGACCTTCACTCGTTCTATAATAAGTTTTGAGGTTCTTTTTCCATTGTCTTTCCTTGCAAAGTCAAGACTCATCGGCATGTTTCATTATTTGTTTGGATTGTAGCTTGGAATAAGATTCTCATGGGTGATAATTTGAGACTTAGGAGTTTTGATTTTGTTGACTGGTGTATTATTGCCTCTAGGAATTCAATAACTACTAATATTCATTTATTACACTATAATAAGATGGTGAAATGAAATTATATTTAAATTAAATTTCCAAAAAATACCCTTATTTATAAAATTTTCACATTGTAGGTGGGTCTTTATTAACTTCTAATAGAATGTACTTCATCTTCTTATATTACACTAGGCCCATGTTTACATTTTAAAATTTTCTATTCATTTATTACACCATAATAAGACAATGAAATCAAATCAAAATTAAAAAATTAATATATGTATACACACATATGTCACTATGTATTTATAAAATTTTCACATTTTATGGGTCTTTATTAAATTGTTATATTATAACATGAAAGGTGTACAAAATAACACGAAGCAGTATCCAACTTAATTGGTTCACCTCGTATTACCCTAGGCCCATTCATGTTCACATTTAATCAGTTTATATAGATGTCCTTGTGCATAAACACATTAATTGCAATTGGATTATATAAATACCTACAAACAATTTAAAGCATATGGATGACTACAAATGCATGTGTAGGAATCAGTGACATATCTTAAAAGTGCTTTTCCTCTGCCAAGGAGACAAACAGCACTGCCAGAAATAGAGTTTGGCAATTTTTACTAATTGTAAATCCATCACTTCCATACAGACTATACATTCCCAACCATTATTACCGATTCTATGGATGTCCCATGAAAAAAACGCCATAATTTTTTTCTTTTAAATCGAATTTAAATATTTAAACATAAGACAAAACTTAAGTACTGTTTCTTAAGTTTTTCTTTTAATATTCAACCATGTGACTAGAATGCATAGTAAAAGTACAGGAACTTGAGGATTTTATTTTGTTTGAGGGAAAGAGAATATGCAATACAAGCAAAGACAACCAAATAATTAATAAAATAGGCGTTCTCTAGAAAAAGCCATTCTATTACCAGTTTATCAAACACATGCCTCGTTGAGGTTTCAGTTGATCTTCTGACAAGCATAATTTAATTGCAGAGAGTAAACGGCTTGAGATAAATACCTATACATAGCTAGGCATAATTGGCTTCAACATATAGCCAAAAGCGTAATAGACAAACGTGTACATATTAAAGCGACTTCAAGATCCTATATCTAGACCATGCTCACCAATAACTCTACCATAACCAATAGAAAGCATCGTCTTCATTTGCCATAATGTTTTTATGGTAACTTCTGCCTTCATCATCCCATACATCATCTTCATCACTATAGACATTTTTATCGAAAAAAGCTTTATCTAAAACCATACGCCAGGAACGATTTTCAACACCGTCTAAAAGTACATTATTCACGCCCCGAACCCAACTATAAAGATAGACACGTGACAATCGCCGCACGCTTATGAAGTGGCCCTTTACAAGTGTGTAAGGTCTTCTTAGTAACTAAAATTTACCCTCAAATTAAATCAATTAAATCCAAAATACCTCAACAATTTCTTTATGAATAGATCTCCAATAATTTAATAGGAACAAAATCCAAACCTTATGTACATAATGTCAATTGGCCAATAAATATAAAACTATTCGAAGACCATTTAATCCCAAAATTACTAAGCTTCTTTTCCCGCTTACAACACAATATCAGAACGTCTAAAACTTGTTATTCTTCATAATCTGAAATTGGAGGAAAAAAAAGGGTGAGTTGACAACTCAATAAGTAACCAAAATCCTAATAAGTTCTATCAAGCAATAGATCTGTAAAGTAATAAGATATAATATGAGTCTTCAAAAGTTATAATATGCTACGAGTTATCAAAAATAAATAAAGAAGTTTCATAGTCTTAAAATAATAAGTTGCAAATAGATCACATACTTAAATCTTACAAATATATCATAGATGGTTTAGAAAGTAGTCGGTTTAGAAAGTGGTCGGTTTTTCATATATCAAAAGTTATAACTTACAATAGATTCCAAAAACACATAAGCAGTTTTAGTGACTCAAAATAGTTCAAATACTCAAACATTTCCAAAATCACATATGTAGTTTTAAGGACTCAAAACAGTTCAAATATTCAAATGTAATTCATATTCTTAACAATCTTATGACTATGGTCACGCTATTTCCCCGTGACTGGGCATCAGAGTACCAATGAATAACCCCCATTGGCTGAGTATCAGAGTACCAATGAATAACCCCCATTGGTTTTGGTATCAAAATACCAATGAATAACCCCCATTGGCTGGGTATCAGAATACCAATGAATAAACCCCCATTGGTTTGGGTATCAGAGTACCAATGAATAAACCCTCATTGGCTGGGTATCAGAGTACCAATAAATAACCCCCATTGGTTTGAGTATCAGAGTACCAATAAATAACCCCTATTGGCTGGGTATTAGAATAACTTCATAGTCAAATTGAACATAATCATACATATGAAATCATAGTTTCTAACAAAAAATATCTTATTCAAATACTCTTATATATATATATATATATATATATATATATATATATATATATATATAATCATATATTCAATATTCAAATATATTTGTGATGTTTCTATATTCTTACTTTAAATCAATATAGCTAAAAACAATTAAATAAAATAAATCTTATATTCAATGCTCATATTTATTGGTGGAAATTCTTTATTCTTTACTTTGAATCAGTATAGCTAAAAACAATTAAATAAAATATATCATATATTCAGTAATCAAATATATTTGTTATAATTCTTTACTTGAAATCAGTAATACAATAGAAATAAATTGTAATAACTGTAACAATTTTCAGTAGTTAAAATATGCAAAGATAAAACCATTTAGGATAAGGTTACTTACCTCCAAAAGCCATACCAAAAGAACTTCTCCCTAACACTTCTTCTAAAATCCTTAGGTATCACCTAAAACAATTTGTAGGTATCATTTACTCAATAATCAAATAATTTAAAAATGACTTATAACGGTATCCGGCCAACAAAGCGACTACTAATAATATCCAATAATTTCTTTTTACTATCTCAAAGTAAAAATTATTGTATATATCCTCTACTGCCTCTAATAAAACCTAGGATACATATTATCTTATAGGGTCTAAAGCATCGCCTAGACCATGTTCCATGATCACTTGCTGACTTCCCCAAACGCCTAATTACCAAACCAAAGAACTAATAATAATAGTAATATAATAATAACAATAGTATTACTAGAATGAAGCTGGCATTGGTGCGTTGCTTTGTCAAGGGGATTATTCTATGGATTTATATATATATATATATATATATATATATATATATATATTTGACACTGTTGTCTCTAGCTTTCTTTTGTCATGAGGACAAATCACACAAATCAAGCTTTGACACAAGTTTTTATGGAATCACTATTCTTCCTCTACCAAATCAATAAACAAGTAATAATAAATCATAAAGAAGTTGGTGTTCCTTCTTTTCGTCAAGAGTTTATTTTCTTTTTCTTTTTCTTTTTTTTCTAACTCCATCAATCCGGTACTATTCCTTTAAGAAAAATTATGTAGAACAGATGCATGCGGCCATGCCTAAAGAAAGTCTCGCTGTTGGCCGAAATACTCCCATAAAATATTGTGGGAACCTAAGATGTGTAGGCATGCTTGGCAGCTCCTAGGCATGCTTGTCAACGTCCTCGGATGTCCTCGGCATGCTTTGCAACATCCTAGGCATGCTTGCAACGTCCTCGGCATGCATTTTTGTAAGGTCCTAGGAGTCCCACATCGAAGAAAAACTCCCCCACTTGCTGCCTTATAAGCTGTGAAACCAAGGGAGTAGTATACCACCAAGCTTCCATAAAGAAAAAAGGGCCCTTTTAATGTGGGAACCTAAGATGTGTAGGCATGCTTGGCAGCTCCTAGGCATGCTTGGCAACATCCTCGGACGTCCTCGGCATGCTTTGCAACATCCTAGGCATGCTTGCAACGTCCTCGGCATGCATTTTTGCAAGGTCCTAGGAGTCCCACATCGAAGAAAAACTCCCCCACTTGCTGCCTTATAAGCTGTGAAACCAAGGGAGTAGTATACCACCAAGCTTCCATAAAGAAAAAAGGGCCCTTTTAATGTGGGAACCTAAGATGTGTAGGCATGCTTGGCAGCTCCTAGGCATGCTTGGCAACATCCTCGGACGTCCTCGGCATGCTTTGCAACATCCTAGGCATGCTTGCAACGTCCTCGGCATGCATTTTTGTAAGGTCCTAGGAGTCCCACATCGAAGAAAAACCCCCCCACTTGCTGCCTTATAAGCTGTGAAGCCAAGGGAGTAGTGTACCACCAAGCTTCAGCTGTGAAGCCAAGGGAGTAGTGTACCACCAAGCTTCCATATAAGGGACGCCAAGGACGTTGCAAGCATGCCTGGGACGTTGCAAAGCATGCCGAGGACGTCCGAGGATGTTGCCAAGCATGCCTACACATCTTAGGTTCCCACAAATATATATATATATATTCTAAATCCATATAAAACCTAAATCTGACCAAGAATGAGATTTCTTAGGCTCTTACCTTGAGGGTGTAGTCAATCCTTTTCTACTTCAGTCTTTTGGGTAGTCTCCTCTCTCAAAATATCTCTCCAAATACATTGATTTAATAAGCTTATATAGCTAGGGTTTCAACCTTATTTTCTAAAAAAACTCCCTTATAATTATTAATTATAAAATTAACCCCACAAAAGATTTACTTAAATATCCTTCCTTTTAATCTCATTTTTTTTTTTTTTTTGGGTAGTACAATACGCATTACGATCAACACTTTGATCGCGTATAGGTATGCGATACGTAGGTTTTCTCTTTAGACCGGGACTCGCACATTCTTCACTCGAAAGCTGATTTCTTCTAGTTAGCTTTCATCGCATCTACAATTAATTCAGTACAAATCAAAAAGTCAAGTATACTCACAATTATATTGGAAGTAATCAAAACCTCAACAGTATAATATAACCATCCTAGAATCGAATACCCTCTAAACCTTCGTTCAAATACTACAAGTTAAAGTCGGGCTATTGACACTTAAAAAGTAAAGAAAATCACAAAAGCTTAAAAGTCATTCCAGTGATTTTTTCAATCCAAGCAAAATTATAACTTTTATCTTGAAGCAAAAACCAACAATAAAAAAATTTGTTAGAATTTATCATATTATGGGAGTAGAATCTTAAAAAGAATTTTACGAATATCAGCACACACTTATATCTCTTACCTTGAACTTGCAACACAAATAAATGTCAACAATCTAAAAGGGGAAGTATAAATTTGAAAATTGATATAGTTGGAGCAAAAATGTTCAATGAAACACAAGAACACAAGGAGAAACAAAATAGGAAACGTTTCCACTTCAAAATTGTGAAAAGCTTCAAGAAAGCTAATAATGAAATGAAAATACCAATAGCTCTTTCTTTCACCAATAAATTCAAACAAAAGGAAAGGCATGGGGAAGGAATATAATGATTGAGATAGATCAAAACATTTCAAGCCATTCAAATACAGTTTGGCTTGATTCAAAGAAAAGGTTAGTCTGTCTTCTTCTATTTAGCAATCCCTCCTTGATAAATAACAAATCCAAATCTAAATCCAAAAAAAAAAAAAAAAAACAGCAACCAGCAAACACAAGACAGTGAGAAACAAATATTTTAATTGATAAGTAATAGATATTATTAATGAACAAAAATCCTTTGTGTTCACGAGGACAAATATGAAACACACAAACAAAAATCTCAATAAATGAATGCCTCGAGTCAATCAGCTGTACAAAATGTCCAATGCAAGAAAAATCAAATTAATTTTCAGAATACATTCATCTATGTTCTAAAAGGAAAGAGGCATGTGATAAAAGAAGGGGAGGGGGGGGGGGGGTTATATGCTAGGCAACAATTTTTAAATATGTAATATTAATATATAAAAAATAATATAAATCAAGGAATTACATCATCAAGGTCAAGTATAGCCAAATATAATATTTTGAACTTTCTCAAAAAAAAAAAAAATAATAATAATATTTTGAACAAACAAGTAATATAAAAATAGTAATGGGAAATGGTGAACTCACATTACAATGGATAAACCTTAAAACAATGTTTTAAGAAAACTCAAGTGGAGTTAGCTTAGCAAAATCCTGAGAAACCTTTTCTAGATCAAGCGAAAAACCCTTTATACGATCCATAAGACCTTCCACCACAAAGGATAAGGGATAAAAAAACCTTTTCAATCACTGCAAAAACAGATCAAATAAAATAATTAGATTTGTTTATCAAGTAAAGTTGACATAGAGTAGAACAAACATCATTGAAGTTCAATTGGCACCTCTCAGAAAATGGTTTGATTGTTGTATACTCAAATCACATCTAGAAAGACAAAAAAAGAAACAAAAATTAAAAAAAAAAAATTCTTTGAATATGATAGTGAGATAGAATGACAAAATTGTTGTACGAGTTGAGTTAATCAAAATAAAGAGTTAAGATCTCTTATTTTCTATTAAGATCTCTTATTTGCCTATCAAAACTGTTTTCATTTTGAGAACATAATTTAAAAATTAAACAATTAAACAGGATGATTCTGTGACAGACTCATCCATTATTGCAAGTTCTATGACTGACTCTATTGTAGGTCGCTTGTGAGTTGTGAAGCGGACCTAGTAGGTCCTCTAACTCCATTGATTCACCATCCTCTAGCTTCATCCCAAACCTTAGTCCAACTCCAAGGATTCTCCAACCTCTAGCTCCATCTCAAACCCTAATATCACAGACAAGCAAAACAAAAAATTACTTATGTTCATTTTTTAATCATCAATTGCATGTTGTTTATTTGCTTAAAACACATGTCAATCAAATGTTATTTAGTATTTACTATTCGATCTATAAACTTATTTTTTATGTATAATTTTATATTACAAAAACTCAAAATTTAAACATTTCATTAATGACATTGACATAATTATTGATCTTTAGGCTGCGTTTGGTTCGTGTAAAAGTATTTCCGGAAAATAGATATTTTCCAGAAATGCTATTTTCCAGAAAGGAAAATGTTTTCATGTGTTTGGTTGCATTTTAAAAAATGTTTCGGAAAATATTTTCTGATGTTTGGTTGTGCTCTTGAAAATACCATAGAAAACACATTTTCTACTTGTTGCTCACACTTTCTCACATTTTCTCGGTTACCAAACGAATACATAATATCATTCATTCCTCAAAACACAAACAAAACCCAAAAAAAATCATCAAATCTGGACAAACGAAGGCGAGATCGCGATCGGCGAGATCGCGGTCGGCGCTTCGCGCGATCGGCACGGTGCCGGTGATGTCGGCGGACGGCACGGTGCCGGTGATGTTGCGATCTCTTCTTTCTTTCTCCCTCTCTCTCTCTCTCTCTCTCTTCTATTTTCCAAGGCCGGAAGTCATTTGAAGTGAGAATGGAAACGAAAATGATTTTCTGTTGTTTTGGCTCTGAAATTCGGTCAACTGGAAATGCTTTTCAGTTTGACCGAATTTGAAGTAACAACCAAATACTCTATTTTCCGAAAAATCATTTCCGGAATCAGTTTGAAGTCAATTCAAACACAGCCTTAATCTTCTTAAAATTTTGAAAGTATGAAGAATATAAGAAAAGAATGTAATCTAATTGGGTCTTAAAAAAAAATTTGGTGGTCACAATTTTTTTTTTTAATTCATAAAATTTGTTAAATATATATAATTATTATTATTTTTTTCCAGATCAGCGTAGAGCACTGGACCGCCTCTGCTGCTGGCTGAGCTGACTATCATATATTTCAGGAATTGCATATTCATCACTTTGTCTAACTTTCCCACCCAAAAAACACAACACGACTCGTAGCCCACACCTAGCGTGTAGTCTCTATCTACCTAAAGTTAAATTTGATTTCGCTCTTTTTTTTACTTCACCAAGGCTTTGAGAAAAATAAACGAGAGAGAGTTAGTTGTGGAATGCGGAAATGGCCACGCGAGCCCTGTGGCGCACCGGAAAGAAGCTCGCGTTGGTCTCCACCGCCTTATGTGTCGGTGGCGCCGGAGCCACTATAGCCACGTCGGACGATCCGGCGACGGCGCTGAAGCTCTTCACCGCCATCCCTCTCCGCCTCGTACGCGACTCCATCACCGCCGCCTCCATCGTCTTCGGTAGGGTTAGAATTGTCAATTTTGGATTATTTTGCACTATTTTTTTATTTTACATTTGGAATTTGATTTTTTTGCGCGGTTTCTATCAGATTATGAATATTCACTGTGGGGACTGGATGAAGGAAGTGTTGAGAAATCAAAAGTGAAACACGAGGTTCATCTTAGGTCGGCGCGTAAACTTGAAGAGCTTTGTTTTAGAAATGGTGGAATTTATATCAAACTAGGTCAACATGTTGGTCAATTGGTATGCTCTCATCAATTTTAATTGGATTTCTATTTCTCTGTTTCTGTTATTATAGAAAGTAAAAACAAGAACAAGCTAGAATTGAGTTTTGGTTCAATCTGCTCTTTAAACTTCGAGTTGCTTCTTAAATCAGTTCCTTTAACTATGAAAGCTTGTAATTTTTACATCCTTGAATATGAAAACATAGTCAACCCACTAAAAAAAAAAAAAACGACATCGATTGGCTTTTGCCAAGAGCCTCAATTGACACTCTCTAGTGTTTCTAATGGAGATGTCTAGAGTTCAAATCTCGTATCTCCCATTGTAACCGTTGAATTATCAAAAATGACATTGTCAATATGCCCTTTCATATTTTAGGTGGGTTAACGTCAAAGAAGGGGCACATTGAAATTGTTTTCATATTCGAGGGTTTAAATTTCGTTGCTGTTTAAAGTAACATTGTTTTTAGGCGATTTAATTGCAAAAATGTGATGTACCATGACGGAAGGGGCACATTGATATCGTTATAATAGCAAAGGGTGTAAATTGCAAGTTTAAAAAGTTAAGAGGCCGATTCAGAAGTGACTTCAAAATTAGAGCGGTGTAAAGTGCATTTTAACCTTGTTATTGGACGATACTGATTCTATCTTTATACAGGATTACTTGGTACCTCAGGAGTATGTCGAGACATTGAGGGCGTCTATGTTGAATAGATGTCCAGTTTCCTCATATGATCAAGTGTGCCAAGTGATCAAGAAAGAGCTTGGAGAGTCACCAGATAAAGTATGTGTTATTGGTTTTTTGGGCAGTTTTTTTGTGAACTTATTTCTCAATTATTCCATTCGAAATTAGATTTGATGTTTTCTAGTGTGTACAGATTTTTTTTTTTTTTTGTCTTGATACTTAGTCTTTTTTTGTGATTTAATAGTTATTTTGTATAAACTCACAATATTAGCCCTATTAATTGAGCCCTCTCATCTACAGATTTTTTCTGAATTTGATCCTACTCCAATAGCAAGCGCTTCCCTTGCACAAGTTCATGTTGCTCGCACAATTGATGGCCAGAAAGTTGCTGTGAAGGTTTCATTTGTTTTGACATTTTCTTAAAAAGAATTTTATTAGTGATAGCCGGAGCCAAAATTTTCATGTAGAATTATTTTGGAGACATGTTGTATTTCTTATGAGGATTAGCTTCCCATATCCAAATAATTTCTCATATTCAGGTCCAGCACACTCACATGACTGATACTGCGGCTGCAGATCATGCCACTGTGGATATGATTGTGAACACCGTACATCGATTTTTTCCTTCTTTTGATTACAGGTACTATGATAATTGCTCTTTTGCCTGCTGGGTATCTTTCCATGGTTCTAGAAAATTAGATAGAGACCATATAGGTGTCTAACTCCAAAAACTTTTTCATATTTAAAAATCTTGGGCTGTCAATGGCCTTTAGGTAGTATGCTCTAACCTGGCATTGATACACGGTTATGTGCATGCCAAAATTGGTAAAACTCAAGGATAGAGATACTTTCTTCTATGTACGTTAAGATGTATCAAAATTTTCTAAGCATGTCTTTTTGAGTAGGATTTTGTCTGCTCTTGAATTGGTGGCACTGACTGAAGTCTTCTTGACATTTGCCTGCAGGTGGTTGGTTGATGAAATGCGTG
The DNA here is from genome assembly GCA_023055345.1 of Quercus wislizeni. NCBI lineage: Eukaryota > Viridiplantae > Streptophyta > Magnoliopsida > Fagales > Fagaceae > Quercus > Quercus wislizeni. The sequence goes on along the minus strand of JALGQJ010000006.1, from coordinate 2,478,824 downwards.
AAAGTGTACCCAAGGCAAGTTGCCTTACCACTGCAATTCTTTTTCAGTATTTATTGTATACTTCTATAACATTCAAAAAATATAATGATTATACACATTTGTGTTTTCTTTCTGTTTCTTATACTGTCTTTCTATCGCAAATGAATTGTGACTTGTTAGGCATCTGATCTAACTCTCTCAGCTCATGTTCTAAATATTTTGCCATAGTTTCAAACTATCTTTTTTGATAATTCTATAATTGGGAGAGAGAGGATTTGAACATTGGATGTCTCCTTTAGAAACACTAGGATGTGCTTACCAGTTGAGCTAGAAGGTGGTAATCCTAAAATTTCTTTTTTTGAAGCATCTGAATGAAGGTAGTTTGTTTGTTTTCAACTTAATATCATGAACTTTCACTAATTACTTTCAAACACATTTGGTAACAAAGACATATCAGCTGATAGCAAGATGCTACTATTATTTATAAGAACATTGTGTTGGTAAGCCATGGAAATTTATAGATGATTGGAAATTTGATGGCTAAGTTCGAACAAGATAACTTTTACCTCTTATTTGACTGACTTAAACTTTTGCCAAACATGACACTGGTGTTTTTTTTGCTAAATATTTTTGCTTGAAATCTTAATGTTTCATTGATGAAAGTGGAACCTTAGTGTCTTTTAAATCTAAACATCCGTCTCCTTCCCTTGTAAGAGCAAGGTGTAAGGTGTAGTTGTGAGTTCAAGAACTAGTGGGTGCATGTTTAACATACCATTAGGAAAGAATCCCATCTGTTGCTTCTCATATATTATCAAATTGTGCTATTATCTAATATTCTTTTGTAGCTTTATAGTCATTTGATCATTGATATCATGGTCAACAGGAACTGGATTTTTTGGTTGAGGCACAAAACAGTGAGAAATGCTTGGACAACTTCCGGAAGCAATCTCCTCATATTGCGGACTATGTATATGCACCAAAGGTGTATTGGAATTTAAGTACCTCAAAGTTGTTAACCATGGAATTTATGGATGGTGCACACGTAAATGATGTGAAGACCATTCAAAGACTTGGAATTCAACCAAAGGAAGTTGCAAAATTAGTAAGTTTATGGATGATGTATTAGATGTAAAGAGTAGTTGTTAAGAGGTTAAAGACTGAAGAAATTTCCCTTTCCAATATCAAGAATAACTTACATATGGAGATGTTATCTCCTTAATCCGATGTTGATTGACCCTGGTAATTTAACTTAATTTTGTCATATAACTTACATTTGTAATTGGATATAGGGGTCTTGACTAATGGTATACTATTAAGGCTCATTTGGAGGTCTTTATAAATTAGTTGCGCTTTCATGTCTTTGACTACATACATCGCAGACATGAGACAAATAGAATATTGCATTGGGAAAGTATTTGGTATCTACTTATAATAGAACATATATATGTTTGATGTGTTAGTTGTATGAAAATATGGCTAAGATAGTTGTAGAAAGGCCTAAACCACACAGTAGAATTTAAATAAGGTTTTATTGTACTCTATGCAGGTTAGTCAAGCTTTCGCTGAGATGATGTTCAAACATGGGTTTGTGCATTGTGACCCCCATGCGGCCAACTTGCTAGTTCGCCCGTTGCCTTCCAGCAAAAGAAGCATTCTGGGTGAGGCTTCTCTTTATATTAAATTACTGTTTAAGGTATTAGTTCTGATTATATATATATATATATATATATATATATATATATATATTAGCCATGTCAACTGCAAACATGCCTAGCCTTAACAGAAGCCCACTGGGATGGTAAATATTTTGGCACCAAATTATCACATTCCTTGTGGGCATATCATCCCTTTTGTGATATTATATTACAAAAAAGCTGTCGAAAATTTGTGAACAAGTAGAATCTGCTGAAAAAATGGATTCAGCTGCATCCTCGTAATTCCTTAGAAAATTGATTTTCCAACCATCTGATGTTTATGGTGAGTTCCACATTACTTTATGCGTGTTCCAGTCATAACAGAAACAAAACCCACATAGATTATCCAAAATTTAAAAAAGGAAAAATTTGTTGAGTTGAAACATGTAGAAATGTAATGCCCTTGTTCTGAAAACCTTATAATGTTCAGATGATCTGCTGCTCAGCAAATGAATCTTCATCTCAGTGATACTCCTGTAGAAGAAAAATTCACACCAAGGCGCTGTCTTTTTATTTTTAAATAATAAAATAAATAAATAAAATTCAGCGGAAGCCCACCTAATTCTATAGATTGCCAGCCTGTTTACTAGCCTAACATTCTAAGGGTTTGTGTTCATATGCTTCTGTACTACATGACAATTGAAGTCTCCTTAGGATTTCTCATGACCTTTTTTTTTTTTTTTTAAATAATCATGGGATCTCTCATTACTACATATGGTGAAGTAAAACTTGAATGGTTACGTTAGGCAAAAACTTAATAGAAAATACTTAAAAAGTAAAGCTTTGCAACTTTGCCTGTCAAAACTTGAGATGCTATCTATCGCAATTGTCTCATACACCAATAACTGTACGGTACTGCATTCTAAAACCCTTAATCTGATCTACTCCATGACACCACCCTCAATTGTGTAACTTTTTTTTGTTTTTACAAATTTTCATATTTATTCCCTCTCAGAGTTTTGTGATTTTGACATCTACTTAAGTATTTCTTATGTACTTCCCTTCTCATATACAGGAAAAAGAAAACCACAGTTGATAATTCTAGACCATGGGTTGTATAAAGAACTTGACTTCCATACAAGAGCCAACTATGCTGCACTTTGGAAGGTAAATCATTGCTTTCCTTAAAAGGTGTCTTCCACTCTTCAGCCATTGTTTCCTTTTTTAAGCAACTTGCTTCTTTTCTTGTTTAAATATTTGGTACAGGCATTAATATTCGCTGATGCTACTGCAATAAAGGAAAATTGTGTGAAATTGGGTGCTGGGGAGGATCTATATGCACTATTTGCAGGAATTCTTACTATGAGGCCATGGAATAAGGTTGTTGACCCATCTGTTGATCATTTGGTCATAAAAAGCAATGATGGTGACCGTTCAGAACTACAGGTGATCTTCTGTCCAAGGAATCATTGTGTGCAGTTCTAAAGTTTCATGCAAGAGTTACATGCTCCTACATATTATTTTGCTGATTCTCTCTCTTTCCTCCCCCCCCCCCCCCTCCTCTCTCTCTCTCAAAAAAGAAAAAAAGATCTGCAATTATGTACCATATATTCTTGCTATTCTCTAATTTATTTTTAGCTTATTAATTGGGACATGCTATGATGTGAAGCATTGCTCTGCTCATTCTTAGATGCGGTTGATATTTTTTAACGTAATAGTTGTTATTAATTGTTTAACCATACCTACCCTTTCTTTCAGATGTATGCTTCTCAGTATTTCCCTCAAATCTCAGAACTCCTGCGGAGACTGCCGCGTGTAATCCTGTTAATGCTGAAGACAAATGATTGTTTACGAGCAGTTAACAGTTCTCTGGTATCATATATTTTTCTACCTCTTTGTTGCCCTTATTTTAATTATGCTGAGTGATCTTTGGCATTCCAATGAAAGGCATTCTGTTTGGTAGAAGAACTTAAATTCAATAAATGAAGCCAAAGCCAAAACAAACAAAAGAATGATTTCCAACTATCTGGTTTTGACTGTATAAAATCTATTTTTTGTCTGAATTCAGGAGCTTAGTCATAGTTGCAGTTTATCTCTGGTCAGCATTGTTAGTCACAGTTAATGGCAGTCTTTTTGACTGGTTAGATTTTAGCTTTTGTCTGATTTAAATGTCCTTTTACCATACAGCTCTGTAAAATTCTGTCAAAAGTTTTCATGCATAACCTTGGGCAAGAAATCTGTTATGTAGAATAGAGGATTTTCAATTTTCATGCAATATTTTCTCTCTATTACTTGTACCATCTTCTGTGAAAATTATTCTAATTTGTGTTGCTTGGTAAAATCTTGTACTATATTAATTGAAATGTTTATTGAGCAGTTGCAGGCATCTTCTCTTCAGACATTCCTAATCATTGGAAAAGTATCATCCGAGGCAGTCATTGAGGCGAAATTGTTACAAAATAAATCATTATTATGTTGGTTGAATGTCTTTTTGGATGAAATCTTGTTGGAAGTTCGACTCTTTGGAATGCAGATAGCCTTGTGGCTTTTACAACTCAGGAAGTCTCTTGCTTGGCGATAATGATCTCATGCATGCAATCTAATGCAGGAGATACCTTCCCTCTTGGTGAAGCCAAGGATCAGCAAACACTTCTCTCAAGACCCTGTTGTAAATTTTTCTTTCATTTTTTTCCCCCAAAATAGGCTCACACATTCTTTGTCTCCGTGGTCTCACCCATTTACTTGCGGGAATTCTGAGCGCGGATTGACTAATGATGTTGAAATTTTTGTAGCAAAAAAAGAAGAAGATCAAAATACCTTTTCCACCCCCCCCCCCCCCCCCCCTTTTCTTGGGCACCAAGTTTTGGTGACAATGTGTTGTTAAACTAAAAGCTCATCAATAAGGCGAGTGATATTGTAAGAGACGATATTTTTTGGGATTATTAATAAGCAAGTGATAAAAGAATTTGAAGCTATTTATGGAGTATTTGGGATTGGGATGTCATGTAGCGATCAAAGGATTTGAAACTTCTTGTTTATTATTAGTATTCACTTTTATGTTGATGAGTATTGTTAATCCTTTTTGATTTAGTTAGAATGTTCTAATTAAGCTAATGAGGTGTATCATGTATGCTCTCCTCCTCTGAGGTTCATACTGGTACGTTACTGCAGCCTGATATGTCTTTGTTAATCCTTTTTGATTTAATTAGAATGTTCTAATAATCATTTTTTATATATAAAAGATAGAAAGAAAGAAAAAAGAACAGCATCCAAAAGTTCCGTCAACTATTAGAAGTGATTCTTAAATGAAACCTTTTTAATAATTAATTAATCAAAATTAATAATTCGGGCTTTTGATTATTATAGAATATGGTCCTATGTTAAATTAGGTTTCCTACTCAATAGAGTTTATTTTTTCTCAAAAAAAAAAAAAAAACTCAATAGAGTTTATTTATTTTTCCCAAAAAACAAAGTTTATTTATTTATGATAATTCCAACTCGAGTTATTAGTCAAAGGTCTGCTTTCTTCAACATTGTTGTTGGCTTGTTGCATGTCCTTTTCGGGTTTTTTTCACCTTCGCTGTATATGAGAGCCACATAAAGTTGGTAGTTTGTCTTTTTTTTTAGAATGACATAAAGTTGGTAGTTGGTTGGTTATTAGTAGGTTTCCCAGATATTGACTCTGGTGGTTTTGTTTTGCTAAATCTGTCCATTTATGCTATATAATAGTTGTCCAAACATCACTTTTGTGCAATTTTCGATTGCTCCAATAGCTAGTTGCCTAGTACTATTAAAGAGTGTTGCTAGAGACACAATTAGAGACGTGCTGTTACTATGCAATGACTATAAATATAAATAAAAGATTTAAAATATTAAAAATTAAAACATGGTTAAGGTGATAAACTAAGAATTGAGAAAATACCAACCAAGGGTTGAATTTTAAAATTAAAAAGCTAATTTATTTCTCTTGAGTCTGGATCTAAGATAAATAAGATAAACAATTAAAAAAAAATTAGAAAGTTAACTTCTTTTTTTTTTTTTTTAAATACTTTGAATCTCAATTTTTGGATACTTGAATCAAGATCCTCTGATTGGTATTGCACAAGTTGAAATTCAATCCGTAAATTGGAATCAAAATAGCTTCACATGTTTATCATTATTATTTTGATAATTTTATAATTACAATTTTCAATATAAATTACTGATTTGAATCTTGAATATTTCTTTTAAAAGTACTAAAAATTATCAACTAATTATGCTACAATGCTCTTACCTAACATATTTATTATTAGCTATAAATATTGACCACAGTAAATTCAATCAACAATTATACTAACAAAATGGTAAAAAAATTGCATTATTGGTGATCAAATTCAATTTCAGGTAAAAAAAAAAAGAAAAGAAAAGGATAATCCCGAGGATGCATTCATAGGTGTAGAGTAGAGTAATGTAGCCGTTCAGCTTGCATTTTGTGGAACTTGCACTTGGTGGGAAACTTGTAAAACGTGTCGTATCATATCATAACTCCTATATGGTGTCATTTATGGTGGAGCTCAGGTTAGTTGCAATGTTTGGTGGGTTATTAACTGCATTATTATATGGCCTCTGCCAAACCCATCGCCCATCACTTTTTGTCCCCCAACCTTTTTTTTTTTTTTTTTTGGGGCGGGTGAAACCCTATCTCTAGCACTTTCATAAATACTCGCTTTTGATTACACCATGAAATATTGCCACTATATTGTCTAGTTTTTTCCGCAAGTCCTAAAGCTTCCTTTTGTCTTACTTCAAATACAATTTTTAATATAAAAATTAGAAAAATTATTAATTAAAAAACTAAAAATATAGTTTCTGTATAAACTCCTCTCTCTTTTATATATATACAGACACTATTAGAAATAATATGATTTTTTTACCCTTTTTTTTTTCATTTTGAAAATATGAAGGTAACATTAAAATTTGAACTTCCATTTTAACTTTACAACAATAAAAAACATTAATAAAAAATTATAACAATAGGTATCATAAATTCCCCAATCCTCAATTGTTTTTAATGGCAAAAATAAAGTATTTGTACAATTGACTAACCATATGTGCATATAAAATTATAAACGGATATTTTGAGATAATATTCATCTAAATCAATTAGTCAATATGAAAAATTCTAAGACCACATAAAATGCCACAATTTATGTCACAACTGTCCACGTAATAAATAGTAGAGAAAAAATAATGAATCCATATAACAGTGATAAACTATTAGTTAAGCTTAATTAAGATTTTCATTTGAATGACATGTACTTGTTTATATTTACAATAGTAAATACATATTTATACATTGCCAATTACAACTTATCATATCAGCAAAGTTGTGAAGTTTTGATGTCTCTAACTCTAAGGAATAATAAAATTATTTCCCCCTTTATTTTCACTTATTTATTTGGTTTATTCTCTCTCGTAAATTTGGAAACAATAGGTGTTGGGTTGGCCAGTTGTCTTTACAAGACAGCGAGTACTTTTGTTTCTACATACGCGAGAAAGCACACACACAATCCAGAATAAAACACAAACAAATACAAAAAAGTACGCTTCATGTGATCACTTTTCACTATCCTCCGAGAGAAAGGGAGCAGAGTTTAGCAAACGAAGGTGGCCGTGACGTGAGTTTCTTTCGGTTCAGAGAGAGAGAGAGAGTTTTGGAAATTTAGAGAGACATGGTTGGACCAACTAGGCCTCAATTCGTTCTCTTTGGATCCTCCATTGTCCAACTTAGCTTCAGCCATGGCGGTTGGGGTGCCATTCTTTCTGACATTTATGCTCGCAAGGTATTCTCTCTCTGTCTCTCTATTTTTGATTCAGTGTTGGTTTTTTTAAGCTATGTGAATAATATGTTGAGTTTTGTGAATATGGTTGATCAACCATTTTGATTGTGGAATACAAACATCTTTTTGTATGTTAAAAAGGAACCCATTTTGGTGGGAGCTGGCTATGACTCTTATGAGTATATTTGTTTTGTGTTTGTTAAGAATTTGGCCTTGATGGGTGTTTTGTATATTTGTATATTATGCTTCTATGAACTTTTGAGGAAAAGGGGTTCATGTAATTGTAATCCCACTTCATGAATTTGGATGAGGTTCAGTGGAGTCCAATTTGAGGTAATGAAGAATTTGCATTTCACTAATCACTTATATTGTACCTCTTATTTCTCTGTCATACAAAAAAAAAAAAAAAAAAAAAAAAAAACAAACAAACAAACAATTTGTGGTTGATTATGGATCCTTAACAAATTAATCAGGGTCGGCCATGTTTATCCTATATCTATTTCTCTGTCATATATATGCCTGAAATGTTCATAATTGTAAATTGTACTAATGCGTAATATTTCGTTAATTTGATAAGGTTTAGTCAAGTCAAATTTGAAGTGATATCATTCTTCACTAGAATCACTACAGAATTCATTATTTGCATTTCACATATTTTGTTGATCTTATTTCTGTCATACATATGCCTGAAATTTCTTAATTGTAAATTGTACTTGAATGCCTAACATTTTGTGGATATTGGATATGTTGCTTTCCGCATGGGAGATTCTGGTCATATTTTAATAATCAAGATCATCTACAGAGGCCACTGTAAGGAGGAGTCATTTGCATAATTCTGTTAACATATCACCTCCTTTTGTAGATTTCATTGGCTATATTTGTTCATAATTCTTGGGAGGACTCCCCTGTATACTTCCTGTATGGTTTGGTTGCTCGTCTTACTAGTAATTAGTTTGAACGTAGTTGAAGCCACAGGTATAGAGGATTGTCCCTGTAAGAAATTGAAGAGTGTCTGAGATCCTGTTGAACTATATTTTAAATTTAGCTTACCTGTTTAGCTCAAGATTTTAGATGCTGACTAGTCTGAAAGTCACATCTCTAAAATTTCACGAACTATTGTCTACTATTTATATGTAAAACAGCCTTGAAGTATTCTAAATAATTTAAATGTTCATCCAAGTTTAACTTTCTGAGCATTCGGGTATACATGGACTTTTTTGTGTGGGTTTAAACCAGTTGGTATGTAAAATTAAATCAAAGGAAGAAGAAAATACCAAGCTAGTATCAAAAGGTTCACATAAATAATCCCTTTACTTTCTCACACGAACACCTTGTCTGTCTTATATTTGTTTTTGCTATGGAGTTTCTATTAGGAATAGCTTGTTTTATGCATATCATAATTTTTATATTAGAATCTTATGTTCTTCATGATAAATTGTAGGCAGACATATTGTTGCGAGGCTACTTTGGGTGGAACTCACAACGTGCTCTCCAGGTCCTCGATCAAGTTTTTCCAAAGGTATTATACTTCTAGTGGAAAATTCCTTTTGCCTTAAAGGGATTTAGGTGACCATACTATCAAAACTCTAATGGTACATCAGATGTACTTGTTGGTGTCAACTATGGAAATTTTTTGGGGAACATGTTTGACATCAATAATGCTCAAGACGGTTTAAGCTAGTGAATGTTTTCTTGTGAAAATTGGTTTCTTTGCAAGGTCAACCAAAGGATAGACCTTAAAAGATGAAATGTCTCCATAATTTTGTATGCCTGTGGGTCTCTCTTGACTTTTCAAGTTCTTGTGTGATTGCCAATTGGAATTTGGATGGACATGCACATATACATTAGTATAATTTTGGACAGTAATGTCCATATCTATGTAGATGTTAGTAATCTTGGTGTTCTTGTTATTTATCAAGGCTGAATTACTTTCTTCTGTTAGACTTCCATAAGAACTTAATGACTGTAGACAGTGAAAAATGGATTCTAGTTTGTATCAATCTTGATAGCCCTCTGATATTTATAAAAAAACAACTATGATTTGACTCCAAACACTACATTTCTTGGTTCTAGGATGCTGCCATACAACCCTCTTTGGTGATAGCTTATTTTGGTGGTAATGATTCAATGGGGCCTCACCCCTCTGGCCTAGGCCCTCATGTACCACTTCCTGAATATATTGAGAGCATGAGAAAGATTGTGATTCATCTCCAGGTACTTTTTATCGCATAGCAATTGATATAATACTACAGTGTTGCATGTTTGAGGTAAATGTATGTGTAGTAGACTTCAGACCATGGGGGGACTAGATACTCACTGAAAAGTTTGACAAACAACACTTCAGTTAATTGAATTCTTGGATTTTCTATGACTTGAACCCTGTATCATGACTAGCCCTGGGAACCATTGAAGATAATGTATCTACTCCTTGGACCTGCTTAGGGAAGAAGTGATTTATTTTAAGTTCCTGAAAATGGCACAAGCCCCTCTTGTAAAACTGTGCCTTAAATCACTTACCAGATTGATATTTATGAAACAAATTAGATCATCTTGACCTCTCTTGCTCTAAGTATATAAAATCATAAAATGTCTATTTTAATGTCAAGAAAGTAAATTCATGTTAATGTGCTTTCATAGTGTTGGGTATATGTTGTTAGACAGCTTCACATTTCCTATATCTGATGCATATATATTCTAACACAAACCTTAATATCAGAGCCTTTCAGAGGAAACTCGCATCATTTTATTAAGTTGTCCTCCAGTCAACGAGGAAAAGATTCGTGGAAACATAAGGTGCTCTGAGCCACATCTTGAGTGTGTTGTTTTCCTGGTTTTCTAATAATGTGAATTCTAACACAAGTTTTCTTTCCTAAACCAGTCAATTTTTGAGCGAGCTGGTTAGAACAAATGAGTTATGCCAAGGATACTCAGATGCCTGTGTAAAGCTTGGCCAAGAAATGGGTGTGAAGGTTGTTGATCTTTTTACTGCACTTCAGAAAAGAGATGATTGGATGGATGCTTGCTTCACGTAAGTTTTAGTGCTGCAACGGAACTTCTTATAAACATAAATAAATAATCTGGTTTATAGCCAACGTCCTTTGGGTTAGATGGCACTTCCACCCCTCATAAGTATAGAATTGTGGTTTAGGTCTTGGGTCCAAGTCCTGTGTGTGTGTGTGTGTGTGTGAGCACGCGCGTGTGCATGCACTTTACCCATGGTTTCTTTCCTAGTTATGTTTGTGACAGTTTGTCATATCATGTTTTTGGCACTCATGTTATCAAGCGATAGATTTGTAGTTTGAGTTTTTGAGAGGAGTCATTTTGATATTGAATTTAAACCAATTGCATTCACATTCTTCTCTAGATACGCGCCATGTTAGTTAACTTGTCTTCAGTCATGACTTTCGCCAATAAAGCGTGATGTAACAAAGTAATCATTCTGTTTGTTGGCTGTGTTTTGATTGTAATTTAAGTGATAAAAGGTATAAATTTTTTTTTTCAGAGATGGGATTCATTTATCAGCTGAAGGGAGCAAGATAGTTGTTGAAGAGATACTAAAGGTGATCAAGGAAGCTGACTGGGAGCCATGTCTACACTGGAAGTCCATGCCAACTGAATTTGCAGAGGATTCACCATATGATCTTGTTGCCGCTGATGGAAAGACAACATTAAATCCCTCAGAATGGACTTTCTACAGGGAGCATCACTGGGACTAAGATATGTCATTTGCCTTCATCCCCATGAAGAAGCTGCGTACTTGAATTTGAGGAATGAAGATCTTGAATAAGATACTTAGAAAAACAAGTAGCAAGAGAGAGAGAAGGGGGAGGGGCAATCATTGTTGCAATTATTTCTTGTAAAGCACACTTTAAACTGGATTATTTCATGTTCAATTTAATTTTTAAAGTTCACATTTTAAATTAGCCCATTGGCAATGTTATTTGGAAAGAATTTTGTTCCAAGTCCACTCTACCCCTTTATGGTATTCTAGAAATATTGATGCCAAAATCATAAAGTGGATGGATAGGCCCAGTTCTTGCAACTGATTTTTGCAAAGTGGTGCACACTGTACCTGTCCATTAGTTTGGTAAGGTGAGTGCAAGCGCATTAATATATTAATACGTGTGGGTGGCATAATAAGTGGTCTTGGTGTAGATTTTTAGGATCACATTAAGCCTGCTGAAGAGTCTGATGATGACATGGGTTTTAGTTTATTTGACTAAATCTAGGGTTATTGGTTTTTATTTCTTGATGGTTTACTTTAGAAATGTTTTGTTTTTTGGAGAATTTTTAAGTTCAATTTTATAAAATATATCCTCCAGTTGAGAGAATCATTAATTTGGATGTCATTTTACAGTTTGTTTTTCCGTGGATGTGTTTAGTTGGTTTTATTTTTGAGTGTTTCTTGAGTTTGTAGTGATTATTGACTTATTTCCCATCCACACCGCCTTGGTGAACCTAGAATTTTCCACAAATGTTTATTTCCCAATAGGATTGGTAAACAATGCAAAATGCCTTTTAAGTACTATCTCAAATGGAAGAAGCCCCTCTAAAATAGGAGTATAGTGTTTATTACTCACACATTATTTTACACATCCCAACAACTAAAATAGAATAATATTATATTCATGCCTTGTAGTAATACTAAAAAATAATAACAAAAAGTAGTCTAATCTAGGACTGGATTCACAATTTTCAGTGTCCTTTAGCAAATGTTCACCGCTCAATATATCCAGAATTTGGATGCTTGTCATATCTTAATAAACAATCAAATAAAAGCATCATAGTTGATATTCCCAATACAAAAGGGTTTTTTTTTTGTAATAGGATTGATTTTCAATACAAAACAAAATACATACACACTATACTAGAACCTATAGTAAAAGTGTTCGATATGCTTGTACTGTCAAAAAGTGGCGATATGCATACACAAGTAGGATTGCCATATCCCAAATAAGAAAAAATAAAGAAATCATATCTTAAACATTTCGGCAAAGGAGATTGAACTAGCACACCTTTATATGCTCAAAGGGAACATGAAAGAAGTTTCAAACTTTCAGTGACCTCTTCAAATAATTTCTTGCTCTATAGTCCAAATACAAAGTTAGTTATGTTTGTTATTTCTCGGACTATAAGGAAAAACCATGAAAGTAGAAACAAGAACAACTATTGCATTTGCTTGAGACCATTTAAAAAAAATAGAATATGAAAGAACCTTTCCTAAGATTTTGGATCTAAAAGTGTGAAAAAATTTAGTCTAAAATTTGATTGTTGGTGAGAATTGAAAAATATTACTATTTATACAATTAAGATCATTTATCAAAATAATAAAAAACATCCATGATTTAAAATAAAAAATAAAATTGATGTCCACCACGATTTCGTTTATGCAACATTAATAGGAAACAAAAGATTGTAAAACTTAATGGCCAATCTATAACTCTTAAGATGGTCTTCAATCATTTTAGTGGATCTATAATTCTCTCATTAAAGATGATAGTATAGATATATAGAAAAATATTCATATAGAAAATATTTTTATTGGAAAATTCTCAATTTTTTTTCTTAGAAAGAAGATCAATATTAAGTATGGGTCGATATTGATAACGTCACCAACATGAATATTAATAATAAGACTGAGTTTAATAATTATCAAGTCATTGATAAAATTGATAAAAAAAGACATTTTTTTCTCTAATGATTCATCAAGATCAAAAAATTAACCCATCCAATAAATAATAATAAAACCTTGCTGATTAGATGTAATTGTCATTGATGGTTTTATTATTTAGGCAAATTAAAATTTAAAATATTGGGAAGTACCTTAAACTTGGATTCTCCTAATTTTCAGATTTGCATATAGCAGAACCAAGAAAAGCACTTTTGATCATATGTAGTTCTCTGGTAACTTCCTTCATCTTCATTCTGTCTTTTGGTGACTCCATTGAACATGCAAGTCCAGTTTCAAGGATTGATACTAAGCATTTATGCACGTTGGGATCCATTTGGCACAAGTTTGAAATACCTTCAGCTCCCACGTCTTCTTGAACTTTATTCCCATTATTATAATCTCTAGCTGCCACAATTGCTATTGGAGCTTCATTAACTTCTCTTGATAGAAGGATTGGATCAACAATTTGAACAAGCTTTTCAGGCAATGCCATCTTAGCAAAATTGTGGAGATTGAGACTATCTTTAAACATGTCATCAGTGGGTCTCTTTCCTAAGAACATCTCCAGTAGTAATATACCATAATTGTACACGTCTGCTTCTATTGATGCCTCACCACCCATGCCATACTCTATAATTTAATTATGACATGTAAGGGAAAATTTTCAGTTTCTTACAATGATATTTGGAATTTAATGCAAGTACAACTTCATTTGGTTGTATATTCAAAATAGCAAAACAAATGTTGAACCAAAACAGGAACGTGAAGACAAAATCCATCATTTCAAATTTTCAAGTTAGAAGCATTGATAATTTGTGCGCGTGTGCATGTTCTAGTGCGATATGTTCATAGATTATATCTATCAAATATTTGTTGGTTTATACCTATATATGCTTAAAGGGAACATGAAAGAAGTTTCAGACTTTTAGTGAACACAAGTTAGAAGCATTAATAATTTCTGCTTTTGTTTCCTTTAAATTCTTCAATTAAAATAAAATTGTAAGTTGAGTGGCTAGGTGCGCTTCTATGTGTGCATGAAGAGAGAGAATTTGTATATCCTCTCTCGATAGTAAGGTAATTTCCTAAAATAAAATATTCCAATACATGTAAAGATGTTTTGAAGGTTAACTAGAATAATTCAAAAGAAGTTACCTGGAGTAACGTAGCCAATTGATCCCTTTATCCCAATTGTACTAGTTTGCTTTCAAAAGAATCATTGGCGATTGCGAGGAGCCTTGCTAAACCAAAATCGCTTACATGAGCAACCATGTCATTGTCTAGAAGAACGTTGCTTGGTTTTAAATCACAATGAATGATTGGTTGCATAGAATGGTTGTGAAGATAATCTATTGCAGAAGCCACATCAATTGCAACATTTAGTCTTTGAAGAAGGCTCAAGTTCCTTGATTGGTCTTCATTGTCTAGCCCTTGATGAAGCCAAAAATCTAGGCTTCCATTTTTCATGAATTCAAATACTAGAGCTTTGAATTGATTCCCATTGTAATCCATACTAGAGCAACATGTTAATATCTTAACAAGATTTTTGTGCCAGATATTTCTCAAGACATTACATTCAACCATAAAGCTCTTGGAAGCACCCTTTTGTTGAAGATTAAGGACCTTTACTGCAATTGATCTTTCTTCCGGATGAATAAGTCATTTGTATACAGAGCCAAAACTGCCTGATCCAATTAAATTACTTGGAGAAAATCCACTAGTTGCCTGATAGAGTTCTTTGTATGAAACATTTGAAAGGAGGTCCATTGTTGAAACCATTGAAGGTGATTTCTTTTTTGAATTTTTCATCCAAACAAGAAAATATGAAAAGAAAAGGAAAATTTGAACAACAAAAATAATTACAATTGCTAGTTTGAATCCAATGGATTTTCTTGGTTTCATAACATTTACTGGGCATTTTGGCAACTGCAATTTTGGTATACCACCACAAAGTCTAGTATTTCCATTCAATGATATGGCACTTATGTTTTTGAAAACCCCTCCAATTGGTATCTCACCCTCAAAATTATTGAATGAAAGATTCAATTTTTCTAAGAAAAGCAACTTCTCTAAATCCTTTGGAATGGGTCCTGATAGGCTATTTTGTGAAACATCTAAATCTCGAAGACCTTTCAAAGAAGCCATAGATGATGGTATGGCCCCATGAAAGGAATTCCCTTGCAGGTAAAGATATTCTAACATCAAACAATTTCCTATAGATGTAGGAATTTCACCAGACAAGTTATTGTTAGAGATATCCATTGCATCAATATTTTTCATATTACCTACTTCAAATGGTATTTTGCCCGTGAATGAGTTGTGAGATAAGTTGATGTATACTATTGGTAACGAAGAAGTACCGATAAGCTGCTGGGGTATGGATCCATTAAGGTTATTTTGTGAAATGTCTAAGATTTGCAAATGTTGGCAGTTTACTAGACTTGGAGGTATGGTTCCTTTGAATCTGTTATCATGTAAGTCAATTTCAAACAATTGAGTAAGGTTGCCAATGAAGGCTGGTATTTCTCCTGACAATCTATTTCCATTTATAACCAATAATTGTATCTTCTCAAACTTTCTAAAAGTAGTTGGAATGATGCCTGTGAAGTGATTATCATTTAAGCCCAAGGCAATTAAGTTAACGAGATTCGTTAATGATCCAGGAATAGTTCCAGATATTTCATTGTATCCAAAAAATAATACAATGAGTTTGTTTGACAAGTTTGATACAAAATTGGGCAAACCACCATCAAATTGGTTTTCACCTACATCCACTTTTTGAAGTCTACTACAATTTGTCAACGATGTTAAGAAATGGAGGCTCTTTTCTAGATAATTATTCCTCAAATTAAGCAATGAAAGATTCAGTAGATTTCCCAAATTTGTTGGAACTGATCCCAAAAACTTATTATCGAGTAATTCAAATTGTTGAAGCTGAGTTGCATTGCATAATGAAGCAGGGATTGGCCCAGAGAACTCATTATCAGCAAAATAGAGAAGTTGGAGATTTGGAAGATTTAGGCCTATGTTGGCTGGAAGTGTGCCATTAAGTTGGTTGAGTGAAACTGAAAAGATTTGGAGAGACGACACATTGTAAAGAGAGGAAGGGATCGTACCTGACAATTTATTAACCGAAATTGAGAACACAAATAAGCCATTTAATTGGCCTATGGCATCTGGAATATTTCCCACCAAATTATTGTACGCTACACCAAAATGTGTGAGCAGTGAAGAAAGATTTCCTAGAGAAGGTGGGATCCCTCCTACCAAATTGTTCTTGCCAAGCTGAAGTAATTTGAGTTTCATTAAAGAGCCTAGCTCAATTGGAATCTTCCCTTTAAGCTTATTCCCCCAAAGATCTAAGAACCTGAGATTGGAGCAATTGGACAAGCTCAATGGTATTTTTCCTTCCAATGTGTTATTGTAAAGATAGAGTTGTTGCAGTCGGAACAAATGACCAATTTC
Organism: Quercus wislizeni; assembly: GCA_023055345.1. Classification (NCBI taxonomy): domain Eukaryota; kingdom Viridiplantae; phylum Streptophyta; class Magnoliopsida; order Fagales; family Fagaceae; genus Quercus; species Quercus wislizeni. The sequence continues at coordinate 2,462,259 of JALGQJ010000006.1, read as the reverse complement.
TTGTGGACCTAAGAAAGCTGAGGTTGCCGACGTAAGGTGATAGAGTTCCACGTAACTTGTGGCCTTGTAGGTCTAAGACTGTGACTCTTTGATGCCGACGGCCGCATTTGACTCCTAGCCAGTTGCAGAAGTGCATAGAGTCATTCCATGAGCTCAATATTTTATAGGGATCCTGAGGCACAGATTCTTTGATTTTAAGCAAAGCGAAACGATCAGTCTCGTTTGTGGGAGCAGTGGCAGTAATGGTGGGTTGCAAGCAGAGTAGGAAAATGAGAAAGAGAAGAATCATGAGATGAAGGTATATGGAATAAGACGAATATGCACACAAATTGGTTTGGTGAAGCGTCATTTGGTTTGGAGAAGGATTAAGGAAGCTGGTGATATATTTGGTGTTGTATAGGCAAACTAGTGGAATGTTGGCTCACTTATAGCATATATACATATATCAACAAATTGAAATGACCACCATATCCCCAATGATTGGGGGTGGTTTTGTTACCATTTTCATTGCCTAATTATATCAACATAACAATTTGGATAGTGGAGTGGTTTTGATTTCATTTTTCTCATTTGTATCAAGGAAAGGTCAATAGTTAGGTCATCAATTAAATGTTTAAATTTGAAGTTTTGTAGTCCAAATTTGAAGTTTTTTAATCAAGTTGTAAATAACATTTAAGTGATATAAAAATTGACATATATGTTAAGAACACAAAAAATATACAATCTAATCCTAAGAGTTACGTTTTAAAAATATGTAGTCTTGTTAATTTTTTTTAGTGGAAATTGTAGTCAAATTTTGTTCAATTTATAATTTGTCTAGACTTAATTCGTAGAAGTAATAAAAAAACATGTCAATTAAAATTAAGAAAAGTAATAATAAAAAAGACATGTTAATTAGGGAAGTAATAGAGAGCAAAACTTTAGATAGGATAAAATTGAGAAAAAGAATTCATGTAGCCAACCCAATCTAATCAATCGAGGATCCATAACCAATCCCAAATTTTGGAACTAAAGTTTTGTTGTTTTTTTTTTTAGGCTTAATTAGTGTTAAATGTTGGAGGGCTCTTAATTAATGATCTTAATAATTTCAAGTTTGAATATGGATGGAGCCTTGGACGGTTATATTAGTTTCACACCAGATGTTAGGAGCAACTAATTTTCCACCGTGTTTGACACTTAACAAGATATTAAATCTTCCTGTCCTATTTGCTTCATTGCCTCTTACACATTGGATAAACTTTGGACCATCATCATTTCCACCGTGTTTGACACACTGCAAGATTTTTAAATTTTCCACTCTATTTGTCACTTCATTATATCCTTGATTCATGTCTAAATTGAAACTATTTTGATTGAACCACCACCCGGGGCAGTACCATGGGCTTGGGCAGTTATATTATATAATTAGGAGCAAAGTGTTTTTTTTTTTTTTTTTGAGGAAGAGGAGCAAAGTGTTTGACATTTCACAGTATATAAATTTTCCACCACCTTTGCTATGATTATTATATAATATTAAGAGCAAATAATTTTCCATCGATTATATTATATAATTAGGAGCAAAGTGTTTGACACTTAACAAGATATAAATTTTCCTTTGCTACGTTGGTTTCCACCATGGGCGGTTATATCATATAATTAGGAGCGAATAATTTTTCACCTAAGTTGCCTTTTCCACATTAGATGAACTGAACCATGATCATTTCCACCGTGTTTGAAACAGCAAAATTTTTAAAACTTCCGCTCTATTGTCACGTTATTACATACTTAGTTCACGTCTAAATTGAAATTATTTTGACATAAACTTGTTGATCACTTACAATCTGATTTCTTCATGAATTTTCATGATCCTGCAAAAGTAATACTTAGTTATGTTTGCCATATGGTAACAAAATTCTCTGATTGAAGAAATTAAAACAACTTTTTATCTGAAAACACTAATGCTATGTTTGGAAGTTTAGAGGAAGAAAAGAGTAGTGGGAAGGAGAATGGTTACTCTCCATCTTGTTTGGATGCTTTTAAAATTAAGTAAGAGAAGAATAATTAGCCAAAAACATTGTTCTATTATTAATTTGTTAGATTAAATAATTGTGACAATAATGTGCAATATTTTTATGACTTAATTATAGAGAAGAGCATGGATCAGGCAATATTTTCTCAAAGATGGATCACTAGCTTTTTGTTGTTCAAGCAATTGTCTCAAGTGGTTTGGTATTGCATTTTAAACAACATATTTCGGTATTTAAACAACATTACACATATTTTTACACACTTTTTCACTCACATATATCTTCAAAAAATGCAAACAATGTTACTAGAATAACATTACCAAATGAGCCTTAACGAGTGGGTAAGACAAGGTGTAGTGCATTTGTTTAGGGGAAAATTATTGTGTAGTCCCGGACTACAAGGTCAGCATGCTGACCTTGTACTCCTAGCCAATAAAAACATGCCAACATATAAGAAGTTGCTTACCTCAGCGAGACTGCCAGCGCAACATAAAAATTGTTGCTCTCCTAACGTCTGTTAGACTGTCTCCGTGAAGCCAAATTCAAGATTTTCAGCAAGCCTCAAAAAGCACAGTTAAAAGGTTTGGGCCCACTTTAATAAAATAAGTGATAATAGTAAGTGATAATAGTAATATAGGCTATAGGGTTCTCAACTTAACACTCCGTTTGGATGGAGGAGTGGAAAAGTGGGAGGATGAAAAATTGTGGGAGGATGGAAAAGTGAGAGGATGGAAAATATTGTAGTTTTCCCTCTTATGTGTTTGGTTGGAGGGGTGGAAAAGTGGGAGGATGGAAAACTTTTTTGTTTGGTTGGAGAGAAAAAGGGGAAGGATGGAAAATGTAATTTATGTAAATTGACTATTATACCCTTGTTACATAATATGTAAGAAATAAATTTATTTATTCTCATTAAATAATATTAAATTTACCACATCATATATATAAATTTATATTATTATTTTTATTATTATAATGTAAAAATTACAATAGTGTACATATAAATTTAATTTGGCAAAGGATTTTGTAAACAACAATTTGAGTAACAAAGAATATTCGTGTCTGTGTGGACTACCACATAGCAATTAAGTTTATATCAAATATTTTCAAAAAAAAAAGTTTATATCAAAGATAGTTGGCAAAGAGACCATTGTGAGAGATAATAGCCAATTTCACAATTTCAAAGATAGAAGGTATTCTTGCAGTGATTACTGGTGACATGGCATAAAGATCATGTCTATCAGATTAGACCTGAAACCATTAAAAATGGGCCGAGCTACAAGATGACTTGGTTGATTAAAAACACACAGTTGGGCAGCATGTCAAAGAGATTGGTAGCCACCACTAACCAACCAATAAAAAAGGAATTACTTATGGCACTAGTCTGCTACCAAGCAAGCATAGTAAAATATTAAATACAATAAAATTGCATTTTTCCAAAGCCTTCATCAACCAAATTGGAGTCATCTACATCCAACACTGTAGAAATGAAAATGACATTGTTCCTTTTAAGAACTACATCACATGTTCTGTTTGGAGAACAATTTATTCATTACCTGAAAGAATTCCCACAGCAAGTATGAATGACAAATATTTTCTCAATCCAACATGCAGATTTGAACCAAGATGAAGTACAACACTTCGGAGCAAAATGATATTAATTTCATTCATCCATAGCACAGTAGAAGTTAAAATATTACATTATCTTCTAGTGTCTTAACTGAAATACAAATTCATCAAATATTGCTAATTATATAACACACTACATTCAGCCCACATAAGTGAATGGAGAACAAAATTCAGCTATTACCAAAAGTCAGCTGCCACTCCATTTAGCCCACAAAAGTCAGCTACTACCAAAAGTTAGCAAATCAAATTTACACTACATTGAACCCACAAAAGTTAGCTACTACCAAAAGTCAGTTGACAATTATTAAGGTTCCTTAGCATACATCATTTTCAATAATATTGCTCGACGTAACTCACTAGTTGGAACACCAAAAAATGCTCTCATTTTGGCTGGATCCTTAATGAGAAAGAGCATAGCATCAAGTTGGTGTTCCGTTGGTATTCCTATTTTCACCTATTCAGAAAAAACTTCATCCTCAGAATAACAACGTGGACGTCCTCTTTCCATGATAGCAAGTCCCTCCTTAGCAATCTCATGTCCTTGCATCATAATAGCAAGTCCCTCCTTAACAATTTCATTTCCTTGCCTTATACTTGCTGCCACATTATCAATTCCGGATTGAAATATTTCCATCTGTTTTTCAAGCATTTCGACCATTTGAGGTGTTTTCTTCGCCTTCTTGGATGATGTCTCACATGAGTAGGAAGGAGAGACCATTGGAGAATATGATTCTACATTTGGCATGCTAAACTCATCAAAGCAATCCATATTTTCCTCCAAATTTATGCTATCCTCTTTGTCCTTTTCCCATCGACGGACTTTCTCCTTTGCACTCATAGAACCTTCACCATTTGCTCTATCCTTAGCAAACAAATCAAATAGCTTCTCATAATGGTGAATTGGAGTTCTTTTCCATTTTTTAACATTTGGGTTTGCCTATAAGAATACAATACACATTTATTAGTATTATTATTATTACAACAAAGTACCAACAAAATGTATTAACTTGATCTAAAAAAAATTTCATAATATCAAAATAAATATAACTAACCTCTATTAAAGGTTCCCACACTTCATCTTCAGCCTCAAAAAGTCCACTAATAGGATTCCATGCAAATCCACTCGTGTTCTTAAAAAGGTCATGACATGAATTGAAAGTACCTTTCAATGTTTTGATACGATTCTTGATGTTATTTTTCTCAACTACATAACCGAAAGATTCTGAACACTTTTTACACATATTTAAGTAAGCATGCGAAGTCCATGTTCCATTAGGCCTATTTCCATTGTTTTGTTCCTCTAACATGACGTTAAGTAAGAAGCCATCCATGTCATCAGTCCATCTCATGTTAGTCGCTTTAGACTCACTATCAGTTGTCTTCTTCAATGTCTTAGACATTTTTAAAGACTGCGTGTTAAACATATTAGTATTTACAAGATTACATACAACTACTACAAAGAAATTAATAAGATTTACATACAAATACTACAAACAAATCAACAAAACAGAATACGACATAGCATAATGTTGCTATAAATAAACTAGTATTGAACATTCTTCTAAAACATTAATAATGTACACATAATAGTTGTACAAAAGCAACTATTAGTAAATGTTCAGCAATAGTCATTCCATTCGAAACTATTCCATAAAGAAAGATACACATAAGCAAGTCAAATCTTATAACATAATGACTAAAATTATTGACCATGCGATACATAATCATTCCACATTCTAGTTGCTATACTAGTTCGTAATATTGCTCCTCTTCTAGCATCTGCATCACTATCATTTGTACTGTTTCTAGCTTCATTATGCGTGTCACCATTTGAAATCTCTTGATCAACTTCTGCAATCATCCTTTCATCCGGATCAACTCCCATAAGATAGTTGTGCAATATACAACAAGCTAAAATGATCTCAGAAACTATATCAATTGGGAAAAAAGGTTCTGTCATTCCAGATATAATAGGAAATCGTTTCTTCAACACACCAAATGTCCTTTCAATGACATTGCGCAAAGAGGAATGTCGATGATTAAATAGTTCCTCAGCATTTTCTGGGCCACGTGCTGAATACTCTTTTAAATGGTAACGTACACCTCTATATGGCGCAATAAGTCCACTTCTCAGCATAAAACCCGCATCTACTAGATAATATTTTCCTATTAAGAAAATAATTTATATAAGTAATTCACTATATATATAAGTAATTCTCTATATTTTTTATAAGTATACTTTGTATTTATAATTTAACATTACCTCTAGGGATTATAAGTTTGTCTTTCCTACTTAAAGCATTTTTAATTATCCTCGAGTCAGAGGCAGTCCCTTCCCATCCAGGTAAAACGTATGTAAACCTCATGTTAAAATCACATGCTGCCAATACATTTTGAGTTGTGTACTCTTTCCTCCCTCGATATCTAGGTGCATCTTTTGCTGACACTTTTACACGAATATGTGTCCCATCAATAGCCCCTACACAATCCTGGAATTAAAGCAATCTATTAAATCAAGAAATTTTTATTCATATTATAGCAATCCATATAATTGCTTAAAAATATGTTTACCTTAAAGTATGGGTAAAATCTATGACTATTTCGTATCTGTTGGGAAACTTCTGCCCCATTAGGTTGTAGAAGGAACTGATCTTCTAAGTAGATGATTGCTCTCAACACATTGTGAAAATGACGGCTTATGGTCTCATTAGAACGACGGAAGAAAAAGGAAACCGTTCGAATTCTCTCATTTTGTGCTAAAATGTAAAGAAACTTCGCTACTTGCTCTTCAACAGAAGCATTCCTAGTGTCTTTAAGACGGCCAGTTCCTCGAAGCATTTCACACAACTTAGCAAAGGCATAAGGCCCCATTCGAATTATGTCTCTACATTTCCTACTGCATCTAAGTTCACTTAGTAGTTCTTGCCGAACATTTTCTCTTTCCGCACTACTTTCGTTAAGTACTCTATCCACATAATGTGGACTACAATATATGCCCATCATCCATATTCCATGCACCACATATACAAGAAGTTGCAAAATTGCTACATCTCGTCTTCTCTGCCAATCAGTCAAAAGTTGCAAACCAAATTTGTTCAATTCATGAATACTCCTTAATTGATCTTGACAATTTTCCTCCCAACTCTTACTCAAATCTTCCGGTGGACTATTATCCCAATTAGTTGAATTATCCATCTACCAAATATCCATCACAAGTAAAAAATAATCAACACATTGGCCATAATAAGTACTAATTAAAGCACCTTACCCTTGTTGTTTTGTTTTTATCATCCCAAACATAACTAGCTAAGAAAAACTATAAAAAAAAAAAACTAATACACGTAACTATAATCACGACCAATTTCATAGCCATATTATATAATTTCCATCCAAAGAGAGAATGTTACTCTGGCAAAGATAAAACTACGGAGAGGGGTAAGTTTGCTGTTATCATTACACACTAACTTGGATGAAAATTAACATGGATTATAAACTAATACCAATAGGATTCAGCAAAACACAACCACTAATAAATGAAAACCTTACACCAACCATACACAAACAATCACAACTAATACCAAACAATAAAATCCACCAACTATCAACACACACAGAGGCAGGAACACGTAAACTACAATGCTATTCTCTGTAAAGTGTAAACTATGATGCCCTATAATTCATTAAATACTAATAATTGAAAGAATAATTAATAATAGAAGTTACCAGTGGAGTAGTGGACTGAACTGACTGAAAATTTGAAGGCAAAGAACAAGCACGGATACAGAGCCTCGGCCACTGACCACCGCAGTCTGAAGCAGAGCACAGAGAAGGCGAGAAGCAGAGGAGGCAGTGAGTGAGAGTGAGAGACACCGAAGTTCGAAGTAGAAGAAAACAAACAAACAATACACAGATTCTTTAGATGCATAGATTCAATAATCCCAAATGGGTTTGCAAGAAATAAGAAATCTGGGAAGAATGGAAAAAAAAAAAAATAGCAAAAAAAATGGAGAAGATCATACCTGTCTCGGCTGGAGAGGAAATCAAAAGACCCTTGGCTAGAGAAAAAAACAAACAGAAACTAATGAGTCATGGTAGCTAAATGAAAGAAAAAAAAAATTGAATGTCATATGAAACCAAAAAATCAACAAGAAAATGAGGACAAGAAACAATAGATCACGTTTAGACTCCTCTGATCTCAGGTTTTCTCTGTGATAGAAGAAAGCAAACATGAGCTCTCTTGTACAGGTTCATCATTTATTTACTAATTTATCATGCTAAAACTATTCAACTTTTTCATCTATATTGGATTTATATTTGTTAGCTCACAAATACATACGATTATATATGTATTTTTTCTATTAAAAAAATTAAAAAAAATTCGGTCATTGTTCAAAGGAGTCAAGATTACGCTCTATTTGTTCAAAGGAGTCAGGAAAAAAGATTAAATTGATCTTATGAAATAAAATAAAATTTATAATCAACTTGCAGAGACATTGTTTCAGTGGTTCATGAACATAAAAAGAAAAAAAAAAAAAAGAGAGGAGAGAACCTGGAACAGTGGACGGCGTGCTGGGAAGGTAGAGAGAAGAAGATGAGAAAATGTGAGGTTATTTGGACAAGTCTTCAGAGGGGTAGGTGAAAGTCTTGAATGAAAAGGGTCAGTGGAGGGCATTCAAGTAAAACTACATTCAGCCCAGTTTTCTTCCTTGATTTTCCTCTCGATTTGGGAGGAAAAAATTGGTGGGCCCGGGAGAGAAATTTTTCTCCCGGGTTTTCCATCCCTTGTATTTTCCACCCTATGCCAAACAGTGGAAAACTCACTTTTCCACCCCATTTTCCCTCCTATATTTTCCACCCCTCCTAAAATCTATCCAACCAAACACACTGTAAAAGCCATAAACGATATTGACAGCAAACCCAACTTCTCTGGCAGTAGACAAGCGGCGGACAAAAGAACAAACAAGTTTTTTTTTTTTTTGGCTTCAAGTAAAAGCATGGTTGAAATAATGGACTTGGAAAGTGATAAAGGTAAATTTTGTTTTGTCTTGTTTTGATTTAATTTATATTTTGAAAGAATGTTTAATTATTTTTGATGATATATTTGCTCTCAAATAAAATTATATAAAAATGTATTGCTGTATTTTGTTTTTGCTCTTTCCAATATTTATTGTTAATTTTTATTATTATAATTTTTTTTTTCAATGAGTATCCATGATCGACCCAAAAAAATTTAAGAATAAAATTTTTGTTATTACTGTTGTTGTTATCATAGTCAATCTCAAAAAAATAATTAAATAAATAAATATTAATTTTTTTTTTATTAAAACTTTTTTGTTATATTGTTGTGCCTAAGCATAAGAGTTTTGTGATCAAGTGTACCATAGGCGTTAAAGAAGACATACAAAATTGTAAACATGGTGCATATCGATTAAAAAAAAATTTATAAACATGATATAATTATTGTATTATAATTTCCTTAGTATTTTGTTTCTAATATTTATATTTTTCATAAAAATTGTTGTAGTTATTTGCAAACCAAGTGATATTGAAGAAATTGAAGGGGATTGCATGTTTGTAGCAAGGCTAGAAAATAGTGATGAAAATTTGTTTAATAAGGTGGTCCATAATGCAGATGAATCATATGCTTTATATAATAATTATGCATTGCGAATGGGTTTTAGTATTCGAAAAGGAAAGCCTAGATATTGTAATGGGACGAAGAACATAAAGCAGCGTGAATTTCTATGTTCTAAGAAGGGTTTTAAACTAGATGAAGATTTTTGTAAAGATAAATATTCGAAGAGACTAAAGACTAGAACTGGTTGTAAAGCATTTGTTCGTTTCACAGTTGAAAATGGTGTTTGGAGGGTTAGTGCATTTAATCCAGAGCATAATCATGAACTTGCACTACAATCAGAGAGGCATTTGTTAAGATCTGGTCGTCGTATTTCAAAACCTAAGGCAGATGTAATTGATACCATGGTGAATGCAGGTATAAGTACAAAGAATGCTTATTCATATCTAACAAAAGAAGTTGGAGGGAGTGAAAATGTGGGCTTTACCGAAAGAGATTGTTATAATCATGTGAATGTGCAAAAGATGACAATGATTAGTGCTGGAGATGCTCAAAGCTTATTGAATCATTTTAAGTCTAAGCATGCAGAAGATCCCATGTTTTTTTACACAGTTCAAGTAGATCAAGAAAATCGAATGACAAATTTTTTCTGGAGAGATGGGAGATCAAGAGTTGATTATGATTGTTTTGGAGATGTATTGGTATTTGATACTACATACCGTACCAACAAATATAATTTGATTTGTGCTCCATTTGTAGGTGTTAATCACCATTGGCAAAATGTGATGTTTGGATGTGCATTCCGTTTGGATGAGACCACTGATTCATTTAAATGGTTGTTTAAGTCATTCTTAGACTCAATGGGGAATCGATCGCCTATAACAATTTTCACTGACCAGGATCAAGCTATGTCAAATGCCATTGAGGAAGTGTTTCCAAATACACATCATCGGCTATGTTTGTGGCATATTTCAAAAAATGCTCCTTCCCGCTTAGGAGACTTAAACTCTAACTCAGAGTTCATGTACTTGTTCAACAAGTGCCAAAAATATTGTGATTCAGAATTAGAATTTCAACAGACATGGGATCAAATGACACAAAAATTTGATATTGAGAATCATCATTGGCTTAATATGATGTACAAAATTCGACATAAGTGGAGCACTGCATTCACTAAGGATTTTTTCACAGCTGAATTTAAATCTTCCTCAAGGAGTGAGAGCACGAACCATGTTTTGAATGGTATAGCAAATAAATCAATTAGCCTCACTAAGTTTGTAATTGAATATGAAAATGTATTGGCAGGTATGCGTTCCTTAGAGTTGGATGAAGATTTTCGATGCAAGCAAGGTGCCCCACAGAAAGCAGTTAAGAAGAGTGGCATTTTGGCTCATGCAGCTCAAGTTTACACTTGTAAGATATTCAATTTATTTGAAAATCAATTTCTTAATAGTCTTGCAATGGTTTGAGATCAAGTTGATTGCCAAGATAAAATTGGTGTTTTTGAGGTCAAAGAAGAAAATAGTGAAAGAGTACGCATTGTTCGGTTTGATCATCTCAATAGCAATATTTCTTGTTCTTGTAAGAAATTTGAGTCATTGGGGATTCTTTGTTGTCATGCATTGCGGGTTTTTAGCATAAAAAATTTAACTAGAATTCCAAGTCAATATATTTTGAAACGTTGGACAAAAGAGGCTAAGAAGGGGATGATGACTTACGAACAAGACAACCATTCACTTAGTAATGATAAAGAGGCAAATTTAGTATGGCGTAATAGCATGATGCGAATAGCTAATATAGTCATATCTAAAAGTCAAGGGGAGGATAGCCTTAAGAGAATTTGCCAAAAATTACTATTGGAACTTGATGAAAAAATTGAAAGGGAGTTATCAAGGATCAAGGTTGGTGTAGATGCAAATGTGGAAGAGAATGAAGTCATACAATGTGACACCACTGATGAAATGCCTTGCTTGCCAAATGAGGTGTCAGTGTTAAATCCCCCATGTGTGAGATCAAAAGGTTTAAGAAATAATAGACTTAAAGGGCACTTTGAGAAGCACAAGGCAAACACATCTAAAGATGCATCTTCTTCAAGTGAGTAACTTTTTGTTAAAAACTAAATATACAATTTAACATTTTTGTCATCACTAAATATTTTTTGTATATTAAATTCTAATTTTGTGTGTGATTTTTATGTACAATTCATAGGAAAAAGAAAACAAAAAGCAGTTGAAAAACATTCAAATGTCTCATTGGGTGGCACATACAATACACCAGTCTATCAACCACCTAATCCCTACTCTTATACAGACTTTACAAGTGCTAACTTATATGGTCAATCTTACTCGCCTTGGACAATGCATTTTCAGGTATTAAGTATATTTTAACATTAATATATATATATATATATATATATATATAATGTCTGGTCATAATCTGATTGCTATGCTTGATACCTAATTACGAGCTATTTTCTATTTAGGACATGAGCTATGTAAATGTACCATTTACATCTATGTTGCAAGGTACCGATGTTGTAGCCCAACTTAGTCAGGTAAATTAACACAATTCATTCATTCAATACTATGTGAAACTATATGTACAAGGTTTTGTTTTGATATAATGCATTCTTATATTTTATTCCTTATAGAATTCATCTGCGTCCCAAATGAGCTCATTGATTTATAATTCGAAGCAACCAAATTACACATATAGCCAAGAGGTAAATTTGGAAATTTTTGTGGCATACTTGTTTTTATCAATAGTGTCATTTATTTCTTGTTCTCAAGGATTACTTACTTTATACATTTTATTTATTTATTTTTCTTTAAATTAGGTTGTCGACCACATTGAAAAGTTACAAAAGTAAGACATGGGCAATGGCCATAGTGAACTGAGTAAAAGAGTTCATAAGGTATTTTTTATTATAGTTGAAGACAAGCAAAACTTATTATTACAATTGTTCTCTACTTTGAACTCGGAATTGCAATGGTGCCAGTAAAAAACTTGGAAGGCGTTTGCATTTTCGAAGACACTTGCTTGGAGTAGTGGAAGTCTCGGCTTGCTAAAGATGAGGATGAGCAATAGGCTAAGGATGAGGATCAGCAAGTTGAACATGAAGGAGCTATCATTATTGGCTTTGAATGAGATGGATTCATTAGTTAGAGATAGAAATTATTAATAGCTTATTTCCTAGACTTTTTGCAGCGTAGAAAAAAGGATTGGGTTGTTTGCTAGGTGTATGAGTTTAATTTTATTCAACCTCTTTCTTATAGCAAGAAAATTGTCCACCTGTTTCTTAGTTTTTTCCTTATAGCAAGAAGTAATCAAATGACTATTGCATTACATTAATTTTTAATAATTGAATGCTTGTTTCCTCTCTTATCTAAGGTAGTTTTTTTTTTTTTTTTTCATGCAACTACCATCATTGATTCTTAGTCCTCTCCTAGATTATATTTGTCAATCAATAACTTCTATTGTATTCATTCCAAAAAAAAAAGATTACACCTTTGCAAAGTTGAACAATTTTGATGTTTTCATTACAATCAAAATTTGATCTAAGAAAATTTGATCTAAAAGAAAAGGAGACAAGAAAGGAATTTGATCTGAAAATGAAAAAAAATTATTTAAATGTACACTTTGATTATAGGGCCATAGTAACAAAAGTCTTATTGAAATACACTTTGACTACAAGGCTATAATAGTATGATAGTTTCACAATTGATGTATCTCTTGCTTCTTAACTATATATTCCATCCAAAATCTGCAATTTTTTGTTTGTAAGCTCCAATGGCTCTTAGCTTGATTACAATGACAAACAAAAAATTCAGTACTTCCAGCTCTTATGGCTCATGTTATACCACCTCTTTAACATCAAAATAAGCCTAAAAGAAAAACACAAAATCAATCTAAGTACCATATGTTGTCCTCACCACGCATCTTTCCACTTGAACTAAGGTGCAAGATGCTGTATCATCTAATGGAGAAACAAAAAGCATGATCATAGCACTAATCTTGATTAGTGCACGTAAAATTGCACCTTAGAGCTCAAAGCTTGTATATGGTAGGCCACTACTATGAAGTGGATAAAGAGAGAAATCATATGAGAACATCATGGAACATGAGTTGCATGCCAATGACAGACATCATAAAAATGTACTCTCTCTTTGATGTTCTGAGTCCTAAGAGGTCAAGTTTTAGTTCCTAGACTAACTTTATGTCTCTTGCACCATACAAATAGGCATAATTGCCAAGAAACCAACTCCTAATCCCACAATGCAGTTTTTATAAGCACAGCCAAAAGGAGTCGCTTCACATAAGGGACTCCATTATTAATAAGAAGGCCAGAATTATACCAAAAAAGGATAAGCTTTCTTTACTTTTTGAATCCAAACCAGATTAAACCAGCCAACACCAATGTCATCTCACTTACTTGGATTACAGGAAACTCATCCAAGGCAGGCAAGATGCATCCTACTGTAAGAAATGAAAACTTTTGAATTTTGCCAAGATGAATTATTATGTTAAAGAATAAAGATCTTACACTTAGTATTTCCAATGTATGTCTTCTTTAACGGTTACCATTGTATGTCTTCTTTAACGCCTATGGTACACTTGATCACAAAACTCTTATGCTTAGGCACAACAATATAACAAAAAAGTTTTAATAAAAAATATTTTAATATTTATTTATTTAATTATTTTTTTGAGATTGACTATGATAACAACAACAGTAACAACAAAAATTTTATTCTTAAATTTTTTTGGGTCGATCATGGATACTCATTGAAAAAAATATATTATAATAATAAAAATTAACAATAAATATTGGAAAGAGCAAAAACAAAATACAGCAATACATTTTTATATAATTTTATTTGAGAGCAAATATATCACCAAAAATAATTGAACATTCTTTCAAAATATAAATTAAATCAAAACAAGACAAAACAAAATTTACCTTTATCACTTTCCAAGTCCATTATTTCAACCATGCTTTTACTTGAAGCCAAAAAAAAAAAAAAAACTTGTTTGTTCTTTTGCCCGTCGCTTGTCTACTGCCAGAGAAGTTGGGTTTGCTGTCAATATCGTTTATGGCTTTTAAGTTGAGAACCCTATAGCCTATATTACTATTATCACTTACTATTATCACTTATTTTATTAAAGTGGGCCCAAACCTTTTAACTGTGCTTTTTGAGGCTTGCTGAAAATCTTGAATTTGGCTTCACGGAGACAGTCTAACAGACGTTAGGAGAGCAACAATTTTTATGTTGCGCTGGCAGTCCCGCTGAGGTAAGCAACTTCTTATATGTTGGCGTGTTTTTATTGGCTGGGAGTACAAGGACAGCGTGCTGTAGTTCGGGACTACACAATAATTTTTCTTGTTTAGGTTCCAAAACTTTTAATTTCTTTAATACTAAAAAACCATCCTTAATTGATAATAATTAAAGGGCTTCTTCTGTTTGGAATTGAGGGAGAATCCGAGAAAAATGCTTTTTAAAAATATTGCCTGATAGAACCACTCTTTTCTTGGGATGCAAATGTTTCATGTTTTATTTCATATGGTCGGGGTCCTTTCATTCAATAGAAAGTCCAAGTTTTCGGCTCTTGCGAGAGATTTCAAAGAAATGTATGGGAAAAGAAAAGACGCAAAACAGGCTCCACACATCCAAAGTCGTGATTCTCACAAACCAGAATCTTTACGGTGTGTAATAGACATTACTCCTGTCAGAAAAAGAAGCAATGATGGCTCCTGTCATCCAAAATCATCCTTCTCACAATGGGTTTTCAATCTTTGCTGTCTTTGGAGTCAAAATCTTTAGCGTGCCCTTTGCCCTTGTGTCCTATTAAAGGGCCCCCCAACTACCATGGGTAGTGGTTTGAATAGATTGGGGTATCCCCACAAGTATAATATAATGTGCCACATCATTGGTCACAATATTGGCCACAACTCGCTCATGTGATGAATTGTGATTGGTAGAGAAATGTCTCCATACGGATCTATCATTACCCTTCCACCAACCACAATATGCCACATGAGCGAGTTGTGGCTAATAGGGTGATACAAGAATTTTTCTATAAACAATGGTTTGAAGATCTGGTGTTTTTCAAAAAATAGAAGGAAAAAAAAAAAAAAACCCTTTCTTCTGTTCACGCCTCACAATAGAAGCTAACGCTACAACTTGCAAAAAAACCCATCAAATCACCGAAAACGAATAAAGATCTGGCAAGTTTTGGTTGAACGGCACTAGTGAAGGATAGCTTGAATTTGGTTTTTATTTATTTTTATTAAAGTTTTGGTGTTTTAGGTTTTTATTTTAAATCCTAATTACTTCTTCACATAAATATGAGAAGAATTTTTTTTTAAAAAAAAATGTCACATTAGTTTGTAATTGGGGTTGTAAACTAACCAAGTGTTTATGAACATCTCGAGACTCACAAGTTGGGCTATCCAAATTGATCCGGTAACCCGATCCATCCGAAGAACCGATCGGATCCAACTCGAATCCGGCCAACCCGACTGCTCCAGCAGGTTGGCGGCGGGTCTTCACTACCAGAAACTGATTCTGGCGGGTCGGTTTCGGTTTTCCTCCCCTAAAACCCGAATCGTCCAAAATATTTCCAGACTCCAGCCAAAATTTTCAGATTTCGGCGATAGTTTTCCAGAATCTAGCGAAAAAACCCAGATTCCGGTGATATTTCCCTTAGATCCGGCGAGATTTTGACTAAATCTGTCGATATCTCATCAAATCTAGTGAGATTTTCGCCGGATCTGGCGAAATCTCATTGGATCTCAGGGAAATATCGCCGGAATCTAGAAAACTATCGTCGGAATCTGGGTTTCTATGTCGGATCTGTGTTTTTTTTTACCGTTTTCTCGCCGTGTTCTCAGATCTATGACTCCGACCAACTCGCTCTCCACCCGTTGGTGGTCTAAACCGTCCGACTTGATTACTCTGGCGGGTCGGCAACGGGTGCAATTTTTTCCCACTCGATTCCGGCGGGTTGGTTTCGGGTTGGGCACAAACTCGACCTGGACCGACCATGGATAGCCCTACTCACAAGCCAAGCTCAAGTCCAACTTTAGACTTGATTATTAAATGAGTCAAGCTCAAACATAATAATATGTTTATATTGATTAATAAAACTACATACTCTTTCTTCTTAAAAAAAAATAATAATAATACGTTTGTGAATATGAGAACTTGAATTAACTATATACAAAGAACGTGTGTTTGTTTTAATTAATTTTTTTTTATAAGTAGATAAAGCAATTTAAAAACCACTAAGAAACCCCCCAAACCAAAAAAAAATCACCCCCTCCCCCCAAACCACTAAGAAAATGTTCATATTTTGTAGGCAATGTTTTATTGGAAGTTAGAGATATATTTTACCGCATTATCTTTTAGTTTTGTCTCTACTTAAACATAAAAATGTGAGAATATTTTTGTACCAACAAAATGTCCATCCCAAATAGGTGGATCCCCTTAAATAGTAGTATTCGCCTTTAAGAGATTTTTCTTCTTCTTTTTTTACTTCTAGCTAGAGATTAGTAATTTTCAACGGGTAAAAATTTATGCTAAAAAAAGGTTGAAAAATTCGCCGCAAAAGAAAGTATGGGGCCAAAGGATCTGGGTGCCCCAGCCCATTTCGAATAATAAGCCCAAGGGCCCAGCCGAGGAGGAAAACGTCCGAGAATGACTAAGGAAGGCCTAAAGCTACTAGGAAAAATATCCGAGGAACGTCATGTCATCGGCAATTGGTGTCCTGAGAAGAAAGGGCAATACGCCATCCACCGCAACCCTCCCCATCATCCCCAAACAAATGGACTAGCGTAGAGGGGCAACTATGGGAGCATAGTGAAAAGGCTATTGTAGAAGAGTCTGTCACCTCTGCATTAAATGCCCGCAGCTGGCAGTCTAGCCGCATTAATGAAGGAATGACCCCTAAATAGTGCCATGCTGTCCACTGCAACTCACAACAAGTTGAGGGAAGCGCTAGATGGGACAGACATTCAAGTGGCGACCTGCGCAATCGACAGATGGACGGCCAAGATGAAGGGAGTAGAAGAATATATAACCAGAGAGATCTCACGAATAGGGGGGGAGGGCAATTCGGAAGACACCAGGAAGCTCTATTGGTGGAGTATCAGAAGAGGAGAAGAAGAACTCATCCTCAGACGAGGCCCGAGGACGGACTTTGTCCCTCTCCCCAACTACGCCGTTGACGATCCTGCCCGAATGTTGATGAAGTCCTCACAAAGGCCCAGTTCTTAAGCTCGCTTCTCTACCAAATTCATTGTATTGGGTCTGTTAGGTTTGGGTTCGCTCGCATCTACACTGAAAGACACCCCCCAAATTGAGACCCTACAATTGGCGCCATCTGTGGGAAGAACTTGTGTGCTAGTGAGAACGATAATCGAACAAGGCAGGGCCAAACCCCCAAGAGGGAACGATGATGGCCAACATACTGGACCGCAAATGGAGAACTGCCGAGAGGTTCCCAGCTCAGCGGGCGTCTGGCGCCACGTGCGTGGCCCTCGCCCCCACCAGGGCTCGGACAACCCGCGAACCTCACGGGCGGCCCCCGTTAGACCCCGATAGAGGAAGACGGCGACCGCACGAAACGCTTTCAAGGGGCTCCGCGGCGGGAACAGTTTTTGGAGATCGGTGTTGGTGCCTTCTAACTCACTCGAGTAGTTGAATGGGACTGTAGCGACGGTGAATCCTCAGGAGACGTAACCAGGGTATTGTATGGTCCTCGGACTCAAACCTATGGGAAAACTAATAATTCGTGACAAGTATCTAAGTGTTAGACAGAACCAAGGTATTGCATGGTCCTCGGACTTAAACCTATGGGAAAACTAATAACTTGTGACAACTATCTGGGTGTTAGATAGAACCTGGGTATTGCATGGTCCTCGGACCCAAACCTATGGGAAAACTAATAACTTGTGACAACTATCTGGGTGTTAGACAGAACCACGACCTTCTTGGATTGCAGATTTCTAAACTAGCATTTCTTGTTAAAAAAGGGTCGCGCAGTTCACAGCAGGGAGCACATCGTCATGTGCTCGGCTGTTTTTGGAAAGGCGGAGGCAGTGCAAGAATACACACGTAAGGAAAATAAGTAAACAAAAACATCTATGTAAAGTAATAACAGTAAAGAGAAAAAGATTTCGCCAAGTAAAAACCATAAAACCCTTTCCATTAAATAAGATGCTTCACATCGATTACAAAATAGCCGAGGAAGGCCTGATTTACAACTAATTACAGAACAGCCGAGGATGGCATGTTTTACATCGATTACAAAATAGCCCGATTTACAACTAACTGCACAGTGGCCAAGGTGTACTTGCGGCGAAGCTAGCTAATAAAAGGAAGAAGGCTGGTGGTGATGGTGGGTTCACAGTCCCGTTTCAACAGCCCCTAAGCCAGTGCGCTTGGCGCAGGTGGTGATGATGAGAAGGAAGCAGGAGTATCTGAATTGGTTTCCACTTGCGGAGGCTGCCCTGAAGCAAACCTGACCCGCCATATGATGTCGGTACTTCTAGGAAGTCGCCCTCCACGTATCCTGTCGTTTGCCTGCAACGGCGGGGATGGCTCCCTCTGATGTCATGATCGCCGCCCTCAACTTCGCTTCACTTTCTTCCCCTTCCTCTTTAGCCAACTCCTACGCATTCTCGATTGGCATTTGGAGGAATATCAGGAACCTAGTACGGTTCGCGCTGGCTACGGTTCTTGGTCGAAGGAGGAGAGTGCTCTTTCTTGTCCGGTTGAAGAATAGGAGGGACCTTAGCCCTAATTCTCTTTGCCTCAGCTGCAACGCCCATGGTTCAGGCGGCATCCTTTTTATCCAAAAAGAGAGGAAACTTGGAACTTCAGAAGAGTTCCAAGGCTAATGGGTGTGGAAAATGTTCCTCTCAGGGCGCCTTATATAGAAGGCGAAATCTGGGGAAGCTCACTATCCACAGAGTTCAAGGAAAGAATGTCAAACAAAATGAATTCCACTCGGTTCCCAAGGGAGCCTTCAGTCTCCAAATCCGCACTGCTTCATAAAGGCACCATTGAATACGCTTCTCGTATTTCAAAGCAATCCGCGTTACCCCCGAAGAGGAAACATTAATGGCGATGCGCCTCGTATGCCGAAACGCCAGGAACGTGCCATGGATAACCGAAGAAGCTCTGGCGCCCGTAAGAAGGCAAAGCTCAACCGACCGTGTTATAGGCCCAAGAATGTCAAAACCCTACTCCCCGTCTGAGGTTTCGGACAGCAGGATTTTGAGGGGCTATTGTGGGGCCAAAGGATCTGAGTGCCCCGGCCCATTTCGAATAATAAGCCCAAGGGCCCAGCCGAGGAGGAAAACGTTCGAGGATGACTAAGGAAGGCCCAAAGCTACTAGGAGAAATCGCCGAGAAATGTCATGTCCTCAGCAACTGGTGTCCTGAGAAGAAAGGGCAATACGCCATCCACCGCAGCCCTCCCCGTCATCCCCAAACAAAGGGACTAGCGTAGGGGGGCAACTATGGGAGCATGGTGAAAGGGCTATTGTAGAAGAGCCTATCACCTCTGCATTAAATGCTCGCAGCTGGTAGTCTGGCCGCATTAATGAAGGAATGACCCCTAAACAGTGCCATGCTGTCCACTATAACTCATAGCAAGTTGAGGGAAGCGCTGGATGGGACAGACACTCAAGTGGCGACCTGCGCAATCGACAGATGGACGGCCAAGATGAAGGGAGCAGAAGAATATATAACCAGAGAGATCTCACAAATAGGGGGGGACGGCAATTCGGAAGACACCAGGAAGCTCTATTGGTGGAGTATCAAAAGAGGAGAAGAAGAACTCATCCTCGGACGAGGCCCGAGGAAGGACTTTGTCCCTCTCCCCAACTACGCCGTTGACGATCCTGCCCGACTGTTGATGAAGTCCTCACAAAGGCCCAGTTCTTAAGCCCGCTTCTCTACCAAATTCATTGTATTGGGCCTGTTGGGTTTTGGTTCGCTCACATCTACAGTGAAAGACACCCCCCAAATCGGGACCCTACAGAAAGCATGAAAAGACTTTGAAGATAAATTTTTATTACATCAATATTGTAAAATAGAAGAAGCAAACCCAACCAAAACAAAAAAAAAAAACAAAAAAAAAAAAAAAAAAAATTGAAAAAAAAAAGATTTAAAAATCCTGAAACTCACACAATAAAATAATCATAAAATTTGAGGTAGCCGCCCAAAGATTGTTATATCCCATTACTTTTCTTTTTTTTATGTTTGACATAATTTACCATTTTCTTCTCATAGAGTACCTTCTTCTCTTTGTCAGAACGACTTTAAAAATTATCACAATTTTTTTTGTTGTCATTTTTATAGCAAATGATTGTGGGAAGTTATGGGGGGAAAAAAAAGCCTTGTCTCAACGTGAAAATCTGGATGGTGGGGTGGTTTTGTTATCATTTTCATTGCCTAATTATATCAACACTAGCCTCTGAGCATGCGCTCACGCGAGTGCTCAGAGGTCCTCTATTTTTTGGGTAAGAGTTAATTTAGAGCATTTATTATAATTTGGGATTATTATATTTTCCAATCACAAAAAAAACCTAGGGGTGTGATGAGTGTCATGTGTGGAGAAATAATTTTCCAATCACACCCCTAGATTTTTTTGTGATGAAAAATTATTGTGATTGGAAAATTATTTCTCCACACATGACACTCATCACACCCCTAGGTTTTTTTTTTTTTTTTTTTTTTGGTGATTAGAAAATGTAGTAATCTTAAATTATAATAAATACTCTAAATTAACTCTTACCCAAAAAATAGAAAAGCCTCTAAGCACGCGCATGAGCGCATGCTCAGAGGCTAGTTATATATAAAAAATAATGGTTAAAGCTTTATCAATATATTATATAAAACTTACTAGTATTAACATTAGAATTTATGACTTGGTCCAGCCTCAAAGTCATTTGCCATTATAGTTGGATAGGTTGGAGGGAGACCTAAATTTAATATTATAAACATTGACTTAGTATCTTTGTACACATTGTGTTGGTGCAATCACAATAATAATGGAAATAACACAACGAGAAACTGAATAATACTTCTGAATATTATTAGTATAAAGAAAAGAATTACACAACACAATTTGAACTGAGGCATGGCACTCGCTCTCTTTAAGGAGATTCAAGCCCTTGGTTGGCTAAACTTTGTAACCGGTGCAGACCTTCTCTGACTTGTCTCCCCCAAGATACAACAGCCCAACAAGTATTGTATGGCTAGAACAACCTCTGCACAAAATGTTCAAGCCTAAAACTCCACCAGAAAGAACACCCTTCCTTGCCAAGAATCTCTCTATTTTTTCTTTGTGTGTATTGTATGTTGCAGTAACTTGGATTGGGTCTGAATGAGTCTATTTATAGGCTCAATGGGCCTCACGAAATTATTACCCAATTTATTTTTGATTTAATTAGGTCTATTATTCTGATGTAGTGGGTGTTACAAGATTAATTGTTGGATATTAATCTGATGGGCTGGAGTTACATAATTAATGGTGAGATAAGGAGTTTCTGAAGAATGAATAGGCCCAAACGGAAAGTTCATTAAGTGGGTTAATGGCTCTTTATTTTCCATAATAGAAATGGAGTATTAATTCGGGTCATTTACTCACCAACGGATATGGTAATTTCTCTGAATGGGCTGTCAAGTAGGAGGATCCAAGAGGCTGATTCATTTCCAATTTTGATACCTCCACTCTTCACCTCCCCCTTGCACACGTATCTAGCCCAATATCTGAGACAATACATTTTAGCCCATTAATCACCACAATTAAAAAGAATAAAATAGTCTCTCTCCTTTTCAATGTAGGATTAACCATTTTCACTAACTCTTTATCTTCCATATTCATTTCCATATCTTTATATTTATGTTATAACATTTATTTATTTTAATTATTTAATATTAAAATGCTCCAACACATTGACATACAACTAACACGCTAGAAATTATGGATTTTCTCAAAATAATAAGATTCCAAGCAATGAAGAATGTTTAAAGATACAAAACTATAATCTCACCATTGACTTCTTGCATAGCCCTATGCTCAACTGGCATATTGCGTGCCAAGTTACGGATATGCGTAAGCCGACAACTTCCTCCATCCTCGTGATTAGGTGGTATTAGTGATGGGTTTGTTGATGTTGAATTAAAATGTACAACATCTTCTTCATTTAAATTTGCTGGGCCTCCCACTAAAATGTGATCACCACCCAAAATTTGTTGTCTTTGTCTTCAGTAATTAGCACAACATCTTGCCAATCGAATATTTCTGCTTTCATTGTCTTCTCGTTGTCTTCTCAAGCGAGCATAATATCTCCATCGTTCTTGACGACGTTCTATGTCATCAGTATTCACTATTGCTGTATTTTGCAAACTCATTTCTACATAAAATTAAATTAAATTTACAGTGGTCATTGCGCATACATACACAATAATCAATAGATTTTTCCTTGTCACAAATAGGGTGTTTTAAAACCTCAATAAAGTGAACTAATTTTGAACAAATTAATCACATGTAAGAATTGTAATAATATGTGTAATTGTAAGAAATTTCTAGTAAAATAGGAGAAATAAGTTACACTTCTTAAAATTATTAAATTATTATTTTAGGTAGAAGTTTTGAGAATATATTTAAATTTAGGTTATGATTTGTTAGATCAATATGATGAAAATATAATTTAGAAAATGTTTAATTTATTTCACCAAATCATTTATAGTTAAAATTAGATTAAATTTTCTTTACTCATTTCACACACTTAAAAAAAAAAAAAAAAACCATGCCATTTTGGTTAATTTGGATGAGAAAATAATGTGTTTGTTTGTAACTTTATGTGTCTGTGTGTAAGTGTAAGAGAGAGAAGTAGTGGCTTAGTGAGTTTAGAAGTTGAGAGTTGTGGAGGTGATGATTTAAAGGATTTGAATGTACATTTAATTTCTTACTTTATTGGATATAAATATAATATCAAACAAATATGCAAAGAGGCGCCGAAGTTTGAAGAGAAAAATATTGTTGTTTTACATTAAAACTTTTTTAATCTCTTCTTTACTAAAGTGCTCTTAATTATCCATTAAAAAAATACCCTTAATTACACGGGACATACTGATACATGGCTTGCATTTTTGGATTGGGATTTGGATGCTTCTACTAATTTTTGTGTAAGAGTTAATTTAGAGCATTTATTATAATTTTGGGTTACTACATTTTCCAATCACACAAAAAAAAAAAAAAAAAAAAAAACCTAGAGGTGTTATGAAAAATTATATCACCGCACATAATACTTATCAATGGCCTGCATGTTTGATATTGCTTGATCATGCACTCCATTATTTAAATAGTACATTTTCCATGTACTATTTAAAAAAATCGCACCTTAAATTTAGACCAAAGCATTAAACTAAGTATATTTTCCTCCGTTAATTTAATCTTTAATTTACTTTTTGAAGTAAATAATACGTTTTTTTTAATGAAAAATAAAATCGTTTTTACTGTTTTCTCTTTTTCAAAAATTCAAAGTATTTACATCTTGTACTTTGTCCTTTTTTTTTTCTTTTTTTATATACATCTATCCATGTACTATTTTAAAAATCCCACTTTTTATCACATGTTAAACATCTCCCGTTTTCCTCTCTCTCTTTTTTTTCTTTTTTTTTCTTTTTCTTTATTTTAAATCTCTTCCATATTTTGGGATTAAAAAAAAAAAAGACTCCTACAATAAAACTACTACTATAATTTCTCCATCCATATCCTTATATTTAGGCACTAACATATTTGATTTTGAAAGAAAATAAAATGCTAAATTTTAGGGAAATTTAAAAGATTAAGGTGGGGAATTGGTGTGACCCTATCCTTATTTAAAAGTTTAACAGAAAAAGAAAAACTACACGTTTGAAAAAATCCCATGTTTTATCCATGTACTATTTTAAAAAATCCCACTTTCTATCCCACGTTAAACATCTCAATTTTTCCTCTTTTATTTATTTATTTATTTATTTTATTTTTTTACCTTTTTGGTGTTGTTGATGTTGTTCTTTTTTTCAAATTTTATGTATGACAATTACCATTTTTTGTCTAATCCTAAAATGTAGTTTTTTTAATCCTAAAATTTAGTCATTTACTACACATCCATGGAAAATTATTAGGTACTCCCGGAGTACCATAAATGCGTACTCCCTCCTCTCACATGAATGGTGGATCCCATCATGAATTTAATTAGTGAGACCCATCATTCATGTGAGAGGAGAGAGTATGCATTTATGGTACTCCGGGAGTACACAATAATTTCCCCACATCCATAACATAAGTAAATAAAAGCTTAAATTGAAAATTTTATGGCAAGAGATACACTTAATTGTATAAAAAGAAATATAGTTTCTATTACAAAAGAAATTTTTTTACAACACTTTCTTAGATAACAACCACTTTATGTGAGGTTTAATACATATAATAATTCTTGTAAAGTCTCTCACCCTAACTTATTTAATATTCCATTCCAATGACTCCTCAATGCAATCCAAAAAATTTGTGCATTGGTGAACCTGAGAGAGATAAAAGAATTAGGGTTAAATCAAGTATTAAAAAAGGAAAAAACTTTAATCAACAAACCAAATTTAGCGTGCGTGTTATTAAAGATGATAGCATAAGTTTGTTAGAGTTTTTGTTTGATTTAAATTTTGATGAGATTATTTTTCCTGAAAATCCTATTAAAATTGTTTAGAATAAAGATACATATCTAACTCCTTACAAAATATGACAACTTTCTATTAACTCAAGGTTGCTACATAAAATTTTTTTTTAAAAAAATTGTAAATAGATAAAAAAAATTATTAAAAAAAAAAAACTACTAATTATTAACTCCCTAGTAAATAGTCAACGTTGATAAAAAAAATTAAAAAAAAAAACTTCCCACCCACATTTGAAAGAAAACAATTACCCCTCCCATAAACTAAGGAAAAACTATCCCATGTTAAAAAAAAAAAAAAAAACAAAACAAAAAAGTGTCAAACACTATCCCACGTTTCTTTTTTAAACTATTACATTATCATTTTTGTTTTTATATTACATTATCATTTTTTTAATTTTTATATTATCAACTAGATTTGGATAAACACATAAAAGCTTCTAATTGAAAAAGAAATCCTAGTATAAAATAAAATATAAAAAATAAAGAAAATAGAACTCAAGGTTCCTACATACATAAATAAAAAAAATAAAAAAACTTAATCAACAAACTAAAGTTAGCGTGCATGTTATTAAAGATAATAGCATAAGTTTGTTAGAGTTTGTGTTTGATTTAAATTTTGATGATATTATTTTTCCTCAAAATCCTATTAAAATTGTTCAGAATAAAGATACATATCTAACTCCTTACAAAATAAGACAACTTTCTATTAACTCAAGGTTGCTACATAAAATAAAAAAATAAAAAAATAAAAATTGTAAATAGATAGAAAATTAAAAAAAAAAAAACTACTAATTATTAAATCCCCATTAAATAGTCAACGTTGATAAAAAAAAATATTAAAAAAAAATTTTCCACCCACGTTTGAAAGAAAACAATTACCCCTTCCATAAACTAAGGAAAAACTATCCCACGTTTAAAAAAAAAAAAAAAAAAAAAGTGTCAAACACTATCCCACGTTTCTTTTTTAAACTATTACATTATCATTTTTTTTTTTTATATTACATTATCTTTTTTTTAAATTTTTATATTATCAACTGGATTTGAATAAACACACAAAAGCTTCTAATTAAGAAAGAAATCCTAGTATAAAATAAAATATAAAAAATAAAGAAAGTAGAACTCAAGGTTGCTACATACCTAAATAAAAAAATAAAAAAATTTAATCAACAAATTAAAGTTAGCGTGCATGTTATTAAAGATAATAGCATAAGTTTGTTAAGAGTTTGTGTTTGATTTAAATTTTGATGAGATTATTTTTCCTGAAAATCCTATTAAAATTGTTCAGAATAAAGATACATATCTAACTCCCTACAAAATAAGATAACTTTCTGTTAGTTTTCAAAGCAAACTCACCTCTCTCTCTCTCTCTCTCTCTCTCTCTCTCTCTCTCTTTTCTTTTTTCTTTTGTCAAGATTTATTTTATTTTTATTTTTTTAAACTTCGCTTTCCTTACTCACATTTAAAATTATTTAGTCACCACCAGCATTTCAAAATTAAATTTAAAAAAAAAAAGAAAAAAAAAGAGAGTTAATTAATGTGATACATATATATAAAAAAAAAAAGTAGAACTCAAGGTTGCTACATACCTAAATAAAAAATTAACACCAAAAACATATAAATTCAGTCACCACCAACATTTCAAAATTACATTTAAAAAAAAAAAAAAAAAAAGATAGTTAACGTGATACATTAAAAAAAAAAAAAGTAGAACTCAAGGTTGCTACATACCTAAATAAAAAATTTAACGCCAAAAACATATACAATGATGGTAAAAAAAAAAAAATTCTTAAAAAGGAAAAAAAATATGAAGAAGGAAAAAAAAAAAAAAAAAAAGTGAAGTGAGGAAGGAGAAGGAAATAGTAATTGATCATTTATATTTTGATCATTAATCAGGGAGTATTGTGGTAACTACTTTCATTTCAATTCAAAATTTTTAAATAAAATGTAAACAAAGGCTACTTAACTGTTCACGAATGATTTTGAATGCTTCTTTTGTAGCATAAGGCAGCCCTGTCTTTGGATCACAATACCTACAACATGAAAAGAGTATATGAAGGAAACATTTATTTCAAAATTACATTTAAAAAAAAGAAGAAAAAAAAAAGAGTTAACGTGATACATAAAAAAGAAGAAGTAGAACTTAAAGAAAGTCAATCATAAATAAAAGAAAAGAAAACAAAGAGTAACTTGCAAAAGATAGAACCTGAAAATTTGTTGGAGGCTCTGACAATAAATGTCTTTAATTTGAAGAAAAAGAAGGAGGATGTAGAGCTAAACTAAATGTCTTCAATTTGAATAAGAATGATAGATAGAAAGTGAGATAGAAACTGCAAAGCGTACATGTGTTTGTGAGTTTGTGAGTTTTAAAGTGTAAGAGTTTTAATTTACATATCTATTCCCATTAGTTGAAAACTTGTAAGTGGGTATGATGAGGGCATTTTAGGCATGAAAAATGAGGAATCCAAACAGGAGAGGCTCCTTAAATAGTAGTATAGAAGAGTAACTTGCAAAAGATAAAACCTGAAAATTTGTTGGAGGCTCTGACAATAAATGTCTTTAATCTAAAGAAAAAGAAAGGAGGATGTAGAGCTAAACTAAATGTCTTCAATTTGAATAAGAATGAGAGATAGAAAATGAGATAGAAACTGCAAAGCATACGTGAGTTTGTGAGTTTGTGGGTCTTAAAGTGTAGGAGTTTTAATTTACATATCTATCCCCATTAGTTGAAAACTTGTAAGTGGGTATGATGAAGGCATTTTAGGCATGAAAAATGAGGAATCCAAACAGAAGAAGCCCTTTAAATAGTAGTATAGATGACAATTTGGATGGTGGGGTGGTCTTGATTCCATTTTCATTCTTAATAAGGAAAGATTAATAATTAGGTCATCAATCAAATGTTTAAATTTCAAGTTTTTATAGTTTAAAATTATGTATAAAAAATAAGTTTTTGGATTGAATAATAAATAATATTTTATTGACATAAAATTTGATATGAGTGTTAAGAACATATAAATCATACAATTTAATAGTTAGATTTTCAAAATATATAGTCTTTTTAATTTTTTTTTAGTGGGAATTGTAGCCAAAATTTGTCCAATTTATAATTTGTTTAGACTTAATTCATAGAAGTAATAAAAAAAAAACACATGTCAACTAAAATTAATAAAAGTAATAATAAAAAAAAGACATGTTAATTGGGTAATTAAGTAATAGAGAGCATGATGTTAGATAGGATAATATTAAGAAAAAGAATTCATGTGACCAACTCAATCTAATTAGTCAAGGATCCATATCCAATCCTAAATTTTGGAACTAAAATTTTGTTGTTGTTATTTGGGCTTAATTAGTGTTAAACGTTGGAGGGCTCTTAATTAACGAACTTAATAATTTCACCGTTAGAATTTGGATGCTTGGAGCCTTGGACGGTTATATTAGTTTCACACTAGATGTTAGGAGCAAATAATTTTCCACCGTGTTTGACGCTTCACAAAATGTTAAAATTTCCTGCCTTGTTTGCTATGTCCTATCCAGCTACGTTGCCTTCTACACATTGGATGAACTTTTGACCGTGTTTGACACTCTGCAAGATTTTTGAAATGTCCGTTTGTCATTTTATTATATCCTTAATTCATCTCTAAATTGAAATTATTTTGATTTAACCATCACCCGGGGTGGAACCATGAGCTTAGGCGGTTCTATATAATTAGGATTTAGGAGCAAATAATTTTCCACATTGTGGGGTTATATTATATAATTAGGGGCGAAGTGTTCGACACTTCAGAAGATAAAAATTTTCCTTTGCTACCTTGTCTTCCACCTTGGGCGGTTTTATTATATAATTAGGAGCAAATAATTTTCCACCTACGTTGCCTTTTCCACATTAGATGAACTGGACCATGATCATTTTCCACCGTGTTTGACACTGCAAAATTTTTAAAATTTCCGTTCTATTTGTCATTTTATTATATTCATGTGGCTCAATAGGAGCGTAGCAACAATAAATACTACGCTTCAGCTTTTAGATATATATTAATCACAACCTCATGTGATGCATGAAAATATCTAATTATTTTATAATGAAATATAATATATAATTTATTTTCTAAAATATTCATAAAATCATATATTAGGATTAGTAATTTTTAATAAAGCGTTTTTCTCATGAGAGAATTTAATTTAGACATATTAAACTATTAATTAAGAAATGTTTTTTTAATAACCCTTTACCAAACCAATAAAGGGCAAGGATTTTTTTTTTCCTAAAATAAACAATGTCATATTGATTTTTTTTTTTTAAATAATGAATTTTGCTTTCTCTATAAATAAAAAATTATATATATTTTTTACTTTCTTTTTATGTTAAAATTTGCATCTACTCATATTATGAGCTAATGTGCTAGTGATAGAGTGCAAAGGGGGATTTAAGTTTTTCCAATAATGATAGTTAGAAATGAATGATAAAAATAAAATTTTCCCACCATTAAAAAAATTTCAACTTATCTTTAATCCCAAACCAATCTATCTCCTTTGAAGTATAGAAAGTAGAATCATGATCTCTCTTTTTGAATACAATGCTTATCTCAATACATTCTTAAATATATACCGAATCAAAACAAACCTATATGAAAATGCTTTGCAAGCAACCAAAATGTCATATTAATCGTCATTTAATAATAATTAATTGGACCGATTAGGAAAACAATTTGTTGTTGATAATCTATTGAGATTATTTTCACTAGGGGTGTCAATGTTCGACCTAACCCGCAAACACGACACGAACCCAACACGGGTTTTTTCGGGTTAGGGTTAGACCTTAATGGGTTTGGGTCACAAACGGGTCGATCCGAAAGTGACACGATAAGAAACGTGTTATAAGCGGGTCAACCCGCATAACCCGCAATAGACATGTTTGACACACCAATTTATTTGTGTCAACTCGAAATGACCTACTTAACACAACCCGTTTAACTCATATAACAAATAAATATTTCTTTTATTTTAGATTTGTCAAATACCTTTTATATCCAACATATATTTTAAATTTAAAAAGAAAAGTGAGTAGTTACAAAAATTTACAAGGGATATAATTGGAAATTGCAACTTTATAGACCCTAGAACTACTAATACTTTTTTTTTTTTTTTTTTTGGCATAGAACTTGCACAAATGAAATTGGATGAGCTTGTGGAAGATGTTATGAATTTAGACATCGACAAAGAATCTATGGATAATAATCGTAGTCATAGTCAGGATTAGTCCACTGTTTACTCAAATTCTTTCAATATTGATACTTAGCATTTGACGAGATCCAAGGATATTATATTTTTGTTGAACTATGTTATTTTATTTTTGTTAAACTTAGTTATTTTGAATTTGGGTTGAAGTGTATGCACTTCTTTTAGAGTGTAAAGAACTTATTTTCTAGATGAATATTATATTTTTGTTGAACTATATTATTTTGAATGTGAATTAAAGACTTGAAATGTATGCAATGCTTTTTGGGACGTAAAAAAAAAAATTTCTAGATGGATGTTATATTTAATATTATGCAGGTTGAAATGGATTGTGTTACATCCGTGTCAACCCAATACGACTCGTTTATTAAATGTGTTAAATGGGTTGGGTTAGGTCAACCCGCCTTATTAGCAGGTTGGGTTAGGGTTGAAGGATCATGACACGATTATTAAATGGGTTGGGTTAAGGTTGAGCCATTTAGTCAAATACCCCTACCTTGACACGACATGAACCCATCACGCTAACCCGAATTGACACCCCTAATTTTCACCGCATAAACTGCAAAATTGTCCACCCAAAAATATTAAAAAATAAAAAATACTTAGCAAAATCTCCTAATTAAATTTCTATATGCATCCTTATATAATAATAATAATACAAGTGCAAAAGCAAAAATATGTCACTCATCCAATTATTTTTGTTTGACTAATCTTTGCTTTTGTCAAAATAAGTGGCAATATAGGGTAATTCTAATACAACTATTAAGAGTATTTTCTCTGCAAAACAACAAATTTGTCCACCCAAAAGGATTAAAAAATAAAAAATAAAACTTAGTAAAGTCTCATAGTTTAACATCTAACTAGATTACTAAAAAAAATCAAATTCTAATTTGCAAAACAACTAATTATTAACCCAAATCAAATTAGACCAGTGGGATAAAGAAAAAGAACTTGTGATCGTAAATTGGAATACCAAAATGCATAAATATGCATAAAACTAAATACAAAGAAACAAATGTGATGTGATAATTAATCAATAATAACAAAAAGCACCATTAGCGGGAAAAAATTGTTGAACCAATAAAAGAATCCAACAAAAGAGAAACAAAATTGGAGAGAGAGAGAGTATGACCTTTTTTGCCATGAACAACTTGGAAGGAATGGGGGAGAAATGTGGAAATGAAGTAAAAATAAATTTATAGGAAAATTAAGATGTAAAAGGAAGGGTTGAAGTCGATGAAAGGTTGAAAATTTAAAAAGACAATGATTGAGAAAATTTAGAAATGGTAGAATTTAAGAAGACGAAGAAAAATTAAAAATTTATAAAGGAGTCAAATGAAAATTTTAAAAAAATGATGATTGGAGGAGATAAAAGATTGAACTAAGAAGACAATGGTCGAAGAAGATGAAATGTTGAATAAAATAAAAATTGCAAAAAATAAAAAATAAGAAAGGAAACTAATAACGTGGTGCAAAAAGTGATTTGTAAAATTTATTGCAAAGTTTCCATATTATATATAGCATAGATAGATATGTATAGACATTGTTTTTGGCTTTTGATTATCCATCGATTTTATTTTTTACTCATAAATATCTAAACTAAAGTAGATGAATATGTAAAACAAAATTATATGTAAAGTTAAAACTACCCAAGATGAATGTGTAAAGTTGTAAAGTCTATATTTTTAGGTTGGCAACCATGAACAAATTGTAATCTTTAGAACTTAGTTTTGTCTAGTGGTTTAGTTTAGAAATATTCTGAAACAAGACAATTGAAGTTCTACACAAATGAAGACTCAAGAAATTAGGAAAAGAAAAGTGTAGAAAATGACTCACTTATCTCAACTGATCGAGATTCGTGTAGATTTGAAATCTCACTTTCTTTCTCAGCCATTGGATCTAGGGTTTTGATGGAACTTAAGGATATTTAAATAAAACCCTAAAGCACATTTTTACACATTTTAAGAGGGAAATGTTTTGTACACAAATCTAGAGATTTTCCAAACCCTTTTGGAGTTATTGTTGGAGACCTTGTGAAAACAACAGATCCAGTTATAGAGTAAAGTTGCTGCATCAAATCAACCATAATTGATGATCTACACCTTTGAGTGAAGATCTCAAAGTCACAAATCGGAGAATTTGTGTGCAACAGTTTCATGGTAGAAGAGTTCGTGGATTTGAATCTACGTATGCTCACGTGAGTAAGTACTACATGAGGTAGTAGTAGATTTAGAGTTAAGTCTATTGTACAAACTTCCATTCTATTAGTGAAATGTTGCCTTGAGGAGGTTAAATCCTCCCCAGATTTTTTAACCTAGAGAGAGAGAGAGAGAGAGAGAAAGTACTCACAGTTTTTGTGTGGAAAAAATATAGATTGAATAAGAGAAATGATATCAAATTTATACAAAATAAAATGGGGAGAAGAAGATTCAAAATATAAAAAAGAGAAAATGATGAAGGAAGTGTAAAAGTAAAGTAGAGACTAGTTGGGAGATAAAGAGACCAAAAAAAAAAAAAAAGGAGAAAGGTTGGAGAAAATGTAAAGTATGGACTAATAGGGAGAAAAAAAGTTTTTTTTTTTTTTTTTTTTCTTGAATAGGGAGAAGAAAATATCAAACAGAGAAACGAAGAGGTACAAAATGAGTGGATGATGTGGCTATTGATGTGGCTTAAGAGAATTTTAGCAACAATAAATGTTACGCTTCAAATTTTAGATATATATAGATATAAATTATAGAATACAACTTCTCAAACATAGATCACTAGCTTTGTTGTTCAAGCAATTGTCTCAAGTGGAAACTCTCTATTGAAAGCACACAATAAAATTTAAAAAAACTTCATTTTAAATTTTTTTTTTTTAATACTAAAAAAACCATCCTTAATTAATAATAATTAAAATAAGAAAAAATGACAAATAATTACCAAATGGGCATACCACCCTGAACCAAATCTAGCTCAATCATTTAACAAAACCATCAAATTCAGCTACACCAAATGGACATCACAAAAAAACCCAAAATTGAACCCAATGAATCAATCGAGAAAACAATAAGATTCAGCTAGTAAGGAAGCCATGATACAAGTACAGCTAGTAAAGTATTTATCGTGCATACTATTGCATAATTTGGTAGGAACTGCATATTAGACTATTATTAGTATTTGA
This sequence comes from Quercus wislizeni, assembly GCA_023055345.1. Classification (NCBI taxonomy): domain Eukaryota; kingdom Viridiplantae; phylum Streptophyta; class Magnoliopsida; order Fagales; family Fagaceae; genus Quercus; species Quercus wislizeni. The sequence continues at coordinate 2,428,927 of JALGQJ010000006.1, read as the reverse complement.
TAGGTGCAAATATATCATATACAAAATAAGAAGTCCAGCCAAAACAAATAAAATAATAAAAAAATTCTATTGAGAATCAGCCCATTAAAACAAAGACATGGTTCTAAATCCGGCCAAAATGGCCCAATACCATCTATTTTTGAAATTTTTAGCAACAAAACACTGTTTCGAAAATTATTAGGGATCTACCACTTTTTCTGGTACTCAAGCTTAGTGAGCTCGAGTACCATATTTTTTAATCCACCATGGCACGATGACATGGAAAGCTGGAATTAAAATATTCCGCTTGATACTCGAGCATGTGAAGCTCGGATACTGGTTGAACAGTACTCGAGTATGTAGGACTCGAGTACCATCTGTTCACTTACTACACAACCACTTACTGACGTGAACTGGTTGCACAACTACATACTCAAGTACCACCTGAAGCAAAGTGCATACGTATCCTGCAGGTAACCAATTATTATAAGTGTTATCTAAAGCAAAATGCTTTACGTCTTATACATTTTTGTTTTTCTATATGACAAGTGTTATGAGAGAGAAGAGAGTGCGACAGAGAGGCAAATAAAGACTAAAGCTGGTATATTAAATTGGAAGTCTATATATAACATCCTTATGGATATTATTTAAAGCCTGTATCCAAGGGCAAATAAAGTTTAAAGCTGTCAGTCAGTAATTGGGGCTGAAACTGATATGTAAATTGTTACAGTAACAAGAAATGAACAAATGGTACTCGAGCTTCAAGTGCTCGAGTAGCGGAATATTTTAATTTCAATTTTCCATGTCATCGTGCCACGGTGGATTAAAAAATATGATACTCGAGCTCACCAAGCTCGAGTACCAGAAAAAGTGGTAGATCCCTAATAATTTTCGAAACAGTGTTTTGTTGCTAAAAATTTCAAAAATAGATGGTATTGGGCCATTTTGGCCTCTAAATCCACTAGAAGCATTTGTCTACAGTTAATGAATTTAGAATAAGATCAACTTGGGTTGGATACTTGGATGTATAATTCCTCCACATTTCAAATGCTATTGGGTTTCTTAAAATCTCTCCTTAGGCAACATCATCATTATTTCTCTCACTTTGGGCACCAAACTGTTCATGGGGTTCACGATTGTTTAAAATTTCGTCCACCTCATGAAGAAGTCCATCATCTGGATCTGCACTAATCAAGTAATTGTGCAAAATGCAACATGCCAATTTTATTATTATTATTATTGTTTTTTTTTGGGTTTCAACTCTGTCAAACGGCTCATTTAAGCTTGCCATTATAGGATACCTTTTCTTCAAGACTCCAAATACTCTTTCAATCACATTGCATAAAAATGCATGTCGAAAGTTGAATAATTCTTTAGGAGTATGTGGTGGATTTCTTGAAAGACATGTCTCCTTCTATTCTCTTGTCCCCATTCCCAAATTTGCAATACATGTCTCCTTTGATTATCTTGTCTATTCATCTAATAAAATTATCCCATGACAGCAAAGCTATTACAATCCATGATTAAGAGGAAAAAAAAAAAAAAAAACCACATAATCAAACTCACACAATATACAAAATCAGAAACCAAGGAAGCACAGCCCATTGTAAATTTATGGAATATATAAATATATATATATATATATAGCACACTTAAACTGGATTATTTCATGTTCAATTTAATTTTTAAATTGGCACATTGACAACGTTATTTGGAAAGAATTATGTCCCAAGTCCACTCTGCCAAAATCATCAAAGTTTGAGATAAGTATTACTCAAAGAGTGTAGAATTATCTGTTACGGTCAAATATATAACTACCAAGCACATTTTAAATAATATAATAGTTTTCTAATATTTTTGTAATAAATTAAACATAACGGTTAAATTGAACTTTTTCTCTTTATTATTATCATTATTTAGAGCAAGTTTAGATGAACTTATTTTTATTGACTTATTTTCTTTAAACAATAAATTATATTTTAAAAAGTAGTAACGGTTTAGCTTTCACAAAACTTTGCATAAACAAGACAAATAAAATAAAACCAAAAAATTAAATCATCAAAAGATACATTAGATATTATTTTTACATTCATTAAAAAAAAAAAAAATTCCCACCCAGTTAGATAGAATAATTTGTAAATGGTACTAAAACTTACCATAGTTTCACTAAAAGACACTGAAAAGTAAAAACCTTAAAGTTTGGATTTGTTTTCTTTTTTTGTCCCTTGAGTTTAAGATTTTTCATTTTAGTCTACTAAGTTTGATTCTCTTTTTCTTTTCTTTTTTAAATAAACCTTTCAACCATTTCCATGAGCCATTAAAAGAGGAATGAAAAGAATAGGAAAAAAAAAAAAAAAAAACAGACATAGCAAAGGGCTGAATTATTTTTAAAAAATTATTCTTCAATTTCAATACATATTTTGAAGTGATGGAAGTAGCATAATAAGACAATCAGTGTCTAAGTGTGAAGATTAGAGACAATGCCTTTTCGATCCATGAATTTCTTGTGATCCATGAATCTCTCTCACCCAACTACCAATAAGGTGAGTATACGAATAATAAGCATAAAAAAATCAGTAAGTGCTTAAAAATTGGGAATGCAACTTATAATTGTCATTCAGGCATGGTATTAAGTATCAAAGTACCTTTCATATCAGTACCAAAAAAAAATGGTTTCCTTGCTCCTGTAAACACCTAAAGGTATACCAAAAAAAAAAAAACCCACTTCATTAAATCACTTGATGTATTCATGTTAAAAATCATTCTATGGCCTGCAATTTGCCTAATCAACAGGGTCATATGGAGGTCTCCTTTTTTTATTGTTCCACAACGAATTGGAGACTAGAGAAATTTACGTTGAAATTGAAATTGGGCATTTTAATTTGTTTTTTTGAAATTAAATTTATCCATCATAACCAAATTTGTTTCTCCTACCACAGAATTTATATTCTCAATCTAACAACAGATTAAAAAGAAAAAAAAAAACGTTTTGTTTGCACTTTAACAGCCATATTAGTCTTAAAGATATATCAAACTAAGACATCCACGGTACAAAGCATCACATCCCCAATATTCAATATTTTGATGTACAATACTCTGGCATTCACAAAGGAGTGACTTAATATCTTAGCATTTCTCAAAAAAAAAAAAAAAAAATGATGTACAAAAAGAAAAAAAAAAAAAAATCCTAGAGATAGACCATTTTGATAATGAGGCAAAAATTTAAAAAAGTTTGATTTATGGGACCAAAATAAAAATCCCCAAAACATTCGGTAAAATATAGAATTTAGTCAAATAGGAAATACCAATTAAGACAAACAATTTATAAACAAACGCCCCTCCCCGCGCTTCAAGTTTATATTTTTTGAGTTTCCCTCCCTCTTATTCTCTCTCTCAGATACACACAGTAAATCCAAAAGACGAACGAGATCTATGGTAATTCTCTGCATAAACTTTTCTAGTTTCTTTTACAATCAACATTTTCTCTCTCTCTCTCTCTCTGTTTTCAATCTCTACCTTACGGATCTCCTTTAATTTTGGTATATTAGGGTTTCTTTTTCACACTTCAGATATAAAAAATAAAAATAAAAACTCATGGTTTTGTTATGAATTTATAATTACTTATTTTTCCATTTTATGCTAATCACAACCCAACAATTTGTTGATTATATGCTGGATTTTCTTGCTTTTATATTTCAACTTGTCATTTGTGTGTATATGTTTTCTTTGATATTTCTTGCGTGGAAAGTGCTTGCTGAAATGCTTCATACACAGTGTGAGAACTCGTCCTTACTTAATAATTTTGTAATTTTGTAAAATTTTCAAATCCTTGTGTATGTGATTGATCAAAATTTGGTGAATCCCATGTCTTTTAGATCCATGCCAAAATCTGTTTCGGAATTCAAATTGTAGTACTTTTTGTGGATTTGGGTATTCTATGAATTTTGCAATGCTGGAAAATTGAAACGGCTTGAAAGTGAAATTGGGTTGTAACTTTTTTTTTTTTTTTTTTTTTGTTTTGTAAATTTGTTAATTAGTCATGGCTTGGATTTATTGATTTTTATTTTGATTGCAGAATACATGTTAATTTTGGATTTTTCTGGTTATAATGTTGGCAATGTTTTACCTTTGCAGTTTTTCACTGATCCAGTGAAAAGAGGGTTTGACAGTAACTCTATGGTTCTGAGCTCAAAAAACAGCAACTGGATCCTCATTAATCATTTTTCTTTTTTTTTGATGAGTGGAGAAACTGTAAGAGCAGTGAGCAGAGGTTTCAAGGATGGCAAAATATTATGACTGGTGATATTATTACAGATGAAGAGGTTGAAACTCATGTCATCCTATGCTGGGTAGTTTTGCTTCCAACTCTTCCGAATTCCCAATCTAACTATTTTACATGTTCTGATTGGATGGATGGATGCTTCACATAAGTTTTAGTGCTGCAATGGAACTTCTTATAAGCATAAATGAATAATCTGATTTATAGCCAATGTCCTTTGGGTCAGATGGTGCTTCCACCCCTCATAAGTATAGGATTGTGGTTTAGGTCTTGGGTCCAAGTCCTATGTGTGTTTGTGTGCGTGCACGCAATTTACCCATGGTTTCTTTCCTAGTTATGTTTGTGATAGTTTGTCATAACATGTTTTTGGAACTCATGTTATCAAGTGATAGATTTTTATTTTGAGTTTTTGAGAGATGTCATTTTTTATATTGAATTTAAATCAATTGCATTCCCATTCTTCTTTAGGTACGCACCATGTTAGTCAACTTGTCTTCAGTCATGACTTTTGCCAATAAAGCGTGATGTAACAGAGTAATCATTCTGTTTGTTGGCTGTGTTTTGATTGTAATTTAAGTGATCTTAAAGGGTATAGATATTTTTTTTCAGAGATGGGATTCATTTATCAGCTGAAGGGAGCAAGATAGTTGTTGAAGAGATACTAAAGGTGATCAAGGAAGCTGACTGGGAGCCATGTCTACACTAGAAGTCCATGCCAACTGAATTTGCAGAGGATTCACAATAGGATCTTGTTGCCGCTGATGGAAAGACAACATTAAATCCGTCAGAATGGACTTTCTACAGAGAGCATCAGTGGGACTAAGATATGTCATTTGCCTTCATTTCCATGTAGAAGCTGCCTACTTGAATTTGAAGAGTGAAGATCTTGAATAAGATATTTAGAAAGACAAGTAGCAAGAGAGAAAGCAGGGGGAGGGGTTATCATGTTGCAATTGTTTCTTGTAAAGCACACTTAAACTGCATTATTTCATGTTCAATTTAATTTTTAAAGGTCACATCTTTAATTGGCACATTGGCAATGTTATTTGGAAAGAATTTTGTCCCTATTCCACTCTATCCCTTTATAGTATTATAGAATATCTCCGCCAAAATCATTGAAGTTAGATATCTTTTCCTGAATTTTTTTCCCCTTGTCTTATCTTTCTTAGCTGTTTCTATAAATGAATAGAATAGAGTGCGAGTGTCGCTGCGATGGATGGTTGACCACCATGAAGCATCGACAACGTGGATGGATAGGCCCAGTTCTTGCAACTGATTTTTGCAAAGTGGTGCACACTATAAACCACCATTAGTTTGGTAAGGTGAGTGCAAGCGCATTAATAAATTAATCCATGTGGGTGGCATAAAAAGTGATCTTGGTGTAGATTTTTAGGATCACATTACGGTTGGTGAAAGCAAACTGCATTTTTCAATTAATGTCAAGTTGTGTTGCACTGTTGCTGTTTTACTTCACCTTATTTTGTCTGGGCTACTTGACAAGCATTTGGTCACAGTGGGCCTTTTTTACACTTTGCCACCAGGAAGTCACCTTTTTTCAATAGGTTGATTGTTTTGAGTATAAATGCAGGTTCCTAGCAAGTTTGCTGTTGCCGCTGCCCCTGTTGCAGCAGCTGCTTCTGGTGGTGCCCCTACTGCTGCTGCGAAGGAGGAAGAGAAGAAGGAAGAGCCTGTTGAAGAGTCTGATGATGACATGGGTTTTAGTTTATTTGACTAAACCTTGGGTTATTGGTGTTTATTTCTTGATGGTTTACTTTAGAAATGTTTTGTTTTTTGGAGAATTTTTAAGTTTAATTTTACAAAATATATCCTCCAGTTTAAGAATTATTAATTTGGATGTCATTTTGCAATTTGTTTTTCCGTGGATGTGTTTAGTTGGTTTTATTTTTGAGTGTTTCTTGTGTTTGTAGTGATTATTGACTTATTTCTCATTCATGTCACCTTGGTGAGCCTAGAATTTTCCACATCTGTTTATTTCCCAATAGAATTGGTAAACGATGCAAAATGCCTTTTAAGTACCATCCCTTGACTAGGGTGGGCCATTAAAGCAATAACGTAAAGGTGTCCAAATGGAAGAAGGCCCTCTAAAATAGGAGTGTAGTGTTTATTACTCACATTATTTTACACACCCTAACAACTAAAATAGAATAATATTATATTCATGCCTTGTAGTAACACTAAAAAATAATAACAAAAAGTAGTCTAATCTAGGACTAGATTCACAATTCTCAGTGTCCTTTAGTAAATGTTCACCACTCAATATTTCAAGAATTTCGAATCCATGTCATATCTTTAATAACCAATCAAATCAAAGCATCATAGTTGATATTCCCAATACAAAAGTGTTTTTTGTAATAGGATTGGTTTTCAATAGAAAACAAAATACATACACACTATACTAGAACCTATAGTAGAGGTGTTCAACATGCTACTGTCAAAAAGTGGCGATATGCATACACAAGTAGGACTTCCATATCCCAAAGAAGAAATATAAGGAAATCATTTCTTAAGCATTTCGGCGAAGGAAATTGAACTAGAACACCTATATATGCTCAACGGGAACATGAAAGAAGTATCAAACTTTCAGTGACCTCTTCTAATAATTTCTTCCTCTGCAGTCCAAATACAAAGTTCGTTATGTTCGTTATTTCCTGGCCTATAAGGAAAAACCATGAAAGTAGAAACAAGAACAACTATTGCATCTACTTAAGACCATTTAAAATATATATATATATATATATATATGAAAGAACCTTTCCTAAGGTTTTGGATCTAAAAGTGTGAAAAAATTTAGTCTAAAATTTGATTGTTGGTGAGAATTGAAAAATATTACTATTTATACAATTAAGATCATTTATCAAAATAGTAAAAGACGTCCATGATTTAAAATAAAAAAATAAAATTGATGTCCACCACGATTTCGTTTATGCAAAATTAATAGGAAACAAAAGATTGTAAAACTTAATGGCCAATCTAAAACTCTTAAGATGGTCTTCAATCATTTTAGTAGATCCAGAACTCTCTCGTTAAAGATGATAGTATAGATATATAGAAAAATATTCATATAGAAAATATTTGTATTGGAAAATTCTCAATTTTTTTCTTCTTAGAAAGAAGATCAATATTAAGGCCTTAGTTGATATTAATAACGTCACCAATAGGAATATTAATAATAAGACCAAGTTCAACAATTATCAAGTCATCGATAAAATTGATAAGAAAGACATTTTTTCTCTAATGATTCATCAAGATCAGAAAATTAACCCATCCAATAAATAAATCTTGCTGATTAGATGTAATTGTCATTGATGATTTTATTATTTAGTTAAATTAAATTTTAAAATATTAGGAAGTACCTTAAACTTGGATTCTCCTAATTTTAGATCTGCGTATAGCAGAACCAAGAAAAGCGCTTTTGATCAAATGTAGTTCTCTGGTAACTTCTTTCATCTTCATTCTATCTTTTGGTGACTCCATTGAACATGCAAGTCCAATTTCAAGGATTGATACTAAGCATTTATGCACATTGGGATCCATTTGCCACAAGTTTGAAATACCTTCAACTCCCACGTCTTCTTGAATTTCATTGCCATTATTGTAATCTCTAGCTGCCACCATTGCGGTTGGAGCTTCATCAGCTTCTCTTGGTAGAAGGATTGGATCAACAATTTGAACAAGCTTTTCAGGCAATGCCATCTTAGCAAAGTTGTGGAGATTGAGACCATCTTTAAACATGTCATCAGTGGGTCTCTTTCCTAAGAACATCTCCAATAGTAATATACCATAGCTGTACATGTCTGCTTCTATTGATGCCTCACCACCCATGCCATACTCTGTAATTTAATTATGACATGTAAGGGAAAATTTTTAGTTTCTTACAATGATATTTGGAATTTAATGCAAGTACAGCTTCATTTGATTGTATATTCAAAATAGCAAAACAAATGTTGAACCTAAAGAAGAACATGAAGACAAAAGCCATGATTTCAAACTTTCAAGTTAGAAGCATTGATAATTTGTGTGCGTGCATGTTCTAGTGCGATACGTTCATAGATTCTATCTATCAAATATTTGTTGGTGTTTTTGTTATGTTTATATAAATTTTGCAAACTTTTATTACATGCTGAATATTTTATAAATAAATTCACTTCCTTCCAAATAAGTATCACAATTCACAATCTACATTCGACTTATAACAAGTAGGCAATATTTGTGATTTATGTGTAGCAAGGAAAATGTGGTTAATGGTATGGACTAGTTGGACTGGACTCTGTAGTGACAAATGCCTCGATCGGCTGCCCCATGTTCAACAAAAATCATGGTTCCTATTAGTTTCCATTACTTCAATAATGTCTGTTGACAACTTATTCAATATAGGACACATGAGTTAATGTCACAAAACTATAGCACAGAACTGTTTTGGGACCAGATCTACTATATTTGCTATAATAAATTTGCAAGCTATCATCAATCATCACAAACATATAGTGTTGGGGAAATAAAGGCCTGACAAACGAAGATACTTAGTCAATGGAGAAAGAAATGTCTCAACTAAGCAAATTTATCAAGGTTTGAAAGTTAAAATATGCTTAATGCTTTTGTGCTTTTTTTTCTTTGTTTTTGTTTTTGTTTTGAGAATCTGCTTTTGTTTCCTTTAAATTCTTCAATTAAAATAAAATTGTAAATTGAGTGGCTAGGTGCGCTTCTATGTGCGCACGAAGAGAGAGAATTTGTGTATCCTCTCTTGATAATAAGGTAATTTCCTAAAATAAAATAATCCAATGCATGTAAAGATGTTGAAGGTTAACTAGAAGAGTTCAAAAGAGGTTACCTGGAGCAACGTAACCAATTGATCCCTTTATACCAATTGTACTTGTTTGCTTTCCAGAAGAATCATTGGTGATTGGGAGGAGCCTTGCTAAACCAAAATCACTTACATGAGCAACCATGTCATTGTCTAGAAGAACATTGCTTGGTTTTAAATCACAATGAATGATTGGTTGCATAGAATGGTTGTGAAGATAATCTATTGCAAAAGCCACATCAATTGCAACATTTAGTCTTTGAAGAAGGTTTAAGTTCCTTGATTGGTTTTCATTGTCTAGCCCTTGATGAAGCCAAAAATCTAAGCTTCCATTTGTCATGAATTCAAATACTAGAGCTTTGAATTGATTCCCATTGTAATCCATACTAGAGCAACATGTTAATATCTTAACAAGATTTCTATGCCGGATATTTCTCAAGACATTACATTCAACCATAAAGCTCTTGGAAGCACCCTTTTGTTGAAGATTAAGGACCTTTACCGCAATTGATCTTTCTTTCAGATGAATAAGTCCTTTGTATACAGAGCCAAAACTTCCAGATCCAATTAAATTACTTGGAGAAAATCCACTAGTTGCCTGATATAGTTCTTTGTATGAAACATTTGGAAGGAGGTCCATTGTTGAAACCATTGAAGGTGATTTCTTTTTTGAATTTTTCATCCAAACAAGAAAAGATGAAAAGAAAAGGAAAATTTGAACAATAGAAATAATTACAATTGCTAGTTCAAATCCAATGGATTTTCTTGGTTTCATAACATTTACAAGGCATTTTGGCAACTTCAATTTTGGTATACCACCACAAAGTTTAGTATTTCCAATCAATGATATGGCACTCATGTTTTTGAAAACCCCTTCGATTGGTACCTCACCCTCAAAATTATTGATTGAAAGATTCAATTTTTCTAAGTAAAGCAGCTTCCCTAAATTCTCCGGAATGGGTCCTGATAGGTTATTTAGTGAAACATCCAAAACTCGAAGACCTTTCAAAGAAGCCATAGATGATGGTATGGCTCCATGAAAGGAATTCCCTTGCAAGTAAAGATACTCCAAGATCAAACAATTTCCTATAGATGCAGGAATTGCACCAAAGAAATTATTGTTAGAGATATCCAATTTGTTGATATTTTTCAAATTACCTACTTCAAATGGTAGTTTGCCCGTGAATGAGTTATGAGATAAATTGACGTATAGTAGTGATAATAATGAAAAAATACCAATAAGTTGCTGGGGTATGGATCCATTAAGTTTATTTTGTGAAATGTCCAAATTTTGCAAATGTTGGCAGTTTACTAAACTTGGAGGTATGGTTCCTTCGAATCTGTTATCATATAAGTCAATTTCAAACAACTGAGTAAGGTTGCCTATAGAGGTTGGTATTTCTCCTGACAATCTATTTCCAAATAAACCCAATGCTTGCATCTTCTCAAACTTCCCAAAAGTAGTAGGAATGACACCTGTGAAGTGATTCTCATTTAAGCCCATGATATATAAGTTAACAAGATTTGTTATTGATCCAGGAATAGTTCCAACTATTTCATTGGTTCCAAAATATAATTCAATGAGTTCGTTTGACAAGTTTGATACAGAAATGGGCAAAACACCATCAAATTGGTTTCTATCTAAATCCAATGTATGAAGTCTACTACAGTTTGTCAACGATGTTAAGAAATGGAGGCTCTTTCCTAGAAAATTGTCCCCTAAATTAAGCGATAAAAGATCCAGTAGATTTCCCAAATTTGTTGGAACTGATCCCAAAAACTTATTCCCAGTTAAATGAATTTCTTGAAGCTGAGTTGCATTGAATAATGAAGTAGGGATTGGCCCAGAGAACTCATTTCCAGCAAAATAGAAAAGTTGGAGATTTGGAAGATTTAGGCCTATGTTGGCTGGAAGGGTGCCATTAAGTTGGTTGACTGAAACTGAAAAAGTTTGGAGAGATGACACATTGTAAAGAGAGGAAGGGATCGTACCTGACAATTTATTAGCGAAAATTGAGAAAAATACTAAGCCATTTAATTGGCCTATGGCATCTGGAATACTTCCCACCAAATTATTTTTCGCTACATTAAACTGTGTGAGTGAAGAAAGATTTCCTAGAGAAGATGGGATCCCTCCTACCAAATTGTTTTTGCCAAGCCAAAGTAATTCGAGTTTCATTAAAGATCCAAACTCCTCTGGAATTTTTCCTACAAGCTTATTCATACGAAGATATAAGAACCTGAGATTGGAGCAGTTGGACAAGCTGGATGGTATTTCCCCTTCCAATGTGTTATTGGAAAGATAGAGTTGTTGCAGTCGGAACAAATGACCAATTTCTTGTGGAATTTCACCATAGAAGCTATTATTCTGGAGGAAGATGGACCTTAGAAAGCTGAGATTGCCGATGTAAGGTGATAGAGTTCCACGTAACTTGTGGCATTGTAGGTCTAAGACTGTGACTCTTTGGTGCAGACGGCCGCATTTGACTCCTAGCCAGTTGCAGAAGTGCATAGAGTCATTCCATGAGCTCAATATGTTATAGGGATCTTTAGATACAGATTCTTTGAATTTGAGCAAAGCAAAATGATCAGTCTCGTTTGTGGGAGCAGCGGCTGTAATGGTGGGTTGCAAGCAGATTAGGCAAATGAGAAAGAGAGGAATCATCAGATGAAGGTGTATGGAATAAGACGAGGATGCACACAAATTGGTTTGGTGAAGCGTCATTTGGTTTGGAGAAGGATAAAGGAAGCTGGTGATATATTTGGTGTTGTATTGACAAACTAGTGGAATGTTGGCTCACTTACAACATATATACATATATCAACAAATTGAAATGACCACTATATTCCCAACGATATAAAAATGACAAGTTGGATGGTGGGGTGGTTTTGTAGCCATTTTCATTGTCTAATCATGTTAACGTGAAAATCTGGACGGTGGGGTGGTTTTGTTACCATTTTCATTGCCTAATTATATCAACATAACAATTTGGATAGTGGGGTGGTTTTGATTCCATTCTCATTCATAGTAAGGAAAGGTCAATAGTTAGGTCATCAATTAAATGTCTAAATTTCAAGTTTTTGTAGTATAAAATTATGCATAAAAATTAGGTTTTTTAATCGAGTTGTAAATAACATCTAATTGACATAAAATTTGACATGTATGTTAAGAATATAAAAAACATACAACATAATTCTAACGGTTATATTTTAAAAATATGTAGTCTTGTTAATTTTTTTAGTGGAAATTGTAATCAAACTTTGTCCAATTGATAATTTGTCTAGACTTAATTCGTAGAAGTAATAAAAAACATGTCAATTAAAATTAAGAAGAGTAATAATAAAAAAAGACATGTTAATTAGGGAAGTAATAGAGAAAAACTTTTTTTTTTTTTTTTGAGGGGAATAGAGAAAAACTTTAGATAGGATAAAATTGAGAAAAATAATTCATGTAGCCAACCCAATCTAATCAATCAAGGATCCATAACCGATTTCAAATTTTGGAACTAAGGTTTTGTTGTTGAATTCTTGTTTTTGTTTAGGCTTAATTAGTGTTAAATGTTGGAGGGCTCTTAATTAATGATCTTAATAATTTCACGCTTGAATTTGGATGGAGCCTTGGACGGTTATATTAGTTTCACACCAGATGTTAGGAGCAAATAATTTTCCACCGTTTTTGACACTTCACAAGATATAAATCTTCCTGCCCTATTATCTACGTTGCCTTTTACACATTGGATGAACTTTGGACCATCATCATTTCCACCGTGTTTGACACACAACGAGATTTTTAAATTTTCCACTCTATTTGTCACTTCATTATATCCTTGATTCATGTCTAAATTGAAACTTTTTTATTGAACCACCACCTGGGGCGATACTATGGGCTTGGGCATTTATATTATATAATTAGGAGCAAAGTGTTTGACATTTCACAATATATAAATTTTCCACCACCTTTGCTACGATTATTATATAATTAAGAGCAAATAATTTCCACCGGTTATATTATATAATTAGGGGCAAAGTGTTTGACACTTCACAAGGTATAAATTTTCCTTTGCTACGTTGGCTCCCAACTTGGGCGGTTATATTATATAATTAGAAGCGAATAATTTTCCATCTAAAAGTTGCCTTTTTCACATTGGATGAACTGGACCATGATCATTTCCACCGTGTTTGACACTGCAAAATTTTTAAAACTTCCGCTCTGTTGTCATGTTATTATATCCTTAGTTCATGTATTGAAATTATTTTGACATAAACTTGTTGATCACTTACAATCTGATTTCTTCATGAATTTTCACGATCCAGAAAAAGTAATACTTAGTTATGTTTGCCATATGGTGACAAAATTCGCTGATTGAAGAAATTAAAACAACATTTTATCTGAAAACACTAATGCTATGTTTGGAAGTTTGGAGGGAGAAAAGAGTAGTGGGGAGGAGATTGGAGACTAGAGGAGAATAGTTACCCTCTATCTAGTTTGGATGTTTTTAAAATTAAATAAGAGGGAGAATAATTAGTCATTCCTTATGTTTGGATGTTTTAAAAATTAAGATTGGAAAGAGAGGAAATAATTAAATATATTTAAATAGAAAAATTTACTCCTATTTGAAAATGGAGTTTCAACATTGATCTATTATTAATTTATTAGATTAAATAATTATGACAATAACGTGCAATGTTTTTATGACTTAATTATAGAGAGCATGGATCACGCAATATTTTCTCAAACATGGATCACTAGCTTTTTGTTGTTCAAGCAACTGTCTCAAGCAACTGTCCCGGTCGTTTAATCACAGACAATGTTTTGGTGGCGTATGAAACTCTACACACTATGCATTGCAGAAAAAAGGGCAAAACAGGCTCTAGCTCTGAAATTAGATATTAGTAAAGCCTATGACCGAGTTGAATGGGCTTTCCTCCGAGGAATCATGCTTAAAATGGGCTTCCCGACCATTTGGATTGACCGGGTGATGACTTGTGTCTCCTCATCTTCCTTTTCTATTCTAATTAATGGTAAACCTTTTGGTATGATTAATCCCTCTAGCGGTCTCCGTCAAGGGGACCTTCTATCACCTTACTTGTTCTTTTTATGTGCAGAAGGTTTCACATCTCTACTTGCAAAAGCTGAAAATGATGGCAAAATCCATGGAGTCTCTATATGTAGGGGGGCACCAACTATCACCCATTTGCTCTTCGCCGATGACTCATTACTGTTTTGCAAAGCATCAAAGAATGAAGTGCAAGTGATTAATGAGGGTCTGATGGGATATGCAAATGCTTCAAGCCAATGCATTAGCATGGAAAAGTCATTGGTGTTTTATAGTAGTAACACCCCAAGGCAAATGAAGGAATGGACTAAAGAGATTTTGGGGGTAGAAGAGGTGGAGCGCTTTGAAAAATATCTGGGTTTGCCCACTCTGATTGTTAGAGCAAAATACCAATCTTTCTCTTATCTAAAAGATAGGGTGTGGAAAAAGTTACAAGGATGGAAGGGCAAGTTACTTTCCAGAGCCGAGAAAGAAGTTTTGATCAAAGCGGTGGCTCAATCAATCCCCACTTACACAATGGGGGTTTTCCTTTTGCCAACAAAACTATGTGATGAGCTTAATGCCTTATGTGCGAAATTCTGGTGGGGGCAGGTTGGAGAGGAGAGAAAAATTCATTAGAAGAGTTGGAGTGTGCTAACTTAAGCCAAAAAGGTGGGAGGCATGGGGTTTAGAGACTTGCGACCCTTTAACCTTGCTATGCTAGCCAAGCAAGGATGGAGGTTCTTGCTTAATCAAGAGTCACTAGTCTACAGATGCTTTAAAGCTCGATACTTCCCGTGGTGTTCCTTTTTGGATGCTTCTGACTCACCAAATAACTCATATGTGTGGAAGAGTATTTTGGCTGGCCAACTTATGCTGAAAAAAGGTATTTGTTGGAGGGTGGGCGATGGAGCTTCCATACGTCCTTTGCGGGATAAATGGATTCCTAACCACCTTTCAAATATGGTTCTTTTCCACCAACTGAGGAGCAATGGGAATGGAGGGTATCGGACCTCATTGACCCTTTCTTGAGGTGTTGGGATAGAGATAGTGTACTGCAAATTTTTCAAAAAGAAGATGCAAAGGAAATTTTAAGGATTCCTTTGAGCCGTAGGCACATTCCAGATTCAGTGATGTGGCCTCACACTAAAGATGGGATATATACAGTAAAATCAGGTTACCATGTTGCAACTGAATTAGTAAAGATTGAGAAGAATTGGGCAGAAGGGTCTAGCAGCTCACCGAGCAATAAGGTATGGGAAAGAATATGGAAGCTCAGGATTCCTAATAAAATTAAGGTGTTTGCGTGGAGGGCTAGTCTGAACATTTTACCCACACGGGAAAATCTGTGTAAGCGCAAAATAGTGGCTGATAACACTTGTGAACTTTGCAAGTCTGATTGGGAATCAGGAATTCATGCATTGTGGGAGTGTGGAGTTGCCCGTGATGTATGGGCAAGTAGTGTGGTGAAGTTGCAAAAGTTCATGGGGGGACAACAAGATGTCATTTAGCTTTTTGAAGAGTTGTTGGTACGACTAGAGGGGGAAGAACTTGAGCTGTTCCTTGTCCAAGCCTAGTTCATTTGGAACCAAAGAAATTCAATCATCCATGGAGGAGTATTGCAAGCACCAAATTTACTGAATAAAAGGGCAGAGGACTTCTTAAAAGAATTTCACCAAGCACAGATGCATTTGGGCACGACAACAACAACAGAAAATGAAAATAATTGGCAACCACCACCAGTTTCCAAGTTCAAACTCAACTTCGATGCGGCTGTCTTCATAGACCTGGAGTGCTCGGGAATGGGTGTGATCATACGCAATGAAAAGGGCGAGGTCATAGGAGCAAAGTCTTGAAGCAGAAGCACTGGCCTGCCGTGATGCAATTGAATTTGCTGTGGACATTGGTTTATCTGAGATAGTCATTGAAGGTGACTGTGTACAAGTGATCAATGCTATCAAAGATTGCAAGGTTAATTTGTCTCGGCTAGGCCATGTGATTGAAGATATTCAGGTGCTGATTTCAGGCCTTAGGTGGGCAGATGTTCGTTGGGTGAAGAGGAGTGCAAACATGGTCGCACATAGCTTAGCGCGCTACGCAAAAAATATTTCAAATGATGTAATGTGGTTGGAGGATTCTCCACCACCAACTCTAGAATCTCTGTATCATGACTATTTAGCTATTTTGGAATGAAATTTTGGTTCCAGCTTCAAAAAAAAAAAAAAAAAGCACTCGATAAAATTAAAAAATAAAAATAAAAACCTCATTTTGCAAATGGCGAAGGTTTAGTGAGTGGGTAAGACAAGGTGTA